>CM037596.1:96741915-97941915 GCA_021018995.1 Chloranthus sessilifolius | reverse complement strand
TATTTTTAATAATGATAGATTTGAATGTAAATGAAAAATTCAGAATCCATATTTTTTACACTGTAATATAGTCTTTACCGATATATCATAGAATCGTCATCGATTGTATAAATAATCGATATCGACTCTATATAGAGTCGCCATCGACTATTTATAAAGTCGATATCGATTCATTTAAGAATCGGTATCGATTATGGATACCGTCGATGACGACTCTATATAGAGTCGATATCGATTACCTAAAGAATCGTGAACGATTAGTTATATAGTCGGTAGCGATTACATACAGGGTCGTCACCGATTATTTATATAGTCGATGGCGACTATATATGTAGTCGCTAATGGATGCAATCTCTACTTTTTAACTACAACTACATAAAAATAGTGCAATTATATTCAAAATAATTCATTAAGAAAAAATATTTTATTTACAATTACAAAAATATTCAAATACAACCACACTACTGCTGCTCCCCCTCCTTTTTGTCGTCCTTCGCCAGTACTCCGCTATCGCCTGTGTATGTAGCCAGTATATGGCCAATTTCTGCCCTGATCCTATCTATATCTGATTGCGCGAAGTCAAATTTCTTCGCCATCATAAAGTATTCGACATCACAACAAACACTCCACAGTCACAGGAGTTGGTCTGTCGGGGGACGGCTTTGATCCGGCAGTCAGTAGATGACCAAGGATAGCTCTTCTTCATTAGTGCAGCGGAGTCACCGTACGAATATAAAATCACGGGAAGGTATTGGGTCTGTTTCGAAATAATAGAGAGGAGTGTCAGATATGTTAAGCTAACAATGATAAAAGATATGCTAAGCAAAATATCTTACCAGCGCCTGCAATTGGGACACATATCTTTCCTTAGAGGGCCTATTAAATATAGGGTCGACGATCATTATCGATCGTTCGACTAACTTTACGATCGCAAGCGCCTAGTGTAGTGGTTATTCTGAATGTATTGGCATAAATATCTACAAAAAAGTAATATAATCTCAAAGGGTATGATAGAAAAATTAAAAAAAATAATTATAAAGAGGATAAAAGCATACTATGTTGCATTCGTGAGCCCACAGATTCCGAAACTCATTGAAGAAGAAAGTTTCCATCAGCTTCTTCCCTCCGGTCTCTCTTTGTCTACAGGCAGCCCACCTTTGAACTTGAACCTCGATCGACTGGTCGTATAATTTTTCAGCAAGCAGGAACTTGTTGAAATCTCTCAGTTCATAGCCCATGTATGTCAGCGCGACAGGGTCCATAAGAAAGTTTTTGACCTCTTTCTCAGGATGAATTTTATCATCAATAACTTCCAAATGTCTCAGGTAGGCCCCCATAACCTGAAACCAATGCAGTTAGATTAAAATATGCAGTTAGAGTTAAATACATAATCGTTATCGACTCTATAAGTCATCGATATCGATTCATTTGAGAGTCGGTAACGATTATTTAAGTCATCGAAATCGTTATCGACTCTCTAATGAATCGATATCGATGATGTACAGAGTCGCTAACGATTACATAAGCCATCGTTCGCGAGTCTAAAAGCCATCGATAACGATTACATAAGCCATCGATAACGATTTTGCCTACAGTATGTTAAACTTACAAAGTTATCCAGTCGAGTTCATGAGACATCTCAAGGATTGCACCACCAAACTTATACTTTGCCGGTGCTAACATATTCTCTGCATAAAAAATGGTCAACTTAACTAATCTTCACGATAAATATATAATAATAAAGTTAAGTATTCAGGGTAGAATAACTTACTCGTCCTCCTTCAGAGGCTTGTTCCATATGTCTAGCATATATTTTTGCTCCGCTGTTAGCTCAGCAGGAGCATCTTCATCCGTAGACCCAGGACCAGCGGTAATGACTGCCACCGGTCCAATCTCAGCAGTTGGTCCTTTACTGGCCTTCTCGGTAGGCTTTTTTCAGCCGCTACCCTTCGCTGGGCCTTAGGTTTGACGGCAATTACTTTGCTGACTTTCGCTTGCCTAGGTCTTAAGCGAAGCTCAGCTTGTTGGTGAGGCAATTGGGAAGAGGTTTCCTCTTCACCAGCAGGACCCTTATCAGTTTGGGTCTCAGGCTGCTTGTCAGCAGCTGCCTTCACCTCATCAACGGGAGGAGGAGGAGGAACCTGATGTGCAGGAGCTGATGGTTCCTCATCGAAGGTATCGTGTTTCACACATATCAGCTCCTCCATAGCCACATCCTGTACATCGTAATAATGATGCAAAATAAGAATTAATTTTTGATCCACATTTTAAAAAGTCTAAATCGATTTTATATATGATCGTTATCGGTTATATATATAGTCGCTATCGATTTTATATATGATCGTTATCGATTATATATATAGTCGCGATCGATTGTAAATAGAATCGAGACCGACTGCATATATAATCGATAACGATTGAATAGATTATCTGTATCGACTCTATATATAATCGATATCGATTTATGTTAACAAAATTGAACATCGAAAACCAGATTTCAACCCATACCTTAGGTCTCGCCTCCAATAAATTTTCAAGGAGTTCTTTAATATCAGTCTGGCCCTTTCTGACTAAATAGTTATAGTGATTTAACTTCTGCCACTCCGCATCCCTTGAATTCAACCTCTCATTGAAGGAGTTGCATAGTTTCTCTAAAGAAGCGCAACGTTTAGCCAATGCCTTATTCTCTCCCTCCAAATCGCTCACTCTTTGGGTGAGCTTCAAGTTATCCAGCGTCAAATGATCGACCCTCCTCAACAAAGAATCATTGGAGGTGGACGGTTCAGCTGGGCTATCTTTCGCTGCCAGGCTCTCCTTGGCGGCCCCCCTAGTTCTTGGCCGACCCTCTCCCACATGCACGGGGCCCTTTTTCGAGAGGGCTTCTTCTTCAGACGTCGATGCGTCATCCCATTCTTCCTCTCCCTCTCCAACATTCTCGACCGAAATGTAATTTCTTTTCTTCTTCGGCCGAATCTCTTCTACAGATTTCTTGACCGGTTCTTTCCTCTTCCCCCCAACCTCCTTTTGAATCCGTAGATATTCTCTTAACACGGGTATCTCTAATTCAAAGCCCTGAGGCACGAGGGGAGCGCGAACCTTTTGAAAGAAAATGAAACATGTAAACAACAGAATAAAATGATCGTTATATATAATAAATCACTCTCAATTATGTAAAGAATCGGTTCCGACTATTTAATAAATCGTTATCGATTCGTTAAAAAATCGCTATCGATTAGTTAACGAATCGTTATCGACTTTGTAATGAATCGTTATCGATTCTAGAATGAATCGGTAAGTTATTTTTTTTTTAATAGGCAATAAACCTCATACCTTGCTGTCTAACATCTGCCCGCGAGTGTAACCTTTGATCCTGGACTGCGCCCTGTCCCACCATTTCAGTAGCCGTGGGAAAGGGTCCTTGAGGCCTAGCTGGGATGGCGATATATCGGGCAGGATCTCATAAGCCCATCGTTGAAGTACACATATGCATCCATATGTGTTGTACGTCTTTAGGGATTTATCCATCTCAGCGGTTTTTCTATTCGCCGCGCCCTTTATTATATACTCGATCAAGTCCTGGTAGACGTGCAGACCCCACGGAGTTCGGTTAAAGGTCTCCACATCATCGATGAGGTCGATGTGGTCTTTCGAAATCTGACGGTGGGACTCGGGGAAGAGAAATATGCACAACACAAACAGAAGGGACAACTTTAAGAAGTCCTCATCACTTTCCGCTCTCCAAATTACAGCATCTATATGAGACCGGAGAATTTTTCCGGGAGGCGTTCCACGAAAGTATTTGTATCTAATGGTTTGTTCTACGGATGGTTTAACGGATGGGGTATACTTTTCTGGGCCAACTACGGCAAGGCCCAGTATCAATGCAATGTCTATCTTCCGAAGATAGACATCAGTCTTCCTAATTCGAAAGTGGTTTTTATCAACCCAAAATGTCAGCATCGCATCCACCACATCGGAAAGAAATCCCACACCCTTGGGCATTTGAAATATTCCACCAAAAATTGAATCTCTCAGTAACTTCTTCCGAGCTGGGGTAGCATTTTCGTAGAGATTCGAAACGGCACTAGGCGAACACTTGGCAACAGCTCGGTGTACAACCATCTTGACAGCCTTTTGAAATGAACTGTAATAAAAAAGAAAGGACTGAGCACCATACTAACAAGGATAGTCAAAAATATTGATGAAATGTATATATAAAACCTGTATCGGTTATATATAACTGATATCGAGTCTACATATAATCGACACCGATTACATATGTAAGTGATAACGACTCTATATGTAATCGATATCGATTACCTATGAAATCACCAACGACTCAATATAAATTCGCAATGACCTCAAAATGTTTATTTATATAGGAATTACTTAATTTACTGACTCTTAAGTTTCTTTTTCTTTCTTTTATTCTATTTCTTTTCTTCCTTCTTCTTTACCTACATCGATTACATATATAATCGATATCGACCCTATATGTAATCGATACCGACTCTAAATGTAATCGATATCGATTACTTATGAAATCGCCATCAATTCAATATAAGTCTACAATGATCTCAAAATGTTTAATTTAACTGTCAGGTAAATTTCCCTTATTTATATAGAAAATATTTAATTTACTAACTCAAAAGATTTCATGAAGTCGCCATTGCATCAAAAAGTTTCATTTACTTGCAAAAATTTTCAATTATAATCGAGTCTACATATAATCGATACCGATTACATATGTAAGCGATAACGACTCTATATGTAATCGATATCGATTACCTATGAAATCGCCAACGACTCAATATAAATTCGCAATGACCTTAAAATGTTTATTTATATAGAAATTACTTAATTTACTGACTCTTAAGTTTCTTTTTCTTTCTTTTGTTCTATTTCTTTTCTTCCTTCTTTACCTACATCGATTACATATATAATCGATATCGACCCTATATGTAATCGATACCGACTCTAAATGTAATCGATATCGATTACTTATGAAATCGCCATCAATTCAATATAAGTCTACAATGATCTCAAAATGTTTCATTTACCTGTCAGGTAAATTTCTCTTATTTATATAGAAAATATTTAATTTACTGACTCAAAAGATTTCATGAAGTCGCCATTGCATCAAAAAGTTTCATTTACTTGCAAAATTTTTTAATTACATTCAAAAATTTTCACTTATAATTAAAAATGAAAAGAAAATTTAAGAAGAAGGATGAAGAGCAGGTGGTGGATGGGGTGGAGAGGCGGGTGGTTCCGTTTTAAGTTTCTTTTTCTTTTCTTCCTTCTTCTTTTTCTTTTCTTCCTTCCTCTTCTTCTTTTCTTCCTTCGCCAAAATCTCCATTACTTCATCGTACTTGTCCCACAGAAACTGCAGAGGATCTGGTTCTGGTGGTGGTGGTGGGTCCTCCCATACAGGCTCGAACTTGATTGGGTTATAGAAGGTTTTTTCTTCGTCGTCAGACATTGGGAAAAATATGGGCTGGTAGGGATGATAGGTGGTTTGCTAAGGACAAACTAAACCTGTATTTAAAGCTCCTAGATTGTGAAATACGAATCGTTGTATTAAATTTTCTCATTCTTCCAACCTAACTTGCCATAATGGTTTTACAAAAGGGTAGTTGGCAATAAATTGAACGCTAATGAGATAAATATAAAACCTCGTATGATTTATTATGGCATCGAGGGTAATAACTATAGGAAAATTAATTCAAATGATGGGTATTAACTATATTCATAGAGAGTCGATATCGATTTGTTATAGATTCGTCATCCACAGTTTATATAGTCGATTACGACTACATATATAATCGTTATCGATCTTCTATGTAATCGATATCGATCTTCGATGTAATCGATAGAGACTAAATATGTAATCGGTAATTTATATAGATAGGATCGATATCGATTACATAGAAGATCGATATCGATTATATATGGGAAAACCTAAAAAAATTATGTCAAAATATGCACCAAAGAGAGGAAAAAAAAAAAATCTATAGCGATGGAAGCTAATTTTAATTCTAACTTACAGATTTGGTAGCTTGAAGGTTGTAGATTTGAACGCGATCGTCCACGAAGCGTCAACGACTCTCCACCGACTTCGAACGAAAAAGTAAATTAAAAACAGTAAATGATTTGAAAAGAGGGCGGCTATTTATTACTGTGGGGGTACTTTGGATATTTCCTACGCGTTTCTCATGCCAATGGTTTGTCTGGGTAAAAGTGAAACTATAGGGCTTCTGACATAAAGGCGATGTCCAGGCCTGCTGTAAATTTCTTAAAAATGCCATTCACCATTACCCGTCTATGTATGTATATTTATGGGAGGTGGACAAGATATACACCTAACCTCGCTTTTCATAAACAAAGTAGACTAGACTGAATTAATCTCTTTCTACTCGCTATCTTAGAACTGCCCCTTAGGACAACTCTTTTGACCTCTTTCAGATAGAGCGAGCTAGTGATTTCAGATAGAGGGAAGGAAGATAACCCCTTAAAGAAATGATTCCTTAGGACAACTTCTTTGACCTCCCACTCACATTTTATCAAGCTTAATTTTAATGGTTGTGATAAGTCTAATTTTATTACACATTTTCCCTTTAAACTATCTTTAATTGCTAATTAATTTGATATAAAAGTATACTAATTAAACTCTTTTGTGATTATTATAGGAATTCCAAAAGAAGAGCTAAATTAGATTGCAAATACCAATTTTTAAGATAAAAAATGTCAAATATACGGAAGAGATTGGCCAACATAATGATTAGAAAAGTAAAAAAACTTTCAGATAAGGAAGTCATTTTGGAAGGTAGGTTTGATAAAAAAAATAAAGAGGGTTTTTAAGAGAGATTATTACACGCTTGTAATTTTGGGAGATTTTGGGAAGATATATTTCAAAATATTTGATTTATTCAATTAAACTTGATGTATTTAGCAAGTGTGACACAAAATTCAAAACGAAAAAGATGAGAGAAGAATAATCAATCAGTCAAGGTTTTAATATTGAAAAGTATGATAGTAAATTTTTTAAAAAATGAAAGCTCACATAAAAGATTGAGAAAGTAAAAAAATTTCAAATGATTCAATTGGAGAAGGATTATAAAGACTAAAGAAGGAAAGAAAGAGACCTTGCAACTCTAATAAACACTAAACTACTCATTCTAGAAAAGAAAAACCCTTTGAAGTTCAAACTTTCTTCAAGTATAGATCTCTCTCCTTTAGTTCTCTTTAATCTCTAATTTGAGCTTTAGTTAAGTAATTTATTTAATTTTAGTTTTTATTTCATGTCTTTTTATTTTCAAGTAGATTGTTAAAGGGAATGAAAACTTTGGTCTAGTTCTCCATAGGAACTTGTAATTTCTTTTTAATTAATGCATTATTCTTATTTATTTTTTTATATTATATTCATGTTTTTTCAATTCAATTAAAATGTTAAGGGGAAGGAGGTTTAAGCTAAGTTTTTCATAGGTTGATGTAATTTCTTTACTTTATATCATTTAATTTTTGCTTTTTATTTTATGCACTTTATTTTTCTAGTTCTAGCAAATTAGAACAGAGTTTCAAATTGAGAAAGTTGAGTTGAGAGAGAGATCAAGGAGAAGAAGATTAAAACATTTTAAAATTTGAACCTTTCCTTCAATTCAATATGATCAAGAGTATAGTAAAGACTATTGCAAGGATTATGGATGACTAAATCCATACATCACACTTAAGATGAATACCTAACTTAATTTATTATGGAATTTTAATTTGAATTTTTATGATCCATTATTTTAATGATCATTTTCTACAATACAAAAAATAAGATTATTAGCAGTAGCAAAAAACTGCCGCTATTAACAAAAAAATTGCCACTAATACCCTTGTCGCTAATAGTTGTAATAGCCTTTAATAGTTTTTTTGTTAATAACGGTAGTTTTTTACAGCTAAAACTGCCGCTAATAGTCTTATTTTTTGTAGTGTTATTTCAATACTTTAAATGCTATGAGACCTGTTGTTACTTGATTTTAAAGACAATTATTGGAATATCTAGTATGCTTAAGGGCTTTTCCCCTTTTTATACTTAATGATTCAATAAGATTAGATTTTTTTATCAAATAATTTAAGAAATATTAATATGATTGGATATGAGACTGATCGAAAAATATTTGATCCATTCAAGAGAAATATGAAATTATAGTAATCTAAATTTTTATCAGAACAAGAAAACTTTTAGATTTACATGACGATTTGTCCAAAAAAAAAGATATATAGCCTTTATAGAATTTAAACAATTAAAAAAAAATAATTATTTATTTATTTTTTAATAAAAAAGATTTTTAAGAAGGACATTAGAAAGTGAGTTAGGTGTGGATTCTAAACTTTGATGTAATTTCTTAATAAAGAATTTCTTTCATTTATCTAATTTTTAGTTTTATCTTTCATTTCCAAAGTTTTCATTTTCAGAGTTCCAAACATAGGACTAAAATATTTCAATTAATTGATTGGATTAATTAAGTGGGGTTAAAATTTAATTTCCATAGACAATCTCTGATGCTTTGGCAGTCGCAATACTTACGATTTGTATATTTACGAGTTTTTAACTTGAATTCCGATAATTTTAGAAGTGTTTAATTGAAGTGATTTTTGAGTTTATTTTGTAATCGAAATTTCACCTATAAGTTGCTCTCCAAAAAATCCGGGAAAGGTGGGTTGTAGCTCTCTGGAGATGTCTTAGATACTTTTACCATTTTTTTTTCTTGATGAATGTACTAATCGAAGTAGAATTGAAGCCTCCCGAATACATGGTCCGCTTACTTATAAAATTGGGAAGGTTTGCATCACATCATCGAAGGGGATTCTTAATATGTTTTGTCCTGGATTAGTAACAATGGGTAAATCTTTAACCTTCTCTCACAGTTTAACGTCCTTAGATCCGCTAATAAATATGGGGATTGTTTAATTAAGGATGCTCCTAATTGGAGTTCTGCAACCAAGGATTTAAAGTCTGATATATATATTGGGGTCGTAGGCCGATCCGTAATATACTTAATATATTAGATATGTAGGCCAAATTGGCCGATATTCAGGAACCCTTTTTATTTAATATATATATATAAACATATCTTCTTTTTTTAACATTTTTGATATTTTGTCTGAGTCTTATCTAATACATATCGGCCGATATGACCCAATATGGCTCGATAGGGTCCGATATTTGACATGTCTGACCTGATATTTGAATCGGGTGTATATCCATATTGGATAGGCCTGAACCCGATATATATCGGATATGGCTGATATGTATCAGATAGGGCCAATATTAAAAACCATGCTAACGACTATTGGCTAGTTGCCTTAAATGGGCCAATTATAATTTGGGTTTTTGAAGCTAGCCCATTCCAAAGGCTCGCTTACTAATTAGGCCATCCAGTTTATGACTCAAGTCTATTGTCCTTAGCCCATCCTGTCCCATTGAGTGTTGGGTTGGGCCCAGACGTAGGTAAACCCGACAAATTTTTTATAAAGGAACTCAATCGATCGAGGCGGGCCGGGCTCATATGGGCCAATTTAAATTGGGCTTTCGAAATTAGCCCATACAGGACTTGGCTTACTAATTGGGCCAGGCCGAGCCAGTCAATTTATATATTGGGACTACCTACCTTCGCTCATACCCAGCCCATTGCAGATTGGGCCACTTGGCCGTGGATCAAGCCCCACCCGTTGAGACACCTAGTTTTAAACGCCTTTGCTCATCGTAGCCCTTTTCCTTTTTCTAATAAATTTTCGGGATTCATAAAAAACAAGACTCGACACCAAGTTAAAATGGTGTTTAAATGTTTTTGGACCATCGATGATGTAAGAGGTGGGTAATCCATTCCGTCAAAGTGACAGATCATACCTTGAAGGACAAGGGCCCCAAAAAAATTTACTTTTTGGGAGATTTGATCACTCCAATCTGTACACCCTAATACACCGATGTTGAGGTTCCCAATCGGATGATTCACATCCACTTTATAGGGATGATTCTTTGGCTGAGATATGTTCGCTAATCATGGATTGCCACTTGGACAATTCTAATTGATCACAAATGTACGTCACATGACATAATAATAAATCACACTTCAATGGTGTGAAACAAACATGTAAGATAAAAAAAGTCTAATTTAATTTAATGATTGTTGTTTAAATGTCCGTTGGAGTCATTATCCGAAAAAAAATAATTAGAAATAATTAAAATAAATAACTAAAAGGAATGGTCTGAGTGGCCCTCACTCATGTGCAAATTTCTTTGGCATGCATTTGACTCTCAACCACCCAGAACATTCAAACATCGAACTTTGATTTTTATGGGTCTTAGAATTAATGTTTGGAAATTTGTGGTTGATGAATTGATGGCTGAGATGAGAAGAAATTGTCAATATTTAAAAGAGAAAAAGGAAAGGAGCATAGAAGTTGACTTGGGATAAAAAAGATAAATCCCTTGAGAAACAACTCATGAAGAATTATAAAATTAAAACAAAATATAAATTGGGCCTAAATGTAACATCCACGAAAATTTTTGACCTTGAACAAGATGCCTAAAGGTGTGCTCTCGATCACGCATCTTACATAGTGAAAATAATTAAGTTAGTTGGGCTAGGTCTTAAGTGGAAAAAAATTATAATAATAATAAAGATTGGTTTAGACTTGCGTGTGGACCTTTGGATGAATTGTATACACCTAGCTATGGCGTACTGGCTTAACACCTAAGTTTAGGTTGGTTATAAATGAAAATAAAGGCAGGAGAATTTATTTCTCTTATAATTTTGGTTCTAGAGAGAGAATAAAAGTTTAGTAATGGTTAAATAACTTATTTGACTAACTGGGCCAACTGTATTGGCTGCTAGTTGGGCCAACTGATTGGGCCGACTATTCGAGCCAACTATAGGTCCTGATCGGGTGCATGTCTGATAAGAAACATGTCACCGTTTAGATTTTTCAAATGAGATCATTTTAGGTCCGTTTGAGTCAGATGAGATTTTTAGGACCAAGTTCATACAGTGGTGGTATTGGCTTAACGCCGGTCCGATTGATAAGTAGTTTGGGTGTACAGCCCCACATTTGAACCAAGGGATCATTTATATAATAGATAATACCTTTAATTAGGTACTGCTTAATGCGCGAAAAACTAGGTCCTTAGATAAGACTAACACCCAAAATGGGTGTATGTGTTTCAAGAGAGCCGGCCTTTTTAGTTAAAAAGGGCTAGCTTCCTTTTGAAGCCTTAACCGTTGCAAGAGTTTGATGGTTTGGGTTTGAGAGAAGGAAGAAGAAAGAGGAAGAATCGCCGGATTCAGATGCTCCAAGCCTTGTGATTGCGTGGAAAAGGTTTTGTGAGATCGTATAAGGGAAGGATCGTTGTCGGTTTGGGTTTTGGTTTTGCTTTTGTGGGTTTTGGAGCCGTTTGAGGTTTTGAAACCCTCTTCATGAATAGATCATGAGTTTTGATCGACAAATCATAGCGTGAGTTATGTGAAGTGTGTGTAAGGATTGCCGTCGATTTCGTGAGTTTGGTTGTGATCGTGAAGCTCGGAGATGATCGAGGTGGGTTTGGAAACCCTTTTTATCTAACGAAGAAGACGATCCGATCTACGAGTAAATCACCGATTTAAAGAGGTAAATAACGTAATTCTTTCATGTATTTAATTAAATATATGTTGGTTAGATGTGTGCAAAAGATTAGGATCAAAAGGATTGAATTTTGATGAAAAAAATGGGTTTCAAGGTTCAAACCCGAGAAGTGCTCAGAAACTGCCAAAATCGATTAATCGATTTTGAAACTCGATTAATTGAGTTTTTGACAAGAGAGAAATTCAAGAAGAACTCCCCGAAATCGATTAATCGAAGATAATTTCGATTAATCGATTTTGAAATTCGATTAATCGAGTTTGCAAATCGATTAATCGAGTTTGCCTGGGCTTACTGACACTACCGTAGTATTTCGGCCATAACGTTTTGTGCCGAATTCGGATTGACGTGATTCTTGTTGCGTTGGAAAGAAGACAGAAAGCCCTACAATTTTCATGAATTGACCAACTTGTAAATCAATCGTTTTTAAGGTCAAAATTTAGTAATAAGTTAGGTAAATTTCTAATTTTGTCGAGAAACGAAACCGATTAATCGAGTAAAATCGATTAATCGATTTTTGAATTTCGACATCGAAATTGGGTCGATTAATCGACTGGTATCAAATAGTGAAAAAGATTTTTTGGCTCTTTGAAAATCGATCAATCGAGATAAAATCGATCAATCGACTTTGGAAAATCGATTAATCGATTTTGAAAATCGATTAGTCGATTTTGTCTGAGTTGCGATCGCTTAGTATTTTGACCATAACTTTCTACTCCGACCTCCGATTGATGCGATTCTTGAGGCGTTGGAAAGATAACAAAGAGATCTACAATGTTTGTGTTTTAACAAACTTATGAATCTAAATTTTTAAAGGTAAACATTTAGAAGAAAGGTTACATCAATTTCTGTGTTGGCGCGAACTTGCCCGTTCCGACTCAATTTTTTTAGAAAACACTTAAATAGTCTAAGTTATTAGTGATTAGTGTTGATCCTTGATACATCATCATATATTTGTGATGTAGATTGAGGGAGGAAAGCCATCGATAGGGCATTGCTTGGCTTTGCGCAGTTTCGAGGTTAAGGTGGGGAAAATTTCATACGTAATTGCATTTTGATTTAATTTCATAGATGCTTGATATGATCGAATGAAAGATGATAAGTTTTGTTTTGAAATGAATTAGTATTTGAAATCCTTGCAATGGAAACTTTAGATCTTTGAACTCAAATATTTGATTGAATATTTTGATTGTTTGAAATGCTCGAAAGCTTTGAATTATCGAATCTTTGACATAGTGGTGCTTTAAAATTATTGACGATCGAATCAAGAAATGATCTTTGTTTTGAACCTTTATATAGCCTTCAAAATCATGTAAGAAATTTCCTTTGAACATCGACAGATGTTTTGGTAAGTTTTGAATCGAACCCAGAAGTTAAATTTGAAGGAAGCAAATGTGAACTTTGAATTGAATCCAAATCAAATTTGTATATAAATTTAAATCCAAATCGAACCATAAGTTAAGAAAATTTTAAGTGGACCGCTATGGGCGGATTATAAGTGTGTGGACCGCTAAGGGCGGATTATATAACATCGAGACCGCTATGGGCGGATTATATGTGCATGTGTGGACCGCTATGGGCGGATTATATGATACCATGTGGGCCGCTTAGGGCGTGAATCGAACCGCACGACGCAACGTGAATCGAATCCTACATGGCGTTAAACCCATGAATCGAATCGCGGCGGGATATCCGTGAATCGAATCGCACGGCTGCAACCGTGAATCGAATCGGTACGGCTCTCCGTGAATTGAACTGCACGGGATATCCGTGAATCAATTGTGTAAACTATGTGACAATGTGTAAGCTATGCAAGTGAGTGTTTGAATTGAATCGACACGCGTGAATCGAACGCACTACGGGATATCCGTGAATCAATTGTGTAAGGGAAGTAAGAAAGTGAAACATATAAGTAAGCTAAGTAAGAATGTATAAAACACATGTAAGCAAAGTAAGAATAAAGACATGTGGGTAAGTCGTAAGAATATGTAAGACATGTAAATGAATGTGATTCAAACTCGAATCGAAAATAAGAAATATGCTTCGATAAGAGATTAGTCGGGTTCAATTTTATTAAGAAAATGTCTTTGAAATCAGTTCGGTTTTGATAAGAAAACATCTTCAAATCAGTTTGCCTTTGAAATTAGTTTTGAATTTGGATAAGAAAATGCCTTTGAACTCAGTTTCAATTTTGATAAGAAATGCCTTTGAAATCAGGTTTAGCCTTGATAAGAAAATATTTTGATCTTGTCTTTGAATCTATGCATGTGATGAGATATATATTGGCATTAGTTTTCCATTGAGCTTGGATGTTAGCTCACCCCGACTATACGTCACAGGTGTAGCTTTGAGGAGGGCCAGACTACATACTTGAAGAAAAAGGAGCTTCCGCATAAGGAATTGTACTCTGTTTTGGGATCGTAGATTTAGTGCATCGTGGATCTTGGTAAGTTCGAGGTTGGTACTTCCATGCTATTATACATGCATGGTACACTACTGTTGGTGATGGTTAGTCATCACTGGCGTTTGTTTAGTTCAGTACATATTAGATATTAGAATTGGAGTTTTGTTCATGATAATTACATAACCTTGCTTTGATTTTCGTATGCATATGGATGTGCCAAGTGTTCTGTATCAGATTGTGATATACGATCTGACGGTCCGGATTTTCTCATTTGGTTTTGGTGTAAAGTATAAAAAAAAAAAAAAAAAAAAAAAAAAAAATCTCCAAATTTTAGGTTGGGAAAATCTGGGCTGTCACACTAAACCTCTAGCCCAAACTAGGCCCATGATGGGGTTGGGCCATCAAACAATAGGCCGGGTTTTGTACACTAATACGAAGTGTATTCGACAACAAATTAACGATCGGGTACACCTAAGGACTGTGTTATATGGAGGACAAATTTTATGCGCATAAAGTGTGTCATGATGGCGTGATGCAATTGGTTTAGGGTTTAGGGTTTAGGGCAAGTGCGGTGGGGCTCAATTAATACAGGTCGCGCCAACACGTTGCACCACGTCGCCAATTGCATTTCTTGTCTTCAACAAATCTGTCTTACGTTTATAATTTTCCATTACCTAATTATATTTCTACAAAACTTTCCTAATCCTAATTTATATCAATATCTCTACTAGTATTATGTTAAAGACTTAAACCAACGCTCCAAAAAGTGCCTTAGCGAGGTAGGGGAGTGGAAGCCCGTATTACTCTAGGTTAGTAACACTACTATGCTCCGCAGCCAACATTCGCAATGGCCCACTCTGTGATGGGTCTAACTCCTGTGCCTCTCATTTAAGGCCCTCAAGTAGCTCTTTCCTCATATGCTCTTCTAAGAGTCCACGGTGCCCCCACTCTGTGAGGCTTTCACTTTAGTATCTCTCTTTGAGGCCTCAAGTCGGCTCTTTTGCGACGAACTCAAAACATGGTGCAAGCTTTGATACCATTTACTAAAGACCTAATTAATAATTCAAAAATTCTTAGTCATTAGTGGAGCGAAAAGTTAAACCTTTATTACTTTGACATCACAATATACTAAAAGTGAAAACATATCATCTTTCTCTCAATTTTCAGTTCTCACAACCATATTACATTATTAAAACCAAAAACATGTCTTATTGTTACCAAATTTCTGTTTTCACACCTATAGGAATGATATATCTGCTTCATCTAAATTTATTTTCTTCGTCGTCAGACATTGGGAAAAATATGGGCTGGTAGGGATGATAGGTGGTTTGCTAAGGACAAACTAAACCTGTATTTAAAGCTCCTAGATTGTGAAATACGAATCGTTGTATTAAATTTTCTCATTCTTCCAACCTAACTTGCCATAATGGTTTTACAAAAGGGTAGTTGGCAATAAATTGAACGTCGGCTGAGATAAATATAAAACCTCGTATGATTTATTATGGCATCGAGGGTAATAACTATAGGAAAATTAATTCAAATGATGGGTATTAACTATATTCATAGAGAGTCGATATCGATTTGTTATAGATTCGTCATCCACAGTTTATATAGTCGATTACGACTACATATATAATCGTTATCGATCTTCTATGTAATCGATATCGATCTTCGATGTAATCGATAGAGACTAAATATGTAATCGGTAACGATTACATATAGGATCGATATCGATTACATAGAAGATCGATATCGATTATATATGGGAAAACCTAAAAAAATTATGTCAAAATATGCACCAAAGAGAGGAAAAAAAAAAAATCTATAGCGATGGAAGCTAATTTTAATTCTAACTTACAGATTTGGTAGCTTGAAGGTTGTAGATTTGAACGCGATCGTCCACGAAGCGTCAACGACTCTCCACCGACTTCGAACGAAAAAGTAAATTAAAAACAGTAAATGATTTGAAAAGAGGGCGGCTATTTATTACTGTGGGGGTATTTTTGGATATTTCCTAGCGTTTCATTTCAAGGCTTGCTGGGTTTGTCCGGGTAAAAGTGAAACTATAGGCTTCGACACATAAAGGCGATTCGATGTGGGCTGTCAGGTAAATTTCCCTTAAAAAATGCCATTCACCATTACCCGTCCCGTATGTATATTTGCGGGGAGGGGTGGACAAGATATACACCTAACCTCTGGCTTTTCATAAACAAAGTAGACGAGACTGTGAATTAATCTCTTTCTACTCTGCTATCTTAGAACTGCTCCTTAGGACAACTCTTTTGACCTCTTTCAGATAGAGCGAGCTAGTGATTTCAGATAGAGGGAAGGAAGATAACCCCTTAAAGAAATGATTCCTTAGGACAACTTCTTTGACCTCCCACTCACATTTTATCAAGCTTAATTTTAATGGTTGTGATAAGTCTAATTTTATTACACATTTTCCCTTTAAACTATCTTTAATTGCTAATTAATTTGATATAAAAGTATACTAATTAAACTCTTTTGTGATTATTATAGGAATTCCAAAAGAAGAGCTAAATTAGATTGCAAATACCAATTTTTAAGATAAAAAATGTCAAATATACGGAAGAGATTGGCCAACATAATGATTAGAAAAGTAAAAAATCTTTCAGATAAGGATGTCATTTTGGAAGGTAGGTTTGATAAAAATAAAGAGGGTTTTTAAGAGAGATTATTACACGCTTGTAATTTTGGGAGATTTTAAGATATATTTCAAAATATTTGATTTATTCAATTAAACTTGATGTATTTAGCAAGTGTGACACAAAATTCAAAACGAAAAGATGAGAGAAGAATAATCAATCACCAAGGTTTTAATATTGAAAAGTATGATAGTAAATTTTTTAAAAAATGAAAGCTCACATAAAAGATTGAGAAAGTAAAAAAATTTCAAATGATTCAATTGGAGAAGGATTATAAAGACTAAAGAAGGAAAGAAAGAGACCTTGCAACTCTAATAAACACTAAACTACTCATTCTAGAAAAGAAAAACCCTTTGAAGTTCAAACTTTCTTCAAGTATAGATCTCTCTCTCCTTTAGTTCTCTTTAATCTCTAATTTGAGCTTTAGTTAAGTAATTTATTTAATTTTAGTTTTTATTTCATGTCTTTTTATTTTCAAGTAGATTGTTAAAGGGAATGAAAACTTTGGTCTAGTTCTCCATAGGAACTTGTAATTTCTTTTTAATTAATGCATTATTCTTATTTATTTTTTTATATTATATTCATGTTTTTTCAATTCAATTAAAATGTTAAGGGGAAGGAGGTTTAAGCTAAGTTTTTCATAGGTTGATGTAATTTCTTTACTTTATATCATTTAATTTTTGCTTTTTATTTTATGCACTTTATTTTTCTAGTTCTAGCAAATTAGAAGAGTTTCAAATTGAGAAAGTTGAGTTGAGAGAGATCAAGAAGAAGATTAAAACATTTTAAAATTTGAACCTTTCCTTCAATTCAATATGATCAAGAGTATAGTAAAGACTATTGCAAGGATTATGGATGACTAAATCCATACATCACACTTAAGATGAATACCTAACTTAATTTATTATGGAATTTTAATTTGAATTTTTATGATCCATTATTTTAATGATCATTTTCTACAATACAAAAAATAAGATTATTAGCAGTAGCAAAAAACTGCCGCTATTAACAAAAAAATTGCCACTAATACCCTTGTCGCTAATAGTTGTAATAGCCTTTAATAGTTTTTTTGTTAATAACGGTAGTTTTTTACAGCTAAAACTGCCGCTAATAGTCTTATTTTTTGTAGTGTTATTTCAATACTTTAAATGCTATGAGACCTGTTGTTACTTGATTTTAAAGACAATTATTGGAATATCTAGTATGCTTAAGGGCTTTTCCCCTTTTTATACTTAATGATTCAATAAGATTAGATTTTTTTATCAAATAATTTAAGAAATATTAATATGATTGGATATGAGACTGATCGAAAAATATTTGATCCATTCAAGAGAAATATGAAATTATAGTAATCTAAATTTTTATCAGAACAAGAAAACTTTTAGATTTACATGACGATTTGTCCAAAAAAAAAGATATATAGCCTTTATAGAATTTAAACAATTAAAAAAAAATAATTATTTATTTATTTTTTAATAAAAAAGATTTTTAAGAAGGACATTAGAAAGTGAGTTAGGTGTGGATTCTAAACTTTGATGTAATTTCTTAATAAAGAATTTCTTTCATTTATCTAATTTTTAGTTTTATCTTTCATTTCCAAAGTTTTCATTTTCAGAGTTCCAAACATAGGACTAAAATATTTCAATTAATTGATTGGATTAATTAAGTGGGGTTAAAATTTAATTTCCATAGACAATCTCTGATGCTTTGGCAGTCGCAATACTTACGATTTGTATATTTACGAGTTTTTAACTTGAATTCCGATAATTTTAGAAGTGTTTAATTGAAGTGATTTTTGAGTTTATTTTGTAATCGAAATTTCACCTATAAGTTGCTCTCCAAAAAATCCGGGAAAGGTGGGTTGTAGCTCTCTGGAGATGTCTTAGATACTTTTACCATTTTTTTTTCTTGATGAATGTACTAATCGAAGTAGAATTGAAGCCTCCCGAATACATGGTCCGCTTACTTATAAAATTGGGAAGGTTTGCATCACATCATCGAAGGGGATTCTTAATATGTTTTGTCCTGGATTAGTAACAATGGGTAAATCTTTAACCTTCTCTCACAGTTTAACGTCCTTAGATCCGCTAATAAATATGGGGATTGTTTAATTAAGGATGCTCCTAATTGGAGTTCTGCAACCAAGGATTTAAAGTCTGATATATATATTGGGGTCGTAGGCCGATCCGTAATATACTTAATATATTAGATATGTAGGCCAAATTGGCCGATATTCAGGAACCCTTTTTATTTAATATATATATATAAACATATCTTCTTTTTTTAACATTTTTGATATTTTGTCTGAGTCTTATCTAATACATATCCCCCGATATGACCCAATATGGCTCGATAGGGTCCGATATTTGACATGTCTGACCTGATATTTGAATCGGGTGTATATCCATATTGGATAGGCCTGAACCCGATATATATCGGATATGGCTGATATGTATCAGATAGGGCCAATATTAAAAACCATGCTAACGACTATTGGCTAGTTGCCTTAAATGGGCCAATTATAATTTGGGTTTTTGAAGCTAGCCCATTCCAAAGGCTCGCTTACTAATTAGGCCATCCAGTTTATGACTCAAGTCTATTGTCCTTAGCCCATCCTGTCCCATTGCGTGTTGGGTTGGGCCTGCATTTAGGTAAACCCGACAAATTTTTTATAAAGGAACTCAATCGATCGAGGCGGGCCGGGCTCATATGGGCCAATTTAAATTGGGCTTTCGAAATTAGCCCATACAGGACTTGGCTTACTAATTGGGCCAGGCCGAGCCAGTCAATTTATATATTGGGACTACCTACCTTCGCTCATACCCAGCCCATTGCAGATTGGGCCACTTCTGGCCAGGATCAAGCCCCACCCGTTGAGACACCTAGTTTTAAACGCCTTTGCTCATCGTAGCCCTTTTCCTTTTTCTAATAAATTTTCGGGATTCATAAAAAACAAGACTCGACACCAAGTTAAAATGGTGTTTAAATGTTTTTGGACCATCGATGATGTAAGAGGTGGGTAATCCATTCCGTCAAAGTGACAGATCATACCTTGAAGGACAAGGGCCCCAAAAAAATTTACTTTTTGGGAGATTTGATCACTCCAATCTGTACACCCTAATACACCGATGTTGAGGTTCCCAATCGGATGATTCACATCCACTTTATAGGGATGATTCTGAGATATGTTCGCTAATCATGGATTGCCACTTGGACAATTCTAATTGATCACAAATGTACGTCACATGACATAATAATAAATCACACTTCAATGGTGTGAAACAAACATGTAAGATAAAAAAAGTCTAATTTAATTTAATGATTGTTGTTTAAATGTCCGTTGAGTCATTATCCGAAAAAATAATTAGAAATAATTAAAATAAATAACTAAAAGGAATGGTCTGAGTGGCCCTCACTCATGTGCAAATTTCTTTGGCATGCATTTGACTCTCAACCACCCAGAACATTCAAACATCGAACTTTGATTTTATGGGTCTTAGAATTAATGTTTGGAAATTTGTGGTTGATGAATTGATGGCTGAGATGAGAAGAAATTGTCAATATTTAAAAGAGAAAAGGAAAGGAGCATAGAAGTTGACTTGGGATAAAAAGATAAATCCTTGAGAAACAACTCATGAAGAATTATAAAATTAAAACAAAATATTAATTGGGCCTAAATGTAACATCCTGAAAATTTTTGACCTTTGAACAGTATGCCTCGGTGTGTGCCCTGATCGATCACGCATCGACATAGTGAAAATAATTAAGTTAGTTGGGCTAGGTCTTAAGTGGAAAAAAATTATAATAATAATAAAGATTGGTTTAGACTTCGTGTGGACCTTTGGATGAATTGTATACACCTAGCTATGGCGTCTGGCTTAACACCTAAGTTTAGGTTGGTTATAAATGAAAATAAAGGTGAGAATTTATTTCTCTTATAATTTTGGTTTCAGAGAGAATAAAAGTTTAGTAATGGTTAAATAACTTATTTGACTAATCGGGCCAATCAGATTGGCGCTAGTTGGGCCAACTGATTCAATGACTATTCGAGCCAACTATAGGTCCTGATCGGGTATGTCTCGATAAGAAACATGTCACCGTTTAGATTTTCAAATGAGATCATTTTAGGTCCGTTTGAGTCAGATGAGATTTTAGGACCAAGTTCATACACCGTAGTGGTGCATATTGGCTTAACGCCGGTCCGATTGATAAGTAGTTTGGTGTACAGCCCCACAATCGAACCAAGGGATCATTTATATAATAGATAATACCTTAATTAGTACGCTGCTTCACGAAAAACTAGGTCCTTAGATAAGACTAACACCCAAAATGGGTGTATGTGTTTGCAAGAGAGCCTTTTAGTTAAAAAAGGGCTATAGCTTCCTTTGAAGCCTTAACCGGTTGCAAGAGTTTGATGGTTTGGGTTTTGAAGAGAAGGAAGAAGAAAGAGGAAGAATCACGGATTCAGTATGCTCCAAGCCTTGTGATTGCGTGGAAAAGGTTTTGTGAGATCGATAAGGGAAGGATCGTTATGGTTTCGGGTTTTGGTTTTGCTTTTGTGGGTTTTGGAGCCGTTTGAGGTTTTGAAACCCTCTTCTATGAATAGATCATGAGTTTTGATCGACAAATCATAGCGTGAGTTATGTGAAGTGTTAAGGATTGCGATTTCGTGAGTTTGGTTGTGATCGTGAAGCTCGGAGATGATCGAGGTGGGTTTGGAAACCCTTTTTATCTAACGAAGAAGACGATCCGATCTACGAGTAAATCACCGATTTAAAGAGGTAAATAACGTAATTCTTTCATGTATTTAATTAAATATATGTTGGTTAGATGTGTGCAAAAGATTAGGATCAAAAGGATTGAATTTTGATGAAAAAAATGGGTTTCAAGGTTCAAACCCGAGAAGTGCTTTCGAAGCCAAAATCGATTAATCGATTTTGAAACTCGATTAATTGAGTTTTTGACAAGAGAGAAATTCAAGAAGAACTCCCCGAAATCGATTAATCGAAGATAATTTCGATTAATCGATTTTGAAATTCGATTAATCGAGTTTGCAAATCGATTAATCGAGTTTGCCTGGGCTTACTGACACTACCGTAGTATTTATTATAACGTTTTGTGCGAATTCGGATTAACGTATTGATTCTTGTTGCGTTGGAAAGACAGAAAGCCCTACAATTTTCATGAATTGACCAACTTGTAAATCAATCGTTTTTAAGGTCAAAATTTAGTAATAAGTTAGGTAAATTTCTAATTTTGTCGAGAAACGAAACCGATTAATCGAGTAAAATCGATTAATCGATTTTTGAATTTCGATTAATCGAAATTGGGTCGATTAATCGACTGGTATCAAATAGTGAAAAAGATTTTTTGGCTCTTTGAAAATCGATCAATCGAGATAAAATCGATCAATCGACTTTGGAAAATCGATTAATCGATTTTGAAAATCGATTAGTCGATTTTGTCTGAGTTGCCAGTACTGCTTTAGTATTTTGACCATAACTTTCTACTCCGACCTCCGATTGATGCGATTCTTGAGGCGTTGGAAAGATAACAAAGAGATCTACAATGTTTGTGTTTTAACAAACTTATGAATCTAAATTTTTAAAGGTAAACATTTAGAAGAAAGGTTACATCAATTTCTGTGTTGGCGCGAACTTGCCGTTCAGACTCAATTTTTTAGAAAACACTTAAATAGTCTAGGTTATTAGTGATTAGTGTTGATCCTTGATACATCATCATATATTTGTGATGTAGATTGAGGAGGAAAGCCATCGATAGGGCATTGCTTGGCTTTATGCAGAGTTTAAGGTGGGGAAAATTTCATACGTAATTGCATTTTGATTTAATTTCATAGATGCTTGATATGATCGAATGAAAGATGATAAGTTTTGTTTTGAAATGAATTAGTATTTGAAATCCTTGCAATGGAAACTTTAGATCTTTGAACTCAAATATTTGATTGAATATTTTGATTGTTTGAAATGCTCAAAGCTTTGAATTATCGAATCTTTGACATAGTGGTCATTTTAAAAATTATTGACGTGTCGAATCAAGAAATGATCTTTGTTTTGAACCTTTTATATAGCCTTGAAAATCATGTAAGAAATTTCAGTCTTGAACATCGTGTGTGTTTTGCAAGTTTTGAATCGAACCCGAAGTTAAATTTGAAGGAAGCAAATGTGAACTTTGAATTGAATCAAATCAAATTTGTATATAAATTTAAATCCAAATCGAACCATAAGTTAAGAAAATTTTAAGTGGACCGCTATGGGCGGATTATAAGTGTGTTGTGGACCGCTAAGGGCGGATTATATAACATCGTAGACCGCTATGGGCGGATTATATGTGCATGTGTGGACCGCTATGGGCGGATTATATGATACCATGTGGGCCGCTAGGGCGGAATCGAACCGGCACGACGGCTAACCGTGAATCGAACCGGCATGGCGGTTAAACCCATGAATCGAACGACACGGCGGGATATCCGTGAATCGAACGGCACGCGGCGTACTAGTGAATCGGTATGCGGTCTCAAGTGAATTGAACCGATGCAGGCGGGATATCCGTGAATCGAACTAAGTAAACTATGTGACAATGTGTAAGCTATGCAAGTGAGTGTTTGAATTGAACTGACACGACAGTCTTCGTGAATCGAACCGGCACGGCGGGATATCCGTGAATCGAATTGTGTAAGGGAAGTAAGAAAGTGTGAAACATATAAGTAAGCTAAGTAAGAATGTATAAAACACATGTGTAAGCAAAGTAAGAATATGTAAGACATGTGGGTAAGAATATGTAAGACATGTAAATGAATGTGATTCAAACTCAGTAAATCGAAAATAAGAAATATGCTTCTGATAAGAGATTAGTCAGTTTCAATTTTATTAAGAAAATGTCTTTGAAATCAGTTTCGGTTTTGATAAGAAAACATCTTCGAAATCAGTTTGCCTTTGAAATTAGTTTTGAATTTGGATAAGAAAATGCCTTTGAACTCAGTTTCAATTTTGATAAGAAATGCCTTTGAAATCAGTTTTAGCCTTGATAAGAAAATATTTTGATCTTGTCTTTGAATCTATGCATGTGATGAGATATATATTGGCATTAGTTTTCTCCATTGAGCTTGGATGTTAGCTCACCCCGACTATACGTCACAGGTGTAGCTTTGAGGAGGGCCAGACTACATACTTGAAGAAAAAGGAGCTTCCGCATAAGGAATTGTACTCTGTTTTGGGATCGTAGATTTAGTGCATCGTGGATCTTGGTAAGTTCGAGGTTGGTACTTCCATGCTATTATACATGCATGGTACACTACTGTTGGTGATGGTTAGTCATCACTGGCGTTTGTTTAGTTCAGTACATATTAGATATTAGAATTGGAGTTTTGTTCATGATAATTACATAACCTTGCTTTGATTTTCGTATGCATATGGATGTGCCAAGTGTTCTGTATCAGATTGTGATATACGATCTGACGGTCCGGATTTTCTCATTTGGTTTTGGTGTAAAGTATAAAAAAAAAAAAAAAAAAAAAAAAAAAAAATCTCCAAATTTTAGGTTGGGAAAATCTGGGCTGTCACACTAAACCTCTAGCCCAAACTAGGCCCATGATGGGGTTGGGCCATCAAACAATAGGCCGGGTTTTGTACACTAATACGAAGTGTATTCGACAACAAATTAACGATCGGGTACACCTAAGGACTGTGTTATATGGAGGACAAATTTTATGCAGACAAAGTGCAGGCTGCTGATGTGGCGTGATGCAATTGGTTTAGGGTTTAGGGTTTAGGGCAAGTGCGGTGGGGCTCAATTAATACAGGTCGGTGCAGTCAGTCACGTTGCACCACGTCTGCCACCTGTACTTTGTCTTCAACAAATCTGTCTTACGTTTATAATTTTCCATTACCTAATTATATTTCTACAAAACTTTCCTAATCCTAATTTATATCAATATCTCTACTAGTATTATGTTAAAGACTTAAACCAACGCTCCAAAAAGTGCCTTAGCGAGGTAGGGGAGTGGAAGCCCGTATTACTCTAGGTTAGTAACACTACTATGCTCCGCAGCCAACATTCGCAATGGCCCACTCTGTGATGGGTCTAACTCCTGTGCCTCTCATTTAAGGCCCTCAAGTAGCTCTTTCCTCATATGCTCTTCTAAGAGTCCACGGTGCCCCCACTCTGTGAGGCTTTCACTTTAGTATCTCTCTTTGAGGCCTCAAGTCGGCTCTTTTGCGACGAACTCAAAACATGGTGCAAGCTTTGATACCATTTACTAAAGACCTAATTAATAATTCAAAAATTCTTAGTCATTAGTGGAGCGAAAAGTTAAACCTTTATTACTTTGACATCACAATATACTAAAAGTGAAAACATATCATCTTTCTCTCAATTTTGTTCTCACAACCATATTACATTATTAAAACCAAAACATGTCTTATTGTTACCAAATTTCTGTTTTCACACCTATAGGAATGATATATCGCTTCATCTAAATTTATTTTCTTCATTAATGGACATTGGGAAAAATATGGGCTGGTAGGGATGATAGGTGGTTTGCTAAGGACGAACTAAACCTGTATTTAAAGCTCCTAGATTGTGGAATACGAATCGTTGTATTAAATTTTCTCATTCTTCCAACCTAACTTGCCATAATGGTTTTACAAAAGGGTAGTTGGCAATAAATTGAACGTCGGCTGAGATAAATATAAAACCTCGTATGATTTATTATGGCATCGAGGGTAATAACTATAGGAAAATTAATTCAAATGATGGGTATTAATTATATTCATAGAGAGTCGATATCGATTTGTTATAGATTCGTCATCCACAGTTTATATAGTCGATTACGACTACATATATAATCGTTATCGATCTTCTATGTAATCGATATCGATCTTCGATGTAATCGATAGAGACTAAATATGTAATCGGTAACGATTACATATAGGATCGATATCGATTACATAGAAGATCGATATCGATTATATATGGGAAAACCTAAAAAAATTATGTCAAAATATGCACCAAAGAGAGGAAAAAAAAAAAATCTATAGCGATGGAAGCTAATTTTAATTCTAACTTACAGATTTGGTAGCTTGAAGGTTGTAGATTTGAACGCGATCGTCCACGAAGCGTCAACGACTCTCCACCGACTTCGAACGAAAAAGTAAATTAAAAACAGTAAATGATTTGAAAAGAGGGCGGCTATTTATTACTGTGGGGGTACTTTGGATATTTCCTACAGGCGTGCCTCAGCTCGGCGCGCAGCGGGTTTGTCTGGGTAAAAGTGAAACTATAGGGCTTCTGACATAAAAGGCGTATCTGACAGGGCCTGTCAGGTAAATTTCCCTTAAAAAATGCCATTCACCATTACCCGTCCCGTATGTATATTTGCGGGGAGGGGTGGACAAGATATACACCTAACCTCTGGCTTTTCATAAACAAAGTAGACGAGACTGTGAATTAATCTCTTTCTACTCTGCTATCTTAGAACTGCTCCTTAGGACAACTCTTTTGACCTCTTTCAGATAGAGCGAGCTAGTGATTTCAGATAGAGGGAAGGAAGATAACCCCTTAAAGAAATGATTCCTTAGGACAACTTCTTTGACCTCCCACTCACATTTTATCAAGCTTAATTTTAATGGTTGTGATAAGTCTAATTTTATTACACATTTTCCCTTTAAACTATCTTTAATTGCTAATTAATTTGATATAAAAGTATACTAATTAAACTCTTTTGTGATTATTATAGGAATTCCAAAAGAAGAGCTAAATTAGATTGCAAATACCAATTTTTAAGATAAAAAATGTCAAATATACGGAAGAGATTGGCCAACATAATGATTAGAAAAGTAAAAAAACTTTCAGATAAGGAAGTCATTTTGGAAGGTAGGTTTGATAAAAAAAATAAAGAGGGTTTTTAAGAGAGATTATTACACGCTTGTAATTTTGGGAGATTTTGGGAAGATATATTTCAAAATATTTGATTTATTCAATTAAACTTGATGTATTTAGCAAGTGTGACACAAAATTCAAAACGAAAAAGATGAGAGAAGAATAATCAATCAGTCAAGGTTTTAATATTGAAAAGTATGATAGTAAATTTTTTAAAAAATGAAAGCTCACATAAAAGATTGAGAAAGTAAAAAAATTTCAAATGATTCAATTGGAGAAGGATTATAAAGACTAAAGAAGGAAAGAAAGAGACCTTGCAACTCTAATAAACACTAAACTACTCATTCTAGAAAAGAAAAACCCTTTGAAGTTCAAACTTTCTTCAAGTATAGATCTCTCTCTCCTTTAGTTCTCTTTAATCTCTAATTTGAGCTTTAGTTAAGTAATTTATTTAATTTTAGTTTTTATTTCATGTCTTTTTATTTTCAAGTAGATTGTTAAAGGGAATGAAAACTTTGGTCTAGTTCTCCATAGGAACTTGTAATTTCTTTTTAATTAATGCATTATTCTTATTTATTTTTTTATATTATATTCATGTTTTTTCAATTCAATTAAAATGTTAAGGGGAAGGAGGTTTAAGCTAAGTTTTTCATAGGTTGATGTAATTTCTTTACTTTATATCATTTAATTTTTGCTTTTTATTTTATGCACTTTATTTTTCTAGTTCTAGCAAATTAGAACAGAGTTTCAAATTGAGAAAGTTGAGTTGAGAGAGAGACCATGGAGAAGAAGGTTAACACATTTCAAAATTTGAACCTTTCCTCAAATTCAATATGATGAACAGTATAGTAAAGACTACTGCAAGGATTATGGGTGACTAAATCCATACATCACATAAGATGAATACCTAACTTAATTTATTATGGAATTTTAATTTGAATTTTTATGATCCATTATTTTAATGATCATTTTCTACAATACAAAAATAAGATTATTAGCGAAGCAAAAACCCGCTATTAACAAAAAAATTGCCACTAATAGCCTTGGCGCTAATCGTTGTGATATCCTTTAATAGTTTTTTTGTTAATAACGGTAGTTTTTTACAGCTAAAACTGCCGCTAATAGTCTTATTTTTTGTAGTGTTATTTCAATACTTTAAATGCTATGAGACCTGTTGTTACTTGATTTTAAAGACAATTATTGGAATATCTAGTATGCTTAAGGGCTTTTCCCCTTTTTATACTTAATGATTCAATAAGATTAGATTTTTTTATCAAATAATTTAAGAAATATTAATATGATTGGATATGAGACTGATCGAAAAATATTTGATCCATTCAAGAGAAATATGAAATTATAGTAATCTAAATTTTTATCAGAACAAGAAAACTTTTAGATTTACATGACGATTTGTCCAAAAAAAAAGATATATAGCCTTTATAGAATTTAAACAATTAAAAAAAAATAATTATTTATTTATTTTTTAATAAAAAAGATTTTTAAGAAGGACATTAGAAAGTGAGTTAGGTGTGGATTCTAAACTTTGATGTAATTTCTTAATAAAGAATTTCTTTCATTTATCTAATTTTTAGTTTTATCTTTCATTTCCAAAGTTTTCATTTTCAGAGTTCCAAACATAGGACTAAAATATTTCAATTAATTGATTGGATTAATTAAGTGGGGTTAAAATTTAATTTCCATAGACAATCTCTGATGCTTTGGCAGTCGCAATACTTACGATTTGTATATTTACGAGTTTTTAACTTGAATTCGATAATTTTAGAAGTGTTTAATTGAAGTGATTTTGAGTTTATTTTGTAATCGAAATTTCACCTATAAGTTGCTCTCCAAAAAATCCGGGAAAGGTGGGTTGTAGCTCTCTGGAGATGTCTTAGATACTTTTACCATTTTTTTTTCTTGATGAATGTACTAATCGAAGTAGAATTGAAGCCTCCCGAATACATGGTCCGCTTACTTATAAAATTGGGAAGGTTTGCATCACATCATCGAAGGGGATTCTTAATATGTTTTGTCCTGGATTAGTAACAATGGGTAAATCTTTAACCTTCTCTCACAGTTTAACGTCCTTAGATCCGCTAATAAATATGGGGATTGTTTAATTAAGGATGCTCCTAATTGGAGTTCTGCAACCAAGGATTTAAAGTCTGATATATATATATTGGGGTCGTAGGCCGATCCGTAATATACTTAATATATTAGATATGTAGGCCAAATTGGCCGATATTCAGGAACCCTTTTTATTTAATATATATATATAAACATATCTTCTTTTTTTAACATTTTTGATATTTTGTCTGAGTCTTATCTAATACATATCGGCCGATATGACCCAATATGGCTCGATAGGGTCCGATATTTGACATATACACGATATTTGAATCGGGTGTATATCCATATTGGATAGGCCTGAACCCGATATATATCGGATATGGCTGATATGTATCAGATAGGGCCAATATTAAAAACCATGCTAACGACTATTGGCTAGTTGCCTTAAATGGGCCAATTATAATTTGGGTTTTTGAAGCTAGCCCATTCCAAAGGCTCGCTTACTAATTAGGCCATCCAGTTTATGACTCAAGTCTATTGTCCTTAGCCCATCCTGTCCCATTGAGTGTTGGGTTGGGCCCAGACGTAGGTAAACCCGACAAATTTTTTATAAAGGAACTCAATCGATCGAGGCGGGCCGGGCTCATATGGGCCAATTTAAATTGGGCTTTCGAAATTAGCCCATACAGGACTTGGCTTACTAATTGGGCCAGGCCGAGCCAGTCAATTTATATATTGGGACTACCTACCTTCGCTCATACCCAGCCCATTGCAGATTGGGCCACTTCTGGCCAGGATCAAGCCCCACCCGTTGAGACACCTAGTTTTAAACGCCTTTGCTCATCGTAGCCCTTTTCCTTTTTCTAATAAATTTTCGGGATTCATAAAAAACAAGACTCGACACCAAGTTAAAATGGTGTTTAAATGTTTTTGGACCATCGATGATGTAAGAGGTGGGTAATCCATTCCGTCAAAGTGACAGATCATACCTTGAAGGACAAGGGCCCCAAAAAAATTTACTTTTTGGGAGATTTGATCACTCCAATCTGTACACCCTAATACACCGATGTTGAGGTTCCCAATCGGATGATTCACATCCACTTTATAGGGATGATTCTTTGGCTGAGATATGTTCGCTAATCATGGATTGCCACTTGGACAATTCTAATTGATCACAAATGTACGTCACATGACATAATAATAAATCACACTTCAATGGTGTGAAACAAACATGTAAGATAAAAAAAGTCTAATTTAATTTAATGATTGTTGTTTAAATGTCCGTTGGAGTCATTATCCGAAAAAAAATAATTAGAAATAATTAAAATAAATAACTAAAAGGAATGGTCTGAGTGGCCCTCACTCATGTGCAAATTTCTTTGGCATGCATTTGACTCTCAACCACCCAGAACATTCAAACATCGAACTTTGATTTTTATGGGTCTTAGAATTAATGTTTGGAAATTTGTGGTTGATGAATTGATGGCTGAGATGAGAAGAAATTGTCAATATTTAAAAGAGAAAAAGGAAAGGAGCATAGAAGTTGACTTGGGATAAAAAAGATAAATCCCTTGAGAAACAACTCATGAAGAATTATAAAATTAAAACAAAATATTAATTGGGCCTAAATGTAACATCCTGAAAATTTTTGACCTTTGAACAGTATGCCTCGGTGTGCGTGCCCGACTGATCACGTACCCGACATAGTGAAAATAATTAAGTTAGTTGGGCTAGGTCTTAAGTGGAAAAAAAAATTATAATAATAATAAAGATTGGTTTAGACTTGCGTGTGGACCTTTGGATGAATTGTATACACCTAGCTATGGCGTACTGGCTTAACACCTAAGTTTAGGTTGGTTATAAATGAAAATAAAGGCAGGAGAATTTATTTCTCTTATAATTTTGGTTCTAGAGAGAGAATAAAAGTTTAGTAATGGTTAAATAACTTATTTGACTAACTGGGCCAACTGTATTGGCTGCTAGTTGAATAGTTGGGCCGACTATTAACTATTCGAGCCAACTATAGGTCCTGATCGGGTGCATGTCTGATAAGAAACATGTCACCGTTTAGATTTTTCAAATGAGATCATTTTAGGTCCGTTTGAGCTCGTATGAGATTTTTAGGACCAAGTTCATACACCGTGGTGGTGCATATTGGCTTAACGCCGGGTCCGATTGATAAGTAGTTTGGGTGTACAGGCCCCACACTGAACCAAGGGATCATTTATATAATAGATAATACCTTAATTAGGTACGCTCGTTTCACGCGAAAAACTAGGTCCTTAGATAAGACTAACACCCAAAATGGGTGTATGTGTTTTGCAAGAGAGCCGGCCTTTTTAGTTAAAAAAAAGGGGCTAGCTTCCTTTTGAAGCCTTAACCGGTTGCAAGAGTTTGATGGTTTGGGTTTTGAAGAGAGAAGGAAGAAGAAAGAGGAAGAATCGCCGGATTCGTATGCTCCAAGCCTTGTGATTGCGTGGAAAAGGTTTTGTGAGATCGTATAAGGGAAGGATCGTTGTCGGTTTCGGGTTTTGGTTTTGCTTTTGTGGGTTTTGGAGCCGTTTGGAGGTTTTGAAACCCTCTTCTTGCGAATAGATCATGAGTTTTGATCGACAAATCATAGCGTGAGTTATGTGAAGTGTGTGTGTAAGGATTGCCGTCGATTTCGTGTGTTTTGGTTGTGATCGTGAAGCTCGGAGATGATCGAGGTGGGTTTGGAAACCCTTTTATCTAACGAAGAAGGCGATCCGATCTCTGAGTAAATCACCGATTTAAAGAGGTAAATAACGTAATTCTTTCATGTATTTAATTAAATATATGTTGGTTAGATGTGTGCAAAGATTAGGATCAAAAGTTGAATTTTGATGAAAAAATGGGTTTCAAGGTTCAAACCGAAGTGCTCGAAGCGCCAAAATCGATTAATCGATTTTGAAACTCGATTAATTGAGTTTTTGACAAGAGAGAAATTCAAGAAGAACTCCCCGAAATCGATTAATCGAAGATAATTTCGATTAATCGATTTTGAAATTCGATTAATCGAGTTTGCAAATCGATTAATCGAGTTTGCCTGGGCTTACTGACACTACCGTAGTATTTCGGCCATAACGTTTTGTGCCGAATTCGGATTGACGTGATTCTTGTTGCGTTGGAAAGAAGACAGAAAGCCCTACAATTTTCATGAATTGACCAACTTGTAAATCAATCGTTTTTAAGGTCAAAATTTAGTAATAAGTTAGGTAAATTTCTAATTTTGTCGAGAAACGAAACCGATTAATCGAGTAAAATCGATTAATCGATTTTTGAATTTCGATTAATCGAAATTGGGTCGATTAATCGACTGGTATCAAATAGTGAAAAAGATTTTTTGGCTCTTTGAAAATCGATCAATCGAGATAAAATCGATCAATCGACTTTGGAAAATCGATTAATCGATTTTGAAAATCGATTAGTCGATTTTTGTCCGAGCGATCGCTTTAGTATTTTGACCATAACTTTCTACTCCGACCTCCGATTGATGCGATTCTTGAGGCGTTGGAAAGATAACAAAGAGATCTACAATGTTTGTGTTTTGACAAACTTATGAATCTAAATTTTTAAAGGTAAACATTTAGAAGAAAGGTTACATCAATTTCTGTGTTGGCGCGAACTTGCCCGTTCCGACTCAATTTTTTTAGAAAACACTTAAATAGTCTAAGTTATTAGTGATTAGTGTTGATCCTTGATACATCATCATATATTTGTGATGTAGATTGAGGGAGGAAAGCCATCGATAGGGCATTGCTTGGCTTCTTGTGATTTCGAGGTTAAGGTGGGGAAAATTTCATACGTAATTGCATTTTGATTTAATTTCATAGATGCTTGATATGATCGAATGAAAGATGATAAGTTTTGTTTTGAAATGAATTAGTATTTGAAATCCTTGCAATGGAAACTTTAGATCTTTGAACTCAAATATTTGATTGAATATTTTGATTGTTTGAAATGCTCGAAAGCTTTGAATTATCGAATCTTTGACATAGTGGTACATTTTAAAAATTATTGACGTATCGAATCAAGAAATGATCTTTGTTTTGAACCTTTTATATAGCCTTCGAAAATCATGTAAGAAATTTCAGTCTTGAACATCGTATGCGTGTTTTGCAAGTTTTGAATCGAACCCAGAAGTTAAATTTGAAGGAAGCAAATGTGAACTTTGAATTGAATCCAAATCAAATTTGTATATAAATTTAAATCCAAATCGAACCATAAGTTAAGAAAATTTTAAGTGGACCGCTATGGGCGGATTATAAGTGTGTTGTGGACCGCTAAGGGCGGATTATATTACATCGTGACCGCTATGGGCGGATTATATGTGCATGTGTGGACCGCTATGGGCGGATTATATGATACCATGTGGGCCGCTAGGGCGGAATCGAACCGGCACGGCGGCTAACCGTGAATCGAACCGGCATGGCGGTTAAACCCATGAATCGAACCGGCACGGCGGGATATCCGTGAATCGAACCGGCACGGCGGCTAACCGTGAATCGAACCGGCACGTGCAGCGATCTCCAAGTGAATTGAGCGGGATATCCGTGAATCGAATTGTGTAAACTATGTGACAATGTGTAAGCTATGCAAGTGAGTGTTTGAATTGAACTGACACGACAGTCTTCGTGAATCGAACCGGCACGGCGGGATATCCGTGAATCGAATTGTGTAAGGGAAGTAAGAAAGTGTGAAACATATAAGTAAGCTAAGTAAGAATGTATAAAACACATGTGTAAGCAAAGTAAGAATATGTAAGACATGTGGGTAAGTCAGGTAAGAATATGTAAGACATGTAAATGAATGTGATTCAAACTCAGTAAATCGAAAATAAGAAATATGCTTCTGATAAGAGATTAGTCAGTTTCAATTTTATTAAGAAAATGTCTTTGAAATCAGTTTCGATTTTGATAAGAAAACATCTTCGAAATCAGTTTGCCTTTGAAATTAGTTTTGAATTTGGATAAGAAAATGCCTTTGAACTCAGTTTCAATTTTGATAAGAAATGCCTTTGAAATCAGTTTTAGCCTTGATAAGAAAATATTTTGATCTTGTCTTTGAATCTATGCATGTGATGAGATATATATTGGCATTAGTTTTCTCCATTGAGCTTGGATGTTAGCTCACCCACTATACGTCCAGGTGTAGCTTTGAGGAGGGCGGACTACATACTTGAAGAAAAGGAGCTTCAGCATAAGGAATTGTACTCTGTTTTGGGAACGTAGATTTAGTCCATCGTGGATCTTGGTAAGTTCGAGGTTGGTACTTCCATGCTATTATACATGCATGGTACACTGTTGGTGATGGTTAGTCATCACTGGCGTTTGTTTAGTTCAGTACATATTAGATATTAGAATTGGAGTTTTGTTCATGATAATTACATAACCTTGCTTTGATTTTCGTATGCATATGGATGTGCCAAGTGTTACATGTCAGTTGTGATATCTGATCGTGTCGGATCTTCTGATTTGGTGTTGGTGTAAAGTATAAAAAATGAAAAAAAAATAAAAAGAAATCTCCAAATTTTAGGTTGGGAAAATCTGGGCTGTCACACTAAACCTCTAGCCCAAACTAGGCCCATGATGGGGTTGGGCCATCAAACAATAGGCCGGGTTTTGTACACTAATACGAAGTGTATTCGACAACAAATTAACGATCGGGTACACCTAAGGACTGTGTTATATGGAGGACAAATTTTATGCAGACAAAGTGCAGGCTGCTGATGTGGCGTGATGCAATTGGTTTAGGGTTTAGGGTTTAGGGCAAGTGCGGTGGGGCTCAATTAATGTCTGTCGGATGGATCACGTTGCACCACTCCGCCAATTGCTTTGTCTTCAACAAATCTGTCTTACGTTTATAATTTTCCATTACCTAATTATATTTCTACAAAACTTTCCTAATCCTAATTTATATCAATATCTCTACTAGTATTATGTTAAAGACTTAAACCAACGCTCCAAAAAGTGCCTTAGCGAGGTAGGGGAGTGGAAGCCCGTATTACTCTAGGTTAGTAACACTACTATGCTCCGCAGCCAACATTCGCAATGGCCCACTCTGTGATGGGTCTAACTCCTGTGCCTCTCATTTAAGGCCCTCAAGTAGCTCTTTCCTCATATGCTCTTCTAAGAGTCCACGGTGCCCCCACTCTGTGAGGCTTTCACTTTAGTATCTCTCTTTGAGGCCTCAAGTCGGCTCTTTTGCGACGAACTCAAAACATGGTGCAAGCTTTGATACCATTTACTAAAGACCTAATTAATAATTCAAAAATTCTTAGTCATTAGTGGAGCGAAAAGTTAAACCTTTATTACTTTGACATCACAATATACTAAAAGTGAAAACATATCATCTTTCTCTCAATTTTCAGTTCTCACAACCATATTACATTATTAAAACCAAAAACATGTCTTATTGTTACCAAATTTCTGTTTTCACACCTATAGGAATGATATATCTGCTTCATCTAAATTTATTTTCTTCGTCGTCAGACATTGGGAAAAATATGGGCTGGTAGGGATGATAGGTGGTTTGCTAAGGACAAACTAAACCTGTATTTAAAGCTCCTAGATTGTGAAATACGAATCGTTGTATTAAATTTTCTCATTCTTCCAACCTAACTTGCCATAATGGTTTTACAAAGGGTAGTTGGCAATAAATTGAACGCGTCGAGATAAATATAAAACCTCGTATGATTTATTATGGCATCGAGGGTAATAACTATAGGAAAATTAATTCAAATGATGGGTATTAACTATATTCATAGAGAGTCGATATCGATTTGTTATAGATTCGTCATCCACAGTTTATATAGTCGATTACGACTACATATATAATCGTTATCGATCTTCTATGTAATCGATATCGATCTTCGATGTAATCGATAGAGACTAAATATGTAATCGGTAACGATTACATATAGGATCGATATCGATTACATAGAAGATCGATATCGATTATATAAGGAAAACCTAAAAAAATTATGTCAAAATATGCACCAAGAGAGGAAAAAAAAAATCTATAGCGATGGAAGCTAATTTAATTCTAACTTACAGATTTGGTAGCTTGAAGGTTGTAGATTTGAACGCGATCGTCCACGAAGCGTCAACGACTCTCCACCGACTTCGAACGAAAAAGTAAATTAAAAACAGTAAATGATTTGAAAAGAGGGCGGCTATTTATTACTGTGGGGGTACTTTGGATATTTCCTCAGCGTGCATTTCACAGAGTTTGTCTGGGTAAAAGTGAAACTATAGGGCTTCTGACATAAAAGGCGTATCTGACAGGGCCTGTCAGGTAAATTTCCCTTAAAAAATGCCATTCACCATTACCCGTCCCGTATGTATATTTGCGGGGAGGGGTGGACAAGATATACACCTAACCTCTGGCTTTTCATAAACAAAGTAGACGAGACTGTGAATTAATCTCTTTCTACTCTGCTATCTTAGAACTGCTCCTTAGGACAACTCTTTTGACCTCTTTCAGATAGAGCGAGCTAGTGATTTCAGATAGAGGGAAGGAAGATAACCCCTTAAAGAAATGATTCCTTAGGACAACTTCTTTGACCTCCCTCACATTTTATCAAGCTTAATTTTAATGGTTGTGATAAGTCTAATTTTATTACACATTTTCCCTTTAAACTATCTTTAATTGCTAATTAATTTGATATAAAAGTATACTAATTAAACTCTTTTGTGATTATTATAGGAATTCCAAAAGAAGAGCTAAATTAGATTGCAAATACCAATTTTTAAGATAAAAAATGTCAAATATACGGAAGAGATTGGCCAACATAATGATTAGAAAAGTAAAAAAACTTTCAGATAAGGAAGTCATTTTGGAAGGTAGGTTTGATAAAAAAAATAAAGAGGGTTTTTAAGAGAGATTATTACACGCTTGTAATTTTGGGAGATTTTGGGAAGATATATTTCAAAATATTTGATTTATTCAATTAAACTTGATGTATTTAGCAAGTGTGACACAAAATTCAAAACGAAAAAGATGAGAGAAGAATAATCAATCAGTCAAGGTTTTAATATTGAAAAGTATGATAGTAAATTTTTTAAAAAATGAAAGCTCACATAAAAGATTGAGAAAGTAAAAAAATTTCAAATGATTCAATTGGAGAAGGATTATAAAGACTAAAGAAGGAAAGAAAGAGACCTTGCAACTCTAATAAACACTAAACTACTCATTCTAGAAAAGAAAAACCCTTTGAAGTTCAAACTTTCTTCAAGTATAGATCTCTCTCTCCTTTAGTTCTCTTTAATCTCTAATTTGAGCTTTAGTTAAGTAATTTATTTAATTTTAGTTTTTATTTCATGTCTTTTTATTTTCAAGTAGATTGTTAAAGGGAATGAAAACTTTGGTCTAGTTCTCCATAGGAACTTGTAATTTCTTTTTAATTAATGCATTATTCTTATTTATTTTTTTATATTATATTCATGTTTTTTCAATTCAATTAAAATGTTAAGGGGAAGGAGGTTTAAGCTAAGTTTTTCATAGGTTGATGTAATTTCTTTACTTTATATCATTTAATTTTTGCTTTTTATTTTATGCACTTTATTTTTCTAGTTCTAGCAAATTAGAACAGAGTTTCAAATTGAGAAAGTTGAGTTGAGAGAGAGATCAAGGAGAAGAAGATTAAAACATTTTAAAATTTGAACCTTTCCTTCAATTCAATATGATCAAGAGTATAGTAAAGACTATTGCAAGGATTATGGATGACTAAATCCATACATCACACTTAAGATGAATACCTAACTTAATTTATTATGGAATTTTAATTTGAATTTTTATGATCCATTATTTTAATGATCATTTTCTACAATACAAAAAATAAGATTATTAGCAGTAGCAAAAAACTGCCGCTATTAACAAAAAAATTGCCACTAATACCCTTGTCGCTAATAGTTGTAATAGCCTTTAATAGTTTTTTTGTTAATAACGGTAGTTTTTTACTAAAATTATTTTTGTAGTGTTATTTCAATACTTTAAATGCTATGAGACCATTGTTACTTGATTTTAAAGACAATTATTGGAATATCTAGTATGCTTAAGGGCTTTTCCCTTTTATACTTAATGATTCAATAAGATTAGATTTTTTTATCAAATAATTTAAGAAATATTAATATGATTGGATATGAGACTGATCGAAAAATATTTGATCCATTCAAGAGAAATATGAAATTATAGTAATCTAAATTTTTATCAGAACAAGAAAACTTTTAGATTTACATGACGATTTGTCCAAAAAAAAAGATATATAGCCTTTATAGAATTTAAACAATTAAAAAAAAATAATTATTTATTTATTTTTTAATAAAAAAGATTTTTAAGAAGGACATTAGAAAGTGAGTTAGGTGTGGATTCTAAACTTTGATGTAATTTCTTAATAAAGAATTTCTTTCATTTATCTAATTTTTAGTTTTATCTTTCATTTCCAAAGTTTTCATTTTCAGAGTTCCAAACATAGGACTAAAATATTTCAATTAATTGATTGGATTAATTAAGTGGGGTTAAAATTTAATTTCCATAGACAATCTCTGATGCTTTGGCAGTCGCAATACTTACGATTTGTATATTTACGAGTTTTAACTTGAATTCGATAATTTTAGAAGTGTTTAATTGAAGTGATTTTTGAGTTTATTTTGTAATCGAAATTTCACCTATAAGTTGCTCTCCAAAAAATCCGGGAAAGGTGGGTTGTAGCTCTCTGGAGATGTCTTAGATACTTTTACCATTTTTTTTTCTTGATGAATGTACTAATCGAAGTAGAATTGAAGCCTCCCGAATACATGGTCCGCTTACTTATAAAATTGGGAAGGTTTGCATCACATCATCGAAGGGGATTCTTAATATGTTTTGTCCTGGATTAGTAACAATGGGTAAATCTTTAACCTTCTCTCACAGTTTAACGTCCTTAGATCCGCTAATAAATATGGGGATTGTTTAATTAAGGATGCTCCTAATTGGAGTTCTGCAACCAAGGATTTAAAGTCTGATATATATATTGGGGTCGTAGGCCGATCCGTAATATACTTAATATATTAGATATGTAGGCCAAATTGGCCGATATTCAGGAACCCTTTTTATTTAATATATATATATAAACATATCTTCTTTTTTTAACATTTTGATATTTTTGTCTTATCTAATACATATCGGCCGATATGACCCAATATGGCTCGATAGGGTCCGATATTTGACATGTCTGACCTGATATTTGAATCGGGTGTATATCCATATTGGATAGGCCTGAACCCGATATATATCGGATATGGCTGATATGTATCAGATAGGGCCAATATTAAAAACCATGCTAACGACTATTGGCTAGTTGCCTTAAATGGGCCAATTATAATTTGGGTTTTTGAAGCTAGCCCATTCCAAAGGCTCGCTTACTAATTAGGCCATCCAGTTTATGACTCAAGTCTATTGGCCTTAGCCCATCCTGTCCCATTCTGTGTTGGGTTGGGCCGGGCGTAGGTAAACCCGACAAATTTTTATAAAGGAACTCAATCGATCGAGGCGGGCCGGGCTCATATGGGCCAATTTAAATTGGGCTTTCGAAATTAGCCCATACAGGACTTGGCTTACTAATTGGGCCAGGCCGAGCCAGTCAATTTATATATTGGGACTACCTACCTTCGCTCATACCCAGCCATTGCATTGCACACCTAGTTTTAAACGCCTTTGCTCATCGTAGCCCTTTTCCTTTTTCTAATAAATTTTCGGGATTCATAAAAAACAAGACTCGACACCAAGTTAAAATGGTGTTTAAATGTTTTTGGACCATCGATGATGTAAGAGGTGGGTAATCCATTCCGTCAAAGTGACAGATCATACCTTGAAGGACAAGGGCCCCAAAAAAATTTACTTTTTGGGAGATTTGATCACTCCAATCTGTACACCCTAATACACCGATGTTGAGGTTCCCAATCGGATGATTCACATCCACTTTATAGGGATGATTCTTTGGCTGAGATATGTTCGCTAATCATGGATTGCCACTTGGACAATTCTAATTGATCACAAATGTACGTCACATGACATAATAATAAATCACACTTCAATGGTGTGAAACAAACATGTAAGATAAAAAAAGTCTAATTTAATTTAATGATTGTTGTTTAAATGTCCGTTGGAGTCATTATCCGAAAAAAAATAATTAGAAATAATTAAAATAAATAACTAAAAGGAATGGTCTGAGTGGCCCTCACTCATGTGCAAATTTCTTTGGCATGCATTTGACTCTCAACCACCCAGAACATTCAAACATCGAACTTTGATTTTTATGGGTCTTAGAATTAATGTTTGGAAATTTGTGGTTGATGAATTGATGGCTGAGATGAGAAGAAATTGTCAATATTTAAAAGAGAAAAAGGAAAGGAGCATAGAAGTTGACTTGGGATAAAAAAGATAAATCCCTTGAGAAACAACTCATGAAGAATTATAAAATTAAAACAAAATATTAATTGGGCCTAAACCTCTAGCCCAAACTAGGCCCATGATGGGGTTGGGCCATCAAACAATAGGCCGGGTTTTGTACACTAATACGAAGTGTATTCGACAACAAATTAACGATCGGGTACACCTAAGGACTGTGTTATATGAAGGACAAATTTTATGCAGACAAAGTGCAGGCTGCTGATGTGGCGTGATGCAATTGGTTTAGGGTTTAGGGTTTAGGGCAAGTGCGGTGGGGCTCAATTAATACAGGTCGGTGCAGTCAGTCACGTTGCACCACGTCTGCCACCTGTACTTTGTCTTCAACAAATCTGTCTTACGTTTATAATTTTCCATTACCTAATTATATTTCTACAAAACTTTCCTAATCCTAATTTATATCAATATCTCTACTAGTATTATGTTAAAGACTTAAACCAACGCTCCAAAAAGTGCCTTAGCGAGGTAGGGGAGTGGAAGCCCGTATTACTCTAGGTTAGTAACACTACTATGCTCCGCAGCCAACATTCGCAATGGCCCACTCTGTGATGGGTCTAACTCCTGTGCCTCTCATTTAAGGCCCTCAAGTAGCTCTTTCCTCATATGCTCTTCTAAGAGTCCACGGTGCCCCCACTCTGTGAGGCTTTCACTTTAGTATCTCTCTTTGAGGACTCAAGTCGGCTCTTTTGCGACGAACTCAAAACATGGTGCAAGCTTTGATACCATTTACTAAAGACCTAATTAATAATTCAAAAATTCTTAGTCATTAGTGGAGCGAAAAGTTAAACCTTTATTACTTTGACATCACAATATACTAAAAGTGAAAACATATCATCTTTCTCTCAATTTTCAGTTCTCACAACCATATTACATTATTAAAACCAAAAACATGTCTTATTGTTACCAAATTTCTGTTTTCACACCTATAGGAATGATATATCTGCTTCATCTAAATTTACCCTAAAATTATTCCCATGTACCTCTTAATCAAATTCTTATCTATGTCCTCTCCAAATTTTCCTATATTTCAGGGAAAATGTTGCCACGTGTCCACCAACTCTTATTATCGTAGTAAGGAAGCGTAGAGAGAGGCCCCTGAGAACATTCAACAATGCTTATCAAACTAGAGGTAGGTTTTCAAATACATTATTGTCTAATAAAATAATATAATACCCTTTCTCAAAAAAATAAAATAAAAAATATAATACATAAAATAATTGATTGTTTATAAAATCTCATAAGTGGCCCTGTTTTGAAACCAAGGCGTTTTGATTTGGATCCACTCAATGGGATCTCTCTCATCTGCTCTTATTAAATTGGTGTTGATAATGTTTGTTCTTATTGGTCAGGCGTGTGGAGGCCATGCCCGGGTGCATCTCCTTACTTCTTCCACCTCGTGGGTAGAAAACCCGGCCGCTACCGGACTGTTTTTAGATAGCAAGCCTCGCTACCAACTACAAGAACGACCACGACGTCCTCCACCTCCAACTGGTAATGTACATCAATGGCCACTTGGTCGCCGGGTTGTTCCATCTCCACGTAGAAACTGTCCACCTATGTGCCGAAAGGTAATGTGAGGAATCTTAGTAGCCAACCTTCTAATCTCATCAATCTTCTGTTTACATCTCCATGGTCTATTTTTTGTGCGCAATAATCAATAGCTTTCCTTGAATCCGATTGAACTCAGAACATGATGAATATTCCTCGGAAAATTGCAAAGGATGATGGGGCGTGATTTTTGATAGATCTGTGTATTCAATTCAAAACTAATTGGTAATGAGCGGAGGGGCGGAGGCTATAATTTAGCTGATGTGGAACTAAACTTTAACAAAGTGACTAACTGCTCCGACCATCATTGCTTTGGCCACAGTATTGCATGTGCTGCCAATTGCGTTGCACCGCATCAGCCACCTGCGCTTTGCAAAAGGAAGGATACGACACTAGGGCTTTAGAAGATTTTTTTCTCTTTTTTACCACAGGCTTAAGATTTGAGTTACTTTCTTTTCTCACTTTAAAATTTATATTTGGTGTAAATAGTAGAATATTATTTATGTATATAAACTCTTTGTATCGGTGGATCGGCAATCCAATTTAAATATCACTTGGGATTGGCTGATCCAGAGCGATCCAATTGATCCTCGGCCGATACCCGTGTATAAATAATCTGACCTATGGAATTGGTGTTGTTTGGGCCAAAACCGATCCGGATCGGTATCGGCAACATTTGAAACCATGTGTCATATAACAAGGTCCTATTTTTCAAGGCTGGCTTGTCTTTGGGTTAGGGTTTCCCAATTTCGGATTGGAATAATCCCTACGGGCGTAGACCCCACCCGTGCCATGATTATTTCACAATTTTATGCTGAACGCGTTACCTTGAAGAGGAAACCCAACCCGCCAGACCGTTCTGACAAACCTTTAGTGGGTTGTCTTCGGTGTTTTGCTGTTTTTTATTATTTTCTAAAAATCATAAACATTTTGGTAAAAAAAAAAAATGTAATGAAGACTAGTTGTTTTGTTTTGCTATTTTTTAGTGTCATATAAGTGACACATTTTCTACTTTGATTGTCTTTTATGGTAAATTATAAAAGTAGGACAGATTTATTGAAGAAAAAGTGCAGCCAATTGATGTGGTGCGGCATGACTGGCCGTACCAACTTGTATTAATTGAGCCCCACTATACTTACAGTCAATTGCGTTCACGCGACATCAGCAGCCTGCACTTTATCTGCATAAAATCTATCCTCCGTATAACATTGTCCATCTTCTATGTACGGTTTTAAAAACTAAGCCCATATGCATCCAATAGAAGTCAGTTTGGTGTAAGCAGAAATTAATACGAATATCGGTCTAACGACTAACTTGTTGAGACTTAGATGGATTGGTCGATTTAACTGATTCCAAGCTTGGTCAAGGCTGAATTAGCCGTGCGAAATCACGGTGCACAACACCTAGTAGGCTAGTATTTGCCCCTCTCCCCTCTTCCTATGTGATCTTGCCACAACCCGAGAGGCAAGTAACCGCAGTTATTCTCCATTCCCCCCCTCCCCCACATTCTCCAAGTTTATCTACTATTCATTTTTATGTCATTCCTCCATTTTCATCTCTTGGAAATCATTTTCCTCTACTTTCTTCCTTCATTTCTATTCTTAAGAAGGATACCTCTATATGTACAAACCGAATCTCTGAAAGCACCTACCTATTATTTCCACTTAGTTAGTATTTGAGAAGTTACATAGATGCTTTCACTTATGTTTGATCATTTTTGTAAAATATGCAGCCACTTAGTATACCAAAAACATCTACTTCTCCTTCTTTCTTAACTCCAGCTAGTTGCAACAATGACACCGAAGACATCACCGAAACACCCTCTTTTTTTTCTTCTTAAACTCCGGCGAGTCGTAACAACAATATCACCGAAGTACCCTCTTTTTCTTTTTCTTCTTTTTCAACTCTGATGAATTGCAACAATAACGTCAGCATCACCAAATTACCAACCAAATTTCACAAAAAAAGAAAAGAAAATTATGATAGTAGGTACCCATCACCAGATGTGATTAACTCCAACATAGCCCAAAAATTTTCATCAAGCTAGAAAAAATCCTTAAACGGCGATAGGGCATGGAAGTTGTTGATATCAAGTCACTCAGAGTAAAATGGAACTTGCTCTTTCCAATCTCTTCCACCAAAAAAGAAGCCCATCAGTTACAAATGGGTTTATATGGTCAAATATCGATCAGATGGCTCAATTTAGCGATACAAGTCCCTTCTTGTGGGCCAAGTGATGAGTAGTGAAATATGATGATATTTCACCCCTAAATACCTATATTTAGCCGTCCGATGAAGGCTATCTGATGAGATTTGCTAGATTTGAAGTGTTTCAGGTAAATACAGTCCAAGTTTCTAAAACAGCCCAAGAATCCCGAAAATAATGTCAAAACACTGCTATTTTGGGTCATTGAGAACTTAGTGCGACTTGCAGCTCAATTTGGACCTTCAAGACGTCAGATTCAGGAAATTGCTAAAACATAAAAGTTGTAGAGCTCGTCGTCAGCTTTCCAACGCCTCAAGAATCACCTCAATCCGAGTTCGGTACAGAAAGTTATGAGCAAAATACCGAGGCAGTATCTAAAGCTGAATTCACGAAAATTACTCTTAGATGTCGATCGAGAGAGGTATTAGGGTTAGCTATTATAAAAGGAAGCCACGAGTTTCTTAGGGGATTATTATTTTTTGCAATTAGAATATTATTCATTCTTTCTTTTTAGTTTTAGGGCTCTTCACTTTGGGGAATATTTTCTTCATCTTTTCAAGTCTTCTTCTCTCCTTCTTCTAGGGTTTATTCAGTAGATTGTACACAAGGATTTTGCATTATTTTTCTCGAAATTCATAGATTGTATTTAGGAAAAACAATTGCAAATATCTTTTGGAAGAAATAAAGAGGAATGACTTTGAAAGAAAAGGAGATCAAACACCAAAAGATGGTTAAATCGATGATCGGGAAGATCGATCCCAGATAAGTACCTATGTTTATGATTAATACCACGTCTATTATTGTTATCATGGAATCGTTTTGCTCAAAGTTTGTGTGATTGAAAATATTTTAAATGCTTTGTTATGACCGTTGATTACGCGTATCAATCGTAATCGCTAGATCCTGGACCTGCAGTGATCAAGTAGAAGCGATTATGTCTTGATTATTGTGATCTAAATATCATGAGATACGCTATGCTTTTACATGACTCATACCGCAATGTTAGGGAAATTTGAGTCATTGTTTTTAGATAGGATTGATGATCATATTTTACTGCCAGTCAGTTTTGTAGATGAATGATGGTGTGGATGATGCTTTGATGAAACTGTGGGTTTTAATCATACAAAACGGCTACGAATCTGGGGTAGCATATTGCTTGATGTCATTTTAGTAGTGTTCGTAGATTTATCAGTAATTAATTGTTTAGTTTAATTTATTTTTCTGCATTTTGGAAAAGTCGTTAAGTTTTGGTAAAATTGAATCGCCCTTTGGTACTTCCTTAGGGGACGTTTTAAAATCTCTAAAGAATTAATTAAAATTCACGTTTCCACATGGGTTCGACACTCGTTTCTTGCCATCTTGATAGATCTTGTGCACTTGCAAGGGTTACATTCTAAATCGATCAAGTTTTTTGGCCTACTTGAAATCGTGAAATTTTGATTAATTAGGATGATTTTTTTCATTTTGAGTGTTTAAAAAAATAAAAATAAAAAAATAATAATTATTAAAATTTATTTCCTTATTTTCTCTCTTTGATAAGATTTTGTGGAGTCTTTTTAGGAAGTTTAGATTTTTAGGATACCTTCCTTAGGAAATTTAGGAAGTAGAGATTTTTAGGACTTCTTATTTTAGATTTGGTAGGACTCTTTTCCTTATTTTCCTCTTTTAGATATTTTTAGGATTTTCTAAATTTAGTCATTAACTTTTGTCGGACTTTTGTTTTAGGATTTTTAGGAATCTTTCATTCTTCTCCTTATTTTCTCTTTTAGGAAAGATTTTATAGGATTTTCAATTAAAATTTTTAATTTTCGAATTCAATAAAAAAAAAAAAAAAAAATTAAGATTAAAAAAAAATTTTAAAAATTTAATTAGAATTTAAAAAAAAAAAAAAAAGAAAAAAAAAAGAAAAATTTAATTAATTTAAATTCAATTTTAATTTTAATTTGAATTTAAAAAAAAAAAAAAAAAAAATTTAATTTATTAATTAATTATTTTAAATTTTATTTTTAATTTGAATATGAAAAAAAAAAAATTAATTTAAAATTAAATTTTAAATAGAAAAAAAAAAAAAAAAAAAAAAAAAAAAAAAAAGAAGAAATCTTTCTGATATTGGCTCTGTTTATCATCTTTGTTTAAATCGTTTGAGCGTAATTTTGTGGGTTTGTTGTGGATTCTTCAACCCTCGCTTGTGAGTGTTGGTGTATGAGCTTTACTCGTTCTCATCACCCACATCTCACTGCTTAATCTTGAGATCGAAAGAGCTTGTAGAGAGAATCAAGAGTCCAGAGGAATCAATATCAACAAATCGAGACCATGGCATCAAAGGCAAGAGAGAGATGAGAATAACAACAATGGGAATGTCAATAATGGAAATAATAGGAACAATAATTTTGATGAGGGCCCTAGAACATTTGGAGTATTATAACGATCCCGGTTTTACGAGGATCGAGAATGTATTATGCATGCTCCATTCGGTGGAACCACTATGAATTCAAATCGTGAATGATTCAAATGCTACCAATTTTCCATGGGTTAGCAAATGAAAATCCGCACGTTCACTTAAATGAATTCACCTGGGTATGCAAAATGTTGAGTCCACAATGTCACCGATGAGATAGCGAAGCTCACTCTTTCCGTTCTCTTTAAGAGATAAAGGCAAAAACATGGTTCTATTCCTTAGAACCACAATCTATTCGAGTTAGCGGTGCATCGCCGATTCATAAAAATATTTTCCCATGACTAAGGCCATTGAATTGCGTCGGAAGATCCGGCTTTTCCCAACAACCTCTGAAACATTCCATGAATGTTGGGAACGCGTTTTAAGGAATTGATCGAAGTTGCCCAAATCATCAAGTTCCAAGGTGGCAACAAGTCCAAAGTTTTACAATGGTGATTCTCAAGAGAGACGCATGGTTGATGCATCTTGTGGTGGATCTTGTGCCACGAAAGAAGCTGTCGAATTGTGGGCATTGTTTGAAAAGTTATATCAAACTTCGATACAAAGTGAGACACTGGGGCGAACCAACTTGAACCTGGCACCTAAATCTCATGTGTTGACAAAAGGCGGATTGTACGGTCTCAACAATAATGCGTCAGATGTCTCAACAAAGTTTGACATCTTTGTCATCCAAACAGATGAACATGTTGTTAGCTGCTACCAAGCAAGCTAAAGCTCCTGTCACCCCCACAGTGTGTTCAATTTGTGACCACCCAGGTCATATGGCTAATGAGTGCCCTACTACCTTGTCATTCTTCCCTGATGAACCTAATCCTCAAGAGCAGGTAAATGTGACTCAATCTTATCAGCGGCAGGGTAGAAACATGTACTCCAATACCTACAATCCGGAATGGAAAAATCACCCCAACTTAGGATGGGGTGAATCGAACCAAACTGGCCAGGTAAACCAGCAACATAGAGCCAACACAATGGGTGGACAACAACCTTTTCAACCAAATTTTCAACAAAATTTTCGTCCACAACAGAATTTCCTGAATTCTAATTTCCAACGAATTCCAATTTTCAATGAATGCTCAGTATTATCATCCAAATTCGACTGAAAAATCGAATTTCAATCGAATCTTAATCAATCTCATGCCAAGATTGAAAGATTCGATCCGGAAGAAAAGCTTATGAAGCATGCAATCTTTCGCAGATGATAATGGACCAAGTCGATCAATTGGCCAATCAAGCTGAGTCTGAGAGGAAGGTAGGCTCCCGACCAACCCATCAATAATCCTCGAGGCCAAGCACCATCTGCAGACCATCGAATAGTCAACAGTTGAAAGTCATTACGGTCTTTGATAAGTGGACATCAAGTGGAAATGCACAGAGAAGGCGATGAAGAAAGAGAAGCGAGAGGAAAAGAATCGAGAAAAGAAAGGAGAAAGGAAAAGGAAAAGAAAGGAAAAGGAAAGAGAAAGAAAGAGACAAAGAGCCGAGATAAGAAAAGTGCAAGAGCAAGGAAGAGAGAAAGGAAAAGAAAAGTATTAGAGGAAGAGTTTCCTTCAACCGTCCAACAAGGACGTGAAAAGAATCGAAATGGAATCGCACCTTATGTCCCAAAGGCACCATTCCTCAATGCCTAACTCCTCCATCTAGAATGGGAAAGGGACCGACAAAATGGAAGAAATTTTGAAACATTCAAGCAAGTAAAGATAAATCTTCCATTACTTGAAACAATCAAACAAGTCCACGAGTACGCCAAGTTTTTCAAAGATTTGTGCACTCGGAAGAAAGGCACGTACTCACGTTTCAAAGAAAGTGTTCTAACAAATCAAGTCGATTCGATATTACGATTGGAAACCCCACGAAACCGAAGACCACAGTCCCAACTGTTCCATGTGTCATTGGTGGGCAACCAATTGGAAAGGCGTTATTGGATTTGGGAGCAAGTGTTAATCTGATCCCATACTCAATGTACGAGAAACTCGGATTGGGTGAATTGAAACCCACGACGGTCACACTCCAACTGGCAGATAGATCGAAGAAGACCGAGGGTGTTATCGAGGATGTTTTGGTTGGAATAGACAAGTTTGTCTTTCCAGTGGACTTCGTTGTCTTAGACATGGAACCACCTGCGAAATCAATCAATCAAGTCCCAATTATTCTTGGACGTCCGTTTCTCGCCACTGCCAACGCTTGCATTAATTGTCGCACGGGAGTCATGGACGTTTCTTTTGGAAACATGAAAGTCAGGCTTAACATATTCCATGCGATGAACCATTTCCCTAATGAGGATGAGGTCGAATGTTTTTACATCGATCAGATGGACGAAGTGGTGGATGAAGCATTACCATCAATGCTCACCAAAGAGGAATTTGAAACTGCTTTGTTAGCCATCTATGAGGACAAAGGGCTTGAAAGGAAGCAGTCAGAAGAGAAAAAGTCAAATTCATCATGTCAAGATGATAACTTATGAAGTTGTGACTAAGGTAGAACCACTACCCTCGAGGTAAAGGATGTCTTGACTCCATCAATTGAGCGACCACCAATGTGGAATTGAAACAATTGCCTAAGTCCCTCAAATATGCTTTTACGGGACCTCGAGAAACACTTCCTGATAATTTCATCCACATTATCGGAAGAACAAGAGAATGATTTGTTGAAGGTCTTTGAAGAGCACAAGGAGGCCATCGGATGGACCTTACGATCTCAAGGGATTGACCCATCGGTATGTATGCATAAAATACATCCGGAGGATGAGAGTAAACCATCGAGGAACCACGAGGCGACTTAATCCGAACATGCAAGAAGTCGTTTTAAAGGAAATCATTAAACTCCTCGATCTGGAATCATCTATCCGATCTCGATAGTGAATGGGTTAGTCCAAGACAAATCGTTCAAAAAGTCCGGAATTACAGGAAAGAAACTACGGAGGAGAATTGGTGCCCACTTGAAACTCTTGGATGGCGTGTGTGCATTGATTATCGAAAATTGAACACGACCACCGTAAAAGATCATTTTCCTTCCGCTCATTGATCAAATTCTTGAGAAGTTATGGGCAAGAGTTTTATTGCTTTCTTGATGGTTATTCGGGATACAATCAAGTGCCCGTTTTCGGTGATCAAGAGAAGACAACATTCACGTGTCCATATGGTACGTTTGCATATCGAAGGATGCCATTCGCTTATGTAATGCTCCGCCACGTTTCAACGATGTATGTTGGCCATATTCTCGGACATGATCGACAAATTCATCAAGTCTTCATGGGCGACTTCTCGGTTTTTGGAAAACATTTAATTCTTGTTTGAATCATCTTTCACGGTGTGTTGCAACGTTGTGTAGATTCCAAACTTGTTCTCGGTGGGAAAAGAGCCATTTTATGGTTCAACAAGGAATTGTGTTGGGGCATATTGTTTCAACGAAGGAATTGAAGTTGATAAGGCGAAGGTCGACTTAATTGCAAATTTACCACCTCCTAAAAGTGTTAGACAAATTCGATCATTTTGGGGCATCTTTGAATTTTATAGAAGATTCATTAAGGATTTTAGCAAGGTGGCTAAACCATTGTGCACTTTGGCAAGATGTTCCTTTTGATTTTGATGAGGATTGCATAAAGGCATTCCTAAAATTGCGTGAACTCTTATCAAATGCACCAATAATCCAACCACCGGATTATTCTTTACCATTCGAACTCATGTGTGATGCATCTGATTATGCGATCGGAGTCTTAGGGCAAAGGGTGAATAAATTACCTCACGTAATTTATTATGCTAGCAAGACATTAATTGATGCCCAATGAATTACACCACCACCAGGAAGGAATTATTAGGTATGGTGTATGCTCGACAAATTCCGTTCCTATTTGCTTGGATCGAAAATAGTGGTCTTTTCGACCACTCGCTTTGAAATATCTTTTAGCAAAGAAGGATGCGAAACCAAGGCTGATCCGTTGGATCCCCTTCTCGTGAATTCAACTTTGAGATTAAAGATAAAAGGGGTTGAGAACGTTGTGGTGATCATCCGTCTAGAATTCTCGAAGAATCATCTATACTGAGACCATCCGTGACACATTTCGGATGAACATTTGATGGCAATTGATGTAGGCCGGTGCAAAAGTTCCGTGGTTTGCTAACATCGTGAATTATCCGGTCATCGCGTAATTCCCGAGTGGGGTAAGAATGATAAGAATCTCTTTTCTCCCAAATAAAATACTATTTCGATGAACCATATTTGTTTAAATTCGCTGGATCGGATCATTAGGAGATGCGTGCGAAGACGAGCAACTAAGCGTCCTAAATTTTTGCCATCTTTGTCAGGGCTGGAGGCCATTTCGGAGGACGAAGACCGCATAAAAATCCTTCAAAGCGGATTCTCGGCCCTCAATCTTCGTGACGCTCAATCGCAAGGAATGCCAAGCGTGTCACGACTTGGCAATATTTCCTGACGAAATATGATGCCCTTAATCCAATTCGATTGTTGAAATTTTCGATGTTTGGGGATTGACTTTATGGGTCCTTTTCCACCATCCTTTGGGTATTCATATATTACGGTGGTATTGACTATGTCTCCAAATGGATTGAAGTCAGGCAACCGATCAAATGATCACAAGGTTGTGGTCAAATTTACGAGAGAACATGTGTTTAACCGATTCGGGATCCCAAGAGCAATCATCGGTGATGGCGGTTCGCATTTTACAATAGCCATTTTGCCACTTTAATGAAGAAATGCAGCGTCACTCACAAAGTCTTCGCCGTACCATCCACAGACTAGTGGTCGGTGGAAGTGTCTAGCAAAATCAAGCGAATTCTAGAAAAGGCAGTGCGGATAGAAGAGATTGGTCAAACCGGCTATCGATGCTTTATGTGGGCCTATCGTCGCATTCAAGACACCGATCGGAATGTCTCCTTCGAAATTGTCTACGGAAGGCATGTCATCTTCCGTCAATTGGAGCATAAGGCATTCAGGCGATCAAGCGATTTAATTTCGATATATGCAAGCGGCGTCGAATCGAAGGTTACAGATTGAGTGAATTAGAAGAGTTACGCTCGATCGTATGAAAATTCAAAGATGTACAAGGAAAGGTACAAAAGTTGCACGATCAATTAATTTCTCGGAAGGAGTTTCATGTTGGCCAAAAGTTTGGTTATTCAATTCCGACTTAAGCTTCATCCCGAAATTGAAATCTAGATGGGAAGGCCCGTTTCAGTTGTTTCCATTAGTGAGCACGTGCAATTGAAATTCAAAGCCTTGAGGACAATCGAGTTTTCAAAGTGAATGGGCAAAGACTCAAACCAATGTTTGAGCCGATGACCCATTTAAGATTGAGGCGATGCACCTTAGTGATCCAGATTCTTGATCAATGAAGAGGTCGGTTGTCGACACTTAAACTTCAGTCTTCAGGAGGCAACCAGTGTGTTTTATTTAGGAGTTGGACACAGGTTTAGTTTAGGATTTAGGATTTATTTCTCTTTTAGTATGTTTAGTTCTAGAATATTAGTTTTAGTTTAGTTTAGGTTATTTTAATTTCTAAATTAGTGTAGCCACATTACCTTCAATCTATTTTTGGTCATGTTCTAATTTGATGCCCATATTCTCTTTTTGATCTTTGTGTTGAGGTACTTTTCAAGCAGGTTTGGGGTACCTACTTATTTCAAACAATGAGGACATTGTCATTTTTAGGTTTGGGGTATGTATGATTATCTATCTTTCATCACTTATTTTGATTTTCTTTGAAAAAAAAAAAAAAAAATTTTTGGAACCATCATACATGATTTACTTTGCAATAGTTTTCAAACTTTAGTTGATGATGCATGTGAATTTAATTTTGAGAATATTGATGTCATATTTTGAATACTTGTATCTAGGATGATGAAGCTTAATGTGATAATTTGTGGATGACTCAAATTCATGCTTAGAATTTTTGCACTTATACCAAGCTAAGACTTAGAAATCGATGAACTATTTTGAGCGTTGAATCTTAGGTTCTTAGTGGAGACTAAACCCGAGCTTTAGAGCTAATTTCCGTCATTGATGAGTGAATATATAAACTCGGAGTTTTCTTTGAATCTGAATTATTTTGTATAATCTCATACATTTTATTTTGGCTTGTGACTTTGCATGATATCAAATTCATATTATTGTGTTAGAACGTCATCGTATATCTACTCAAGACAAATAGGCAAGGTTACCATCTTTTAAGGAAATGATTGAAGGCCATCTTTGGCTCGTTTGTGCTTAAAATGCCCCACCTCATATAAATTTATCCTTCTAGTACACTTTGAGCTATAGAAAAATTTACCTTATACATTCTTTGATAAGCCACGTTAACTTTAACCCTTCACAATTTCGAAAATTTAGCTTTACCCTTCTTATTTACGAGAAATTAGGAAGCGAGGGATGAAAATGAGCGAAAAAGAGTAAGTGGAGAGATAATGAGTTATGGTGTTTCTTGAGAGTGTATGGCAAATATAAAAGAAAAAAGGGGAGAGAAAAAAAAAAAAAAAAAAAAAAAAAAAAAAAAAAAAAAGGGAAAGAAAAAAGAGGTGGTTCAAGAAAAGGGAATTCAAAAGAGAAGAAAGAATGAGAAAAGAAAAATATTGAAAAAAAAAATGGTGAGAAATTAGAAAAGAAAAAAGAAAAGAAGAGAAATAAAAAAAAATAAAATAAAAAATCAGTTAGTTCCTTTTCCAATTTCTAAATTTTGAATCACAATTCCTTTCTTTCTTACCCTTACGAGCCCCATTACAACCCTACAAAAGACCTTCATGATCCGATCTTGCATTGGTAATCGTCTTGTGGAGAGTCAATATATAATACTTATGACACTTGATATGACATGCTTAGGATATACAAGTATCTCATTCTTATGAGATTTATTTTGTTCATTGATTGCATCGTGTTTCATTTATCATGTGAGACCTTTTTATTTGCTTTGTATTGATCTCTCACATGTGTGCGAAAACTTACCAATCATCGAATTGATTTTTATTTTGAGAGTATACCTAAAGTGAGGATTGAGTCAAGACAACAGATCCGATGATTTCCGTTTGGACTAGTTCGAGATGGATGAATCTTGGTTTTGGTATGCACACTACGTTTAAGCATGAATGGATGAGTTATCTAACGATTTGGAGCATTAGACTAATTTGAATGGATATTGGTATGATTAGTGTAACATTGTTATTTAAAATTGAGAATTTGCATGTTGAATTGATTATTGATTTTGAGCTTTGAAGTTAAATATATGTTATAAAAATCAGATTTTGAAAACTCAATTTTACCGATGGTTTGAAATTTTTGGAAGTTTGTGGGTAACTTCACTGCAAACCCTCAGGAGACACAACTCCTCCACTAGGGATCACCTAGGAGTTTAAAGGCTTGTTGCACATGCTAAGTGCAATCGTGTTCCCTACTGAAAGTGGCATTTAAATTTTAGGATGTTAGTTTGATTTGCTTTATATTTCTATCATTCTCTTTGCTCGAGGACTAGCAAAGTGTAGGTTTGGGGGTGTGATGAGTAGTGAAATATGATGATATTTCACCCCTAAATACCTATATTTAGCGGTCCGATGAAGGCTATCTGATGAGATTTGCTAGATTTGAAGTGTTTCGTAAATGCATGTCAAGTTTCTCAAACAGCCCAAGAATCCCGAAAATAATGTCAAAACACTGCTATTTTGGGTCATTGAGAACTTAGTGCGACTTGCAGCTCAATTTGGACCTTCAAGACGTCAGATTCAGGAAATTGCTAAAACATAAAAGTAGTAGAGCTCGTCGTCAGCTTTCCAACGCCTCAAGAATCACCTCAATCCGAGTTCGGTACAGAAAGTTATGAGCAAAATACCGAGGCAGTATCCGATGCAAAGCTAAAAATTACTCTTAGATGTCAATCGAGAGGTATTAGGGTTAGGCTATTATAAAAGGAAGCCACGAGTTTCTTAGGGGATTATTATTTTTGCAATTAGAATATTATTCATTCTTTCTTTTTAGTTTTAGGGCTCTTCACTTTGGGGAATATTTTCTTCATCTTTTCAAGTCTTCTTCTCTCCTTCTTCTAGGGTTTATTAGTGGTAGATTGTACCTAGGATTTGCATTATTTTTCTCGAGAAATTCATAGATTGTATTTAGGAAAAACAATTGCAAATATCTTTTGGAAGAAATAAAGAGGAATGACTTTGAAAGAAAAGGAGATCAAACACCAAAGATGAGCGGCTAAATCGATGAGATCGGGAAGATCGATCCCGAGATAAGTACCTATGTTTATGATTAATACCAGTCTATTATTGTTATCATGGAATCGTTTTGCTCAAAGTTTGTGTGATTGAAAATATTTTAAATGCTTTGTTATGACCGTTGATTGCGTATCAACGGCCGTAATCGCTAGATCTGGACTGCAGTGATCTAAGGGTAGAAGCGATTATGTCTTGATTGTCGTGATCTAAATATCATGAGATCGCTATGCTTTTTTCATGACTCATACCGCAATGTTAGTGAGTCATTGTTTTTAGATAATTATCTTGGGATTGATGATCATATTTTATTTCAAGTCATTTTCTAGATGAATGATGGTGTGAATGATGATTTAATGAAACTGTGGGTTTTAATGATAGAAAAGGGGTACGAATCTGGGGTAGCATATTCCTTGATCTCATTTTAATATTGTTCGTAGATTTATCAGTAATTAATTGTTTAGATTAATTTATTTTTCTGCATTTAGGAAAAGTGCGTTAAGTTTTTGGTAAAATTGAATCTGCCCTTTGGTACTTCCTTAGGGACGTTTTTAAAATCTCTAAAAGAATTAATTAAAAATTCACGTTTCCCTGTGGGTTCGACACCCCTGTTCTTGCCATACTGCAATAGATCTTGTGCACTTGCAAGGGTTACATTCTAAATCGATCACCAAGTTTAAAGTTATAATAAAAAAAGGGTTTGACTATCATGAAACCTTTGATCTCATTTAGGAGTGAAAATCGGTTGGGTTGACCTGGCGGATTTTGGAGACTCAACTTGTCACAGGTCAGGTTTGGGTTTTAAAACTTGATCTGTCAAGCTAGGTCGGGGCTAAAATCTCGATCTATTACTTAAACAGGTCGGGTACGGTGCTAGACCCATACCTGACCATGAACTCGACCTAGTACCTGTTTCTATATATATTTATACTATTCTAAAAGAGAATATGGGGGTTAAGATTTGGATGAGGAAATCTTTCAATTAGGACCAAATTATCCTTCTAATTATAGCAAATCTCTCATTTATTTTGCGTGTACAACTCTGAAAAGATTAATTAATGGTGTACGGTTGAAATTGTCTTTCAATGTAGACCTTAGCATTTAATAAATGCATATTGTTGGTGTAAATGATATAAATTGGTAAGTGATAATCATGTTGCATTTCATCTCTTAATTGCCCTATTTATTTAGGATTTTGATAACATAAAAAAAAAAAAAAAAAAAAAAAAAAAACCACTTGGGAGAAATGTCATATCATCCAAATTCTTATACCTGCATATAAAAAGAGGGAAAACACTTTATCATCATTTGCTCCAACTCCCGTATGAGAAGTTTACGCCATTCTTTAATCTACGATTCACGATTCTACCAGTGATGTTTGGGAATCAGCTCAATAGAGGTTCTCTCTAATTGGATAGAGGATTCATGCAAAACTAACGTAATCCTTCGAATTCATGTCTTTGTCTGAGGTTTTACATTCTTTATATTCCCATCTTTTATTGTTTGAGAATGTGGAAATTGTGACTTGACTAATGATTCTATGTTTTATTTTATTTATTTACAATCCCGAGCTGTTTTGGGATGGTTTTGGTTTAGGTGTTGAAGCATTTTAGGATAACGATGGCTAACGTGGAAAAGTTATTTTCTTTCAATCTTCATAGTGGGATGAAATGGATAAATGTTAATAGATTTGTATAAGTAAATGGAGGTTATTTTCTTTTAATTTTTATAAGGAATGGAAAGGATCAATATTAATAGATTTTTTTTGGATAAATTAATAGATTTGTATATGTAAATGGGTACCCCCTGTGTGAAACCTGTTGATTACTAGATTTTTGTGTTTTTGAAGGACGTGCAACTCTTACGTAAGACCATTTGGTGGTTATATACACTTATTTTTGGCTTTGGTAAGTTTGCTTTTCTATGGATGAACTGAAAAATCTATATAGAAATGCTTATTAAATTGTGTGTAACGACCTGCAGCCTTGAATGAGAGGCTTATATATATCTACGACCTGCAGCCTTGAATGAGAGGCTTATATATATCTCCACCCTCCAATCAATCCGACATCTCATGGACATAGACGATGGTACTATCATCTTTTCTGGCCCTCAACATTGTTATAAAGAGGTATTACGGAATGATGGACCTGATCACTAAGGTTGGTGCCATCGATTTTGTACATGTTGGCAATATTTTGGTTTCATGTGGTGCCACATTCTCTTAATCATGTGGTAAAAATATTTTTTTGTCGAATCTGATCCATATGCGTGATGGCATTGCGAAACACCGTGTACAAAAAAAAATTGGTCCCATATATACTGAGGTTGTGTGTTTGAACCAATTTTGTCATGTGGCACCCAATCTATCAACATATCCTAAGTTGAGCAGTACCATCCGAAAAGAGAGGATTTTTTATCATTGAATTTTGGGTCAAAAGCGAAAAAAAGATGACGAGGCAAGATCTTTGTCCTGTGATTTCTGAAATGTTTGGACGACGAAGCAAGATCTTTGTCCTCTAATTTTAGGACAGAAAAGGTGATTTCTTTTTTTGGACACTAGTATTCACGGATTTCAAGAACACCGGAATACAGTGCGTCCTGATTATGCAAAATTTTCCGTTTCGGTGTAATAGCGCAAAACTCTTTCTTCCCAGTCTTGTTTATGTAATTATACCTTTTTTGAAATTCGCTGAGAAGTGGTAAAATATAAACGATGTGGGCTACCCATGACCATATACGACGTGGTATGTGATCTAGCGTTCTAACCCACCAGGCCGGGGGTTTGAACTCATCTTGCCCATTCTCATAGATGTATAATTTTCGGTTAGGCCAAAATTTACTCGACTCGAAGGTTGGGTAGTATGTTTAAAGGCCTAAGCAATTCAAGTTTTATATGCCCAAACTGGTTTAAAATCTGGTTAGGTCTGCTCACCTAGCCCACTAATTAACACAAGGTTATCAATGTAAGAGTTCCATACGGTAGACTCTTCATCAGATTTTCTCAGAGTCATAAATGTTTAGTTGGTGTGGGAGAGGGTGAACGAGAAACATCGGCTGGAAGATTAAAGTTTATTTTCTTTATCCATTGTTAAATTTGACTCAAATGTCAAAATATTCAATGCACCATTTTCAAATGGCTAAAAATGAACCAATTCTCAATACATCATTGGCACATGACGAGGACGAAAAATTTGATGCATTTAGTGGAGCAAGAAGGCAATGTATAAGTCATCTAATTAGTTTATTTAAATAATAATATTATTATTATTATTATTTGATATCTAGGTAAGTAATTATCAATGTTTTTCTCAAAAAATTATAGCAAACATTGTATTTTAAAAAAAAATTGTATATGAAAATATTTTTACATATTAAAAGAATACATTTATAAGCCTTTAGAAAATAAGTTGATTTTGGTTTTAAAACTAAATTGCAGATACTAACAAATTTGACTCTAAAAAATAATTGTAACTAATGCTGAAAAATATAGTTGTAAAAGACAAATAAGGAAAATAAGTCTAGGTTTTCTAATCACAGATTCATAATTCTAGTTAATTATCTCTAATTCCTTTTAATTCTATAATTATCTTAAGGCGAAAATAACAAAATAAGAAAAAGATAAAATTAGTATAAGGTAACAACGATAAAATAAACTTCTTTAATAATAATCTCGTTAATGAAACTAACTAAAGACACAACGACAATATAATCGGGTGATGAAAGTCTAGTAATTCTAAACTTAAAGTGACAACGACAATATAAAATTTAGAACTACAGAAATCTTGAAATTTTTTTAAAACTCATAGACTAGTTTTAAAACTCATATTCATTGACCAATTACAATATGAATTCAAAAGAATAAGAAACAACTAACTATTCATACTTATCTTTGATATAACTTCCAGACTATAGAAGACTTAGTCACTCATCTCCATAATTATTGATTTCATTAATTGAAAAGAAATTATAGCGCACATAATGAAAACTAAACACAACTTTTAAACCTATCTCTATGACTATCTATGTATTTTTTTTGTTAATTACTAACAAAACTTTTTATTTATAGATTCATAAGAGTCCTAATACAATCTACATTAAAGCCATAAAAATCATATTACAAATCATAGTAAAATTACAAATTTACTTAACTTGAAACTTCTAAACATATGTGCTTCTTAATCAATCTTGAGTCTGGAATCGTGAGCTAGCATCTAAGGATTCTCGACTACCTTGATTCTGTAGCATCTTCTTGTACATTCATGGCGTAACTTGGGATTGGCTGAGGTAACAACTCATGTAATCGTGATTCAGAATTGCCTGAGTTCTGTAAACAGGATGAAATCCTGATGTCTTCTATGCAATCTTGATTCTTCCTGTGCAATCTTGATTCTTCATGTGCAATCCTGATTCTTCACTAGCTATCAATCATGACTCACTCTTCCTGAGATTGTAATCCACCCAAGATCACAATCGACAATTGCAAGGGTTCTCTTCTCTAGAGACTTTATATTTTACTTTATTTTTTGTCACGATCAATCGTGACTATAATTTCATACAATCGCCAATCACGATTGATCGAACTTTCTTCTCTGAAGTATATAATTTTGCCTCTCTTACAGTCATCGAAGGTCACGATCAACCGTGACCTTACTCCTCTTCAATCCTCATCCTTGCGATCCATCGTGCGTTCTGATTTATGTAATTGTGTGATATTCTGCAAAAGCTGAGATCTTTAACCAATCTTTGATTCTTCTTTTCTCATTGATCTTTTCTCTTCTGGGTCAAAGTACCTCTTTATCTTTTGATCAGTTCAGACTCTAGATCACTCTGGTACTTTAGGATCTCATCCTTAAGTGCTATTTTAAGTGCTTCTGTGGAGATTTCTCATCAAAGATCATCCACTATTAAGACTTAAGAATAACTCAAGAGATTGCATTAGTAACTCAACTTGGACTAACAAGGCTTTGTATTGGGTATCAAAACATGTATTTTCTGTGAATGATCACACACCCCAAACTTAAGCTTTGTTAGTACCTAGCAAACAGTTACTAAGAAAAGCAACACATACTATATATTCTACTAAAATGAAATGTCACTTTCGTAGGGAACACGATTGCATTAAGCTTATCCAACATGCCTTTGAACCCCTAAGTGATCCCTAGTGGAGGAGTAGTTTCTCCTGAGGGTTTACAGTAAAGGTACCCACAAACTACAAATCATTTTTATATTTTTCAAAAGTTAGTCTTTACATGGTTGTAAAGGCTTTAAGTAGGGTTGTGCATTTTTTGGACCGAATCGACTGAACCGCCGGGTTTGGTCCGGTTTGGATGAGTACTGGTTTGGGTTTGGTTTGTAAAAAAGGAAAATCGAAAAGTTTGGTTTGGTTTCGGTTCCAAGCCTCTCCAAGCCGGACCGAACATAGTTTGTAAGTGCTTTTATATATATATATATATATTATTATATACATATGGATAGGCGGGGGTTTTTGCTTTGTTTTAAAGGGCATTTTACGTAAATTTTTTATTTTATATAAATCCTATTCCTAAAGAGTAAAGACTAAAGACTAAAGAGGTAAAGCAAGCCTTCGTTCCTCCCTATTCAGAGCCTGCTAAAAACCCTAAACTCCCTTTTGATGCCTTAGCTATTTGAGAAAATAAATCCCTACCAGCTGCCACAAAAAAAGAAATTCCAAAGAAGAAGAAGAAGAAGAAGAAGAAGAAGAAGAAGAAGAAGACCCTAATCCAAAGAAGAAGAAGAAGACCCTAATCATGTATGTTCTTTTTCCCATCTGAATCATGGGCATTGTAGATATTTTTATATTTTTTTCGTACTTCTTAATTTTACATTTCAAAGCTTTTAATTCTTTTCTGAAAATTTCCCAACTTTCTCCCAAACTTTCCGAATTTTTGCTCAATTGTTTTTTACTTTGCTTCTTGCCGGCTTATTCTGGGACCCGACTTGGTGACCTTCTTATTTTCTCCTATTTTTAATTTGTTTTATGGTGACGGCATTCCTTGCTAGGAATAACATGAGGTGTATTTAGTCTGATTTGGCTATTTGGGGGAGTTGCCATCAATCTTATCAAAAGCTTATTTGCAAAAATATTAAGATCCCAAAATCTATGAAAATCAGCTTTTTACGGAATTGAGAGGCTAAAGTCTATTTATAAGTTCTATAATCTTATGTAATCCTTGAGGAGAATGAATTCCAAATTGAAAACAGAACACTCCAAAAGTTGTTGGCCTACATGGAATCCCCACAAGAAGAAATCTATGTATATAAAGTCAAGAGGTTGAGAGACCGTTTGATTTTAGGCATGAAGGCAAATAGACAATCTCCAATAAGATGTAGAAATCTATCATAACTAAATATTAAAGACAAATTAAAGTAGAGAGGAAATGAGATAGAGAAAAAACATGGAACTTTTTCTTTAATTTGAGAAAATTCATGGAACTTTTTCCATGCGAAAAGAATGTAGATAAAATGCAGAGAATGTCGAATTTTTCTTTATGTTGGGATTTTACTCCATTTTTTTTCTCTTTTTATATTAGATGACTTCATCAAAGATGTCAAAGAATGTCGCATCGAAGTCAACCACAAAAATGGATAAGAGTGAGCCAACTGTTGAAGGTGATCCTGATCCATCCTCCAATGTGAGTAACAATGCTACTCTTTCTATTAAAGATAGTAGGCGACGGTCCATAGTTTGGGATCATTTTACAATTATAAGGTGGACTGAAAAGGGAGGCCAAGAAATTGTTGAATGTAATTATTGTAAAAAGTCATACAAGTGTATGACCAAACATAATGGAACTAGCTCAATAAAGACACATATAGAAACTCAATGTCTTAAATATCCTGGAAGGGTTGTAAATAAGAATTAAAAGACTTTAGTTTTCAAACATGATATGAATGAGAAGGGAGAGACTAAAGGTAAAGAACTCATAGCGGTGTGTGACGGGGTCAACACTCGAGCTTGCAACATGGTGCCTGAGGCACACGATGTGGTGCCAAGAAAGGCACGCGACATCTTGGTGCCGGGACGGCACGACATGTGGTGCTAGGAGGGCACCGACATGGGGCCAGGAGGGCCTTGCGACGTGGTCGCGCTGCGAGGACGCGACACAGTCGCATAGGGGTAAGATGCGGGAGTGACACGGACGCGACATGGCCAAGCTGGACTAGCGATGCGAAAGCATTGCGGTATGTCAAACCAAGAGGTTTGAGGTTCTCCTGCCATTATGGTTGAATAACTATTTTACCCTTATATGGAGAAGGGAGCTATAGAGCTATTCTCCTACACACGAGACCTTGCGTTGCCAGAGGGGACGTAAGTGTCTCCTAAGCCTGAGAGGGTGGGCCTAGAATGTCGACACAGCGATGCCGTGTGACGCCCAATGCGAGGTTAAAGTATGGCCCCGGACAACGCGTCGCGGTGCATACAACTGGGCAATCTAGCGAGAATACTTGAGCGCTGCGTGAGACTCAGTAGAGCACGACAGCATCAGGGGTTGCATGAGACTCCGTTGAGCACGACAGCATGAGTAGGCACACGACTATGGGCTTGGTTCGTTATGCGAGCAAGACATGACGGCATGGGAAGTCGCATGCCAATACTGTTGCGAAGTGAGGTACTAGTGCAGTACACAGGGTGAAACTTGAGCATGCCAAGTAGGGAATAGTAGTGTAAGTGAGCGTGTCGTAAGGGGCATGATATGTCGGGTGGTAGGCCACGAAACAAAGGTAACCACGAGGGGGAGTTCCCATTCTCTAGGTGGGTGGTATCAGAGCTGATGAAAGAGATTGGTTGGCTTCGTTGCATGTGGTAGCGAAGAATCGTGCGGGTTGATGGCGCGTCGAAGGATGCTCCCACGACAGTTGGTATCAGAGATAGGTTGACTTAGCGCATTGGGCGTTAGATGACGCACGGGCTGACACTGCTGGAAGAGTGATCCCATGACAGGTGGCTTTTAATGTTGAGACTTGTAGGGAGCATTAGCCGAAATGTTAATCATTGACGAGTTGCCTTTTAGATTTGTAGAGGCAGAGGGATTTCGTAAGTTTATGTACATTGTTTGTCCTAGGTGGACAAAAATCCCAAGCTGCACAACGATTGTGAGAGACTGTTGGAATGTCTTTGTGGATGCGAAGATTAAATTGAAGAGTTTTCTTAAAGGCCAACGATTATACCTTACAATGGATATGTGGACATCCATTCAAAACTATGATTATATGTGATCTCACTGCTCACTTCATTAATAGTGATTGGAAAATGCATAAAAGAATTATGAACATTTTTCAGGTAGAAAATCACAAAGGTGAAACACTAGGTAAGGCAGTTGAGCAATGTTTGCTTTAATGGGGCATCAAATTTTTTTAACAATAACTGTTGAAAATGCTAGTTCGAACAATGGTTTAATACAATTCATAAGGAGGAAGTTAAAAAATAGAAAAGATACAATATTGGGACATGAACACTTGCACATAAGATGTTGTGCCTATATTCTAAATCTCATAGTGCGTGAGAGTTTGAAGGATATGGATGACTCTATTGTCAAAGTGAGGAATGCCATTCGATACGTGAGGTCATCTCCACAAAGATGGAAAATATGGAAGCAATGTTTAAAGATTGAGAAAATCGAGAGCAAATGCTACGTTTGTCTCGACGTAGCCACTAGCTGGAATTACACTTATGTGATGTTCAACAGGGCCAAAAAATTCCAAAAGGCCTTCGAAAGATTAGAATGACCCGAATTTTATATGTGCAGTTAGTGAGGAAGATGCCGAAGATGGTGTAGATTGATGCATTCATGGGAGAGGGAAGAGAGTGAAAAAGTCTATGGGGCCACCCGTTTTAGAAGATTGGAAGAAGGTGAGGTTATTTGCCAAGTTCCTTAAACTATTCTATGAAGCAACCTTACGATTTTCCGAATCCAAATATATAACTTCAAATACTTTTTTCATTGAGTTAATATTTATTCATGAAAAGATAAATGACAAGTGTAGAAATAAGCTTCCTCTCTTAGCATCTATAGCAGAAGAGATGAAGCGGAAGTTTGAGAAATACTGGAGAAACATAGATACAACGAATATGTTATTATATATTGCACTACTTGATCCCCGATATAAGATGCGGTATATTTCATGAAAATTTCAACAAATATATAGTGAAGTGATGGCTAATGAGATGATTTTCAAAGTAAAAAATGTCATGTCTCGCTTATTTGAAGCTTATGTCGAAAATGAAACAAGCGGTCAAGACCAAAAAGAAAAATAATCGTTTGCTAGAGGAATGACTAGTACTAGTTTGTTCAAAGTAAAACTTTATTAGTTTGTTCATTTTGCTTTACTTTTTTATTTTATTACTTGGTAGCATGTAAAGGTGTTGTCAGAGATGTTTGGTTTTGCGAGACAACTATGACTCAGGTGATGTTTGGGTCAACTTTGAGAATATTAAAATTTATTTCTAAAGTGTAAATTATAAAGGAAAATAATTAAGTTATTTTCTAAAGTGTAATTGTGTTAAATGTTTTGTTTTCAATGTCAGAATTTAACCAGTTGCCTCTTATTGTATATCCTATGAAGGAAATGCCTCCCAAAAACAAAGTTAATCCCTCATTGGCACCATTTGTGGAACCATCATTTGTGGAACCATCACTACAAAAAATGTGTTTATTGGAGATGGCTTTTAGCTGTCTCCAATAGTATTAGAGACGACTTCCATGTAGTCTCAGATAGTCCCGTCTCCATTGTCTTTGGAGACTAAATGGAAGCCGTCTCTAATAGTCAAAGTTATTGGACATGGCATATGGCCGTCTCCAAAGATATGTTAGAGACGTCTTTAATAAGTCATCTAGCCATTTCCAATACTTATTGGATATGGCTTTAAGCCATCTCTAATAAGTGACCTCCTGTTATTGGAGATGGCTTTTAGCCGTCTCCAACATTTTTTTTTCTTTAAATATATTTTAAAAAATATATATATTTGGCAGTGATTTTTTTATGAAAATTTTTTGGCAGTGGTTTTTTTATGAATATTTAAAAAAAAAAAAATTTACGTCGACAATTTTTATGCAATTTTTTTTAAAAATACTATTATTTTTTAATGCTTTTTTTTAATGCAATTGCTTTAATGTAATTTTTTTTAATGTGTTTTGATGTGATTTTTAATTGTGATATTTTAGTCGTAAGCACACGAATCAGATTGTAGATAGTGGGTGCAGAGTACGAGATCGTTCCCACAAGGACTATTTTGGAAAATCTAAAAAGATGAGCCAGTAATTCAAGAAACCTATCGAAGACTAAAGTACCCTACCAATATTATGATTTAGGCAGTTTTGTGAGATGATGATTACTGACTACAAAATAAAGTTTAATTGATGATTCAAAAATAAAGATAGAGATGAAGATACTAAATCCTCCCATCTTTGGTTTGTTCTTCCCGTAATACAAATCTAAGGATTAAACTATGAGATATACCATTAAAAAAATTATCTTTTATGAAAGATAAATGGTCAAAACCCAGATTGATTCCACGTTGCATCCCTGCAATCAGGACTTAATTTCAGAGATGATTTCCATATATAGATCTGGGGTCAAGGGCATGGCTCGACACACTTGATCTCAGATGCAAATAAAAATCATCCCCAAAGTGGGTAAACATTCTAATAAGAATACCATCATAGATTTGAGATCAAGGGCATCGCTCGGCACACTTGATTTCAGATTAGGGAGTAATTAAGATAAAATTACCATTACAGATCCAAGATCCAGGGCATGGCTCAGCACACTCGATCCCGGATCATAATCGTAAGTAGATCCACACGATGAAAGCAAAAAAACTATATAATAATGATTGGGGTAAAGTTACCGTCACAGATCTGAGATCCAGGGCATGGCTCGGCACACTCGATCCCAGTTAGTGGCAGGGATTTCATCCGTTCGTGATAACATAACAACCATAAAACATGATCTCATATTTTAATCTTAGATTTATAGTATTAGAAGTACATCTCTCGGATGGGAATCATTAGATCCCTATCCCTAAGAAATTAGCCACACATGCTGTAATTAAATGACATAAACAAATAAGGAATGAAAAATAACATCAATTTAATTAATTAAAAATACCTCAAACTTCAATAAATTTTTTTTGATCCACAAGTACGATGATCTTCAAAATGAAATTAACAATGTTCTCTACTAATCTTTAAATTTAAACTAGGAATCAATTGAACAAAAATAATAAATTGAAGAAAAGAATGCTAAAAAGGTTAAGGGAACAAAAGCTCTAAAAAAAAATAAAAAAAACTCTAATCTCCAATCCCGAGTTGTTGGTTCGGCTTTAAATACTCTCCAAGTCGCGCAGGTTTCCTCGCCCAAAATACTAGGGTCGATCAATTGACTAGAGGAAGTCAATCGATCGACTCCTTAAAAATCTGCATTAAGAAGTCCTTTCCGTCTCAAACTCTATCGTTTCCCTCGCTTGATCGACTGGAAGGTCGATCGATCGACCTTCCCAGATTTCCGTGAACTCTTGCTCAACTTTGCATCATACACTGCCTTGATATTTCGGCCATAACATTTTCCTCCGAACTTGGATTGACATGATTCATATGGCATTGGAAAGATGACGAAAAGCTCTACAACTTTTATGTTTTAGTAATTTTATGAATCGGACGTCTTGAAGGTCTAAATCGAGCTGTAAGTTGCACTAAGTTCTCGATGACCCAAGGTTGCAGTGTTTTGACATTATTTTCGGAATTCTTGGACTGTTTTATGCACTTGGATTGTATTTACCTGAAACACTTTAAATCTAGTAATTCTTATCAGATAGCCTTCATCGGATGGCTAAATATAAGTATTTAGGGGTAAAATATCATCATATTTTACTACTCATCATATTTTTTTAGTACTTTTTTTAAGGCAATTTTTTTTATTCCGAGAACAAGATGATGGTGTAGACAACATATAATGATACCTCCAGCTACTAAAACAGAAAGAATGCACAATTGAGAGGTCCTTCTCTGGATCGAACTCCTTTAGTTTATTGGAACCATTTTTATTTTCAAATTACAGAAAAATCATTCATTTTGCCAAATTATTTATATACAAGTAAGGGACCGGAATTATTCACGGCAGGCGGTGGTCAGCAAATAAAAACTCCTTTTGAATACAAAAAGTTGAATATGTGACAATGGCAAGCTGGTGAATCACATCATGTTTGCAAGAAGGTGCAGCCTCGGCTTTGACCTCATAATAGTTTCATCAAGGTGTCTAATCTACTCCAAAAGCCTCCACTGTTTCTACTTCCACTTGAACTGTAGCAGGCACTGATGATTACTCATTTTCTATCTCTAGAGCTTTCCTGCTTCTCCTGCAACTGCTAGTTTCTTTAGAATAGGTTATTTCCTGCATGGTAGGGACCATTGAAAACAAAAGAGGATGACTGATAGATTTGAAAACACCTTTCTAAATTTACTAATAACCACAAAAAACACTTCATGAATATATATTGCAAGGAAAAACTAATGAGTAGTGACAATTTCACGCATTTACCTCAACATGACCAATGAGGTATGGGAGAGTTCTCTGTATAAATAAATGCTTGTTGGAATTTATTGAAGTGTCCGCAGCAAATAATTTGAGTGTATTTGGTTTTGTGGTGCCCTGGTCTTCTTAAACTTTGTTATTGAGCCTGCAAGAAGGAAGCTCTATTTGTTGTTGATGTTTTTGTTAGATGAAAAATGGTGAGGGGGGTTGCTGCCATAGTGTTGTTGTCATTGTTTTGTTGTCATTAGATTGTTACTACTGCCTATATATTAGGTATCACAAAAATCAAAATTGTTGATAGTTACCAATTTATGCAAAAATTTAATAGTGTGAGTGAGGTCTACTATTAACACTAGTCGGGTTTCAATCAATGTGCTGCCATAGTACTGTTTAAAATTTAATGGTGTGAGTGAGGCATACTATTAACACTAGGGGGTATTGCTACCATAGTGCTGTTGAAAATTTATACATTTTGTTAAAGATTCCCTACTATTAACACTAGGGAATTGATACCTGAAGCTTATCTATTTGTGTTGTGATCTTGTCCATTTGCGTCTCTATTACCGTCACCTGGAGATTCGCATGTAACACAATGTGCATTAGTTGTTGCAATGAGTATGTTAGATTCCTTTCTAGCATGATAACAGTACCATTTTTTTACCAAGTAGATAATGACTCTATTGCTACAATATTAAAAATAAACTTACAAGGCATGGTAATAAAATCAAGGTACTGCATCCTTACATTTTGTTGCTCGTGCCTTGGAATTTTGCTCAGTTACCTTTGGCTCTGCTTCTTCTAATAATACAGCAGGAACAAATGCTTTGTGTAGACCACAAGAGACCAGATATAAACGTAAAATCGGAATCAATAATTTTCATTTAACAAGACAATGGTGAAGGATAACTTTATCACCAAATTGTTTTCAAAATAATCAAAAGCATTAAACAACCAGTTTAACTCATTCTTCCGAACAAACCTGAGATCTGGTAAGCATTCATAGAAAGCTCGTGTATCCTCATCATCCCACATAAGCTCGTGATCAGATATTGTTGCATATAGCTGCAGTTTGAATCAAAATTAGTATCAGATTCAGTTCACATAAAGTTGCAGTTTACATCAAAGTTTCATCTTCAATTCTGAATCCATATGGAACAATAATATCCTTGCAGAAAACAAATTGCAGCTATGAATACAAATATTGAAATTTTAGTAGCTAGGTAAGAAATAAATATCTTAATAAACCCAAATAAGCTTAGTTATCTAATGGACTATCACAAAATGTGATATTTATTTATTTATTTTTGAATTAGAGTCATGGGCTATCACAAAATGTGAGACCCACTAAAGGATAAGGTGGAGGTGAGGTTGTTGCCTTAAACATGGAGGTGTGAAGGATTAGACCCAAGATCGGCTTTAAAAGTCATATTTTCTACTTTATGTGAACTTCAAAAAAAAAAAAAAAAAAAAGAAAGAAAAAAAAGTGCATTCCCGAAACCGTAGAGATCTAATGGAATACCCTCAATTCCTGCAATTCATTACAAGTTTTTGCTACGATTTCTAGCCCTTCGTCTCCAATGCAATCCAATACCTGGAGAAAAAAGAATATGAACCTTTAGATTATCGATCTCAAAAGAAAGATAACAAAAATTTCAGAAAATGTAAAACATGCTATAAGATCGAACCCATAAATGTTGAAGTTTCCGACAGTAGTGGATTAGCTTAATGAGAACGCGAGACTGAATTGACAGGGAAAAACTTAAGTTCAGGGAGGTCAAGTTCACGCAGATGGGATAAACTGCATGCAAGCAGTGAGGAGAAACCTCCATAAATCCGGACAAGCTTTTCACCGACTTGTAGTTAAGGAAGTCATTGGCTAGCTTGATGTAAGCCTCAGAGTAGCGTTCATGTATGTAAGACCTGATACCCAAGTCTACCAACTGAGGTGCCTGGAGAAGGATTTTGTGGAGCATTCATATCCATAACGTTGGGTATGGCTGGAGTCCCTATCTTTAAGTTGAGGGTTTTTTTGTAGTATGCCACTCGTCTGACCCACCTCTTGGTGTCAGCTTCAAACACATCATCCCCAATTTTCATGAATGAGACCCTTGCAGGGGGTTTGGTTAGTCTATCAGGCCAATTGGGAATGGATTCGACAACATTTTATCCCTTAAGAGATGAAATCTTACTGACATAGCTCTTCAATTTGTAATACCTGTAAAAACGGAAAATTTATGCATATATTTCAACACGGGCACAGAATGATAAGAAAAAGGAACAAAAACATATAAGATTTAGGATAATGGCTCCTGACTGACAGTTGAACACCAAAATGGTGTTTAAATGATCTTACACCAATAAAATTAGACTTTTTATCTCACACTAGTAAAGTCAGATTTATCGTTATGCTATGTGGCACACATCTATGATCAATCTAAACTGTCCAAGTGCAATTCTATCATTAAAACATGTCTCAACCCAAGAAACACGCCTATAAGTGGATGAGAACTATCCAATTGATGAACTTTAATATCAGCCATTAAAACTAAAAAAATGGTTGACATTATAGTTGATAGATTGGATGGTTTAAATCTCTCTAAAGCACCATTTTGGGCCTGTTGCACTTCAATCTATGATATCACTTTGACCGCATGGATCACCCAAATCTTAAACCATTGATGGTGTGAGATCATTTAAACACCATTTTGGTGTTTAAATGACGGTTAGGAAAGTTAGGTCCATAAGATTTTTATTTACAATAATCAAGGTTTAATTGGTCCTGAATTACATCACTCAAATAGGAATGGGCCTTTAGGGGATGAATCTAAACCACTACTGAAAGAAACTAAACAAGGGTCCTGGCAAAGCTTTCCATCCATTATTTGGGTCATCAGATTCATTGCACAGATCCAGCCCAAATTCATTTTGATTAGGGAGACATGAATTCCCTGAAGGTTTTTTCCAAATGACAGTGTTCCCATCCACAACAATCAACTCATAACACAAGGCTTGTGCCACAGACTGGAGATCAACCCATTCCTTATCTTTCTTGGCCCACTGTACAGGGGGGCCAGAGATAACAAGGTATCCTTTTGGTCTAAGTAACCGATCCACTTCAACAAAATATGTTCCATCTGCAATGCAAAATTTCCTCCTAAATTTAAGAAGCACCAAGGAAAAGCAAACCAGATTCCATAGTGAAGGTAAGCACATGATGGAAATGCAGAAGACAAAGGGAAAACTGATAACTCACTGTAGGCAGTAAATGGGATCAAACATCGAGAGCAGTGCACCAGGTCAAATGTGAATGCAGGAAATGGTAGCGGCCGAGTGCCAAGCATGGCAACAAATGCTGTTATCCCCCTTTCTAATGCAAATTGTATTTGTGATTTGTGTGAATCTCTAGGAGCAAAGGAAAGGGTTAAAATATCTTCTTTAACAAGGTATCCTCCAAAGCTCGCTACTTGAATGGGGGTGAATTATAGAATTTTAAAAAACGTAACTTGATACAACTTAAAAAAAATAGATGCACCAATGAGCTTAAAGTGACAGAGCTACAGCTCCTACCCCGCATCCCATATCCAGGGTTGTCCTCAAAATACCTCCACTAGTGGGAATGTACTGCGAGAGTTTCTCAATATATGGTACAGCTCCATCGGGGAACATAGTCTCACTGCCTGGGAAGATAAAGTATGGTCCTTCTTCTTTCATCCAACCTTGATGACCTTTCGTATCGGCAATTTTATTATGAGGCATATTGCTATGCCATATCTGCATGCATTCTTTGTTGCTCAAAAGATTCAGTCATGAATTTATTTATTAAAAAGAAAAAGATCCAACCTTGGATATGGATATGAACACATATGAGCAATCAGACCAAAAATAAAGCTTTAACAAGTACTCCAGAACCTAGATATTAAAGGATTTTACATTGGAAAAATCTTAATGGTAAAAAGTTGATAATTAAATATTCAAAGCCACGATTCCCTTTTTTACATGATGAATGTTCAAATCCTACAATGTTGGTACTCAACAATATGTTTTTAAAAATATATATTGTTTTATAAAGGTGAAGAGAGCAGGCAGAGGTGACTTGGGAGAAGGATCAGTGTTAGTTTCAAAACGTGATCAAGTTATGGAGCAAGAGCGTGCAAGTGGACAGCACCATGTAAGATTGATGTTACATGAGAGTTGGCCAAAGTTGAAAAATCCTGTAACCATGGTCAACTCAACTTGGTCATTTTTGGAACCTAAAATAGCTAAATGAATTACTCAAATCAATAGTCGTTCACCCCATCACCCAATAGAATAACAAATCAGGGGTTATGGACAAAAATTATCAATAGTCGTTCACCCCATCACCCAATAGAATAACAAATCAGGGGTTATGAACAAAAATTAGAGAAACATGCAATAAAAAATAATAAGTTAACATTACTGTGACAAGAAAGTATGCAATATTCCAACTACAATATGAAGAAGGTCAGTGAAAGGAACACAACTAGAACGAACAGTCAACAGAAATTTTTTTATTTTTTAAACAATCAAGTAGGAATTTAGTAGGTGAAAAAATAATTCAGACTTAGCACAATTTAGTGGGTGGAGTAATTCCAATAATTCAATTTGTGTGGTCAAAAAGAGAATTTCCTTGACAAATATGCTGATTGCTGACAGTGGTTGTTTGGATCCATATTTATGGAATTGCAGAAGTAAAGAAAATGCAGATTAGATCCTAGGACAAGCTTTAGAATTGTAGTTTGAGTTGACAAAGATGATGGTGGGCTCACTCTCATGCATTGTAGAGAGAGGGCTTCATTGGAGATTGTTGAGCCCCACCACCTTCATACATTGAAGCAAGTGACAAACTACAGCTACAGGCTTAATACAGTGAGCGAGATAGGTGGAAAAAACTGGCAAAATACAGGAAAAAAAATGTTTAATACTGAAAATACGGATTTTATTACAAAATGGATATTATACATGTTTAGTACATTGTGGCAAAAAATTGTATATTATACGCATATTTAAAAAAAAAAAAATGCCGTATTTTGTCCAAATGCATTGAAGAGACCAACAGTAGTTGGCATCATGGAAGATTGCTGGTGCTCCAACAATGAGTAATTTCCAATGGACCCGACTCTCCTGACCATCATTTAAACACCAAAATGGTGTTTAAGTGATCTTATACGATCAATGGTTTAAGATGTTGGTGATCCGTACCGTCAAAGTGATAGATTATAGATTGGCGTGCAATTGACCAAAAAATGATGTTTTAGGAGATTTAAATCAGCAGATCTGTGGACTTTAACATCAACCGTTGTTTTCAGTTTAATGGCTGATATTAAAGTTCATCAATCGGATGGTTCATATCCATTTATAGGCATGCTCGTTGGACGGAGACATGTTCTAATGATAAATTGTCATCTGGACATTTTAGATTGATGACTGATGTTCACCACATGGCATAATGAAAATCACACTTCAATGGTGTGAGATTTAAAGTCTAACTTTCATGGTATAAGATCATTTAAACACCATTGTGGTTTTTAAATGTGGCCATTACTATGCAAACATCCCTAATCCATCAGCACAAACAACAACTGTATTGTCGTATCTAGATTCTGATTACTAGAGATCACTCAAAGTATCCTCATAGAGCACCCACCTCACATCCAAGTTTTAAAAATGACTTATGGCAAGCTCTTCTCTATGTTTTGTTGACTTTGGCCATATAAATTTATCGCTACTCATAAAAAGAATTCCACCTTAAATCAAATTCACTCAATATATATATATATATATATATATATATATATATATATATATATATATATATATATATATATATATATATATATATATATATATATATATATGATTAATGATCACCTGACTCGAGTGGGTGACCTTAGATTGGTCAGTTGTTAATGTTTTTCTAAATATGTTTCGGGCCCCATTACTTGCACTTGGAAATTTGGAGCTTACCCCGAATTTAAAACAAAAATTTGCAAGTTTGGTGATCTCTACTATATGAAAACACCATCTAAACTGTTTGATTTGAAGGCTATGATATAAAGATATTAAGTGCAAAAAATATTATGTTTGGGAAACTCAATCGTGGCTCTTACCTTAAGGTCGCATCCTCTCCCAAAAGTCATGTCTTTTAAAGCTCTAGAAATTTGGTTTTATTGGGGCATTTTTTGGGATCGAGTAATATTCATATCATGTGTATCCACTTCAAAGACTTGGGGCCTGCAAGGGGGACAATGAGGTACTCTTTTTTGTCTCTTTTATATTTCTTTTAGCAGTTTTCATTGGTCCCATGCGTCGTATATGTGTTTGTGGAAGAGAAAGAGGTTAATCGTTCGATAGGGATGTGAGCAAATCAGGTAAGAATGGGTCAAATGCAGTCATGCTCAAGAAGAGCCACAAGATCATCACTATGTCTCACTATCGCCTGGTTTCAATCTTCTATTTCAGTAAATATGTCTGTAAAGAATCTAAGGATATAAATATTCAATATAACAATATTCTAAATAACAGTAAGAGCTCTAGAGTGTTAAGACAATATGTAAAGGTGCTAAAAAACCACTTCATTACTGATTAAAAAATACAATTTTTAAACATAAATATAACTAGAGGGTCGGATGTGGCATCATAAATAAACATTCCTCTAACAACATATTATAGTAACCTGTTTTACCCATTATGAAGGATGATGTCACTATTTCTTGGCAAACTACTGTATTTCGATAGTTGGAGCACCAACTGCAACATTTTCGAAAATGGAAGGCCTTTTTCCCTTAGTTTTAATTCAGGGGAGAGAAAGGAGGGAGGGAATGAAGAAACAATCAAGCATATACCTGCATTGATCTTTAACAAAGGGAAATCTTTGGACGTCTTTAGTTGATGGTTGCTTACTGTAGAATCAACAGCATCCGAATGGAGATGACGTGCTTCAGATCTTGCCCTGTCAGTATGGAATCGGTTCTCCTTGGAATTTCGGAACTTGAGATCACTACCATCCTCATTGTCATCATAAGACCTTTTCCTTCCCTTGTTTTCTTTGTGTCTGATGCCACGACCATCAACATAAGCACTATCACTATCCTGAAGCTTATTTTTCTTATTACTATTTTCAGCATGATTATTCTCATCCTTGAAATGCCTATTGTCAGACCCCTCACCAGCACGGTCTCTTGAGGAGCACTCATCCCGATACTTAACATCTTGGTATCAGTCATTCCTGTCCAAATCATCTCGATATTTATCTTTGGACCTTCCATCTTTATGAAGCATTTCATCTTTATGTCTTTCATTTTTAACACGATCATCTTTGGAAGATAATTGTCTATCATTACCATCTCTCACGTCCTCCTGCTATTTGTCCTTGTCACTAGATGAATCTCTCCTCCTAATTCGTTTCTCAAGTTCTTTCTCTAATTCAGGATTGCGCAACTTTTCTTGAACTTGCCACTCTGTAAGAAATAAAATTATAGATAAAGACAAAGAACTGAAGTTCAAATCCAAAGAAGAAAACCAAAAAGAAATGTCTCATGCGTTTATACCAAGCAATACTAGTGAATCGAAAATATTAAGTAATCCGGACATGTTGAACCCTCATGTTTCATGCATTTTTAACTAGTTCAATTATGGAACTTTTAGTTACAGAAAAGACAACATCTTTAAGGCTGTTTGATAGAGCTGAATATGAAAGATAGGTGAGAAGTAAATTTTCATTTCCACTTCTCTTGTTTGGTAAGGTAAATAGGAACATGGAAGAGAATATTGAATAGGGGATAGCGAGAAGTCATTTCTCCGAAACTGGTGGAACTCACTTCCACCAGCTAATTCTCTAAACTCTGAAGTTACAATTCTCTCTTTGTATAAAGGGGGACTTTTGTTGAATGCCAACTACAACACATTTTGCATTAGTTTTGCAGATTAGTTTTGGCAATTACTACTCTGAAAAGCTCCCTTGAATTTCTAAATATTTTATTGGTTCATCCTATGAAAGTTCAAACCTTAGCCAAGAAATAGAACTTCAATTCCTATCATTTTTTCTTTGTTATCAAAGGGAGCCTAAGAATAAAATTGGCAAAAAATTATAGAATATGAAATGCATAAGAATAGCAGAGTGCACAACAAACATATATTGTGCCATCATATCGGGATCACAAAAAAAGTGTGGGGTACAACAAAGGGAGCTAGATGAATCAAAAATAAACTGAGAGAGGCTAGTAAGCATCCAAAGTATAGATGCTGATTCAAAACTGAACACAAAAATTATAGCCAATCGACATTATGGAGAAAGTAGTAGGTGATAAAAATGAATATCCATTAAAAAGAAAACAAATATTTTAACCTGATTAAGGGTGAAACAAGAGAGCATCGATTGATATAAATTAGTAGAGTAAACAATAAAATATAACTCTGGAATCAAGATTCCCAGTGATAAAAAAAATTCAATTGGATGATGAACAAAGTTCAAATTTAATTCTCTAAGTGAGAGCCTAGATCAATTCTTTAAAGCTCGGTCAACTAGCCAAGAAGTTTGATCTTAGTTCAAATACCCATACCTGCAAATCACCAGTTCTGATGGTGTCCTTGTACCCCCCAAAATCTTGATGAGTGAAAGCCCCTTGATATCGATATAAATATCCATTTCAGAATCTCATCATCTGTTAAACTCCAAATAAGCTAAGCTAGTTAAAAATTTGATAGATCAATATCTCATACCTGCAACACATATGTAACAATTTCAAAACCTGAAAACTAAAATCTGATGGCAGCTCTTATACATACAAGATAATTGGTTGAAAGATGTTTCTGGAAAACTAAAATCTTATACACACAAGATAGTGATGATCTGATGATCCACCTCAACCACAGCGATACTCTCATATCCATATACAACAGCCATTGGTAATCATTTCGATGGAAGGTCGTCCACTTACCATGGAATCAGCCCATGACCGAAACAAGTCTGAGGGCCCCAAATAAATTCCCTGGTCTGAAGGAATAGATAGCCTTGCGTATGATTATTGTCACTTAGGGGTAGCACCATTAGTCAAATCTAATTATTTTTTTGGTCAAAACTGCCCCTAAACGAGGTATTTAGTTCGCTAAAATCTGATGACAGCTATAATGCAAGGTATTTAGTTCACTAAAATCTGATGGCAGCTCTAATGTGCTAAAAAATAAAAAATAAGATCGTCAAACCAATGTATTAGAATAACAAATCACCACAATCACCAACAATCCACCAACGATCACCACAATCACCAACACTGCCATTACCATCCTCACTCTTCCAGGTTATCACCATCTCATCAACATCAACACAATCATCCTCGCCTGCTTCAGCCTCTTCAGCTTCACCTACTCATATCTCCTCTTCAACTTGACCATTTTTGAAACTTAAAATAGCTAAATGAATTACTCAAATCAATAGTTGTTCATCCCATCACCCAATAGAATAACAAATAAGGGGTTATGAACAAAAATGATCTTCTGAAGCTCCCCAAAAATTAGCCTCTTAAAGATTAAAAAATCAGTGACTTCATTAATAAATAAAATACCTATCCAAAATGTGCACCCATTCAAAGTGTTGTGGAGGAGAGCCTATTGTTGAGGTGGCGGCGGTGGAGGGTGCTACAGAAAAAAAATGAACGTTTGTTAGCATGACAAATTATAGAAAACTACAAGAGAAAAAATTGTATAAAAGTTTTAAAGTAATATTTACCATTGTTCCGATCAATCGAGTGATCAACTACTTCATTGCTTCAAGCTCTTCTCTCAAGGTGCTCACTTCTTCTTTCAATTGGCAGACCTCCTGCCCCCCTCCCCTAGATGACAACGGTCCGAAAATGCTTGTTGGGGTCACTGCCACCCCAAAGCCCCGGACGCGACCACATGTGTCTGATCCCAATACCTGAGATAATACATCATCTCGTCCAGTGGACTCCTGTGAGCCCTCCGCAAGTTGTTCATCTATCTTTTACTGAAATTTTTTCATATAAATTAAATATTTAATTATTATTTAAAAAAAATCTTATAAATTAAAAAATATCTTACCATTATCTCTACTGCCGCGTCGTTCACTGGTTTACCATCTTTTTTTGTGTGATTTAACTTCAGGTTCCGCATCTTTGAGGGTAATTTCCCCTCTACCTGCTTTAACTATAGAAAATGACGAGTTTAATGTGTAAATTATAAAAAGTAGAAGTTTATTAACAAATTACAATTTATATTTGCATGTTAATACCTTATAAAATTTATTTATGTGAGTAATGTTTTCGGTTGTACTCGGTACGGCTAGCTTTGCGCGATTTCTTTTATTACGCTCACTAATCACCTATATCATACAAAATTATAATATGTTATATTAATAAAATGAATTTTTTAAAATAAGCAATGAGTTAGAAATTTACCTTAAACTCCTCACACTCCCAGTAACGGACAATCGACTTTTACTGGTCGTTATCCATATTATCGGGGCAAGGGGCAAATCGTTCTCCCATAGTTGTATAGGGATCGAAGTGCTTTTTTTTATATGATACCGATTAGCCTTCCATCTCTGAAGTAAGGTATAGTGCAGCCATCGATAAATGTCGTTATAGGAAGACATGCAAAAAACTTCCTATATGTAATCAACAAAATTGATTATCAATCAATATGAATATGAAATAGAAAATAAAGAATTTAATTATTTAATATAACTATGTCATTTGTTACCCTCCTCATATGCACTCTTGAAACACTCCTCAGGAATATCTGTGAAGTTTGGAACATCCACAGGAAATCTAACGCAATCCTTCGCTATTTGCCCAATCATCGAGGACATCTTACTTTGATCGTCCCCTACAACATGCCCCTTATACAATAGCACAAGTATTTTCTCCCCTTCTTTCATTTTATTTTTAAAACCAAGTACTGCTTTCCCTCACTCTTTCTTAATATTAAGCGGTGGGGGTGGGGGTAGATCTATGTCAGCCATCTGACACAAATAAAAATGTCAAAAAACCATTAAATCTCAACATGTTCAAAATATAAGCAAAATGACGCAAATAATTATTAAAAACTGAATCTCATAACTATTAGCATAATTAAAATCTAAAAACTGAATCTCATAATTCAAGCATTCGAAATCTTTGTGTACTCAACCCAAGTAACAAGGGTCAAATATGAGATGATTCTACTGATATATTATTAAGCCACAAATTTGAGATGAGAACCCATCAAAACTATCGACCAATTTTAGCATTACTCGACCTATCAATACACAATTAATGTGGAGAATTGGACAATGCTGGTGCTATGAAGAGCGTGGCTAAAACTCATGTCCTCATTCTAAATGCTAAAATATGTTGAAAAGAATTATATCATGAAGGGATCTGATAGCCCCGATAAAAAAAATTATCCTCATTTTGAATGGCTATCATGAGTTACATTGTCCAAATCTGTTTTATGAACGGCTATCATGAGTTACGTTGTCCAAATCTGTTCTAATCGTTCTTTTGTTGACACTTGTGACCTCTAAATCACATTTTATATTTATATGATCGGCTACGATTAACAACTTGATCAGATGGTTTCAGATTCATTCATATCCATGATAAATACTTATGATTAACATTATATTCCTCCTCTTGTCAAAAGAAACAAAATGGGAGCAAATAAAATCATACTGAATTAGCCGTCTTTCAAGCACTAATTTGTTTCCTAGTTTAATTAGAAGTGTAGTAAGTGTAGTTAGATTTCCTCTGTATTTAATAATTAGAAATTTAGGATAAGAATGCAATAAAATCAGAAAAGGATATGGATTCAAAGTTTAAAAGGGTTAAGGGTATTTTTGGAATTACAAAATGTGACAGAAACTATTCATATTCATATAAGTTTTATAAATTAGAAAACTTAAAAAATTGAATAAATAAATAAAAATATTAAAAAGATTTCCCAAAGGATCCGATACTAATTTGCTCATATGACTGATATTGACTGAGTTTGATCGGCTTGGCCTCGGACCCAGCCATATCCGATATATCTTATATATGTCGGCCTGAGACCAAGCCGATATGCCAATATGTTCTTACATGATCATACACGCCATAGAATCGGACGGCAAAGACACCATCTCAATCCGACGGTGACCACTGACCACTATGTGAGAATTTAACTAACAAGGTTCTATTATTTATTTTGACATTCCTCATTAGCTATCGTGTTCCACTATGCGGCTTTAAATCTATTATATTGACTGTTATAGTGTTCTATTAAATGCTGTAAGATAGTGATTTGTTACTAAGAAACAAATTCGACGAGCATGAATCCGAGCATTGAACTATTACTAGCAGTACTCTGCTGAGATAGTGATACTATTACTAGCATCATGATTAATTTTTTTACCCTTTCTTAAAGTCACTTATAAAGCACATGCCTGCCATGTGAAAACACCATCTAAGCCATAAGCCATTTGATTTGAAAGCTATTGTGTAAAGATTTTAAATGCAAAAAATTGGTATAAAATATAAATATATGGTTGACAATTAATGTAACCAAAAACAATAGTGGTAAAACAACAATAATTATAAGAATAAAGCAACAACAAAGGTATCAAGTAGTATGAAGCTAAGGTTTATCTAATCTACTCACATTCACATCAAAACTCATAGAAATACCAACTAGAATCAACATAGGCGAAAGGATTGAAAACTCCATTTATATAGAATTGAAATCATTACACATCAATCTAAAATCAATTTTCATCTTCTTCGTCATCAATGAATCCATAGGAAGGACATTTTCGGGTACAAGGGACTTGGAAAGGTGCATCTACAATTGCTCCAACCACATCTTCCCTCACGATATTGAAAGTACTATTATCTTCTCGGGCACCAATTTGAACTTGGCTACTATATGGCTCACTGTCTAGTAGTATATTGTCGCCTCCACTTATATCGAAAGTGTCCCCAGGCATGTTCTTGATGACAACATGCCAACCTGGTTCGGTTGGATCTTCGACGTAGAAAACTTGTTTTACTTGAGATGCCAACACATAGGGTTCGTCTTTCTGAGATGCAGATAAATGTGTAAAATTCACAAGCGTGAACCCTAACTGGTCTGTTTTAATACCTTTGCATTGTCCAAAAACAACCCAATCACCCTTGAATAGCACTAATTTCAGCCCTTGGCGATAAGTCAACTCAATTATGTCCATGAGACGTCCGTAATATGTGATCTCCCCTGAAACTGGATTTTTGTCCTTTGCGCTTGAATAGCTTGGAGTGCTTGCAATGACCATCACACCACTATTTTGTGTTGTAGCCTTCCTCTCCTTATTAGTTGTTCGGAATTTATAACCATTGATAGTGTATCCAGTGAATCTTCTCGCATGAGTGTATGGAAAATTAACGAGTAATTCGAGTCTCACCAGCAACCTACTATTGGCCTCAATCATTGATTTAATCTATTAGATGTGGATAACAAAGTTAGTGCCTCTTTTAAGTGTATAAAAATAATTATCTCCTCACACTTACATGTGATTTAAACCAATTGCTAAACTGCTCTTTGTGTATATTTTGTTTCTCGTAATCAGTTTTACGCTTACGATATTTCAGGTTAATGTATGATTTAGGTTGCCTGCATTAAATGGATGTGAGGTGAGTATAACGGACCATTGAATTCAAATGGTCCGACAATATAAAGAGGTTGGGAGTTATTACTTCACATATCGAGGGGTGCTATCATCATTGAACAACACATAGTTATGCATTTGTTTACGTTCGATATTGGTGAGAATGAATTGTTCGACACCTCCAATTGCAGTGTCTTCAGCATACCTGACGGGTCTATTCAATAGTGTTTCAATATTTTGTAAGTACCTTGAGCAAAATGTGGGATACTCATTAGCAAGGTATCCTTCTGCAATGGAACCTTTAGGATAGGCTCTGTTGCGTACATATGACTTAAGTGTGTACAAGTATCTGCATACATAGAAATGAATATACTTCTATTGAGAGAAATTAAATATAATTGATAAATATAAAGATAATTGAAGAGATTGTATGGATCATACCTTTCGATGGGATACATCCAGCGGTAATGGACAGGTCCACCAAACATTGCCTCTGATGCTAAGTGTATGGGTAAATGGACTATAATATCAAAAAATGAAGATGGAAAAATCCGCTCTAGGTTACACAAAATCAATGGTATGCGCTCATTTAGACATTTGAAGTCCTCAACCCGACATGTTTTAGAGCATAACTCATGAAAGAACGTGCTTAGTTCTATTAGAGCAGAACTGACATTTTTTGGCACTGTCTTCCGAACAGCAAGAGGTAGAAATTATTACATAATAACATGTGAGTCGTGACTTTTGAGCCTGGATATCTTTCGATCTTTGACGTTAACGCACCTTGAAATGTTAGAGGCATAACCATCAGGAATCTTCATGCTCTTCAAGATTAGGTAGAACATCTCCTTCTCACTTTTCTCCGTAGAGTAACATGCAGAAGGTAGATACAATTTACTGTTATCTGCATACTCTTTTGGGTGGAGCTCATGTCTTATGTTCATTGTCATCAACTCAAGATGTGCTTTCAAACCATCCTATGACTTTCCTTCCAGGTCTAGTAGTGTACCAACCACATTGCCGCATACATTTTGCTCGATATGCATAACGTCCAAATTGTGTTTTAGTAAATTTTCTGACCAATATGGTAACTTGAAGAATATACTCAACTTCTTCCAATTATTTGGCATTGTTGGTATAGGAGGTGCACTTATTATTATTTTTTTCTTCATCTTCTTTGCTTTCTTCATAGAATAGCCAGTTTTGGGGATCTTGCCAAAGGTATGTTGATAATTTCTTAAATCCCCCAAAATTTGCTTACCGGTTAGTGGGGTTGGAGCTTCTCTTTCTTCGATATGTCCATCGAACCACCGTTTATTCTTTCGAAATCTATGATCTAAAGGTAAAAATCGGCGATGACCCATATAACAAAGCTTCCTACAATTTGGCAACTGTTCACTGCATGTATTCTCATGGCAATAAGGACACGCTTTATATCCTTTAGTGCTCCAACCCGAAAGCATAACATATCCTGAAAAGTCGCTAATTGTCCAAAGTAAGTTCGCTCGCAATTTGAAAACCTCCCTCTTTGATGAATTATATGTTTCCAACCCTTCTTCCCATAATTCCTTTAGCTCATCTATTAGAGGCCTCAGGTATGCATTGATATCATTTCCAGGACTTGTCGGACCTGGTATAAGCAATGAGAGGATCATGTTCAGCTTCTCCATGCATAACCAAGGGGGCAGATTATATGGGATAAGTACAACAGGTCATGTGTTGTGCGCAATGCTCATTGTTCGGAATGGGTTGAAACTATCACTTGGTAAACCCAATCTTATATTGCGATTTTTCTATGCAAATGTTGGGTTGATCTTGTCAAAGTGTTTCCATGCAGGAGAATCTGCAGGATGTCTTAACACCCCATCTTTAATGCATTTCTCGTCATGCCATCTCATGTCAGCTGCAGTTTTTTATGACAAATACAAACGTTGCAATCGTTGTTTTAAAGGGAAGTGATGAAGAATCTTTACAGGAGTCTTCTTGTCATCCTCAATCTCATGATTCTTCCATCGCAATGTCCCACAGACGTCACATTTTTCTTTTTTCTCAAACTCCTTCCAGTATAACATATAATCGTAAGGGCATGTGCCAATTTTATTGTAATCTAGTCCCAAGCCTGAAATAATCATTTTGCTTTTTAAGAAGTTCTCTGGCAACGTCGACTTTTTAGGTAAAACCTCTCTTAGTAAGTCAAGCAACAACGTAAAAGAGTTGCTACTCCATCCACCAAGGGCCTTGATATGCTAAAGTTTCACAATAAAAGATAACGTTGTATGTGTGTTACATCTAGGATACAAGGGATTCCTCAAATCATGTGCTTATTTGTAGAATTCAGAAGCAGTAGAATTGGGTACATCACTTTGTTCCAGCTCCAAACCATCTGCGTCTTCATTTGGGTCCGAAAATCCAAAAGCATCTTGCACCATCTCCCTGATGTCATCAACCAAAATATTCTCGCTGTCATCGGCTCTAATATCTACCACAGTTTCATATCTAGGCAGTGGCTCTCTCTTCTCTCCATGATAAGTCCATACAACATAACTTTTCATCATCCCGTTTATTGCCAAATGCTCTTTCAATAAGTCGGGTTCTAAGTAAACACAATTACAACATCTTGTACAAGGACACTTGAGCCTCCTATTGCAAGTAATTCCATGGGCTAAACCGTGATCGACAAATGCAGCCAACCCTTCGTCATACTCTCTAGAACATCTCGACATTTTTACCCAACTATTTTCCATCATATAAAAGTTTCAAACCCCTAAAAGTATAAGGAATGTATAGTTTAATATTTTTAAAATGATAAAGGTTTATATTTCTTGTACCATATTCATTGGTTTTGCCCATTCAAGAGTATCAAGTCATTTAATTGTTTACATAATGAGTTCAGAGTTTCGCTAAAAATTTCGACAACTTCTCCACGTAGTTCTTCAAATACGTGAACTTTTCATACTATTTTATACTTTTCATTATCCACAATGGACAAAAAAAAAAAAAAAAATGATATATGAAAGTACGTATCCGAAGAATAAAGGAGAAATATGTCAAAATCATTTGAAAAAACTCTAAAAATCATATTAGTGAACAACTAATCTGCATGATATTCCCAAACTATCTATCTTCAAATAAATAATTTGAAAGGTTATATATCAATAATTCGACATATAACTTTTCAAACGGACACTTATTCTGTATGATGATATTCATATGTATTCAACTGTATATTAATCATTAATAACAAAAGTTACAAAGTAATCAGCTGAATAAGGAAAGGACGTGCGGACCACTTTACCGCTCATAATGTATGGATCACCCATCAAATAGAAGCTCAAAGATAAATGAGATGTGAAAAAGTGTGGTTTCCTAAGAAATCGTGCTAGTAAAATCATAGTAATATTAACATGACATTTACCACAACTATATAATAAATCTAGTTTCATCTATATAATAAAGAAAATTAGAAATATTAGCCAGAAGACCTACACTAAGATCCTTTGTCGTCGGATGCTTTTTTAGTGATAAGAAAATCCCTTGGGTTATCTCAATAACAGAATAATACGATAGTCCTTAAAAAAAATTAAAGTGTCTTGTTTCCTATAGCTCTGATTCAATTTAGTGAAGACTAAGAAAATAGAAAAAATAGCAAATATGCGCATGTCACAAACAAAAATGAATGGGCTATATAAATGGGTGGGTGCTATTAAAGGTACCTTATTTGTATTGACAAAGAGCTGTAGTTATAGCCTTGACAAACAACAAATATGCGCAACAGCCACCTGTAGTTATAGCCTTGACAAAGAGCTGATTAGCCAATAAGAACACAGTTTCCAGATGGGGGAAGTAAATGCATGAAGCAAAAGTGGTAACTAGTGAAATTTTTTTGATATTTCACATTTTATTTTATTGTATAATTCATATACATCATGTGGATGATGTTTTGCCCAAAATTTTATATTATTAGGTTTGCCAATTTGTGTTTTAATGTGTTTATGATTAATTTTTTGCATACGAACTATTGGCCATGTGGCACATGGGAAGTCCATTGTTGTTAAGGCAATATCTAGTGTTCAGGTAATGCTTATTTTCGTTTTCTCGTGAGTACAAAAGACTAGCTTACCCACACACACACGACATGTTCAGTACTTGTGTGACAGCCTGATTTTCCCTATGTCAAAAATCGTATAATATTTGTTTTCTTTCTTACATCATAAACTCAGGGAAAATCGGTCCGTCGGATCACACTTCATAATCCAAATACAGAAATTACTTGGTATACCTACCAGAGTAGAGTCAAGCAAAAATATATATGGCAACCAAAAGGTTTCTTCTATACAAAACCATTTAAACAAAATGAGTTATAGGAAAATCACCGGTGATGGCCGACCATCATCTAAATAGTGGCTTCAAAAAATTTACTTACATAACACTTCTTACAATGTATTAAATCTTCCGACATACCAAGTCCAAATCTAAAGACTCCAAATATTGACTATACAAACCAAAACATGACTAGCCCAATTCTCACCTAGGGTAGAATTTCTCAAGCAAAAGATCCCAAGCCTTTTTTCAAAGTCCGCTCCTGATCCATACTTGTACTTGTGACGTATAGTCGAGGGATGAGTTTCATCCAAGCTCAGCAGGAAAAAGCTCATAGCATGCATATTACGAACATCAAACATATATCTTATGAGAGAATGGAAACAAAACTTATCAAAATAGATGCACACTTGTGATGTCATAGCATGAAACACATACGTGGCAGTTGGAAATACAAACGCAAGTTCATCTTATGGTCTTAACACAAAAATAAAAACTTAAGAGTGCTTTACTTAATTTATTGCATGAGGAACTATAGCCTCAAGCTCCCAATGGAATACTCACTATCGTCGTTCACATGAACCATTTTCACATATGTCCAAGGTCCTGTAGAGTTGGACACTTGGCTGAACATAAATTACCGTTGTACGGTATAATTCACATATCACATATATCACAAAGGGCGTATGGATTGGCCGCCATAACGGTCACGAATATTCTGTTGCGTCAGTCACGATTATACCGCCACGTCGGTCGGGTATTGTAATAACCCGAAAAAACACGTCAAACGAGGACCTCGGGATCCGTGCCCGATTGGTCTTAGGTTTGACCATGAGATAGTTCATTGATAAACTTATGGTGAGATGAGCAAATGTGATGTGTGAACCAGTGTAGAAGAGTGGAGAGATAGAGGAGTGTGTAGAGTGGCATACACTGATGGGTGTGTATGTGCTCCACACCGAGAAAAGAGATAAGATAAAAAAGGGTTGAAAACCCTAACTTTCATGTTTTGGTGGTTGAGAGAAGTAAAGAAGAGAGAAAGAGAGAGGAGTAAGAGAGGAGTTATTGTGGGTGATTGGAAGAAGGATTCAAGCATTAAAGAGGCCGGATTTGACGCAAGAAATCCGTTAGAAACCAAAGCTGGAACCCTAGCCTTCCAACCCTAGATTTGAAATCAACTTGAGATCTATTCAAGGTAAAATTTTTGTAAATAAGATGCATAGATTATAGGGGTTAAGTTGCAGTAAAATGTGGGTTAAATCATAGGATAATGGCTTAGAAAAATAGAAGAAAAAGTATGGAAAAAGATTGGGAAGAACAGCTCGAAAGGGGCTGAATCTGACAATTTCGATTAATCGAAATTGGGTTTCGATTAATCGAAATTGGCCAGGAAGTTGAAGAGTCAGAGGACCCCGATTTCGATTAATCGAATTGGATTTCGATTAATCGACTTTGGATTTCGATTAATCGATTTGGGAATCGATTAATCGACTGAGAACCTCCAGTGGACCCCAGGGGTTAAAGGAAATGACTTGAGGAAAAATCGACTAATCGAAATGGGATTTCGATTAATCGATTTTGGTGTTCGATTAATCGATTTGGAATCGATTAATCAACTTGTGAAACTCAACTGTTCGAACTGAGGGTCTACTTTGCGAAAAGAAGGATTTCGATTAATCGAAATTGGATTCGATTAATCGAATGAAAACTCGACTGTTCGAACAGTGAATTTGCTTTGCGAAAAGAAGAATTTCGATTAATCGAAATTGGATTCGATTAATCGAATGAAAACTCGACTGTTCGAACTGAGAATGGACTTTGCGAAAAGGAGAATTTCGATTAATCGAAATTGCTTCGATTAATCGATATTGACTTTCGATTAATCGATTTTGGAATTCGATTAATCGACTGTAGTAAACTATGTTGACTTTTGGTTTGACTTTAAGATTCTTGGGGGATCTTATACCTTCTTTATTGCATCCTTTGCGATGTGTTTTACCTGTTATGTGGTACCATAGGTGGTACGTGTGGACTAGTGCACAAGGAGTCACGTGGGACCTTGATGCATTGATCAAGTGAAGACTTGAGGTAGGGAACACCTTGAACATGTACTTTATTTTACAAGAGCATGTATGTAGTGATATAGATTTCAATTCAATCATTTTTACTGCTTAAAGAATTGTGAAAAGCGTGTGTGCGTGATATTCATAAGAGTAAACGAATGAGCCATCCCCAGGGGATGAAGAAGTAAAGAGACAAGAGCATCAGGTGTGATGCAAGTAAATGGATACATCCCAGGGATGTATCCAAAGATTGAATCGTGTTTGATAGGGCCTAACTGATATAAGATAGCACACTTACACGGTGAATAACTATATGTAAGGCACCGATATTTTTGTTATTTGAGGTTTGATAGGTTACCCCACCGACGTGGCGGGATATCCACGACTGACACGGCAGGATATCCGTGACCGATACGGCGGCGAAACCGTAGGCCAGTGCGGAGGCTTATCCGTACATAGTAAGCACACCCCAGGGGTGTTGGTTGAGACAAGTGAAACCCCGCCACCAATCCCCAGGGGAAAGGGGCTTGGGTACTATATGGTATTCCCAGGGAATACATTGAAACTGTCTATATAGATGACGATGAAGGGTATCTCATCGGGGCTCGATGCTATATTGCTCGGGGATTACTTAAGTTGAAAGTTTAAGTTTTGCTTTAGGCCTTTTCAGCATTATTCATGAGCAAATGAAAATATAAGTAATCAACAGTAAAACGAAATGCTTTTTAACTGTTTCATCAACAACTGCATAGATACATCATGCATGACATATCATAGAATATATGTGAGTTATAATTTATATGTTCAGCAGTGTTTGTTCCCTATTGAGCTAGGATGTAGCTCACCCTATAGACTATCGTCAGCAGTCCACTATTAGCAATCGCGGCTTAGAGTGATCCCTGAGTCGGATCTTGCGGCCGGTGACGAGTTGGAGCCACCTCCAGAGGACTTCTTCTAGAGGACTCCGTTGTGCCACTTTGAGAGATCTTGGAGAGATTTTGTACGGCTTGGTATGTCAAGCATTGATCTTGTTTAAAACCATGTATATAGGGTTTTGGATTATTCTTTTGGGGCGAACCATCCGTGATGATTGCTATCATCGATGGTTCGGATCGGTTCTTCATACATGCAGAGGCATGAGGGTAGAACTGTCTTTTGGGAAGTTAATCAATATAGATTTAAATTCCGCAAATTTCTTTCATTATACTTTTGATGCTTGATATACCAGTGTTCCGTGCTTAGCTAAGGGCACGGTCAAGATGATCGTGCTGATGGCACGGGTTTCGGGGTGCCGAAATCCGGGCTGTCACAGTTGGTATCAGAGCTATTTTCTTTTAGCAATTCTGACAAGGGTTCTTTCGTCAGAACATAGGGGCTTCTGCTGACGAAACTTTAGTTTCAAATGCAGCCGCAAATGTCGTCTAGAGGAAGAGGCCGACCAAGGGGAGGCCATCAAAGGAGTTTGCGTAGTGGAGATGATTTCATCTCTCCTACCAATAGAGTGCCTTTAGGAGGTGCTGAGGCCCCAGGGGGCAGTAGTAGCAGACAGCATGAGGAAGAGGATCGAGATCATCAGGATCAAGATCTAAGAGAGCAAGAAAGATTGAGAGAAAGACAAGAAGATAGAGAGGAGCGACAAAGGATGATGCACACTATGGAGACTATGGCAGCTGCCATGGCACAACAAGCAGCATCCTTTGCAGCTCATGCATCAAGAGAACAGCAGCCACCTACACCACCTGTAGGACCTGCGTTGCCTTTGCCCTCATCTTTTACAGAATTTAGGAGGATGAGACCTCCACAATGGCACGAGAACTGGTGATGGAGATGGAGAAAGTCTTTAGCGTGCTAACTTGCACGGAAGGCGAGTGTAAGATGGGCAGCTTACATGTTGGATGGGAGGGGGCCTTGGTGGAAGGCCGTGATTCGGCCTCGGGCTAAGGAGACCCCAGAGTTGCCATGGACTTGGGAGGAGTTTGTTGAGGATTTAGACAAACAATATTTTCCAGAAGTGGTGAGGAACCTGCTTGAGATACAATTTTTGCAGTTAGTGCAAGGAGAATGGTGAGAGAATACGGGGTAGAGTTTCTCGACTTGCCCGTTTTGCGGATTCGCCGCACGAAGTGATGAAGTCCAAGAGGTTTGACAAGGTTTGAAGCACGAGGTTAGAGGAGGCGTAGCTCCATTTCAGCCGAGGACCTATGAAGAGGTCATGAGCAAGGCGTTGGTCGTGAAGAGGAGAACAATAATAGATATCGACGGAGGGAGCAAGCAGAGAGGAGGAAATGAACAAGGAAGAACGCGATTATGAACCGGTGAACAAAAAGCCGAGGTTCATGGGCCGTAATCGAGACCACAGCTTTCAAGGGGGTTTCGAAGACCGCACAACAAAGAATAACAACAATACCAACCGAGGTTTCCATTACTTGGCTGGGGAGACCTATTCGCTATGAGAGCCCCGCCATGTTCATCGGGCGCCACTGTTACTCGTGGTTCTCAGACTGCTTTCTTCCGCACCTCGGAGACTTGCTGCAAAGTGTGGCAAGCCTCATAGCGGATCAGAGATTGGGAACTAGGGGCTGCTTCGATGTGGCAAGGTGGGCCACTTGATCAAGGATTGCCCCAGATAAAAAGAAAGACGCTTTCAAAAGACCACCACCAATTCAAGCAAGGAAATCGATCGTTCAGGGGAGAGCCTATGCAGTCACTGCTCAGGAAGCAGGGAACGTGCATGATGCCATCCAAGGTGAGATTCCTTTTAAAATTAAAGAAAATTTTCTTTTCGTTAAAACTTTAGATAGAGAAGAAGCATGCATTAGGAAATTATATAGATTCTTTTCTCAATACCAAAAGCTGTATGTAAATTGAGGGTGTAAATTAATGTGTAAATTATCGTATGTGTGTATGTATACTATAGGTACTCTAAATATATATGAAAAAGGATGCTTCGGGGCATATGACGCTCGAGTGTTGATAGACCCCGGGTCTACCCACTCATTCGTCACTCCACGTTTCGCTAAGAAGATGAAGATTGTTCCAGACGTTGATTTCATTCCTATGGTATGCATTCGACCGGAGAGTTAGTAGACACGGAGTTAGTTAGCTTGCAAATCCATCATCGTAAAGGGCTTCAAGATTTGGAGGTGCATGAACTAGAAGCAAAGCTGATACTGTTAGACATGCAAGGGTTTGATGTGATCCTTGGCATGGACTGGTTGGCGCAGCATTGTGCAACCGTCGATTGCAAGAACAAGGTAGTTATTTTCAGACCCAACACAAGAAGATCATTTCGATTTCAAGGAGTAGTCGCTATCAAGACTACCGATCTCAGCATGATGAGGCCGAGAAAATGATTAGAAAGGGGTGCAGTGGATACTTAGCTTTCTTAAAGGAGGACAAGGAAGAAAAGAATGTCATTTCTGAGATAGCGGTTAAAGCGAGACTTCACCGACGTGTTTCGGAAGAGTTGCCTCGGATTACCTCGTAAAGAGAAGTAGAATTCGCCATTGACTTAGTACCGTGAACGGAGCCTATTTCAAAGCACCTTATAGAATGGCTCCTCACGAGTTAAAGGAGTTGAAGGAACAACTACAAGAGCTTATGGACAAGGGGTTTGTTAGACCGAGCGTGTCTCCATGGGGAGCACCGGTCTTGTTTGTCAAGAAGAAAGATGGGTCAATGCGGCTATGCATTGACTATCGGCAATTGAACAAACTCACTGTGAAGAACCGCTACCCTTTGCCTAGAATAGACGATCTATTCGACCAACTGCAAGGAGCAAGGTATTTTTCCAAGATCGACCTGAGATCTGGGTATCATCAGTTGAGAGTCAAGGCAGAGGACATTCAGAAGACAGCTTTCCGGACACGGTATGGACACTATGAATTCCTTGTGATGCCGTTTGGATTAACGAATGCTCCGGCGTCGTTTATGGATCTGATGAACCGAGTGTTTAAACCACATTTGGACTCCTGCGTTGTAGTGTTTGTTGATGACATACTAATATACTCCAAATCCAAGATGGAACACGAAGAACATTTGAGTATTGCTCTACAGACGCTACGTGAACACCAATTGTACGCCAAACTCAGCAAGTGTGAGTTTTGGTTGGAAGAAGTTAGCTTTTTGGGACATGTCGTCTCAAAGCATGGTGTCACTGTAGATCCAGCAAAGATAGAAGCAGTAGTTAAATGGGAGCAACCAAAGACAGTGACCGATGTCCGAAGTTTTCTGGGCTTAGCAGGCTATTATCGACGTTTCGTTGAGGGGTTTTCAAAGATATCAGGACCTCTCACAAAGCTGACATGAAAAGATTCAAGGTTTGAGTGGAGTGAGACATGTGAGAAGAGTTTTCAAGAACTCAAAACGAGACTCACTTCGGCTCCAGTGTTAGCAATTCCTTCAGGCAGTGGAGGATACGCCGTGTACAGCGACGCGTCATACAATGGCCTTGGTTGTGTGCTCAACCAACACAAGAAGGTGATAGCTTACGGATCAAGACAGTTGAAAGAACACGAGAAGAATTACCCGACTCATGACTTGGAACTGGCAGCAGTCATTTTTGCGCTAAAGATTTGGAGACATTACTTGTATGGTGAGACATTCGAAATTTTCACCGATCATAAGAGCCTCCGATATCTGTTTACACAGAAAGAGCTCAATATGAGACAGCGCAGATGGATGGAATTCCTCAAGGACTACGATTGCTCTATACAACACCACATATACAGCAGGAAGACTGGCAGATTTATACATGAAGGAGATTGTAAGATTACACGGGATTCCAAGCAGCATCGTTTCAGATCGTGATCCACTATATACGTCCAAGTTTTGGAAGAAATTTCAAGAAGGAATGGGAACACGACTAGACTTTAGTTCAGCTTTCCATCCTCTAACTGATGGGCAGACAGAGCGAGTGAATCAAGTAATAGAAGACATGCTCAGAGCGTGCATGCTTGATATGCAAGGATACTGGGATGAGTATCTACCGATGCTCGAGTTCGCATATAACAACAGTTTTCAAACGAGCATTGGCATGGCACCGTATGAAGCTCTGTATGGACGACGATGCAAGTCACCCCTCAATTGGGAGGAAACAGGTGAAAAAATTTGTATTAGGACCGAAACTACTTGAAGATAATGCTACCGTCGTCTGAATTATCAGAGAAAGGTTGAAGACAGCACAGAGTAGACAGAAAAGTTACGCCGATATGAAGCGGACTAGTGTTGACTACAAAGTGGGCGAGCATGTGTTTGTGAAGGTGTCACCTATGAAAGGTGTAATGAGATTTGGCAAGAGAGGGAAGTTAAGTCCACGTTATGTTGGACCATTTGAAATTTTGGGACGAGTGGGTGAAGTTGCATATCGCATTGGTTTACCACCGCTGTTTGATCGAGTACATAATGTTTTCCACATATCGATGCTCAGAAAGTACGTGAATGATCCGTCTCATGTGTTAGGAAAGCAACCTATAGAGATGTGTGAGGACATGAGCATGATAGAGGAACCAGTGGAGATCTTGGATCGAAAAGAACAAGTACTACGCACTAAAGTGATTCCCTTAGTGCTTGTTCGGTGGAACAATCATCCAAAAGAAGAGGCTACTTGGGAACGAGAGGCCGATGTGAGAGAACAATATCCAGCCTTGTTTCCAACGACGTGAGAATTCAATGTAAACCACAAACATGTTTGTGAAATCTCCACTATACTTGGAATTCAATGGAAATTTTGATCCAATCTGTCATAAATTGTCAAAAATAGTAAAAGAAACAAAGAGATTAAAATTCTGCAGAAATTGGACAAAACCGATTAATCGAATTTCAAATCGATTAATCGATTTGGAATTTCGATTAATCGATTTTGTTCGATTAGTCGACTGGCATGTGCCAGTGACTGGAAATGAAAATTAGAATTAGAATGCACATAGAATGCAATTTCGATTGATCGAATTATGATCTCGATTAATCGAATTAGGATCGATTAATCGATTTTGGAAAATCCGACTAATCGAATTAGATTTTCGATTAATCGATTTTGTTCGATTAGTCGACTGGCATGTGCCAGTGACTGGAAATGAAAATTAGAATTAGAATGCACATAGAATGCAATTTCGATTGATCGAATTATGATCTCAATTAATCGAATTAGGATCGATTAATCGATTTTGGAAAATTCGACTAATCGAATTAGATTTTCGATTAATCGATTTACTTAAGAGATTGGAAGAAAATTGAATACCCATAGACAATTCGATTAATCGAAGATAGTTTCGATTAATCGATTTTGAAGTTTCGATTAATCGAAATGAATTTCGATTAATCGATTATTTAAAGAATTCTGGAAATTGAGAAGTTACTACACGATTTCGATTAATCGAAGTGAAACTCGATTAATCGATTTTGTAATTTCGATTAATCGAAATGGATTTCGATTAATCGACTGGCTCGCGCCAGTGAGCTCAAAATTTTAAAATGTTAAACAGACACGATTTCGATTAATCGAAATGGTTTCGATTAATCGAATTTGACTTTCGATTAATCGATTTGGGAAATCGATTAATCGATTTTACGCGGCTTAACCTAATTTTGAATCTCGATTAATCGATTCTGAATTTCGATTAATCGAGCCGCGGGCTATATATATAAGATTGGGGATTTTATTCCCCATTCGAAAAATTTTCTTGCTTTGGGGTTTTGGCGCTTCACCTTCTTCCTTCTTCTCCAACCAACCGAGTGCTCTAGGGTTTCGATTCTCCGGCGATTCACACCCATTTTCGCATCGACACCTAAGGTAAACCCTAGATTCGTGTTTCTCCCTTCAAGTTGAAATCGAAAAACCCTAGATTTTCTCAAAAATGCCGCCTAAAACCCGTTTGTCTTCAAAGAAGGCTATGTCCAAACTACCGGTTAGGCGTAAGAACGCCGCACCACCACCACCAACCCCATCGCCGGTGAGGACTCCATCACCGTCGGAATCGGAGACCACCTACGGTTCGACGAGCGCGTCTACGCGCGAGTCTTCCCGCGAATCCACCCCCATGCCACCACCACCCACCAACGTAGAGCAACCAAACGAGTGGTGGGCTGCCAAGACCTTTGAGGTCGAATATACCATCGACACTACCCTTTTCACCGATCCCGATGTACCGGGCGAGACCCAATGGGCTCAAAACTACATAAACAATGCCGGTCTCGGCAACCTACTCAAACCAATCCGGGGTTCCTACTACCCTAGATTGGTGAGATTATTCTACCAAGGGCTAACCAATGGCCCTACCGACGACTGCATCATCACCAAGATCGAGGGTCGTCTCTACACGATCACTCGGCGTCACATTCATGAGGTGCTCGAGTGCTACCTCGAGTTCACCCCGGAGACCACCCTATTTCCACCCTTTGTGGAAGACCCCCGATTTGAGGAAGTCATGACCCTCATGACAAATGGCAAGAAGGGGTCGGGCACGTCCATCAAGAGGGTTGATCTTCCACCCTACATGTGGATGCTCGACTCCATAATCAAATGCAACCTTTACCCGATGCGCCACGACACGGAGCGCGTGGACAAAGTGCAACATGCACTTTACGCGGCCTTCTGTGGCCGATGGTTTGATGCTACCAAGGTCATCCTAGAAGGGATGAGGTACATCAAGGGCAACATGAGGCCCAAGGAAAAGATGCCCTATGCTCGGCTCATCTCGAGCATGTTGGAGTGCTACTCCAACAAGCCATCCTACACCATCTCACCTCACGAGGTGAGGGCTACGGATCGCGTGAAGACGTTCACAAAGTCTTCATGGACCCGCTAAAGTGACCCTACCAGCTGGTCCCGCCGCTGCCCAGAAAGAAGCAAGCAGAGCACCGCCACCCCCCCCACCACCTCAGCAGGACCCACTTGAGGGTGGGCCACACCCTGCCGCAGCAGAGCCATCCGTGGAGAGGGTTCCCTCCCACACCACAGCCTCACCGACACCACCTCCACACTCCGCGCCCGCGACACCCACCTCATCCTACCGCCGGCGCGCCGCTCCATCCGGTCCTACCATAGAGGACGTGTTGGCCAGAATGGAAGCGAATAACGAGAGGATGAACAGGAGAATTGATTTCCTCATGTTTCACACCCTCCAGTTCATCTACCCCCACACCTACATGGATATGCTGGCCCGCGAAGAAGAATGGACCGCCGGCACCACAGCCTTTCATCAGGGCCCGGTCTTTAGGACGCAATTACATGATGCCGGTGCTTCTACTTCCACCGCACCCCCACCACCATCGACGACGACGCAGCCACCATCTACTTCCACTACCATTCCACCTCTGCAGCCGACTGCGATTCCACAGCCGCAGTCGACAGAGACTTCTCATCCGCTACCGCCACAGTACCATCCGCCCACCGTGGCAGATCCGCCACTCCCGTCGGCGGCTCACTTGACAGATCCACTACCAAGGGCGGCCTGCCGTAGTTTTGTTTTGTTTTTGTGCATTGTACATCTTTTTGTATAGGGGTGAACCATTTTTGCTTTTTCTGTTGTGGTCCCCATTTCAGTAACTATTGTAACTTTTGATTTTTTTTCATATATACAATTTTTGTTACTGTTATATATGGTTCATTGATTGCCTATGTCCATGTACTCGCGTGTGTGCTAAGTGATAGACCACCTCACCTCCGAGTGTGCGGGGGGGGGGGGAGACTGCAGACCACCACACCTTTGGGTGATTTTCGAGGACGAAAATTCCCAAGGTGGGGAGGATGTAATAACTGAAAAAGCGTCAAACGAGGACCTCGGGATCCATGCCCGATTGGTCTTAGGTTTGACCATGAGATAGTTCATTGATGAACTTATGGTGAGATGAGCAAAGGTGAGGGGTGAACCAGTGTAGAAGAGTGGAGAGATAGAGGAGTGTGTAGAGTGGCATACACTGATGGGTGTGTATGTGCTCCACACCGAGAAAAGAGATAAGATAAAAAGGGTTGAAAACCCTAACTTTCATGTTTTGGTGGTTGAGAGAAGTAAAGAAGAGAGAAAGAGAGAGGAGTAAGAGAGGAGTTATTGTGGGTGATTGGAAGAAGGATTCAAGCATTAAAGAGGCCGGATTTGACGCAAGAAATCCGTTAGAAACCAAAGCTGGAACCCTAGCCTTCCAACCCTAGATTTGAAATCAACTTGAGATCTATTCAAGGTAAAATTTTGTAAATAAGAGAGTATAGGGTTAAGTTGCGAAAAAATGTGGGTTAAATCATAGGATAATGGCTTAGAAAATAGAAGAAAAGTATGGAAAAGATTGATGATCGACAATTTCGATTCATCGAAATTGGGATTCGATTAATCGAAATTGGCCTGGAAGTTGAAGAGTCGAGATTCGATTTCGATTAATCGAATTGGATTTCGATTAATCGACTTTGATTTCGATTAATCGATTTGGGAATCGATTAATCGATCGAGAACCTCCAAAGGACCCTGTGGGTTAAAGGAAATGATTTGAGGAAAATCGACTAATCGAAATGGGATTTGATTAATCGATTTTGGTTCGATTAATCGATTTGGAATCGATTAATCAACTTGTGAAACTCAACTGTTCGAACTGAGGGTCTACTTTGCGAAAAGAAGGATTTCGATTAATCGAAATTGGATTCGATTAATCGAATGAAAACTCATCATTCGAAGTGAATTTGCTTTATGAAAGAAGAATTTCGATTAATAAAATTGGATTCATTAATCGAATGAAAACTCTCGCTCAATCCGAGAATGGACTTTATGAAAAGGAGAATTTCGATTAATCGAAATTGCTTCGATTAATCGATATTGACTTTCGATTAATCGATTTTGGAATTCGATTAATCGACTGTAGTAAACTATGTTGACTTTTGGTTTGACTTTAAGATTCTTGGGGGATCTTATACCTTCTTTATTGCATCCTTTGCGATGTGTTTTACCTGTTATGTGGTACCATAGGTGGTACGTGTGGACTAGTGCACAAGGAGTCACGTGGGACCTTGATGCATTGATCAAGTGAAGACTTGAGGTAGGGAACACCTTGAACATGTACTTTATTTTACAAGAGCATGTATGTAGTGATATAGATTTCAATTCAATCATTTTTACTGCTTAAAGAATTGTGAAAAGCGTGTGTGCGTGATATTCATAAGAGTAAACGAATGAGCCATCCCCAGGGGATGAAGAAGTAAAGAGACAAGAGCATCAGGTGTGATGTAAATGGATACATCCTGGATGTATCCAAAGATTGAATCGTGTTTGATAGGGCCTAACTGATATAAGATAGCACACTTACACGGTGAATAACTATATGTAAGGCACCGATATTTTTGTTATTTGAGGTTTGATAGGTTACCCCACCGACGTGGCGGGATATCCACGACTGACACGGCAGGATATCCGTGACCGATACGGCGGGGAAACCGTAGGCCAGTGCGGAGGCTTATCCGTACATAGTAAGCACACCCCAGGGGTGTTGGTTGAGACAAGTGAAACCCCGCCACCAATCCCCAGGGGAAAGGGGCTTGGGTACTATATGGTATTCCCAGGGAATACATTGAAACTGTCTATATAGATGACGATGAAGGGTATCTCATCGGGGCTCGATGCTATATTGCTCGGGGATTACTTAAGTTGAAAGTTTAAGTTTTGCTTTAGGCCTTTTCAGCATTATTCATGAGCAAATGAAAATATAAGTAATCAACAGTAAAACGAAATGCTTTTTAACTGTTTCATCAACAACTGCATAGATACATCATGCATGACATATCATAGAATATATGTGAGTTATAATTTATATGTTCAGCAGTGTTTGTTCCCTATTGAGCTAGGATGTAGCTCACCCTATAGACTATACGTCGCAGGTCCACTATTAGCAACTGCCGCGGCTTCAGGAGACGCTGATCCCGGCGAGTCGGATCTTGCGGCCGGTGACGAGTTGGAGCCACCTCCAGAGGACTTCTTCTAGAGGACTCCGTTGTGCCACTTTGAGAGATCTTGGAGAGATTTTGTACGGCTTGGTATGTCAAGCATTGATCTTGTTTAAAACCATGTATATAGGGTTTTGGATTATTCTTTTGGGGCGAACCATCCGTGATGATTGCTATCATCGATGGTTCGGATCGGTTCTCCATACATGCAGAGGCATGAGGGTAGAACTGTCTTTTGGGAAGTTAATCAATATAGATTTAAATTCCGCAAATTTCTTTCATTATACTTTTGATGCTTGATATACCAGTGTTCCGTGCTTAGCTAAGGGCACGGTCAAGATGATCGTGCTGATGGCACGGGTTTCGGGGTGCCGAAATCCGGGCTGTCACAGGTATTCACATATAAACCTCAACTCGAAGTATATACATATAACTTATTGCCGTGTAAAGTGATAATTATAACTAAGTTTGAAAGTCCGTACAAATTCCCAAACACACTCATCAACTTAGATTGAGTCTTGAAAGATTCTTCATAACCACACACATTTTCGGAAACATACTTATGCATATTCTTTCTCAATTCAAAATCATAACAAAACTCACATGATTTTATCAAAGAACACCTCATATCAAAATTTATATAATTTTATCAAAGAATGTATCATATATATCACACATGCTAATGTATTAAATGCACATGATATTAAGTTTTTCCTACCTCAAGTCATGCTTAAACCGTTCCATAAAGAGCTCCTGCGAGAGTCCAATACGTATCTTCAACATGTTAATCCTACATTCAAAATGTTCATACTTCCCCTTATGAATGCTTAAAAGAACTTATGACATATATTTATAAAGAATTCAGAGCAAAAGAATAAACTTAAGTACTCTATTCCTTGCGCGAGCGAGCTCTGAAGCTCGGGCACGCGAGCACAAAATTGGTCATTTCTTGTGCAGTCGATCTAACATTTAGTTATCTGGAGACTGTCACGCGAGACCTCACTTGAGCGAGACAAATTTTACTTAAGTCCTCATGCGAGCGAGGGTCAGAGTATCAAATACTACATATGTCTACTAAAGGCCTCTCGCACGAGCGAGAAACAGCTCGTTCGAGCGAGCTCATGGCTAACTTAAACTTGACCTCCCTTCTTTCTAAATTTTAACCTTTAAATATTTGGATTCAAGTAATGTTTAATTCACAAAAGTTGTATATATTATTGTTCTCTTTCCAACGCCATGAGAATCATACTAATTGGAGTTTGGAGTGAAAAGTTATGACAAAAATACCAAAGCTAAATCGATACTTTAGTCAGAACGTGTCAACTTTGAACTTGACCTAACTTCCAACTTAGTTTTGACCCTCAAAACATTTGATTCATAAGTTGGTTATTTCATAAGAGTTGTAGAGTTAGTTGTCCTCTTTCCAACACCTTAAAAATCGCATCAATCGGAGTTCAGAGTTCAGAGTTATGGCAAAACTACCAAGATAGATTATGCCACTCGCGCGAGCAATTTCAAAGCTCGCATGATCGAGCTTTAGACGAGTGACTGTGCATGATTTTTGCACGTTTTGGACTTTTTAAGAACCCATTTTACATTAAAACTCAACCATACACCTCACACATTACAATGAATACTAAATGATACATTTTAAACACAATGAGCATTGATTTCTTGCCTTAAACTTGGTGATCTACCCATAGATCGGGTCGTCTTCCACGATGCACAAAAAGGGGTTTTCAAAACCCACTTCGGTCACACAGAGCACCCTACACATGATCAAGCCAATGCAATTGTAGGTGATCCTTTCACATACACTTCACACAACTCTTGCTATGATAAGCGGCTCAAACGCACATCCATTTGTGAGAAGAAAAGGGTTTTCAAAACCCCCAACGGCTCCAAATCTCACAAAATCACAACCAAACGTTGAAATCAACGGCGATCCTCCCCTTACACGATCTCACAAACCTTCTTCACTCAAATCTAAGGCTCGGCACACAAAACCCAATGAGTTCTTCTTCTTCCTTCCTCTCTCTCTCAAACAAAACTCAAAAGCCTAAAATTGCAACCGGTTAAGCTTCCCTTGGAAGCTTTGCCTTCCTTTTATTACTTAAAGGGCTTGTTCCCTTGTTAAACACATACACCCATTTGGGTGTTAGCCTTATCTAAGGAACTAGACTCCACGTGAGACAATATACCAAAGTGAAGTATTAGCTATTCTATAAATAACCTTTTAGTTCGGTGTGGGGCTTATACACCCAACCCACTTATCAATCGGACTTAGTGTTGAGCCAACATACCAAGGCTTGATGTATATGAAACCATCAAATGGTTAACACACAATCTAAATCGTTCCTCTTTCACCTAAGATCTAACCTGAAATAACTCAATTAATTTCATAAAATTAGGCACGTGACCAGTCGGTCACACACACTGAGGTATACTATTCAAAGTCAAAATTTTCAGGATGTTACATTCTTCCCTCCTTATAAAATTTTCGTCCTCGAAAATTACCCTAAGTAACCAGGTCTTACCATGCACTTCAAGTTGAATACTCACGTCCAGATATGAATTGATTTATATGCAAAATAAATTCGGGTTTATTACATTCTCCCCTCCATAAGAATTTTCGCCCCCGAAAATTAATGACGAAAGAAGAACTTTCCCACAATGATGAAATGACCTACGCACCCTGAACGAAAGAAACGAATTTGTCATAAGCATTCAATTAACCATCCACATTGAGTTGACAACGAAAGACCTAATTTATCTCCAACCAAATTGTCCATCATTCTGGAAAATAAACATACCCCTAGCAAGGTATCTATCACACATTCCCTAATTTGCCACACTTAGGTTAACCACCTTGTATAGTATACATAGAACCTTACCCTACATACCGATTACTATTTCACAGTTCTAAACAACTAATTCATCAAAAGGGTTTTAAGAAAGCCATTCGCAGACACACCCGTAATTTATTCACCAATGTGAATAATAAAGTTTAATAGACCTGCAACACATATCTCATTATCCGTGTGATGTGCCACAACTACACAGCCACAAGGAATACAGACTCACCCCCCGTAGTACACACCTGGACACAAGTCACATTGACACAATCATACACGTACTTGTATGAAGGCACTCACATAATCTACGCATACATATTCATAGTGTAATCAGCTACACTCAAAAAGTTGGCATATCCACAGAACTACCTGCACTAAAAATGTATCTCTCCCTCTACACATTCACCACCTGTCTGTAAATCCATTCCAATCCACCGAAAAGTATACAAGGCATCCCATATACAAAGTATTCCATATTACACCCCCATAAAATAATTAGAATACAATAGGACTTCATAACAGTTGCTATAGTTGGTCAAATGGGACCATTTGGCCCACACTGGTACCTACATCGAAAGTCCACACCTCTTCACATTGGAAATCCACTCATCAAAATCTACTTAAATGAGTACAAGGTACTCGACTACACAATCCCCGATGTGCAGATTATTCAATATAGTAATCATTTGTTAAACTCAAATTACACACAATGAGTGCTACGACGAATTACAATTATACACAGTCAAAACCTCAGAATGTAATGGAGGTTGGCTACTACACAATGACTGAAGATCGACCACACACTGGTAATACTCTATTTGCTAAGCTTTACAATAAGGATGTTCATCTCTAACTAACCAAACTGGTGCTTATACAGGGATCAAAGAAATAGATTAGTGAACTCGCCCATGGGTAATTACAAAACACCCTTTCCACCACTTAACGAAGTATCTCTATAAGTAGTTGGTAAGAACATATCCACAAAGAAAGAGATACTGACCTTGAAATTTAAAGCATAAATCCTGAATTGTAACCATAAACAAGATTACCTAGACCATCAAGCACTTACAATTTGACTACCAACTCATCATGTGATCATTACAACGATGTTAACCATTAGCGATTCTACATTAATTCTATAACCAAATTTGGATCGTTAACAGTGCCCCTCCAGATTTCAAATAATACTTGTCGAGTACAATTGAACACCTATGGAATTTACACTATCCATCTGAGAAAACTTGTCGAGTACAGGAACCATTTTTTTTTTTTTTTTTTTGCATTGGATTAATGCTATCTCCTTCAAGGTATAAATCTAATCATAATATAAGACAAGTCCAAGCTATCTACTAATAAAATTTCTTACTGCCCAATTAGTATATACCATAGATAAACTTAAAATCATTAACTAGCATCCATATAACGACGCATCCCCTGAGGCTGAATAAACATGCACATTAAAGTGGGGATGTCCGACAGCCATATACTAGCATAGTTTATATAGCGGTACCATCAATATAATCATCAAGATTTTTTATCACAAAACTATGACTCGTAGCCATTAGTCTAAAGGAGCGACGTCCACCAAAATTCAAAAGTATGGTTTGGATACACAATGGCCATAGAGAAAAATTATTTTAACTATCAATTGCAAGCATACCATAATAAGGATTCACGTTCGCCATCACCTACTTCCGTAGAGGTATGCAGTCATTACCAAAATGAGATTATTTGAATGCAAGATTCTAAAAGAAAAATTAAGGTTTTACCTTTTTGGTGAGGTTTGAATGAAATGTCTCGGAGAATCGAAGGTTGAGCGATCGTCTCTTTGATCTCCAAGAAGAAGCACAAGAAAACCCTAAGAGAAAGCCCTAAAATTTCAGAAATTTTCAAACCCAAAAGGTTCAATTTATTTAAATACTACGTGATTCGATGGATCGAATTAAATTTTGATCGATCGAATTTAATTGAGACAAAACAACACCACGATTTCATTGCAACTCTTAAACTCTCTAAGGTCTCTAAGGGTCACCTTTTCATTAACTAATAGACCTATATTACATGCAACTAGGGTTACAAAAGACTTTTACAATTCCTCTCCTTGTTCACTGAAACAACAAAGGGTACTAGTCGCGAATCTCAGCTTCGCGCTCACAAGTAGCTTCCTCTTTAGAATGGTTCTTCCATTGGACTAGCACTAAGGGAATCCATTTTGTATGCAACACCTGTTCAGTTTGATCTAAAATCTATATTGGCTCCTCCACAATTGTCAAATCCTTATAAACCTCAATCGGTGGCACATCGAGTATATGAGTCGAATCCCTCACGTATTTTCGTAGCATGGGAATGTAAAAAACATCGTATACTCTATCGATTTGTGGGGGTAAAGCAACCCTATATGCAACGTCGCCACTCTTCCCAATACTTTGAACAGTTCAATGTAGCGAGGACTTAGCTTCTCACTCTTTTCAAAATGCATCACACCCTTCATTGGTAAAAATTTCACAAATACTTGATCTCCCACTTGGAAATCCACGTTCGTTCTCTTGATATCAGCATAGCTCTTCTGCTGACTCTGAGCCGTCTTCATCCTTTCTCGAATGATGCGAACGGTTTCAGCATTTTTCTTTATCACTTTCAGTCCCAATATAAATTTCTTGTCGGATTCTTCCCAATTGATCGGAGATCTACACTTCCATCCATATAACGATTCATACAGAGCAATCCCAATGCTTTGCTGAAACTATTATTATATGCAAATTCAATCAACGGTAAATGCTGATCTCATGATCCCTAAAAGTCGATCATGCATACTCTAAGAATATCTTCAATAATCTGATTAACTCTCTTAGTTTGACTATCGGTCTGCTGATGAAATGCCGAACTAAAGTCCAATCTCGTGCCCATGCCTTATTAAAATCTTTGGTAAAATACTGAGGTATATAACGGGTCACGATCCGAAATGATACTTATCGGAATACTGTGTAATCAGATGATTTCTCTCAAATACAAATCCGCCAGTTTGTTTGCCGTATACGTTGTGTTGTAGGACAGAAAATGTGCTGACTTTGTCAGTCGATCAACGACTACCCATATAGCATTGTGACGCTTCACCGTCCTTGGTAATCGTATAATGAAGTCCATAGAGATAGACTCCCATTTCCACCCCGGTATTGGCAGAGGTTGCAATAGACTTGCCGAGTGTCTATGATCCACCTTTACTTGCTGAAACACCAAGCATTTAAAAATACATTCTGCGATATCTTTCTTCAATCGTCTCCACCTATAACTTTTCCTCAAATCCTGGTATATTTTGGTACCACGAGGACGAATAACATATTTGGATTTATTTTCATCCAAAATTGTTTGCCGTAGATCGGCATCAATCAGTATGCATAGACGTCCTCTGAATAGTAATGATCCATCTTCCTTAATAGAAAAGTCTACCCTGGTGCCGTCTATCACACCCTGCCTGATCTTCAATAACTCTGTATCTTTCATCTGAAGCTCATAAATTTGATAAAAAATTGTCAGTCGGATTGTGGCATTAGCCAACAATGCACCAGAAATGTTCACCTCAATGTTTTTATCATACAAAGGAATGTCTTCCAACAATTTCCAGTGATAGAGTCCCGCAATACGACTAGCTAATTGAGCCGAGTTCTACCGACTCAACGCGTTTGCTACAACATTCGCTTTACCTAAGCAATCATAGTCCTTGAGAAATTCTATCCCTCTCTGTTGGCTTATATGCACAGGTCTCAACACAACCCACAGAGCAACTAAATTTGATTGGTGTGCATATTGATCCACATTGGTCAATAGGGATTTTATATGATTGAAATGTGGCCATTACAACGGTAAGACTAAATCTAAGGTTGTAGTAGTACTAACCAATTAAATAGTGAATCGAGATGCCACCAAGAAAAAATCTATCTTCCCTCAAAGCGAGACTTAAGTCCTTAATTTCCCCATGCCATAAGGAATTCTAAATAAAACTATAGTAATTATCAACCGCAGTCAAAGTTAGAAGGAGTGCTTTCGAACACTAAACATTAATGATCCATTTGTCTTAATGAGAAACACAGTGGTTCAAACATCATTGCTCATAAGTGTCAACAAAATTTCAGATTTTACTAAACAACCTGAGCTTCAGTAATTATTCTCTAACTGTCATGATTGATTCAAGTCGGTCATCAAGATTGTCACCTACTTAGTTAAGCTTTTAAATTTGAAAATTGTTTATATCATGCAGGTGATTTAAATCAAATGCGCATATGAGTGTCATGATATTCCTATAAGCATCCAAATGCAACCACAATTTCTACAACATTCCTCATCCAAGAATTTAAAGTAAAATCTTGACAAATGTCAATGAATCTATACCTTAGAGGACTTCATTTTCCACTTGGGCATCCTACGTCAATACGTCATTGATGCGACCATGGCTTGTAGGGAGAATTGGCTCAGAAGTAGACGTCGATGTTACCTGCCCCCGACGCCTCACTGGGCAATCCTTGATCCGGTGTCCTTTCTCACCGCACTTAAAACATGTGCGCAAAACTAACCGACACTCTTCCATTTTATGGTGCTTCCCACAATGCGCGCATATACCATTCGATGTAGATGTGGAAATACATAAGGCCTATTGCCCAGCTGGAACTCTAGCAGCTGTCTGATCCAAAGAGCGAGAGGGTACATGGACAATCCCTTTGGCTGCCAGCTCACTCTGTGCAGAGATGGTAAGTGCACGATCCTGAACTGTGGATCGAGAAATATCCTCAGTTGTTGCCGAAGTCGTTGCCACCTTTTTCATTATGGGACAATCTCTTAAACGGTGTCCTATTTGCCCACACTTAAAGCAAGCACCCGTAGACCTTCTTCAGTCCTTTACTAGGTGATGCCCGTTAAACCTAGGGCATGATTCAACCAACGTCGATGGAGAGGTGTGAGTCGCATCCCTTAACATTGTCGTGAGTAATACAATTTGCTGAGTCATTGTATTGATCATTGCTTCCAACAACTGCCTATTTTGATCACTTTCTTTGATGCGTGCGGTCTTTGCTCTTTTGCGTGGTGCCATCGAGATCTGTCAAAATGAAATAAAGGTTTCAATCAACAGTGATCTTGATCATCCTGACTCTATGTTCTGAAAAAAAAATCTAAAACTTATTTCGTCTACTAGTCGTACTTCTATCACGTTTGTCGAATCTCTCCATTATAAGTGATCGTGAAGATCCACAACCTATGTTCTAAATAGAATCTACAGCCACAGTTTTGAGTCTCTAAAAGACCTAAAGCCTAAATTTCTAATAACTTTGATAGAGTCCTAATTGGATCATAAGAGATTCATGTCCTGATCGAACCTACTGCCATAGTCTAGTCTTGGGTCCCAACAATACCTAATACTTAAGCTTTGATACCAACTGTGACAGCCCGATTTTCCCTAAGTCAAAAATCGTATAATATTTGTTTTCTTTCTTACATCATAAACTCAGGGAAAATTGGTCCGTTGGATAACACTTCATAATCTGAATACAGAAATTACTTGGTATACCTATCAGAATAGAGTCAAGCAAAAATATATGTGGCAACCAAAAAGTTTCTTCTATTCAAAATCCTTTAAACAAAATGGGCCATAGCAAAACCACCGGTGATGGCCGACCATCACCTAAATAGTGGCTTCAAAAAATACACTTACATAACACTTCTTACAATGTATTAAATCTTCGGACATACCATATTCAAATCTAAAGTCTCCAAATATCTACTATACAAACCAAAACATGACTAGCCCAATCATCACCTAGGGTAGAATTTCTTAAACGAAAGATTCCAAGCCTTTCTCCAAAGTCCGCTCCTGATCCATACTTGTACCTGTGACATATAGTCGAGGGATGAGCTTCATCCAAGCTCAGTAGGGAAAAGCTCATAGCATGCATATTACGAACATCAAACATATATCTTATGATAGAATGGAAACAAAGCTTATCAAAACAGATGCACACTTGTGATGTCATGGCATGAAACGCATACGTGGCACTTGGAAACACAAATGCAAGTTCACCTTATGGTCTTAATACAAAAATAAAAACATAAGAGTGCTTTACTTAATTTATTACATGAGGAACTATAGCCTCGAGCCCCCGATGGAATACCCACCATCGTCATCCACATGAACCATTTTCACATATCTCCAAGGTCCTGTAGAGTTGGACGCTTGGCCGAACACAAATTACCATTGTACGGTATGATTCACATATCACACATATCACAAAGGATATACGGATTGGCCGCCGTAACGGTCACGGATATTCTGCCGCGTCAGTCACGGTTATACCGCCGCGTCGGTTGGGTATTCACATATAAACCTCAAATCAAAGTGCATACATATAACTTATCACCGTGTAAAGTGATAATTATAATTAAGTTTGAAAGTCCGTACAAATTTCCAAACACACTCATCAACTCGGATTGAGTCTTGAAAGATTCTTCATAACCACACACATTTTCGAAAACATACTTATGCATATTCTTTCTCAATTCAAAGTCATAACAAAACTCACATGGTTTTATCAAAGAACACCTCATATCAAAATTTATATGATTTTATCAAAGAACGCATCATACATATCACACATGCTAATGTATTAAATGCACATGAAATTCAGTTTTCCCTACCTCAAGTCACGCTTAATCCGTTCCACAAATAGCTCCTACGAGAGTCCAATACGTATCCTCAACACGTTAATCCCACATTCAAAATATTTATACTTTCCCTTAGGAATGCTTAAAAGAACTTATGACATACATTTTTGAAGAATTAAGAGTAAAAGAATAGACTTAAGTACTCCACTCCTCACGCGAGCGAGCTTTGAAGCTCGGGCGCGCAAGCACAAAATTGGTCATTTCTCGCGCAATCGATCTAACATTTAGTTATCTGGAGAGTGTCACGCGAGGCCTCGCTCGAGCGAGACATATTTTACTTAAGTTCTCACGCGAGTGAGGGTCAGAGTATCAAATACTACATATGCCTACTAAAGGCCTCTTGCGCGAGCGAGAAATAGCTCGTTCGAGCGAGCTCATGGCTAACTTAAACTTGACCTATCTTCTCACTAAATTTTGAACTTTAAATATTTGGATTCGAGTAATCATGAATTCACAAAAGTTGTAGATATTATTGTTCTCTTTCCAACTCTATGAGAATCATATTAATCGGAGTTTGGAGTGAAAAGTTATGGCATAAATACCGAAGCTGTATCAATACTTTAGTTAGAACGTGTCAACTTAGAACTTGACCTAACTTCCAACTCCGTTTTGACTCTCAAAACATTTGATTCATAAGTTAGTTAATTCATAAGCGTTGTAGCGTTAGTTGTCCTCTTTCCAACACTTCAAAAATTACATCAATTGGAGTTCAGAGTTCAGAGTTATGGCAAAAATACCAAGATAGATTCTGCCACTCGCGCACCGAGTTTCAAAGCTCGCGTGAGCGAGCTTCAGACGAGCGACTGTGTGTGATTTTGCATGTTTTGGACTTTTTAATAACCCATTTTACATTAAAACTCAACCATACACCTCACACATCACAATGAATACTAAATAATATATTTTAAACACAATGAGCATTGATTTCTTACCTTAAACTTGGCGATCTACCCGTAGATCGGATCGTCTTCCTCATTGCACAAAAAGGGGTTTCCAAAACCCACTTCGATCACACCCCACACATGATCAAGCCAATGCAATCATAGGTGATCCTTCCACATACACTTCACACAACTCTCGCTACGATTAGCGGCTCAAACACACATCTATTTGTGAGAAGAAAAGGATTTTCAAAACCCCCAATGGCTCCAAATCTCACAAAATCACAACTAAATATCAAAATCGACGGCGATCCTCCCCTTACACGATTTCACAAACCTTCTTCACGCAAATCTAAGGCTCAGCACACAAAACCCAACAAGTTCTTCTTCTTCTTCTTCTTCCTTCCTCTCTCTCTCTCTTTCTCAAACAAAACTCAAAAGTCCAAAATTGCAATCGGTTAAGCTTCCCTTGGAAGCTTTGCCTTCCTTTTAAAGGGCTTGTTCCCTTGTTAAACACACACACCCATTTGGGTGTTAGCCTTATCTAGGGAACTAGACTCCACATGAGACAATACACCAAAGCGAGGTATTAGCTATTCTATAAATAACCCTTTGGTTCGGTGTGAGGCCTATACACCCAACCCACTTATCAATTGGACTTAGTGTTGAGCCAACATACCAAGGCTTGATGTATATGAAACCATCAAATGGGTAACACACAATCTAAATCGGTCTTCTTCCACTTAAGATCTAACTTGAAATAACTCAATTAATTTCATAAAATCAGGCACGTGACTAGTCGGTCACGCACACCGATGTACACTATTCAAAGTCAAAATTTTTAGGATGTTACAACTTGAGCATACAGTTGCTGCCATATATGAATCTTTCTCCGTCAACAGTCATGTGAAATGATTGTCCAATGGAGAGGACAGCCTGTTCCCATTTCAATGATTGTCCAATGGAGAGCACGATATACTCATCCATATAATACTAAGTGGTTGATAATTTGATGAATACTGAGTTAGAACCATGTTTACGATCATATTATCTCATTAATCGACTACTATGCCAATGTACCATTTTTTTATGAACTGAACCAGTTTGCCAAGTACTCTTTACTCCCATAACAATTGAGTTTCAATATTTAGCTTCTAGTAGGTGCAAACGGGTTGGGTCAACCTGGAATTTTTTTCAGACCAGACCTGCTATAGGTTGGGCTTGGGGTTTAAAAACTCAACCTATTGGGTCAGGTCGAGTCAAAAATCTCGATCTGTTACACAAACAGGTTGGGTTCAGGTTAAGCCACAAACATGACCCATTATGTGTTTCATATAACCTGCTATGTGTTTCGTATAAGACATACATATATGGTATTACTTTAACAGGACCAGTCAGTTCTGAAAGCGGTTAGCAGGTCCGGTCCAAACCTGATTATGCAATTAAATTAGAATAGCAGGTTAGCTTCAGGTTGTCTGCAGGTCCAGGGCTAACTAGCAGGTCGTTTTCAGGTTAGTGCATTTTTAAGACCTTACTTAGATACCGAAAAAAACAAGAGCTAAGAATATTTAAGACTTTAGGCCAATCAGCCTTCTTAGCAGTCTCTACAAAATATTGGCTAAGGTGTTGGCCAATAAGTTGAACTTGCATGCATAAAACACACCATGTAAAATTTTGCTAAAAAATCTGATCTAAATTAGGTGGAGCATGTTAAAATAGAGCATCCTGTCATGAGGTAACTTTTTCGACGCCCGTGCGGCGCCTCGCTGTCGCGCACAGCGAGGTCAGCCTAACTCAGATACCATTTTTCTCACGAAGCATAACCTAACTTTGGTCATCACGCTTGTGTAACATCTCGCTGCCGAGCACAGTGAGACCACATATCCAATCATCACTCTGATACCACCCGCCTAGACGACGGGAACTCTCGCGTTAAGGTTTCCTTCACCCGAGGCTAACCCTCTCGATGCATCGTGTCTACTCGTGACACACATGCCAGCACCTTGGTGCCCCTTGGCCTGCCTAGCTTCATCCTGTACAATGCACTAGTCCCTCGCTTCAGACAGTGGCATGCATCACATCATGCCATTCAAGCCAACCAATGTGTGTGGTCCACAAGACCAGCACACTTGGAGTAGCATGCAGCTCTTCATGCTCTCCAAACCAAGCATCGTGTGTGGCCTGCGACGCATCAAAGACACTTCTCCGGCCCTCACTAGTGTGTGCCACTGCGTCCCACATAGCCCTTGAGTGCCCACGTGAGGTCACCGACCCATGTGCACCGTGACGCCAGCACGGGGCCACATGGTAACCTCATCCCAGGTGACACATGGCATTGCCGCAGCGCCGCATTACTGCAACGATGTTCTATGCCCACCCCTAACCAACGTGTGTGGTCCACAAGACCAGCACACTTGGAGTAGCATGCAGCTCTTCATGCTCTCCAAACCAAGCATCGTGTGTGGCCTGCACGACCAGCACACTTTCGCTCCAGGCCCTCAGCTAGTGTGTGCCACTGCGTCCCACATAGCCCTTGAGTGCCCACGTGAGGTCACCGACCCATGTGCACCGTGACGCCAGCACGGGGCCACATGGTAACCTCATCCCAGGTGACACATGGCATTGCCGCAGCGCCGCATTACTGCAACGATGTTCTATGCCCACCCCTAACCTAGAAAGCTCATGCGCTCGACCCGCAACGCAAGGCCCCATGTGTGGGAGAATAGCTCCACAGCTCCCTTCCCCCTATATAAGGGTAAAACAGTCATTCAGCCAGAATGGCAGGAGAACCTCAAACCTATTGGTTTGACATACCACAACGCCTCTTGCATCGCTAGCCCGCCTTCGCTATGTCGCGTCCGTGTCGCCACTGCGTCACTCCGCGTCTTACCCTCATGCGACCGTGTCGCGTCCTCACAGCGCGACCACGTCGCCAGGCCCACTTGGCCCTATGTCGCGTGCCCTCCTGGCACCACATGTCGCTCCCCAAGCACGATGCTGCAAGCTCGAGTATTGGCCCGCCACATCCTCCACCACTCCATAAATGTCAATGTCCTCGTTGACGCATTATCGTAGTGAACTAACCCCGCCAACTCCTCCCAGCCTGTCAGCATCACATTTCTACTTCTTTAGGTCCGCACTTTCCCACTAGCTCCCCACTGTCACCCCGGTCAGGTCAACTTGGTTCTGCTGTCGCAAGGCCCTCACCTGTTAACTAGCTAAGGGATGTCGCGTGCCCTCTTGACACTACATCGTGTGCCTCCGCACCAGTAGTTCATGGATGTCGCGCGCCCTCTTGACACCACATCACGTGCCTCCACACCAATTTGCTCAATAGCATCATCGCTTCTGGATCGAACTTGACTCTGATACCAAATGTCACGGGGTAACTTTTTCGACGCCCGTGCGATGCCTCCCTGCCGCGCACAGCGAGGCCAACCTAACTCAGATACCATTTTTCTCACGAAGCATAACCTAACATTGGTTATCACGCTCGTGTAACATCTCGCGGCCGCGCACAGCGAGACCTCATATCCAACCATCACTCTGATACCACCCGCCTAGAGGACGGGAACTCCCGCGTCAAGGTTGCCTTCACCCGAGGCTAACCCTCTCGATGCAACGTGTCTACTCGTGACACACATGCCAGCACCTCGGTGCCCCTTGGTCTGCCTAGCTTCACCCTGTGCAATGCACTAGTCCCTCGCTTCAGACAGTGGCATGCATCTCATCATGCCATTCAAGATAATCATCGTGTATGGTCTACGCGACCAGCACACTTGGAGTAGTATGCAACTCTTCATTCTCTCCAAACCAAGCATCGTGTGTGGCCTGCACGACCAGCACACTTCCGCTCCAGGCCCTCAGCTAGTGTGCGCCACTGCGTCCCACATAGCCCTTGAGTGCCCACTTGAGGTCAGCGACCCATGTGCACCGCGACGCCGGCATGGGGCCACATGGTAACCTCACCCCAGGTGACACATGGCATCGCCACAGTGCCGCATTTCTACAGCGATGTTTTAGGCCCACCCCTAAACTAGAAAGCTCATGCGCTCGTCCCGCAACGCAAGGCCCCATGTGTGGGAGAATAGCTCCACAGCTCCCTTTCCCCTATATAAGGGTAAAATAGTCATTCAGTCAGAATGGTAGGAGGACCTCAAACCTCTTGGTTTGACATACCACAACGCCACTTGCATCGCTAGCCCACCTTGGCTATGTCGCGTCCGTGTCGCGATTGAGTCGCTCCGCGTCTTACCCTCATGTGACCGTGTCGCGTCCTCACAGCGCGACCCCGTCGCCAGGCCCACTTGGCCCCATGTCGCGTGCTCTCCTGGTACCACATGTCGTGCCCCAAGCATGATGCTGCAAGCTCAAGTATTGGCCCCGTCACATCCTCCACCACTCCATAAATGTCAATGTCCTCGTTGACGCATTATCGCAGTGAACTGACCTCGCTAACTCCTCTCAGCCTGTCAGCATCACATTTCTAATTCTTTAGGTCCGCACCTTCCCACTAGCTCCCCACTGTCACCCCGGTCGGGTCAACTTGGTTCTGCTGTCACAAGGCCCTCACCTGTTAATTAGCTCAGGGATGTCGCGTGCCCTCTTGACACCACATCGCGTGCCTCCGCACCAGTTGTTCATGGATGTCGCGTGCCCTCTTGACACCACATCGCGTGCCTCCGCACCAGTTGTTCATGGATGTCGCGTGCCCTCTTGACACCACATCGTGTGCCTCCGCACCAATTTGCTCAATAGCATCATCACTTCTGGATCAAGCTTGACTCTGATACCAAATGTCACGGGGTAACTTTTTCGACGCCCGTGCGATGCCTCCCTGCCGCGCACAGCGATGCCAGCCTAACTTAGATACCATTTTTCTCACGAAGAATAACCTAACATTGGTTATCACGCTCGTGTAACATCTCGCTGCCGCGCACAGCGAGACCTCATATCCAACTATCACTCTGATACCACCCGCCTAGAGGACGGGAACTCCCGCGTCAAGGTTGCCTTCACCCGAGGCTAACCCTCTTGATGCATCGTGTCTACTCGTGACACACATGCCAGCACCTCGGTGCCCCTTGGCCTGCCTAGCTTCACCCTGTGCAATGCACTAGTCCCTCGCTTCAGACAGTGGCATGCATCTCATCATGTCATTCAAGCCAATCATCGTTTATGGTCTACGCGACCAGCACACTTAGAGTAGTATGCAGCTCTTCATGCTTTCCAAACCAAGCATCGTATGTGGCCTGCACGACCAACACACTTCCGCTCCAGGCCCTCAGCTAGTGTGCGCCACTGCGTCCCACGTAGCCCTTGAGTGCCCACGTGAGGTCACCGACCCATGTGCACCGCGACGCCGGCACGGGGACACATGGTAACCTCACCCTAGGTGACACATGGCATCGCCGCATTGCTGCAGCGATGTTCTAGGCCCACCCCTAACCTAGAAAGCTCATGCGCTCATCCCGCAACGCAAGGCCCCATGTGTGGAAGAATACCTCCACAGCTCCCTTCCCCATATATAAGGGTAAAACAGTCATTCAGTCAGAATGGCAGGAGGACCTCAAACCTCTTGGTTTGATATACCACAACGCCTCTTGCATCGCTAGCCCACCTTGGCTATGTCGCGTCTGCGTCGCTCCGCGTCTTACCCTCATGCGACCGTGTCGCGTCCTCACAGGGCGACCACGTCGCCAGGCCCACTTGGTCCCATGTCGCGTGCCCTCCTGGTACCACATGTCGTGCCCCAAGCATGATGCTGCAAGATCGAGTGTTGGCCCCGTCACATCCTTCACCACTCCATAAATGTCAATGTCCTCGTTGATGAATTATCGCAGTGAACTGACCCCGCCAACTCCTCCCAGCCTGTTAGCATCACATTTCTAATTCTTTAGGTCCGCACCTTCCCACTAGCTCCCCACTGTCACCCTGGTCGGGTCAACTTGGTTCTGCTGTCACAAGGCCCTCACCTGTTAACTAGCTTAGGGATGTCGCGTGCCCTCTTGACACCACATCGCGTGCCTCCGCACCAGTTGTTCATGGATGTCGCGTGCCCTCTTGACACCACATCGCTTGCCTCCGCACCAATTTGCTCAATAACATCATCGCTTCTAGATCGAACTTGGCTCTGATACCAAATGTCACGGGGTAACTTTTTCGACGCCCGTGCGATGCCTCCCTGTCGCGCACAGTGAGGCCAGCCTAACTCGGATACCATTTTTCTCACGAAGCATAACCTAACATTGGTTATCACGCTCATGTAACATCTCGCTGCTGCGCACAGCAAGACCTCATATCCAACTATCACTCTGATACCACCCGCCTAGAGGATGAGAACTCCCGCGCCAAGGTTTTCTTTACCCGAGGCTAACCCTCTCGATGCATCGTGTCTACTCGTGACACACATGTCAGCACCTCGGTGCCCCTTGGCCTGCCTAGCTTCACCCTGTGCAATGCACTAGTCCCTCGCTTCAGACAGTGGCATGCATCTCATCATGCCATTCAAGCCAATCATCGTGTATGGTCTACGCGACCAACACACTTGGAGTAGTATGCAGCTCTTCATGCTCTCTAAACCAAGCATCGTGTGTGGCCTGCACGACCAACACACTTTCGCTCCAGGCCCTTAGCTAGTGTGCGCCACTGCGTCCCACGTAGCCTTTGAGTGTCCACGTGAGGTCACCGACCCATGTGCACCGCGACGCCGGCACCGGGCCACATGGTAACCTCACCCCAGGTGACACATGGCATCGCCGCAGCTCTGCATTGCTGCAGCGATGTTCTAGGCTCACCCCTAACTTAGAAAGCTCATGCGCTCGTCCCGCAACGCAAGGCCCCATGTGTGGGAGAATAGCTCCACAGCTCCCTTTCCTCTATATAAGGGTAAAACAGTCATTCAGCCAGAATGGCAGGAGGACCTCAAACCCCTTGGTTTGACATTCCGCAATGCCTATTACATCGCTAGCCCACCTTGGCTATGTCGCGTCCGTGTCGCGACCGCGTCGCTTCGCGTCCTACCCTCATGCAACCGTGTCGCGTCCTCGCAGCACGACCACATCGCCAGGCCCACTTGGCCCTATGTCGCGTGCCCTCCTGGTACCACATGTTGTGCCCCAAGCATCATGCTGCAAGCTCGAGTATTGGCCCCGTTACAATCCACAATTTGCAATCACATTGCAGATTTAGATTTTGAAACTATTCAAACAGAGCATCCACATATGATGCTTTGATTTTTGCATTTACAAATGCCTAAAAATGAAATAAAAAAATATGTAAATAAAAATCAAAACAGATCAGTAAATTTTTACATGAAAAATTCAGATAAATGAGTATTTTGCATTTAAAAATAATAATAATAAGATATTTATAGAAATAAGAACAAGAGATAGCAGTAAAACAAAATATAAACCTATAATCGAAACAATAATCAATTAATAATTACCTTTTCGCAACAGAGGAGAGATACAAAGAAATAGGCACAATCAGTGAATCGCTTCTGCAAATCGGCCTGTGAGATGATCCAAACTCCGTCAGATGATTATCAAAATAGTTCGTCAAACAGCTTTCTAAAAAAGTTATACTAATTCCAAACAAATTGCAAACAAATTCAAAATCTACTTGATCTGAATCAAAATCAAAATTCGTTCACTCACAAATCAAAATTCAAAATCTCTTTTTTGGATCCGATTCAAACTGTTGGCCTGAGATCCCTACCAAATCAGACGAACGATCTAATTTGATTGACCAAAACTTAAGCTAAAGTAAAAGAGAAATTTCCTAGAAAGTAACATAAATCTCGAATTCGACCTTCCATGTTGTGGATTTTCGGCTCCAAATCTCGATTTCGATCTGCCAACCCTATCCAAACGTAAAACTTTGATCTCCAAACTTTTGATTCCTCTCAAACCCGAGTTCTCTACGTCAGACCATTGAAGGTCAGATAAAAAGCAAACAGATTTTGGAGAGCTTGTTTTGATTATATAAACAATTTGGAAGAGCTTGGTCCAAATTTAGATCTACAAACCTCAGATTCGTCTCAAACTCTAGCTCTCTGCTTTAAACTATTCAGAGAGGTCTCTACGTCGGAGCATGGGAGAATGGAAACGAAGGATCCAAGGAATCGCCAGCTGGCGAGAGGAGAAATGGAATAGAGAATGGCCATGGTTTGAGATCCTTTTATAGGCGAAGAGATACTATTAAGTGCTAACGAAGTAGTAGCATGGTCTGTAGTGATATTATTCACTGCTACCGAAGTAGTAGCAAGATCTGTAGTCTGTACATTAAAATAATGACCGAGACGGCTTAAGTCGTCTCTATTGGTGTTAACGCGACTTTTAGAGACGGCTTTTAATTTAGTCTCTAAAGTTTTCATCAACCTATACCTTAAGTCAACCGTATCAAGATGGTCATAATTGTCTCTATATATTATTTTATATAGGGAGACGGCTTTAGCCGTCTCTAATAAAAGCATCCGAGGCGGCTTTTGAGTGGCTGACTTCAATAAGTAGTTATTGGAAATGGCTTCGAAAAGTTGTCTCCAATAACCATTTCCAAAATTCTTTTTTTTTTGTAGTGTATTCTTCTTTATCCAAACTTTGATTAATTAGAGTTAATGCAATAGATTTATTTTTGTTATCTATTTTGAGAAGAGTGAATAGATTATAAAAGTAAAACAACTACGAAAAATATGAAAATAGTAAAATTGTAAAATAGGTTGAGAAGTTGAGAAGTTTTTTATGTGCAAGTAGAACTTATAGAAAAACCGAAACCGAACAGAATCAAATCGGGTTGGCTTGGTTTATGAGTTGGAAGGTTTGGTTTGATTTGGAAATCTAGAAACCGATTAGGACTGATTTGATTTGTGATTTTGGTCTAAAACCGACCAAACCAAACTGAATACACCGCTCGCTTTTAGCAATCTGATTCTAATTTGTGGTTCACTACCTATCCAATCTGTTATCCTCATGCTGAACTTAAGTGTGAAAAAACTCTCATTTTTGAGTCGAGGCGGCTTAGCTTTGTTGCAGCCCTAGTTGTCAGAGTTGTTTTGTACTGTAATTTGTATACGTGGCCATCATGTGATGCATGGGGCGTAGATCTGTCTATGGGCCAGGCTTAGCTCGAACTCGGCTTGCCTCAAGTTAGATTTCGCTTCAAATAAAAATATCGAGCCTGAATGCACTCGGGCCACTCCTGGCTCAATTTTTAAGCCGGGCCGGATACGGGCCTCATGTTTAACATAAAAATAATTGGGCCACCCAATTATTTTAAAGAAAAAGGCTCCACTGGTTCGAATCTGGATCAAACCGAACTCGATTTGCGTCAGATTTAGACTTAAATCAAAAGCCGAAGCTCGGGCCAAGCTCTAGCCTAGATTTTGCAATCGAAATAGTCGGACGGTCCAAAAGCTAGGCTCAGCCCTGCCATTTGGCAGCCATAATGAGGCGATTATAGGGACTAAAATTTTCAACTTTTTGAAAAAGTTGCAATTACATGACGTCAGTCTATGAATAAATTTGCTTAAGGTAATGTCAATAATTTCGGCATTTCCTTTCATATCCTTGTTTTCACCCCGAATTTTTATAAATTTATATTTAGGAAGGGAGCCATTGCTTATGGATAGAAAATTGGCCCTCGCAAACACATATTACTTTGACCAATAAAAATTTGGTAATAAATCGTCAAAGCACAAATTACCACAAGAATAGCCACCATGCCCTAATAGGTTATATTTAGTCAAAGTTGGATAAAAGTCAAATTCAAAGAATTGATAATATATCACAAAGTTACAAATTAATTAGGGACAGTCACTCTCTACTACTAAGTTACACTTCTTAGAAATTCAAAAAACATCAAGCTTTGATTAATAAAAAGGCACCTCTAAACACGCCCATGTGTTTTCTGAAAGTGCTAATGTCATAAACCTCTTAAAAATTATTGATTGCTTCGGATTAGATGATAAAGATCGCGTTTCACTCAGATTTTCCATTTAATGGATCTTGAGATCATGACACACTTATTAGACATTAAATTTGTGATTTCACGTGTCACAGATCCTAAAAAATGCCCTTAAATCACTTTTGAGCGTGATGTGTGCTATATGATTCAAGGATCATTTTTTTGGGATCTGTGATATATGAAATCAGAAACTGACCATCTGATAGGTACTATGTGAAAAAGCCAAAAAAACCCACTACCTTAAACAGATTAAATGTGTTCAACAAAATGAGTGAAATTATTTTTAAAAAAAAATCTTTAGTATTATAAAGCTATAAAGAGGCAACTTCAGCGAATCAAACAACTTCATCAGAATGAGTGCCAATTTATCAAAATAAAAATGAAAAAGAAACAAATGACAACTAAAATAAGCAGATCATAGCTTGAAAAAAGTAAATAAATAGGTAAAAATTGAACGAGATCTATTTTAAAAACAAGAGAGAGAGAGAGAGGGAGAGAGAGAGAGAGAGATTACATTTTTTGCCTTGGCCTGTGTTGAGACAGAAAGAGCTCGATCTGAGCCGTAACTGTGATTTCCTTTGTGAGATTCTTTAGCCAAACCAAGCAACCCCCAAATTTGAGCTCAAGAACTTATAAAATTCATCGAACTAAATCGAGAAACAAGGAAATTACAAAACCTAGCTTTAGCAGATTCAATCCTCCAACGATTGAATCATGGACAAAATCAAGAAAAACAAAGAAGATATATTAATTTGATCTTAAGAACTGATAAAGCAGATTGGTCTGAAGTAGAAAATAAGAAGATTACAAACCCTAACTTGCGTTAAAATTGATTAATCTGAGCAAGCCCACGTTGATGATTCAGATCTAAGACCACTTGCAGCATACGAGGAATGATACATTGCTTACATTCAGATCCTAAGCCTTATCTCAAACAGTTCCATTAACATAGATTCAACATCTAACGACACCGAACAAATTCAATCTGAAACTTAAGCAACTCGGCCTCGTAGAAAAGGAGCTCACAATCTAGTCAATCGAACAACAAACACTCTACACCAAACCATGACCGATTGAAATCGAAAACCTAGCAACACAGATTCAAAATGGCAACTTCTCTTAGCAAAACCAACCCTAATTTGACAAATTTTTTAGGGTTTTAATCAACAGAAGCTCCCCAAAAACCCTAACAAGTTACAAATCCCAGTTTTGGAGAGAGGAAGACGAGAGTGAGGCTAAGGTGGAGAGAGGAAGACGAGAGAGGGGCTAGGGTTTCGGAGAGAAAAACAAAGGAAGGATTGAGAGAGGCATTCTATGTTAGTGATAAAGAGAGAAAAGAGAGGATTGGGGCCAGCCCAATGGACTTGCACATGATAATAGTACGTGATGAGAGGATTTAAAAAACTACTGCTTTAATTTAAAAAATCATTGTTTTAGGCATTAGAATATTACACCACTATTTTAAGCAGTGATTTATTTTATGCTGCTACAGTGGTTTTTTCCTTATTTTGACGTAGTGTAAGATCATGGCTCACAACTATCAGATGGTCAGATGTTGATCCCATTTGCAACACATCCCCAAAAGTGACCCAAGAATCCTTCTCATGATTCATTGTGATCACATATGTATACCATGACCGTCTAGCCACGATCTCAAGGTATAGTGTGAAAAATTGGGACGAAAAATGATCTCCATCATCTGATTCAAGGCACTCAATGATGTCAAAAGTTGAACCATCACGAAAAGAATCTTTTGATAGTCCACAAACCTCTAATTCTTTGAGCTCCATTCCCTTTTGAAACCCCAATTATATTTGACCAAACAAATACACGACGTGAGCTTTGCTAAGTATGAGATAAGGATAGAGTGAGAGAATAGTATTGTGCGGTTGATTATCATAGATGTAAGGAAATTAGTGGAACCATGGTTTTTATGGGTGTCGTCTTCTTCAGCCCTCATTCTCTCTCCTCTCTCCCCTCCCCTACCATTTTTAACATGACCCGAGTCGCTTCGCCTTCAGGAGGGTTACCTAATACCAACTCCTAAAAGAATACAAAGGCTGCGTATGGCATTGCTCTTTGGTAGCCCCTACCATAGCAGAGCTCACTTGCTTTAGCAGGTTACCATCCTCTTTATTAACATCTCGCTAGCTGCTTTAGCAGGTACCCCTTCTCCTTGATAACTCCTTGCATAGCAAGATTTTATGATTTAGCAGTTCTACCCTCCTCTCTACTCACTCCTTGTCAGAGCTGATTTTATTTGCTCTGATAGGGAACTAGTAGGGAGTAGGGAGGTTGTTGCGAGCGCAGGTAAATCATGCATAAAATCTTGCTATGCAAGTAGTTATCAAGGAGAAGGGGTACCTGCTAAAGCAGGTAGCGGGATGTTAACAAAGGGGATGGTAACCTACTAAAGCAGGTGAGCTTTCCTATGGCAGGGGCTACCAAAGAGCAATGCCATACGTAGCCAAAGACTATAGCAAAGTACACGCACATGGAAATATATAACTTAGTGGGATTTGAGAGTGATACCTCATAACGACAAAAGTATTTGCTTGGGGTATTTGCAACCGAAAGATTCGATCTTTGCAACTGATGATTTCACTGTTAACAGGGCCGACTCTAAGATTTTGCGTGCCTATGGTGTAATTCTGAAATGGAGTCTATTATATTTAAATATTTTTTTTCTCAAATTATCAAAACACTATTTTCAAAGAAAATCACTACAAAAAATAAGACTATTAGCGGCAATAAAAAACTGCCACTATTAACAAAAAAACTGCAGCTAATACCCTTGCCGCTAATAGTCTTAATAACGTTTAATTGTTTTTTTGTTAATAGCGGCATAGCAAAAAACTGTCACTAATAGTCTTATTTTTTGTAGTGAATCCTAATATTTTCCTCAATTTTTAGAGAACAATAGCATAAAAGAAGCCCTAAGTTTTCCTCAAATTATCGTACCCTAATTTTTCTTATTCTGAGCAAAATCTTTATTCCATAACCTAACAAACCTAACCCTCCCCCCCCCCCCCCCTCAAAAAAATAAAAAAAAATAAAATCACCAAAACGTAGTGAATAAATTGCATACTTGGTTCAACAAATCCCACGAGAGAGAGAGAGAGAGAGAGAGAGAGAGTGCGTGATTGAGACATTAAGCTCTTGCAAAGAGGAACAACTTTTTCTTCTTTGTCGGTTACTAGCTACGGTTTACAAAGAAGGGGAGAATATAATGTTTTGCTACCCGAACTGTAATAGCCCGAAAAATCACGCTAAACTATGACCTCGGGATCCGTGCCCGATCGGTCACAGGTTTGACCAATTAGGAGTTCGATAGTTAGCGTAGAGTGTGATGAGTGAATGTGATGTGATGGTTCGAATAGCTATGTGGTGTATGTTGAAAATCTAAAGTCACATACACCTATTGAGGCGCATGTGCTCAACACACAAGCTATGGGGGAGATAAAAGGGTTTAATAACCCTAAAATCAATAGTTTGGTTGTTGAGAGAGAAGTAAAGAAGAGAGAGAGAGGAGTAAAGAGGGTGATTAATACAAGGAGTAAATGCTAGTTGAGGAAGGGAGATTCGAGCAATAAATGTCGGATTCGACGCGAGGGATCCGCTAGAAGCAAAGCTGGAACCCTAGCCTTCCAACCACTTGATTTGAAATCAATTTGAGATTGATTCAAGGTAAATTTTTGTGAATAAAATGCATAGATTGTAGAGGTTAAATTGTAGTTGAAAATAGTTTAAATCATAGGATAATGGTTTAGAAAAATAGAGGAAAAAGTGTGAAAAAAGATTGAGAAGAACAGCCAAAAGGGGGCTGAATCTGGCAATTTCGATTAATCGAAATTGGGTTTTGATTAATCGAAATTGGCCAAGAAGTTGAAAAGTCAGTGGACCCCGATTTCGATTAATCGAATTGGAGTTCGATTAATCGACTTTGGATTTCGATTAATCAAGTTGGGTATCAATTAATCGACTGGGAACCTCCAGTGGACCCCAGGGGCTGGAGGAAATGACTTGTGGAAAATCGACTGATCGAAATGGGATTTCGATTAATCGATTTCAATTTTTGATTAATCGATTTGGGATCGATTAATCGATTTTAGGAACTCGATTACTCGAATTGAGAATCGACTTGACTGAACAGAGAATTTCGAATGAAAATCTTGATTAATCGATTTGAGAATCGATTAATCGATATTGACTTTCGATTAATCAATTTTGGAAATAGAATAATCGAATCAGATTCGATTAATCGATCTTGGAGTTCGATTAATCGACTGAGATAAATTATGTTAACTTTTGAGTTTGACTTTAAGATTCTTGGAGGGTCTTGGACCTTCTTTATTGCATCCTTAGTGATGTGTTTCACCTGTTATGTGGTACCATAGGTGGTACGAGTGAGCTAGTGCACAAGGAGCCACGTGGGACCTTGATGCATTGATCAAATGAAGACTTGAGGTAGGGAACACCTTGAACATGTACTTTATTTATACAAGAGCATGTATGTAGTGATATAGAATTCAAAATTCAAATGTTTATTGCTTAAGAATTGTGAAAAGTGTGTGTGAGTGACACTCATAAGAGTAAGTATAATGAGCCATCCCCAGGGGATGATGAAGTGAAGAGATAAGAGCATCAGGTGTGATGCAAGTAAATGGATACATCCCAGGGATGTATCCAAGATTGAATCATGTTTGATGAGGCCTAACTGATATAAGATAGCACACTTACACGGTGAATAACTATATGTAAGGCACCGATATTTTTGTTATTTGAGGTTTGATAGGGTACCCCACCGACGTGGCGGGATATCCACGACACGGCGGGATATCCGTGGCTGACTGGCGTGGCCTATCAGGCGGTCTCGAGGCATATCCGTACATAGTAAGCACACCCCAGGGGTGTTGATTTGAGACAAGTGAAACCCCGCCACCAATCCCCAGGGGAAAGGGGCTTGGGTACTATATGGTATTTCCAGGGAATACGTTAAAAGTGTCTATATAGATGACGATGAAGGGTATCTCATCGGGGCTCGATGCTATATTGCTCGGGGATTACTTAAGTTGAAAGTTTAAGTTTTGCTTTAGGCCTTTTCAGCATTTTTCATGAGTAAATAAAAGATACGAGTAAATTACCAGTAAAATGCAATGCTTTTTAACTGTTTTCATAAATAACTGCATAGACACATCATGCATGGCATATCATGGAATATATGTGAGTAATAATTTATATGTTCAACTGTGTTTTGTTCCCTATTGAGCTAGGATGTAGCTCACCCTATAGACTATACGTCGCAGGTCCACTACTAGCAGCTGTCGAGGTTTCAGGAGACGCTGACCCCGGTGAGTCGGACCTTGCGGCCGGAGACGAGTTGGAGCCACCTCTTGAGGACTTCTTCTAGAGGACTCCGTTGTGCCACTTTGAGGGTTTTTGAGAGAGATTTGTACGGCTTGGTATGTCAAGCCTTGTTTTGGTTAAACCATGTATATATTGAGTTGGGATTATTCTTTTGGGACGAACCATCCGTGATGATTGCTATCGTCGATGGTTCGGATCGGTTCTCCATTCATGCAGAGGCATGAGAGTAGAACTGTCTTTTGGAGAATTGCTTTAATATAGATATAAATTCTGCAATTTCGTTTATTATTCTACTTAATGCTTGATATACCAATGTTCCGTGCATAGCTAAGGGGCACGGTCAAGATGATCGTGCTGATGGCACGGGTTTCGGGGTGCCAAAATCCAGGCTGTCACACGAACCGTCTTCCTTGAATAATGGAATTAAACACCTTCTTCTACTTTTTTTCCTTTCTATTTTTTCGTTTGCATCTCAAGTTACAGATGAAGTTAAAGGTGTAAGGTTTGAGTGTTTGACCCAAAACCTGAAACTAAATTATATATATATATATATATATATATATATATATATAATGGGTATCACTCTCATGACCATCATATAAGCACCATTTTGGTGTGTAAATGATTGTATGCCATTGTGTGTGGTTCTAATAGCTGATATTCAAACTCACTGATCGGATGGTTTACATCCACTTATGGACATGATTATTTGACTATAACATTTTCCAATAATGGATTGTCCCCTGAACCATTTAGATTGATCATAAATTGGTGTTGCATAGGATTTTAGGAAACCACACTTCAATGGTGTGAGATAAAAAATTCTAATTTAGTAGTGGTAGATCATTTAAATACCATTTCATGTTAAAATGTTGGTTAGGAGCCATTATACTATATTAAAACAAATACAAAAAAAATGTACACAACATTATTATAGTGGTGGTTGAGGAATTACTTAGTGGCACCTAGGTCCTAAGTTCAAACCTATTTAGGCACAATATATGCTATGACATGAATTTTATGTCTTTAATATACCTAAAATATGTGTATCTGCTTAATAACGTATTCACCGCATGTCTTTACTTTTCAAAATGTTTTAACTAAAAATACATGTTTTGATTTTTCAAGCACTTATATTTATTTTCGTCATTAATGGACACAAGTTATGGGATAGCCTACTGGTTAAAGGCTTGAATTCTAAACAAAAATTCTACGGATCGAATCGTGTTATGTGTGCTATAAACCTCTATTTTGGACTTTGAGGTAAAAGTCTATACACTCTTCCTTGGTGTGTTAGCTTAACACCGGATAATCCCTAAAATATTATAAATAAGTGTCTTACGGAGAACCCTAAATCATAATCTCATTCAGAGTTCTTCTTAAGAATAGAGCCGTAGAAACCTTAGAGACTTTAGAGAAGAAATTCTAGATCTACCTTTCTCGAACCTTTCTTTTGGAAGATCAGCAGGATGTTAGCGTGTATTCTCAAGCGGCCTTCGCCTCCTAGAATCATGATCATTGCTGGGATCTCAATCTAATCATGAGTATACGATCGATCTAGGTATGGAGAAATCATGCTTTCCATTGAACTTAAAATATTGATTTTTAAATATATTTTTATGCAAATTAGTAAGTTTATTTCATGAATAATGAATGGATGATTAAATAGATGCATGCTATGATTAATGATTTCTAATGTTGACGATTTTGGTTAAAAAGAAGATGGGTTAAAGTTCAGCATGAGATTTGAGCATTGTTGGGGCGTGCTTAGGATCAATGTCAATAGATTGATTCTGAGAAATCAATAGATTATGCAGGACTCAATAGATTGAGTCTGAGCACAGATTTGAGTCAATCGATTGATTCTTGGGTGTCAATCGATTAGGATGAACATTAAATAGTCACAGACATAACTCTATAGATTGAGCAGAACTCAATAGATTGAGCATGGATTTATGTCAATCGATTGATTCTTGGATGTCAATCGATTGAGAATGAACATTAAATAGTCACATAAATAACTCAATAGATTGAGCACGGATTTATGTCAATCGATTGAGAATGAACATTAAATAGTCACAGAAATAACTCAATAGATTGAGCAGAAGTCAATAGATTAAGCACGAATTTATGTCAATTTATTGATTCTTAGATGTCAATCGATTGAAAAGTCAATCCATTGAGTATGAACAAAATTCAATGGATTGAGTATGGGTATTTAAGTTCTATATTCAGTTCTTCTCATGACAGTGTCATAAAATGTCAATATTTATGTACCATGATTATATTATTTACACTTTCATATTTATACACCATGATTGTACACACTTCAATGTTTACGTACCATTGTTTATGCACCATGAATGTGTACACTTCAATGTTATGTACCTGATTAAATGCACTTAAATGCTTATGTGTTATGATCTTACTCTTATGCACTTTAAATGTTCTATGATGATCTATGCAATGCACAATCAAGACACGTAAACATGATGAAATGTCAAGTCATGATTAATGAGCATTAGACCTAATATCTTATACATGATGGAGTCTAAGAAGGTATTAGACCCAACATTTTATGTTTGATGGAGTCTAACTAAACATGATTAAGAAGCATTAGACCCAACATCTTGTGCTTGATGGAGTCTAACTAAACATGATTAAGAAGCAGTAGACTCAACATCTTGTACCTGATGGAGTCCAAGAAGGTATTATAGCTAACATTTTGTGCATGATGGAGTCTAATTAAATAAGAACATGATAAGCATGATTAAACCCAACATCTTGTGTGAGACAGAGTTTGACGTGTAATAAATGATATGATTGATTAGACCTAACATCTTGAGCATGACGGAGTCTAACTAAACAAGTAATAAACATGATTACTACCCAACGTATTGAACGGGACGGAGTCTAACATGCATTAAATGATAAAAAAGATGAAATTAAAAGAAATGACGTATTCATGCAATATTTATATCCATGTTTATGTTGAGTTCATTTCAGCTTATTGAGACTATACATGCTACAAGCACATACACATGAAATATATCAAAATGTTCATATATCTATGATTGATATTTTATGCTTCAATAGATTGCATGCTTGGTCCATACAAGTGTAAACTTACACCCTTATTAATACGGGTGGCCAAATGAGAGGTGTAGCTGATAACAACGCATGGGTCTATAGCGATGAGACAGTGAATGGTGCTCAAGAAGCTGAACTGAATGGCGATGATGGCTTCGTGGCCTAATTCTCTATTTTTCTTTCTAGTTATTATTATTGATTTTAAATAAATAAGACATTGATCAGTTAGTATTTTATTAATACTGTTTAAGCTTTAATTATGTTGGACTTTGCTAATGGAATAAGAACATTATCATGGGTTTATTTTGATTAATTTATATTTAAAAGAAATTTTATCTTTCGCCATTTAAGATACTTTTATTGCCTTATTATATTTTTATGGTTCATGATATGAAAGTATGACCTAAGATCTTACAATCAAAAGGTTGTAAGATTTCGGGTCGCTATAATATATTAGTTAATTTTATTTCTATTAAATATATTAGAGTCTATATTTTAATTTCAGTGTGTAGTACTATACAATAGCACAATCGATGCCTATATACCTTAATAATGGTGTGTAGCACCATACAATAGCAAATATCACTACAATAAATAAGACCATTAGCAAAAAAACTGCCACTATTAACAAAAAAACTATTAAGACTATTAGCGGCAAGGGTATTAGCGACAATTTTTTTGTTAATAGCGGCAGTTTTTGGTTGCTGCTAATAGTCTTATTTTTTGTAGCGAATAGAAAAAAAAAATTGTCTTATTTTTTGGTGGGCCTATGGCAGTCGCCATACCCACCCCAGGGCTGGCCCTACCGTTAATACTGTTAACTTCCTTGAATCGGACAATGGAGATCGTTTCTTGCCCCGATCTTGAACACAATAGATCTTGAGATTATGACCCACCTATCAGACAATAAGATGTTTATTCCACATAAACTACACCCCCGAAAGGGATCCAAGAACCCTTCTCATGGTACGACTTGATCACAATCATTTTAAGAATGTGTGGCATGCGAAATTGTGACGACCCGAATTCTCCCAACCTAATTTTTGGAGATATATATATATATATATATATATATATATATATATATATAACCAAATCCAACTGGAAAAACTCGGACCGCCAGATCGCAGAACACAATCTGATACAAAATTTACTTGGTATATACACCTTAAGCGGAAAATAAAACAGATATGCATATGGCAGAACTAAAAACCTCCAATTCTATACAAAACATCTAAAACAAAGAGATATACCAAGTTCAAATTACTGAAGTCACTATGCCAATCCAAATGAGCTTCCCTCTCTAGCAGGCAACTTCTGATTCTCCTCAAGTCCAGGGTCCTGATCTGAAGCTATACTTGTGACGTATAGTCGAGGGTGAGGTAACATCTAAGCTCAGTAGAAGAACATCAATAGCAGTTATATCTTACTAATTACAGAGTTCAAAGTAGAAACAAATCAGATATTTAAAGATGAAATTCAAATATTTAACAGATCAAATATTCGATAACAGAGCAGATATTCGCTCACTATGCGCACAAGTTCACGCTCACTTCACTTACCGTGTTCACTTCCTTCACTCACTCACGCACTGTGTTCACTTCACTTACTGTGTTCATAACACTTACTCAATATTCACTTCATTCACTGTGTTAACTTATGTATGCTATGCAATGCGTACGAATCGCCGCCGTACCGGCCCACTATATATGCTATGCAATACATACGAACCACCGCCGTACCGGCTCACAATGTATGCTATGCACTGTACACTGTGTATGGATAACCACCGTACCGATTAACTTGTTAATGTCCACTCACACTCAAAGTTTGGATATATTCTCAATATTCACATTCACTTTTAGATACAGGGTTCAAGGTTCATACTTAACTTAATTTATACAACACAGTCTATCTTGTTTCTAAAGCTTAGAGTCCAATCATCCACTCTAATTTTAGCAAGCACAGTTCGGGTCTACGATTATCCCTCATTCTACTTAAGGACTCTTAACATATTGATATTGTCTTAATTATAAAGAGAATGATTCACAGTGCGATAGGTTTCACTAACCATGCTTCTCAAGGGACGGGGTTTGTAGTAACTTAGATGTACTTAGTGTGGCAGCCCATACTACCATAGATGAGTTGCATCCGTACATAGACGCTTATATTCTAAGTTTCACGTGTTTGGAAAAGAGACCTCACTATGACTCAGGCTCAAAAGTTATGTTTTATCACATTACACTTTCTTATCGTACACAGTTTCTTATTTATTCGAATTCAAAATTCGTATGCAAGTTAGACAGAACAGATCATAAACAGAATGAAATAGATCGAAACATAACTGAACGAAACTAATCGGATCAAAAGCGAAAACAAGACATTCAAATCATATGCGAAGACAGGACCATCAGATCATATGCGGGAATAGAACAATCAAATCATATGCAGAAACAAAAAAGAAACAAAATATATAAGAACATATGCAGAAACAAAGATTCAGGTCGAACATCACGAAAACTATGAATCAAATTCATAAAAATGTAATTTTCGTTGAGTTTCCCCTACCTTAAGTTCGAAGCCGTTCAAAGCAATCCAATAGTCCAATTCTGTAACGATTCTCGAACCGGAACACTACGTCGTATTGCTCTAGGTTCCGTTCAATCTGTAAATACCATCAAGTAAAACTATTTGGATTTCATTGGCTATAGAGATATAGATAAATAATCCATGTATAAGTATCTAGCAAGTACAATGCTTACTTGCAAACAGCTAACGACAGGCTACTATAGAAACTAGTTGTCGTTATGATATTCTCTACTGAGCTTTGGATGATAGCTCATTCATCGACTTAATTGTCTTAGCTGCAGAGCCTGACCCTGAGCACGCCGCTGACCCTACATACGTGCCAGAGGAGGAGGAGGAAGACGACGACGACGTCCCAGAGGAGTTCTTCCCGTAGTTAGGTTTGTTGTTTGGGATATGGGGCATTGGGATAGAGAGAGAGAGAAAGGAAAAAGATATTTTGGTCTGTATAAATGATATATGTTGGTTTTAGATTTCTGATGGGATGCTCTTTGGATGTATAGGTCTCTTTTCACTGTTTTGATGATGGGTGGCCGTCATCGGTGAAAAGCTATACATCAGATATATGACTTCTGTTTATCGCATATTTTAGTTCTATTTAGCAGTTATTTTGCCATCTTAATTATTTGTTAGAGTTTAAACACATTCCTTCCGCATTTTTTAACACTTTGATGTAAAATAAGGAATCCCTTGATGAAAGGATCATATCAGGTGATCCGATGGCGCGACCTTTCCTAGTTGAGAGATTGAGAAACGTTGGGTTGTCACAAATTCCACGGCCTCCAACTCTCAATCTACATCACACATACGATGATGTGTTAAGGACTAATTCTAATTACTAATAACTTTGACGTATTTAAGTGTTTTCTCAAAACTGAGGCGGAAATGGGCAAGTTCGTGCTGACTCAGAACTTGACAGCACTTCTCGCTGAATTTTGACCCTCAAAACATTTGATTCAAGAGTTGGTTAATTCATAAAAGTTGTACAGCTTGTTGTCCTCTTTCCAACGTCATAAGAATCGCATCAATTGAAATTTAAAGTAAAATGTTATGGCCAAAATACCAAAGCTATGTCGACACTTTAGTCAAATTCGATCTATCGATTTCCCAATTTGATTGATCAAATTTCATTGGGATTCAACATCCAAAAACATACCTTCTATTCTATAGATATATTATACAATTTGATCAATTAATTTTCATTTTGATCGATCGATTTCAAATTTGGTCGTTCGATTTTCATTTTGATCGATTGATTTTAAATTTGATCTATCGATTTTCATTTCGATCGATCGGTTTCAAATTTTATCGATCAATTTTTATTTTGATCGATCAGTTTTAACAGAAACAGCCCGTCGGGCTTTTCCTTTTTAGACCTATTTTTCTCCTAATTTTAAGAGTTTTTGCTCTACTTTTTCACACAACCATCTAAACCTATACAATTAATTTAAGAACTAAATTTACTGTCTAGATCATTAAAATTAAATCGATCGTACCCTTCACCGATCGATTTCAGGGTTTACGAGAAGTGTTGTCGAATGAGGGTTTCAAAGCGAAACCATCGAATTTCCATGGCGATTTCACAGTAATTGATCACCATGTATTCAAGATGAAGTCGTTTCCAATCACGGATCGATTCTAACCTCTTCGAAGCAAGGAAGACGATCACGAGATGATCAGTTCACACTCGTTTCAAAGTCAAGGGTTTCCAACGGTTGGGATTTTGCTAGGAAATGAAACCCTTGCGATGATCAACAGCAAGTATCTTGAAAAAGGTTGCGGAGCTTCCCGCGTGATCGCGATCTCGTGGTCGAACTCTCCCAAGGTTCCATGGTAAGAGCTCTCGTTTTCTCTCTCTCTCTCTCTTTCAAAATCCAAAAGGCTAAGCTTAGCCTTCAAGCAACCCACGCCTCTCTCTTATAACCTAAAACCCAACCAAAAATATCTAGATATTTGCAACCCAAGTTCTATCCACATCCCAATGGTTTGGTTACGGTGTTAAGCGGCACATGGTGAGTTGGTGCACGGGTTATTTACAAAGGTCCAAGCCAACCTTTTAACCTCATTTCTTTTCACAAAATTTATCCCAAACATAATTAATTATTTATTTTAAAATTTAAGTCGACATCATTTTTCGTGTCGGATACTGACTTGTCTATATATTTACTTAATTAAACCAAAGTCTTAACCTATTGCGAGTGCACAATGGAGATCATAGTACTAGCATAGGATCGTTCCCACGAGGAAGTTTGTTTATCTTTTACCTCTTTCTTATATCTTTATATTAAAATTCTTATTTTTAAAAACTTCTATTTATCCTTAAGATCTAATCTACTGGAGAAATATGAATAAAATAATTTTTTTAATCTAAAATGCATAAAAATAAATCCTAATTCTCCTTCTTCAGATTGAGGTCGTCAATCCCAATCTTCAGCTATTAGATATTTATAAAATTAAATAATATCGTTATATCATATCTCTAGTTCCTAGCATTGGTCCTCAATCAATACTAAACTCCTATCAACCTAGATTTAATCTAATCAATAATTAACTAAAAATTTGGGCGTCAATCAAACTCTAGAAAATCGAAGATGGAAAAGTAAAAACCATTACAGTAATATGCAAATTCTAACTTGAGTCGTCAATTCAAATTAAAACTTGAAGATGTTTATAAAGCTGTAAATTTGCATAAAAAATAAATCTAACTAGAAAGCAAAGTAAAATATATCTTTCACCCCTTAGCCGCAGTTGTCAATTGCTTCTGAGAAACTACAGATATCTACTCTAATCTTCAGTACCCAATAGCAGTCATCAATTGCTCTTGAGAAACTTTGGATATCTATACTACTCTAACTATTTTACATTACTTTGATCAGAAGAAAATCCAACCTCGGGCATTAATTGATGCTAAAATTCTTTTATGCTTATTCCTATACCAGATTCTATTATTTATAGATTATAAGGAGTCGGTTTACAAGACTTCTAATTCTAATAAAAGAAATAAAAACTATCATAATATAACTCTACTTTTAATTTTATTCTTCCTTTCTTTCTTTAGTTGATATGCTTCTAGAACTTTCTTTAATAACAGCAACCGAGATCTTTAGGAGTCTTTCTTCATCAATCTTCTCAGATCTGTAATCAGTAAAACTTCTAATTTAAATATTCTTCTAATTTTATATATGGCGGTGATAGTTCTTACGTGATCAACAACAATAACTATAATAGGAAAGCTTTTATCTATATAATCGTAGATAATGATTATCTCTTATTTATTTGAAAAATCGTAAATCACGATTTTCTACTTTCTAATAGCTTTTCTTTAGTGGACGATTTCCTAGATTTTAGTTCATCGCTTTTCTTCTTGTATCATCTTTTACTCTTTTGTCACTTTCTGAAGAATCGTCTTTTGAAAATCGTTAATCACAATTTCTTACTTCTTTTCTTTTGACTTCAGTAGTAGAGCACAATCGCAAAATACGATTTTTTAACTTTCTTTAGCGGGAAATCGTCTTTAACGCTTAATCATCATTCTAATTGCTTTATAAGTTCACTTTGATGAATATTAACACTTAGGATCTCTTTTACTATATTTTCTTAATATCTGTACATTATTAATTTATTAGTAGCAAACTAAAACCTAACATTACTAAGTTAAAGGTGATAAATTGGTAAATTATGTGACTGATCACCCCCTAAACTTAAGCTATTTTAGTCCCTAGCAAACAACAAAACATAAAATATCCTAAACTAAAAATTTAAATGCCACTTTCGTAAGGAGCACGATTGCATTTAGCAGATGCAACAAGTCTTTAAACCCCTAGGTGATCCCTAGTGGAGGAGTTGTAGTCTCCTGAAAGTTTTCAGAAAAAGTTACCAATAAACTTCAAATATATATATTTTTTATAGATTCAAAATATAGATTTTTATATACTAATTACTCAGTCAATCATCATATGTTCATTATTTTTCAAAAAAAATTGTAAAATCTTTTATCCTTAGCTTTCCATCATCGTAATTATCCTTTATCAGAACTCAACAATTTCAATCCGGTATAGCGTGGAGTGTGTGCATATCAGTGAAAAATTTATTCATCATAGATTTTTCTAAATTGTAATTTTTAGAAAATATTTTTATCCAAACTCTCACTTATTGGCATATTCTAAAAAATAATCAAAATTTTCGGGTTCTCTCAATATAATAAATTCAAAGGATATTGTTGACTGAAAAGATAAATCTCATAGAATGGATAATCAATTCTATTTATATGATTTTTCTGTTTATTTATAGTATCTATAGCATATATCTCTACTAGACTCATACTTTTGCAAATCATAAATCATAAAGGTGGTTTCAGAAGATGTCAAAGAAAAGGTAGATAGGATTCAAAGTTTTCTAAGATTTTATCTCTTTCTTCTCTTCTTCTTCATTATTTTTTAGCTTCAATAAGTATCCTTATTTTGGATAACTTCTTCCCAATTTTTTTTCAGTATAAATCTCATTTCTTCTCTATTTTTCTCAGGTTTGAAGCTTTTATGCTTCTCTTTTTCATAGAATCATATTTTACGATTTTTCATTTTCTTTTCTTATCCTTTTGAAATCTTCTTCAGTTTATAAAATCGTGTTTTAAGATTTTGTTCTTTTTTTCCCATAGTTTCGTACAATTATTTCTTCAGCTAATCTTTATCTGTTAAGTACATACTCCTTTCACTCCCTTTTCTTCCCTTCTTTCATATTCTAAATTCTAAAAAATTGTAGGGGTCAAAGGTTGAAAGCTTTGGGTAGTACATATGGTTAAAGGTTTATAGAATTTTTGGTACAAAGAAATTTCGTTTTAAGGTTTCTAATATGGGTTCAAAGAATAAAATATTATAAAAATTTGGCTTTTTAGCTCTGGTTTAAGAAAAGATGGCCTTTGATCATTTTCACTATTTACTAATATGGATGTCTTATTGCTTTGATATATTTAACAGATAGTTCTAAAATAAACAAATCATCATAATCACAGGATAATTTGATTCTAAGTTCATCAATATGAGATTTTATTTTGAAAGTAATAGTAGAGAAGTTCAAAAAAACTTTTATTTGGATAGAAAGAGTCTCTCTTTCTCAGAATAAAAGAAAAGAAAATATGGCTCTAAAGCTCACTGGTTATATAATTTTTTAAAACTATAATCTAAAATATTTGTAGTTTAAATTAATCGTATAGTTTTAAAGATTCATCTGATACAGTATTCCAAAGATGCTTAACTTGAATTGTAACTGTTTTGATTTTTGAACTACTACTATGATGGATTACTAAGAATTTTGGATTTTCATATTTTTCTATTTTTTTTTTTTTTTCATATAATGATTAACTAAAAAAATTCTAAAAATATAAAATAATCAAAACTATCCTAATATATTCAAAAGTAATGTATCCCCCCTTGTTGGTGCGCACTTTTTCTGGGTTCCTCTCGGCTCCCTTTGAATCAGTGGCTCCAATTCTGTCCAGGTAGACTCTAGCGATGCGGTGTTTGGAATGACAAAAATAAATAAAAAGGGAGATTTTTCTAGGAAGGTTCCTAATTTGATTGCGATTGCCAACTGCAGATATTTAACGACGCTGCAACACGTCAGTGATCACGCTGTGAAGCAGGTGTGGCTTCTATACAGAATCGTCCGCCTACGAACGTCAGTCTCTTTAATTTAGTTAGTTTAATTCTCCTCCTATTTCCCTTTGTAATTATAATTTCGGTCAGCTTAGATTTCCCAATTCTATTATTATTATGCTCTGGTTGTGTGGGCTTATTAAGGTGAGTTATATTAGTGTTCTGATGTTGTCAAGAGTCCAGTGAGCATCAAGGTTCTGGTATTACTAAAAGTCCAATCGGTTTCAGTCTCCTATTAGTACTAGGAGTGCATATGTATCAATTCCAATAATGTTCTAACTAAAATTAAGCATGCTAATTGTATTGGGATTCTAATTAAAGCAATTGTGCTAATTCTACTATAATTCTAATTAAAGCACTCGTAATAATTCTACTATGATTCTAATTGAAATTGTGACAGCCCAGATTTCGATACCCCAAAACCCGTGCCATCAGCACGATCATCTTGACCGTGCCCCTTAGTTGTGCACGAAACATTGGTATATCAAGCAATGAACTGAATTGAAATAATAAATAAACTGCGAAATTAAATTATCATATAAGTATTTCTCAAAAGACAGTTCTACCTTCATGTCTCTGCATAAATGGAGAACCGATCCGAACCATCGATAATAGCTAATCATCACATATGGTTCGCCCAAAAGAATAATCCCAAACTCTAATTACATTGTTTAACCAAAAACAAGGCTCGACATACCAAGCCGTACCAATAATCTCACAAACTTTCAAAGCTGCACAACGGAGTCCTCTAGAAGAAGTCCTCAGGAGGTGGCTCCAACTCGTCTCCGGCCGTAAGGTCCGACCCACCAGGGTCAACGTCCCCTGAAGTCTCGGCAGCTGCTAATAGTGGACCTGCGACGTATAGTCTAAAGAGTGAGCTACATCCTAGCTCAATAGGGAACAGAACACAATTGAACATATAAATTACAACTCACATATATTCCATGATATGCCATGCATGATGTGTCTATGCAGTTACTGATGAAAAATAGTTGAAAAGAATCATGTTTTACTGATAGTTTACTCATGTCTTTTAATTATTCATGAATGATACTGAAAAGGCCTAAAGCAAAACTTAACCTTTCAACTTAAGTAATCCCCGAGCAATATAGCGTCGAGCCCCGATGAGATACCCATCATCGTCATCTATATAGACAGTTTTAGACGTATTCCCTGGGAATACAATTAGTACCCAAGCCCCTTTCCCCTGGGGATCGGTGGCGGGATTTCACTTATCTCAACTCAACACCCACAGGGTGTGCTTATCGTGTCGGATAAGCCTCACTTGGCAGCTTACGGTTTTCGCCATATCGATTCTGAATATTACGCGTTAGTCGTGGATATCCCGCTACGTCGGTGGGGTACCCTATCAAACCTCAAATAACAAAAATATCAGGTGCTTTACATATAGTTATTCACCGTGTAAGTGTGCTATCTTATATCAATTAGACCTTATCAGACATAATTCAATCTTGGATACATCCCTGGGATGTATCCATTCACTTGCATCACACCTGATGCTCTTATTTCTGTACTTCCTCATCCCCTGGGGATGGCTCATCATGATTACTCTTTTAGATGTTACACACGCACACTTTTCACAAACTCTTAAGAAATAAAAACAGTTTGAATTGAATTCTATATCACTACATACATGCTCTTGCAAAATAAAGTACATGTTCAAAGTGTTCCCTACCTCAAGTCTCTGTTTGATCATGCATCAAGGTCCCACGTGGCTCCTTGTGCCCAAGTTCACACGTACCACCTATGGTACCACATAACATATGAAATACATCACTAAAGATGTAACAAAGAAGGTCCAAGACCCTCCAAGAATCTTAAAGTCAAACTCAAAAGTCAATAAAAACTGTCACATTCGATTAATCGAACTCTAAAATCGATTAATCGAATCTGATTCGATTAATCGATTTCTAAAATCGATTAATCAAAATTCAAAATCGATTAATCGATTCTCAAATCGATTAATCGAAATTCCCATTCGATTAATCGAATCCCCATTCGATTAATCGAAATTCTCCATTCTATCCAGTCGATTCTCAATTTGAGTAATCGAGTTCCCAAAATCGATTAATCGATCCTAATTCGATTAATCGAAATCCCATTTCGACTAGTCGATTTCCCCAGGTCTTTTTCCTCCATCCACTGGAGTCCACTAGAGGTTCTCAGTCGATTAATCGACACCAAAATCGATTAATCGAAAATCAAAGTCGATTAATCGAAACTCAATTCGATTAATCGAATTCGGGTTCTTTGACTTTTCAACTTCTTAGCGAAAATCTATTAATCGAATCTCAATTTCAATTAATCAAAATTGCCAGATTCAGCCCCCTTTTGGCTGTTCTTTCCAATCTTTTTCCTTCATTTTTCTAAGCACTTAATCTATCATTTTAAACATTCTTAACTACAATTAAGCTCTTCAATCTATGCATTAAATCTACAAAAATTTCTTACCTTCAATCAATCTCAAATTGATTAGGTCAAGTGGTTGGAAAGGTTAGGGTTCCAGCTTTTCTTCTAGCGGATCCCTCGCGTCGAATCCGGCGTTTAAATGCTCAAATCTCCCTTCCAATCAGTTGCAATAACTCCTTACTCACTCCCCTTCTTTACTCCTCTCTCTCTCTCTCTCTCTTCTTAACTCTCTCCAACAACTCAACCATTGATTTTAGGGTTATTAAACCCTTTTTATCTCCCTCTAGCTTGTGTGTTGAGCATATGCACCTGAACTAGGTGTATGTGACTTCAGATTTACATCACACTCCACATATTCACTCGAATTCTCACATCTCATCCGTTCATCGCACCCTATGCTAACTATTGAACTCCTATTTGGTCAAACCTATGACCAGTCGGGCACGGATCCTGAGGTCACTGTTTAACGTGATTTTTGGGAATATTACATCCTCCCCACCTTGGGAATTTTCGTCCTCGAAAATAACCCAAAGGTTCGTAGGTTTGGGTCCCCCCCTCCCCCCACACTCTGAGGTGAGGTGGCCCAGTTGACTCCAGACATAGCAAGGCAATTTCAAAGAAATACATGTATAGAATAGAAAATGCAACGATACTGGAAAATTGACACCAAAAATTGTGATTTCTATTAAGTGTTTGAAAATTTTTACAAATTGCCAGATAGGTTGGCATACAAAATACTCATACATACAAGGAAACAACTCAAAAAAGAAGATGAGAGCACGAGGCTCATGCAGTCCCCTCGTCAGGCTGGTCCGATGGCGGAGCTATGGGGGTTGGCGGGTCTGTTGGCCGGTGATGTCTGTTTGTGAAGTTGAGTTTGGGTGGTGGAGGTGAGGCTGAGGTAGTGGCGGCTTCGGTCGTGGCGGAACTGGCGCAGAAGTGGAAGTACTAGCGTCGGTAGTCGCGGTGGTCGGACGGAAGACGGGACCCCTATGGAAGGCAGTCCGTCCCGCGGTCCACTCCTCCTCCTGAGCTAAGTACTGCTGATAGTTCAACGGGTAGATGTAGCGGAGGGTATGGAACATAAGGAAGTCCATCCTCTGGTTCATCCGCTCGTTGTTGGCCTCCATACGTGCCAACACCTCCTCGATGGTAGGGCCGGAGTGAGCTGCGCGTCAGCGGTAGGATGATGTGGGTGTAGCTGGTGCAGAATGGGCTAGCGGTGTCGGTGAAGCGGCGGTATGAGAGGGTGCCCCCTCCGCTGAAGGCTCAGCTGGGTGTGCCTCACCCACGGGTGGGTCCTGATGTGGTGGTGGGGGTGGTGCTACTGCTGCTGTTGGTACTGCTGGAACTTGACCCGGAGCCGGTAGGGTCCGCTTCAATAAGTTGTAGCTACGGCTCCATGAAGACTTAGAAAACATCTTCACTCAGTCCGTTGCCCTCACCTTGTGGGGCGACACCATATACTCGGGAGCTTTGGAGTAGCACTCTAAGATACTCGATATGAGCCGAGCATACGACATCCTCTCCTTGGGCCTCAAGTTGCCCTTCATCAATTTCCCCTTGATGTACCTCATCCCCTCTAGGACGATCATGGTAGCATCAAACCATCGGCTACAGAAGGCCGCATAAAGTGTCTGTTGCACTTTGTCTACGCTACCTCGTGGTATAGGGCACTTGATTATAGAATCAAGCATCCACATATAGTGGGGAAGGTTGACCCTCTTGATGGAGGATCCCGACCCCTTTTTCCCGTTTGTCATGCGGGTCATGATCTCTTCAAATCTAACTTCCTCTTCAAAGGGTGGGAAGAGGGTGGTCTCTGGTGTGAAATTGAGGTAACACTCTAGTACCTCGTGTATGTGGTGACGGGTGATCGTGTATTCCCGACCCTCAATCTTGGTCAAAATGATATCGTCGGTAGGGCCGTCTGTTAGCCCTTGCTAGAACAGTCTAACTAATCTAGGGTAGTAGGAACCCCGGATTTGTTTCATAAGGTTGCCGAGACCGGCATTGCGTAGGTAATTACGAGCCCATTGGGTCTCGCCCGGTACATCGGGGTTGGTGAATAGGGTTTGATCGATGACATACTTGATCTCGAAGGTCTTGGCCGCCCACCACTCATTGGGTTGCTCGACATTGGTGGGTGGTGGTGGCATGGGTGTGGACTCGCGGGAAGACTCGCGCATAGACGCGCTTGTCGAACCGGAGGTGGTCTCCGATGCAGACGGTGATGGAGTCCTCACCGGCGATGGGGTAGGTGGTGGTGGTGCGGCGTTCTTACGCCGAACCGATAGCTTGGAGGTCGCCTTCTTTGAAGACAACCTAGTCTTGGGTGGCATTTTTGGGAAATCACTAAACTAGGGTTTATCTAGTTCAAATGAAAAGTATAAATCTAGGGTTTACCGTAGAGTTTCGATCCAAAATAGGCGATCTTGCTCCGGAATCGACGAAAGAAACCCCAAAACTCTAGCTCGGATGGATGACCGGAGAAGAAGGAGAAAAGGCGCCCAAAACTCAAAAGCTCAAATGATTTCGGATGGGGAACATAACCCCCAAACTTATATATATAGGCTTAGATTCGATTAATCGAAATCCAATCTCGATTAATCGAGATTCAAAACTAAGTCAAGCCGCGCGAAATCGATTAATCGAACCCATTTCGATTAATCAAAATCGTATCCGTTTAAAATTTCAAGTTTTAGAGCTCACTGGCGCGAGCCAGTCGATTAATCGAAATCCATTTCGATTAATCAAAATTTTAAAATCGATTAATCGAAATTCACCTTGATTAATTGAAATCGTGCAGTCCTTTTTAAATTTTCAGGATTCTTCAAATTATTCGATTACTCGAACTATGATTCGATTAATCGAAATCTAAAATCGATTAATCAAACTTCACATCGATTAATCGAAATCGTTCCTCATACTTCAAAATTTTCTAATTTCCTTAAGTTTATCGATTAATCGAACTTCCAGTTCGATTAATCGAAACCATAAATCGATTAATCGAATTCCTCCTCGATTAATCGAAATTTCACAAAATCCCTTTAAGTTCTTCTAAAATTCTCAATTTGTTCGATTAATCGAACTCTCAATTCGATTAATCGAAAATCTAAATCGATTAATCGAAAACAAGATCGATTAATAGAAATTTCACTCTGTCATTTTTCTAATCCTTACTCACTTTCCCAGTCACTGACACATGCCAGTCGACTAATCGAACAAAATTGATTAATTGAATTTCCAAATCGATTAATCGATTTGAAAATCGATTAATCGGTTTTGCTCAATTTCCGTAGATTTTCAAGTTTCCTCGTCTATTTGATTTATCTTGGTAACTTATGATACTAACTGATCCTTAGGTCTACAAAACACATCCTCACGATCATGTGTGCATAAAGATTTTGCTTCTTTATCATACTTCGATCAGAATTTCCATTGAATTACAAGTGTCGTTAAAATCCATAAACATGCTTGCGGTTTACATTTGACTCTCAAGTGGTCGGAAACAAGGCTGGATATTGGTCTTTCACATCGGCCTCTCGTTCCCATGTAGCTTCTTTGTTCGGATGATTTTTTCATCGAACAAGCACTAAGGGAATCACTTTAGTGCGCAGTACTTGTTCCTTTCGATCCAAGATCTCCACCGGTTCTTCTATCATGCTCATGTCTTCACACATCTCCAAAGGTTGACTTCCTAACACATGAGATGGATCGTTCACATACTTTCTGAGTATTGATATGTGGAAAACGTTATGTACCCGATCAAATAGCGGTGGTAATCCAATGCGATACGCAACTTCACCTACACGTCCCAAAATTTCAAATGGTCCAACATAACGGGGACTTAACTTTCCTCTCTTGCCAAACCTCATTACGCCTTTCATAGGCGACACTTTCACAAACACGTGTTCACCCACTTTATAGTTGACACTAGTCCGCTTGATGTCGGTGTAACTTTTCTGTTTGCTCTGTGCTGACTTCAGCCTTTCTCTGATTATTCGCACGACGGTGGCGTTGTCTTCAAGTAGTTCTGGCCCCAAAATAAACTTCTCACCTGTTTCTTCCCAATTGATGGGTGATTTACATCGTCGTCCATATAGAGCTTCATACGGTGCCATGCCAATGCTCGTTTGGAAACTGTTGTTGTATGTGAATTCGATCAACGGTAGATACTCATCCCAGTATCCTTGCATATCCAGCATGCACGCTCTGAGCATGTCTTCTATCACTTGGTTCACTCGCTCTGTCTGCCCATCAGTTTGAGGATGGAAAGCTGAACTAAAATCTAGTCGTGTTCCCATTCCTTCTTGAAATTTCTTCTAAAACTTGGAAGTATATAGTGGATCACGATCTGAAACTATGCTGCTCGAAATCCCGTGTAACCTTACGATCTCCTTCATGTATAAGTCTGCCAATCTTCCTGCCGTATACATCGTATTGTACGGCAAAAAGTGCGCTGATTTGGTCAATCGGTCTACGATTACCCAAATGGCGTTGTGTCTCTTGGCTGTACGCGGTAATCCGACAATGAAATCCATCGAGATCGATTCCCACTTCCATTCTGGTATTGGTAAAGGTTGCAATAGTCCAGCAGGATGCCTATGATCAATCTTCACCTGCTGACAGGTCAAACACCATGACACGTGTTCGGCCATGTCTTGCTTCAAACCTCTCCACCAATAGTTCTTTCTCAAGTCTTGGTACATTTTGGTGCTGCCAGGGTGGATAGCGTAGTTTGACTTGTGGGCTTCATCAAGAATTGTTCGTCTTAGGTCGGCATTATCCGAAATGCAGAGACGGCCCTTGAACAATAAGGAACCATCTTCTTTGACTGAGAAGTCCGACCTGATGCCCTCAATCACGTCTTGATGAATCCTTGTTAATGTCGGATCTTTCATCTGTAGATCGTGGATATGCTCAAATATTACTGGTTTCATTGATATGTTAGCCAAAAAGGATCCTATAGCTTTCGACTCAAAATTCGCATCATAAAGTGACAGGTCTTCCAATAATTTCCACCGGTGCATACCCAAAATCAAGCAAGCTAACTAAGCTGAATTCTTTCGACTCAAGGCATTGGCTACTACGTTCGCCTTGCCTGGATGGTACTGTATAGAACAATCATAGTCCTTGAGGAACTCCATCCATCTGCGCTGTCTCATGTTGAGCTCTTTCTGTGTAAACAGGTATTGGAGGCTCTTATGATCGGTGAAAATTTCAAACGTCTCACCATACAAGTAGTGTCTCCAAATTTTCAGCGCAAAAATGACTGCTGCTAGCTCCAAGTCATGAGTCGGGTAATTTTTCTCGTGTTCTTTCAGCTGTCTTGATCCGTAAGCTATCACCTTCTTGTGTTGGTTGAGTACACAACCCAAACCATTGTATAACGCATCGCTGTACACTGCATATCCTCCACTGCCTGAAGGAATTGCTAGTACTGGAGCTGAAGTGAGTCTCGTCTTGAGCTCTTGAAAACTCTTCTCGCATGCCTCACTCCACTCGAATCTTGAATCTTTTCGTGTCAGCTTCGTGAGAGGTCCCGATATCTTTGAAAACCCCTCGACGAAACGTCGATAGTAGCCTGCTAACCCAAGAAAACTTCGGGCATCGGTCACTGTCTTTGGTTGCTCCCATTTAACCACTGCTTCTATCTTTGCTGGATCTACAGTGACACCGTGCTTTGAGACAACATGTCCCAAAAAGCTAACCTCTTCCAACCAAAACTTACATTTGCTGAGTTTGGCGTACAATTGGTGTTCATGTAGCGTCTGTAGAGCAATCCTCAAATATTCTTCGTGTTCCGTCTTTGATTTAGAGTATATCAAGATATCATCAACGAACACTACGACGCAGGAGTCCAAGTGTGGTTTAAACACTCGATTCATCAGATCCATAAAAGATGTCGGAGCATTCGTTAACTCAAATGGCATCACAAGGAACTCATAGTGTCCATACCGTGTCCTGAAAGCTGTCTTCTGAATGTCCTCTGCCTTGACTCGCAACTGATGGTATCCAGATCTCAGATCGATCTTGGAAAAATACTTTGCTCCTTGCAGTTGATCGAACAGATCGTCAATTCTAGGCAAAGGGTAGCGGTTCTTCATAGTGAGTTTGTTCAATTGTCGATAGTCAATGCATAGACGCATTGACCCATCTTTATTCTTGACAAATAAGACTGGTGCTCCCCATGGAGACACTCGGTCTGACAAACCCCTTGTCCATGAGCTCTTGTAGTTGTTCTTTCAACTCCTTCAATTTAGCCGGAGCCATTCTATATGGCGCTTTCGAAATAGGCTCCGTTCCCGGTGCTAAGTCAATGGCGAATTCTACTTCTCTCTCTGGAGGTAATCCAGGCAATTCTTCTGGAAACACGTTGGTGAAGTCTCGCACAACTGCTATCTCAGAGATGATGTTCTTTCCTTCCTTGTCCTCTTTTAAGAAAGCCAAGTATCCACTGCAACCCTTTCTGATCATTCTCTTGGCCCTTACTGCTGAGATCAGTGGCATAGTGATGACCTCACTCCTTGAAACCGAAATGATCTTCTTGTGTTGGGACTGAAAATGACGACCTTGTTCTTGCAACCGATCACAGTACAAGATCAGGATCACATCAAACCCTTGCATGTCCAGCAGTATCAACTTTGCTTCCAATTCATGCACATCCAGGTCTCGAATTGCTACGATGACGGATTTGCCAGCTAACTCCGTGTCCACTAACTCTCCAGTTGGAATAGACATAGATAGGATGAAGTCCAACGCCTCTGGAACAATCTTCATCCTCTTGGTAAAACGTGGAGTGACGAATGAGTGGGTAGACCCTGGGTCTATCAACACTCTAACGTCATATCCAACAAAGTATCCTTTCTCATATACAGTTAAAGTACCTATAGTATACATACATACATACAATAATTTACACATCAATTTACACTCCTAATTCACATATAAATTTAGTGTTGAGAAAGAGAATCTACACTAATTCCTAATGAATGCACCTTCTCTATCTAAAATTTTAAATGAAATTGAAATTTCTTTATTTTAAAAGAGTCTCACCTTGGATGAAGTCATGCACGTTCCCTGCTTCCTGAGCAGTGACTGCGTAGGCTCTCCCATGAATGACCGGCTTCCGTGCTTGAATGGGTCGTGGTGTTGCAACCGAAGCAGTCTTTCCTTTATCAGTCTCGGGGCAATCCTTGATCAAGTGGCCCACCTTGCCACATCGGAAACAACCCCTGGTCCCTGCTCTGCAATCCACTGTCCTATGAGGCTTGCCACACTTGGCACAAGTCTCTCGAGGCGCGGAAGAAACTGTACGAGAACCCTGTGTGACCGTAGTGCCCGTAGACATGGCAGGGCTCTCATAGCGTAAAGGTCTCCCCGACGCAAGTAGTAGAAATCTCTGTTGGTTATGCTGTTGCGCCAGTCTTCCAAAACCCCCTTGGAACTGTGGTCTCTGATTTTAGGCCACGAACCTCGGCTTTTTATTCACCGGTTCGTAGTGCCCTGATCTTCCTTGATCATTACCTCCTCTTTGTTGCTCTCTCTGTCGGTATCTATTTATATTCTCCTCTTCCACAACTAATGCCTTGCTCATGACCTCCTCATAGGTCCTTCACTGAAATGGAGCTACTCCTCCCCTAACCTCAGGCTTCAAACCTTGCTGAAACCTCTTGGACTTCATCACATCGGCAGCGACGTAATCCGGAGCAAAACGGGCAAGTCGTAGAAACTCCACTCCATATTCCCTCACGGTCATTCTCCCTTACACCAATTGTAGAAATTAGATCTCAAGCTGATTTCTTACTACTTCTGGAAAATATTGTTTGTTGAACTCCTCTACAAACTCCTCCCAAGTCCAGGGCAACTCCGGGGTCTCCTAAGCCCAAGTCCGTATCACAGACTTCCACCAAGGCCCAGCCTCCCCATCTAGCATGTAGGCTGCCCATCTAACACTTTCATCCTCTGTGCATGTCAGCACGCTAAAAACCTTCTCCATTTCCATCAACCAATTTTCAGCTGCCATCGTGTCTGCCTGCCCAGAAAATGAAGGAGGTCTCATCCTCCTAAATTCTGTGAATGACGAAGGCACAGGCAGTGCGGGTGCTACAGGTGGTGTAGGTGGCTGCTGTTCTCTCGCTGCATGAGCTGGAAAGGATGCGGCTTGTTGTGCCATGGCAGCTGCCATGGTTTCCATGGTATGCATCATCCATTGTCGCTCCTCTCTATCCTCTTGTCTTTCTTTAACTCTCTCCTGTTCCCATTGATCTCGATCCTGGCGATCTCGATCCTCATCATCTTGCTGTCTACTACTGCTGCCCCCTGGGGCCTCACTGCCTCCTAAAGGTACTCGATTGGTAGGAGAGATGTAATCATCTCCACTACGCAAACTTCTCTGTTGGCCTCCCCTGGGTCGGCCTCTTCCTCTAGACAACATTGGCGGCTACATTTGAAACTCAAGTTTCGTTAGCAGAAGTCCCTATGTTTTGACAAAAAGAATGATTGTCAGAATTGTTAAAAGAAATGGCTCTGATAGCAACTGTGACAGCCCAGATTTTAGCACCCCGAAACCCGTGCCATCAGCACGATCATCTTGACCGTGCCCCTTAGCTGTGCACGGAACATTGATATATCAAGCAATGAACTGAATTAAAATAATAAATAAACTGCGGAATTAAATTGTCATATAAGTATTTCTCAAAAGACAGTTCTACCTTCATGTCTCTGCATAAATGGAGAACCGATCCGAACTATCGATAATAGCTAATCATCACAGATGGTTCGCCCAAAAGAATAATCCCAAACTCTAATTACATTGTTTAACCAAAAACAAGGCTCGACATACCAAGCTGTACCAATAATCTCACAAACTCTTAAAGCTGCACAACGGAGTCCTCTAGAAGAAGTCCTCAGGAGGTGGCTCCAACTCGTCTCCAGCCACAAGATCCGATCCATCAGGGTCAATGTCCCCTAAAGTCTCGGTAGCTGCTAATAGTGGACCTGCGACGTATAGTCTAAAGAGTGAGCTACATCCTAGCTCAATAGGGAACATAACACAATTGAACATATAAATTACAACTCACATATATTCCATGATATGCAATGCATTATGTGTCTATGCAGTTACTGATGAAAAACAGTTGAAAAGAATTATGTTTTACTGATAGTTTACTCATGTCTTTTAATTATTCATGAATGATACTGAAAAGGCCTAAAGCAAAACTTAATCTTTCAACTTAAGTAATCCCCAAGCAATATAGCATCAAGCCCCGATGAGATACCCATCATCGTCATCTATATAGACAGTTTTAGACGTATTCCCTGGAAATACGATTAGTACCCAAGCCCCTTTCCCCTGGGGATCGGTGGCGGGGTTTCACTTATCTCAACTCAACACCCTTGGGGTGTGCTTACTGTGTACGGATAAGCCTCCGTGACCGGCCTACGGTTTCACGGCCAGACACTTGGATATCCGCCGCCAACCGTGGATATCCCGCCATGTCGGTGGGGTACCCTATCAAACCTCAAATAACAAAAATATCAGGTGCTTTACATATAGTTATTCACCGTGTAAGTGTGCTATCTTATATCAGTTAGGCCTTATCAGACATAATTCAATCTTGGATACATCCCTGGGATGTATCCATTCACTTGCATCACACCTGATGCTCTTATTTCTTTACTTCCTCATTCCCTGGGGATGGCTCATCATGATTACTCTTTTAGATGTTACACACGCACACTTTTCACAAACTCTTAAGAACTAAAAGCAGTTTGAATTGAATTCTATATCACTACATACATGCTCTTGCAAAATAAAGTACATGTTCAAAGTGTTCCCTACCTCAAGTCTCTGTTTGATCATGCATCAAGGTCCCACGTGGCTCCTTGTGCCCAAGTTCACATGTACCACCTATGGTACCACATAATATATGAAATACATCACTAAAGATGTAACAAAGAAGGTCCAAGACCCTCCAAGAATCTTAACGTCAAACTCAAAAGTCAACAAAAATTGTCACATTCCATTAATCGAACTCTAAAATCAATTAATCGAATCTGATTTGATTAATCGATTAATCGATTCTCAAATCGATTAATCGAAATTCCCATTCGATTAATCGAAATTCTCCATTCTATCCAGTCGATTCTCAATTCGAGTAATTGAGTTCCCAAAATCGATTAATCAATCCTAATTCGATTAATCGAAATTCTAAATCGATCAATCGAAATCCCATTTCGACTAGTCGATTTCCCCAGGTCTTTTTCCTCCATCCACTGGAGTCCACTAGAGGTTCTCAGTCGATTAATCGACACCAAAATCGATTAATCGAAAATCAAAGTCGATTAATCGAAACTCAATTCGATTAATCGAATTCGGGTTCTTTGACTTTTCAACTTCTTCGTGAAAATTGATTAATCGAATCTCAATTTTGATTAATCAAAATTGCTAGATTCAGCCCCCTTTTGGCTGTTCTTTTCAATCCTTTTCTTTCATTTTTCTAAGCACTTAATCTATCATTTTAAACATTCTTAACTATAATTAAGCTCTTCAATCTATGCATTAAATCTACAAAAATTTCTTACCTTCAATCAATCTCAAATTGATTAGGTCAAGTGGTTGGAAAGGTTAGGGTTCTAGCTTTTCTTCTAGCGGATCCCTCGCGTCGAATCCGACGTTTAAATGCTCAAATCCCCCTTCCAATCAGTTGCAATAACTCCTTACTCACTCCCCTTCTTTACTCCTCTCTCTCTCTCTCTCTCTCTTCTTAACTCTCTCCAACAACTCAACCATTGATTTTAGGGTTATTAAACCCTTTTTATCTCCCTCTAGCTTGTGTGTTGAGCATATGCACCTGAACTAGGTGTATGTGACTTTAGATTTACATCACACTCCACATATTCACTCGAATTCTCACATCTCATCCGTTCATTGCACCCTATGCTAACTATTAAACTCCTATTTGGTCAAACCTATGACCAGTCAGGCACGGATCCCGAGGTCACTGTTTAACGTGATTTTTGGGGATATTACAGAAATAAAAAGACAGCTTTTTCCTACGGGCCTAATTAAAGCAATAAATTTAATTTTCTATTATAATATCGACATAAATAAAAAGACTGATTTATCTACGACCCTAATTATTGACAGATTTATGATGGCAAAATATAACTAATCATGAATAAACTAAATTTCCTAGAATTCGGATTTGGAATAATTAATTAACTAAACTAATGAAAAGGAAATTATGATTTAACACTCTAATAACTATATCAAGGCCTAATTAATGCAAATAATCAATTATGTCTAGATATAAACTAATTAAAGAAATTTATTAATTCTAAAAACTCTAAAAAAAAGAGGTTTGGGCCCGCTATGCTAAGGAGGATTGGCCTCGTTCCCAAGTACCCTCCGTAAGCTCCCTTGAGCAAATCGGGTGGCTGAGATTAAAGAGAAGAAAATTTGAATTTTGGATGGTACAGTAATATTTTTAGGCTTTTCAGGGTTGATTTTGGAATAATAGGAATTTTGGATGGTACAGTAATAAACTGGAATTATGAAAACTAAAATTCATATTTTTCGATTTTTGGAGGTATTAAACTAAGAAATTGAAATTAAAAAAAACTTTCCGGACTAAATTCGGGTCCGAAATAAAAAAATTAGACCGTATGATTAAGGACTGGTTCTGAACTTTGATGATTAGAACCAGAAATTAATGATAGGATTGTAAATCATGATTTTAGAGTAAAATTCGAACTTAAGGGTCGGTATATCAGATCAACGAATCAAGGACTAGTTCTAAAAGCAAGGAATTGCAATCAGAAATAGAAGATTCGGCCCGAAGAGGGTGCTACGGTCTAAGACTGAAGATAAATTCCTAAACTTAGAGATTGTAAGCTATGATAGGAAACTAAAAAAATTAAATTATTACCTAAGGGTCGGGGCCGCGGAGAGAAATCTTGAAGATTAGAAGCTTGAATCTCGAAACCATGATTAGGGTGCACTATGGGTTTTGTCCTTGGAGTTCTTTGGCTTCAGAATTCATTCTCTCTGGTAAATTCTAGCCTCTTCGTCCAACCTCCTATCTCTCTTTGAGGAAAAAAGCTTTTATAGGTTTTCCCTTAATTATGCACCTGTTTACGGGCATTTAATTGAATTGCACGCCTGAATTTTGGCGTTTAATCACTTTGAGTCGGTCACCGACTCAGTGAGCGATTGGCTGACTTGCTCAGCAAGTTTTCTAGTCCTAACAAATTAGGACTAATTGCGTGCATGTTACCATGTGCTCAATTTAATTAAGCGTTTAACCTGAAGCGTTTAACCAAGGAAACGTAGGGGTCAAGAATAGTAAGACTAGGTCGGGCGTAGGCCAATTGTGTGCAGGTGGTGAAGCGCTCAATCCGATCACGCGTCCTATTTCAGGCGCGTAATCGAGTCTCGAATCGGTCTGGAAAAGGAAGTTTGGTGTGAAAGGTGGATTGATCACGCGCTTGTGGTTTTACGTGCGATCTAATTACACGTGGGGTTTTACGCTCGTAATTCGGAGTTGTCCGGGTATGGTCTCTAGAATGAAATACAAGACTATTATTTCAGTCAGTATTCTAGCTATATACTGTTGCTTAGTATATAGTTTACCCATTTCAGAATCTGAGCCATAGAACTATTGTTTCAGCTTGTGTTCAACCATGTACTATTATTTCAGTGCATGATTCTCATATCAGGGTAAAGAAGGTCAAAGGTTTACCGAACAAAAAATATATTCCGAGAAGGGAAAATGAGGGTGTCTACAGATGCCCCACTTCGGCGCGCTCTTGCGAAGTAAGAACACGTTGAAGAAGTAGACACCCCTCATTCGAGGTGTCTTCTCACTTTTCTTAGGAATTCATAAATGTGAATTAGGGACGCTGACATGGCATGTTTGGCTTTCTTATCTATCAGCGCAAGCTTAAATGGAGCATTTGGGGGCCCAGTGGTAGCTGTCGAAAGACACTTTCCAGATCTGTGGGTGCATGGCACATCCCGTCGCATGACGGGAGTTAACAGAGGGATATGGCGCAATCGAGGTACCGGGGGGTGTCATACAAATGTCCATAAGGTCCAGGGACCGGTAATACAAAAAGAGAGAGTGCAATATAATATCGAAGGCTTTAACAAGTCATGTCAGATCGGGCGCATTATTGCTCACACTAATGCGCATTAGGTGTTCATTTTCCAATAGGCATTTGTAAGTTTTTAGATTCAGTATATTTGTTGTTCAATTTCCCAGGGAAAAGGGGCCGGTTTGGGCTGGTAATTAAGGTGAATTTTGTGAGGGTTGATTAGTTGAATTCTGCGCAGTGGTGCGTGCGCTTGATTCATCTGGAGTCGGTCTTTTAAGTAGGGAATTCTGGTCTTAATGTATTTGAACAAATGATTCTGCATAGTGGCGTATGTGCTCGATCCAATTCTGCGCAGTGGGATATGCGCTTGATGTGAGTTCAGGGGGTCTCTAAGTTGGGGAATTTTGATCCTAAGGTATCTGAACAAGTGATTCTGCCTAGTGGCGTATGCGCTCGATCCAATTCTGCGCAGTGGGATATGCGCTTGATTGTGAGTTTAGGCGGTCTCAGGAGTTAAAAGTCAGCTTTATGGTATATGGGTGATGAGGCACTTAATCAATTTTTTTTTTTGATATTTAGAGAAGGGTGAATTGAGTCTATTTACTTTGTTGCTTTTTTTCTTTGTATTTTTTTTTGTTTTTGATAGTATTATTTTCTTTCTGATTTTTTTTATTTTTTTATTTTTATAGTAGAAGATTTCTTTTTTGAAGCAAGTAAGAGGGTCTTGAGATTTTGAAATTCTAGGGATTTTAACTTAAGATCAATTCAGTGGTAAAATGACGGAAAACGTGGCTACCGAGACATCGCTGAGCAGATCCACCGGTACGGGATTTGTGAACCCAACCGTTTATGCGATTGTCAAGACGACACTTGGCATGCCAGATACTCCATCTAACCTTCTCGACGAATACTGATGATTGTCTCTTATGAGAGGACTACAGCAACTCGCGAGTCAAGAGAGATGGGTTTTGAAAATATTTTGATTTAATCATAAATAACTATATTTATAAGAAATATCGAGTAATTGAAAAATGCTTACCTGGGTTGTGCGATGGGACTTGTAATATTGTAGCGGGATATTGTTGCGATGGAGCTTTGAAGTTGTCTTTTCTTTCTTTTCTTTTTTTCTTTGTCTGCTGTGACAGTCGGTGGTTGTTGGTGTGATGTAGCGTCTTGGGGAAGGTGATGTCATGATGTGACAAGTGGTGTTGTGGTGATGCCGCGATGGGACTTGGATAGTTTTCGACAGTATGTTCGTACTGTAGCTTGGCATTAGTGGGATGCGATGGGACATGGGAGGAGTCTCAGGTTCTCTTTTTTTTTGCTTTCTTCTACTATGGTATCTGGTGGCTATTTGTATCGGGCAATTTGGAAGGAAGGTTCTTTGTTTTAGTGATGGGACCTGATTGAGCATGCTCCCTTTTCTTCTTTGGCGCGGTAAGCGTGTTGTTTGAGCTTTCCGGGCAGCAGTGTCCGCAATGAGAAGTATAACGTAGTTAGCGGTGGGACACTGGTAGGATGTTTTCGCACATGGACGTTGATCTCTTTGTTTAACAGAACCTGGGTCAGGTGAGCTCATGTTGTGATTGCGTTGTGTTGGCTTTTCTAACGTATTTGCATTTTCAAAATTTTCGATGGGCCATGGGAGCATAGCCACAATTTTTGCAATGGGATCAGATATTGGGGTGGTGTCATGCGTGTGTGTTTTTTTTATCATGGTGGGATGTGCTTGGGTGGTTGTACGATGGGACAAAATCATTTCGAATGTGGTAGGTCAGGGGTGACGATGTCATGCGAGGCATGCATATCTTGTATGTAATAAGACTAGGGGTATGGTTGACGTTTTTGATAAGGTTACGTGATGGGAGTAGAGTGAGCGGTTGTTCCTTCTTCGATGTGGGTAGCCTATAAGGCTCCGCAATGTGACAAAGGGAATTTTCCTTGAATTGGGAGAGAACTTTGTGTAAAAAAAAAAAAAAAAGGAATTACGTGCTGATCGATTTTAAAGTGTACCCTTGCAAGTGCACAAGTTCGATTGCAGCACGGCGAAATCAAGGGTGTCGAACCCACAGGGAAGCGCAAAATTAGATTAATTTTAAAGAGATTTCAAAGACCCAAGGAAGTACCAAGGGTGAGAGATTTCATTGTCAAGCTTTACCACTACACAATGCAATAATCAAAAGAACTAAATCAAGCTATGCACGGATGAATTATGATTAAGAAATTAACAATGATGAAATGATCAAGGAGTTTGCTAACCCTAGATTTGTAACTTTTCTACAATCAACCACACAGTTTCATGTTAAATCATTATACCATCATTTAACTACAAGAAAAATGAATCGATGAAAATGCAATTATTGATTCGACATATCCTATCCGAACACTATGACACATCCAATCACGGCATGCATCACGCGAAAGGCATAGCGTATCTCAAATTCGAAATCACAACCATAAGAATCAATCGCACGGCATCCTATATCGATCTACAAGATCGATCTATGTGGAATAATTCGTTTATTGTCGCCTATCACACGGTCAACGGCTATAAACGAGTATTCGATGATAACACGATGAAGCACACACTAAAAGGCGTACGATTTAATAATTCTAATAAGAAATTGTAAACTTAAAAGTAAGTTAGTTACTCATCTAGGGGTCGCTTCCTCCTTGAACAAGGGGTTTAGCCGCTCATCCTTGATTCACACGCACAATATAAATCAAAAGCCATCACAAAAATTGCTCTTTTATTTATCAACCGTTTGATCTTTTTGGAGAAGATCACAACCTTACATAGCTTTTATCTAAATACAATACTAAAAATATTAAAGAAAAAATTGCTAAAGGCCCTAAGAAAATCTACTGAGCAAAAGACCCCCCTGAACCCTAAACATCCTGTTGTTTAAATAGGGCCCCGGGCTAGAATTATTCCATATCCGAATCAATAGATTGAATTTTGAAATCAATCGATTGAATTTTTAATTCAATCGATTGAATTCAAAATTCGAATTTTGGTGGCTCATCTGCATTCCCAAAATCAATCTATTGAATTTAAGGAATTCAATCTATTGAATTCCAAATTCAATTTATTGATTTTTGGAAATCAATCTATTGATTTTGGAAATCAATCTATTGATTTCCAAATTCAATCTATTGATTTTTGGGCAGCTTTTTAAACTCAATCGATTGAGTTTCAAATCTCAATCGATTGAACTGGGCATGTGACATATTTAACTCTCGAAATTGTGGCTAGACCAATCAGTCTTTTTCACGGATATCAGTGCTTTCACTGGCTCCATGGTCCAAAGTTCATATAATCCCTTAATTATGTTCACTTAAGTTCTTTCAACATCCCACGGTCCATAACACCTGAAACCACTAAAACTACACAACAGCCATTAGAATGCCTTCATCGAATAGCTAAATGTTAGTATTTAGGGTGCGAAATATAGTCATATTTCGGCACAGATCATACCCCCAAACTTACACTTTGCTAGTCCTCAAGCAAAGAGAATGATAAATATGTCAAAGCAAATTAAACTAACATCCTAAAAAATTAAATGTCACTTTCGTAGGGAGACCGATTGCATTTAGCATATGCAATAAGCCTTTAAACCTCTAGGTGATCCCTAGGGGAGGAGTTGTGTCTCCTGAAGGTTTTCAGTGAAGATACCTACAAACTTCAAAAAAAAAAAATTTCAAAATCATCGATAGAAGAGTTTTCAAAAATCAGTTTATATAATATATATACCTTTAAAATAAAAAACCAATAATCATTTCAGCATGCAAAAGTTCATTCTCAAATACCGATGGCATGATAATTCTACTGTTGTTTATTCCAATTAACCCAATGCTCCTATTCTTAGACCAATTTTTCATTTATGCCGAGAATGTCATGTGCACATGTGCCAATGCTTAAATCGTTTCATTGCTAGATTAATCCAAATCGGGAATCATCGGATCCAAAGTTTCGACTCAATCCTCACCTTAGGTATACACTTAAAACAAAATCGCTCCAATTAATGATTTACTTTTTCCACACATGTGAGAGAGTTACAATACAAACAAAAAGGTCTCACATGATATAAGAAAGATGGTGTATCAAAGAATCAAAAGAAATCTCATGGTGAAAGATATTTGTATCCTAAGCACGTTATACCAACAACCATAGTCATTGCATCATCACTCTCTACAAGGCATTTACCAATCGAGATCAGATCACGAAGGTCTTTTCTATGGTTGTAATGAGGCTTGGGTGAAGGTTATGAAAGAAAGGGGAAATTGGATTCAAATTTCTCTGAGAAACTAGAAAAAGAACTACAATTTAATTTTCTAACTTTCCACTCTTTCTTTCTCGAATTTTTCAGAATTTCTCTTTCATTTCAACTTTTTTCCTTCTTTTAATTCCTTTTATTTATTTATTTATTTTTTTATGCACATATTTTTCTGCCATATGCTCCTTGCAAGTATTATCGCCATGACTCTCCACTTTCTCTCTTGTTCTTGTCCCTCTTTCCTAATTTCTCAGAGATTGAAAGGTAAAGTTTTGTATTCTTTTTTTTTTGAAACTAGTGTGGGGTATGGTTAATATAGCTTAACAAGGAATATTTATGACAAAAAAATTTTAATCAAGGCTCAAAGAGGGTGCAACAAGGAAAATCAATATAAGGTGGGGCATTTTAGGCAGAAACGAGCCAATGATGGCCTTTGATCATTTCCTTTCACGATGGTAATGATGCCTATTTGTCTTGAGTTTAAACGCAATGAGTTCTAGCGCAATGATATAAAGCATGCGAAATAAACAAGCCGAGATAAAATGTATGAGATTTTAACAATTAAGCACGAATTTCAAAGATACTCCGAATTTATTTTAGCACTCATCAAGAATGAGGAAAAAGTTCTAAAGCTCACGGGTTTAGTCTTTCTTAGGATCCTAGAATTCCAAATTTGAACTAATCTTTTGATTTCCGGACCTAAGCATGGGGAAAGTGTAAAATATTTTCTAAGTATAAATTTCAAACTAATCTTTAAATGTTCACAATGGAGTTAATTATCCTAAACAACAACAGTTTTACCATGACATGAATATTTAAAAATTAAAATTTTACATGCATCAGTGACTAAAGTTTGAAAGCGACGCCAAAAATAAACAACGATGATTTTTTTTTTTTAATTGGTATTGAAGGTGCATATAAAATGTGGTCAAACATATATTGCAAAAGTTAAAAATCATGAACCACGCATTTGAGCACACCACCCCCAAACTTGATGTTTCCAATGTCCTCGTTGGATTGTTGCAGGACCCCAAACCTGTTTTAAACTGATCACGATTTTCAAGGCAAAATAAGGTGAATTGATATAAATAAAAAAATTTTAAAAAATGGAGCAATTACTAGAATAAATTTATATTAATTGCAATGTGTTCATACACTTATTCTTTTTATTTTTTAACTAACCTAATGCAACAATTAACGAAAAATAAAAACAAAGTTACGAGAGCAAACAAAGTTAAATCCTAACACAAAATCCTAACACACTTCTAGAGAAGAAACTAAAATCCTAAAGCTAAAACAGAAATCAATCCCTCATTCCTTGTTGCTTGTCATTCCGGGCTTCGATTTCGGAAATGCATAACGCCACATCTCCTCAGTGAGTCCAACCTTGCCGGGTGGTGGTATTAGGGCTTGAGGCGGTGATGTTGGTGGGGTAGGAGGCGGCGGTACGAGTGGTGGTTGCAGATTCAATTTCGCCCATAAATAGGTTGGAATCAAGTTCATTGTCGGGTCATTTTCAGCTTCGATGGAGCGAGTAAAATGTGGACGCGGTGAGTCTATGATCATGTATTCCAATGCTGAAATCGGCGAAGTCGAGTGTGGAGATACCAAGTCAAGATCAATGATTTCCCGATTTGATAAATCGAGAGGTTGTTGTGGCGAATCTCAACGCAGCCTTTTCCTTGCCGGTTCAGTAAGGCGTTTAGTTGCGGAACGAGTGCAGTATCGGATTGAGACCATTGATTGAAGCTAGGGATGACAAATTCTAAGAAACCGAGGGATTGTTTTCAAAAATTTGAGCTACGTACTTATTAAATAAGTTAAAACAAAAAACTATCCTAAAAATAAACTAAGCTAAGATTGGAAATTTTGGGAGTGATTTTAGGATGGTTCAGAAATAGCATAAGTCAATCGATTGAAATGTCAAAATCAATCGATTGACTGAGTGCAAAAGGAAATTTGCCTGGATTTGAAAAGAATTTTCCTTTTAAAGGTCATATTGAAATTTGGGCCAAATCATCAAATCGGAGGAAACCTTCAATAGTCAAATCGATTAAAACCGAGTTTTGAACTAGACCACGGTCACTTTCCAATTGAGTTGCCAACTCAATCGATTGAAGATTGCCTAAACGACCAGCCTTTTTGAATTAAAAAATTTTCAATCGATTGAATTATCAGTTAACTAACAATTTACTAAAAAGGCATGTGCACTTCCTCAATTTGCCAAAAGTAAGTCATGATATTCCATTTAGCTAGAAGAGATGATTACACCCACACGATCTTTCAAACTATCTTAAAAACACGATTATATTATCCATCAAACCAAAGGAACTAAAATCCTACGATCACCCAAAATACATCACAATATTAACCTACTACAATCACCACAAAATAGAAATCAAACAAGAAACATCATCAACCTCATTCACACAACATCACAAAATCCACATAGATCAGATCCAACGGATCAATCTTCATTATTGTCGTCGTCGTTACCCTCTCCTTCCATTGCCACTCGCACTCGTGCAATGAAGTCATTCGCTTCTCTCGGGAATGATTCCCGAGCGATTTGGGTTAAGAGAGAGCCTTGATATCGCAACATCCGATCCATGCCATCGATAGTCAAATAGAACCTATCCATGCGCGCCTCGAGGCATGTGATTGTTGCCTCGGCATTGAACTCAAGAGCTTCATCAGGGCGAGGTCTACGAATACCGCCATGCTGGCGTTGCGCGGGGTTTGGGGCTTGAGGTGGACCCTGGACTGGGCCGTTTTGCCCGAAAAGAGCTTTTATACTCTTGGTCCATACATTTCTTCCATATTGATAAAATTGCATGTCACCAATATCTTCATCACAGTAGATCGGGCATTGCAGGTGCTCGAGAAGATGCATTACGAAGTGGGGAAAGTACAACAAGAGGGACTCACATCGACGTATCAACGTTCTGATGTCATTATGGCATCGATACATTGCCTCAAGCATCAATTTCGGGGCATTTAACCATGTATTTATGTAAACGGTGTACAATGCCGCCACCCAGTCGTCGGTTCTCTTGCTCTTAGTCCCGTGAGGCAGTAAATTTGTGGACATGACAATATCCCATAATAGGACATCACGAGGCAAATCGGAACGCTTTGTAGCTTGGCCCGACCCTCGCCTACCCCCACACATGTTTGCAATCATCTTGTCTTGACTGAGGTTTAATTGAGGCCCGATTTGATGATTTGGAGGTCGGTTCATAAGGAAGTGAAAGGCCTCGGCAAGATCTGATGCTTGAATCCGATAGTTCAGTTATCGATCCTTACTTTAATGCAATCAACTCCCGATGGAGATCGTCCTGCCGGAATCCATTCCATGTTCTGATAAAATAATCGGACGATGCGAGTTGATACATCAATGGGAGGCGCTGCTAATAGCATTTCAATACAAACCGCTTCGATGTAGGCAATGGAATGTGCAGCTTCAGGGATACGGCGGAACTCCGTGAGATCGAAAAAAATTTCAATCAAAATTTCACGATCAACATATTCTTCAGTTGGTACATCTTTTGGAACACGAAGTTCAGTCTTCGATCGACCATTCACCGCTTTGATGGAAAGAACAAGAATGGTGAAGCTTTTGGAAAGGTGCATAGAAGGACTCGCCGAAATCCTTTAAAAAGATAATTTCGGAGTCGGGTTGGTACAAAAAAAATGAATTTGATCGGTTGAACATGAAAGTTCAATCGATTGAAGTAATTGTGGCACAAAGAGAGTGATCCATGCATAAATGTGTCACTATTTTCCAATGAGGAGTTAATTGATAAGACAAAAAGCATTTGTGAATTTAGTAAGCATCCAATTTTCAATCGATTGAAGAAGTGAGGTGATTAATTCCTTCACTCATTTAATGCATGCCTATTTCCAATGAATCTCATGAAGAGACATGCAGTAAGGCGCTTGGGGATTTGTAGGTAGAATTCAAATGTCGAACGGGCCAATCGATTGAAATAAACTTTCCACTAATTCAAATGCCCAATCAGGTCAATCGATTAAAAATAATAATTTTCAATCGATGAAAAAGAAAATTGCATTGACTGATTCTGCATCAATAGATACTGATACACCGCAACACATTAATGCATTTGACATGGGTTTTGACTAATTGCCCCTTATCTCAATCGATTGAATTCTTAAGAAGAGAATTCAATTGATTGAAACCAAAATTGATGTGGATGATTTGAAAAGTCATGTGATATGACTTTGAATTAACGTGTGGCAGCAAGAGTACTTTGCGATCCTCTCAATCGATTGAATTTTATTTTAATTCAATCAATTCAGCAGAATTTCACCATTATGCTAAAAATATCCAGCAGAATTTCACTATTATGCTAAAAATATCCAGCATAATTTCACTATTATGCTAAAAATATCCTGAGTCAATCAATTGACTCAGGTCTTTTAACACAACAATCAAGGACCATACAACTAAAATCTATCCCACTGGCTTGCCTCCCAGGAAGCGCTGAGTTTACGTGTCGACAGCTCGACCGATTCTTCATCACATTGGTGGCTCAATGAGATCTGTTTCTTCAACCATCATTTGAAACTTCGACTCCAATAGCGGTTTAAGCCGTTGACCATTTACTTTCAGAATTCGATTATCTTTGATGTCTCTAATTTCGACGGCACCAAATTCGGATGTGGAAATGACCTGAAAAGGTCCCTCCCATCTTGATTGTAATTTTTCCGGATGAAATTTTAACTTTGAATTGAACAGCCAAACTTTTTACCCTGGATGAAATTCCTTTCTGGAGATTAACTTATCGTGAAGCCTTTTGGATCTTTCCTTGTAAAGTCTAGCATTCTCATATGCATCATAACGTAACTCATCGACAGTTTGATCCAGCAGATTGCATGTCAAAATTAAATCGTTTGATTGCCCAAAAGGCTTTGTGTTCAATTTCAACTGGAAGGTGGCACGCCTTCCCAAACACAAGCCGAAATGGAGACATTCCAATTGGTGTCTTGAATGCCGTCCTGTATGCCCAAAGAGCATCCGATAGGCGAAGAGACCAATCCTTTCTGTCTGTTCTGATAGTCTTTTCTAAAATCCGTTTGATTTCACTATTCAATACCTCAACTTGACCACTAATTTGCGAATGGTAAGGTGTTGCCACTTTGTGAGTGACTCTATATTTCTTCATTAAAGTTGCAAACTGGTGATTACAAAAGTGTGAACCACCATCACTGATGATAGCTCGGGGTATTCCGAATCAGTTGAACACGTTCTCCTTAAAAAACTTTACCACCACCTTGTGGTCATTCGATCGAGTGGCTATAGCTTCCACCCATTTTGAGACATAGTCTACAGCCACCAAAATGTTGAGAAACCCAAATGATGGGGGAAATGGTCCCATAAAGTCGATTCCCCACACGTTAAAAATTTTGACAACCAAAATCGAGTTCAACGGCATCATGTCTCGTTTAGAGATATTTCCCAAATTTTGACATTTTACACATCCCTTGCAATAATCCATTGCATCGCGAAAGATAGTGGGCCAGTAGAATCCACTTTGTTAAATTTTGAATGTGGTCTTTCGTCCCCCAAAGTGACCTCCACAAGCTCCATTATGAAAAAAATTCATCACACTTGATTGTTCTTCTTTGGGCACACATCGTCGGATTATTTGATCATAGCAGAATTTAAACAAGTGTGGTTCATCCCAGAAGTAGTACTTCACTTGGGAGAACAATAAATTTTGATTATTTTTACCCCACTGCAACGGGATTTGACCCGTAACCAGGTAATTGACGATGTTTGCATACCAAGGAGTTTCATTTAGAGCCGCACGGATAACCATCAATTGCTCATCGGAAAAGGTATCTCGAATAGGTTCTGCAGAAGATGTTGCTTTAGGAAGTAAACGAAACAGGTGGTCTGCAACCACATTTTCAACTCCCTTTTTGTCTCGTATCTCAAAATTGAATTCTTGCAGCAGCAGAATCCATCGGATCAGTCTTGATTTTGTATCCTTCTTTGCCAATAAGTACTTAAGTGGGGAATGATCAGAAAAAACTACGATCTTGGACCCGAGCAAGTATGACCGAAACTTGTCCAACGCATAAACTATAGCCAATAACTCTTTCTCTGTGGTGGTGTAGTTTATTTGTGCGTCGATCAATATTTTACTTGCATAGTAAATTACATGAGGTAATTTATCTATTCTTTGGCCTAAAACTACTCCAATTGCATAATCTGATGCGTCGCACATTAGTTCAAAGGGAAGCGAGTAATCCGGAGGTTGAATTATGGGAGCATTGGATAATAGTTTTCTTACTTTCAAAAATGCCTTCATGCAATCATCATCAAAGATGAAAGGAACATCCTTCCCAAGCAAGGTACATAATGGTTTAGCCACCTTGCTAAAATCTTTGATAAATCTTCTGTAAAACCCCGCATGCCCCAAAAATGATCAAATTTGTTGAACACTCCTTGGTGGTGGCAAATTAGCAATTAAGTCGACTTTTGCCTTGTCGACTTCAATTCCTTTCTTGGAAATGATATGCCCTAACACAATTCCCTGTTGAACCATAAAATGGCTCTTTTCCCAGCTTAAAACAAGATTAGATTCTACACAACCTTGTAATACCTGTGTCAAATGGTTCAGACACATTTCAAAGGTCCTCCCAAAAACCGAGAAGTCGTCCATGAATACTTCAATAAATTTGTCAACCATATCCGAGAATATTGCTAACATACAACGCTGAAAAGTGGCCGGCGCATTACAAAGTCCGAAAAGCATCCTTCAATATGCAAAGGTTTCATAAGGGCAAGTAAACGTTGTCTTTTCTTGGTCTGATGGAAATACAGGCACTTGATTGTATCCCGAGTAACCATCAAGAAAAAAATAATATTCTTATTCTGCCAACTTTTCTAAAATTTGATCAATAAATGGCAGGGGAAAATGGTCCTTTCTCATGACAGTGTTCAATTTCTGATAATCGATATATACACGCCATCCAGTGGTCTCACGTGTAGGCACCAATTCCCCGTCGGTGGTCTCCTTCACTGTTATTCCCGATTTCTTTGGAACAATCTGAATTGGACTTACCCATTCACTATCTGAAATTGCATAAATGATTCCTGCATCAAGTAATTTGATAATCTCTTTCAAAACAACTTCTTTCATGTTGGGATTCAGCCATCTTTGTGGCTCTCTTGACGATGTGCTACCTTCTTCAAGGTGGATCTTGTGCATACACACCGACGGATCTATCCCTTTTAGATCGGCTAATGTCCATCCGATTGCTCTTTTGTAGTTCTTGAGTACTCCAATCAGTTCTCCTTTTTGCTTTTCTGACAAAGTTGCAGAGATTGTCACCAGAAGTGTTTCAGATGGTCCCAGGAAAACATACTTAAGTGAATCAGGTAATTGTTTCAACTCAAGATTTGGTGGTTGCTCAATTGAAGGCATCAATTTGGGTTTTTCCACTCAAGATTTGGTGGTTGTTCAATCCGTGCCTTCCATGGCTTCTTCTCCTGAGAAATTGAGATGGTGTTCATTTCCTCGAAATTTTGCTCAACACTTCCTCCCTCATCATAGATTGTCAGCAAAGCGGTTTCAAATTCCTCCTTAGTGAGCATCGAGGGAAGCGCTTCTTCGACCACTTCATCAACCTGATCAATATAAAAGCAATCAACCTCTTCTTCGTTGGAAAAATGGTTCATAGCATTGAACACATTCAATCTAACTTTCATATTTCCAGAGGAGACATCCATCACTCCTGTATGACAGTTAATACAAGCATTTGCAGTTGCAAGGAAGGGACGTCGAAGGATAATGGGGATTTGGTTTTCTGATTTGAATCGTTGTTCCATATCCAAAACTACAAAGTCCACAGGAAAGATAAATTTATTGATTCCTACCAAGACGTCCTCGATGATACCCCTAGGTCGTCTTTCAGACCTATCTGCTAATTGAAGTGTCACCGTAGTCGGTTGCAATTCACCCAGGCCTAATTTTTCGAACACCGAGAATGGGATCAAGTTCACACTTGCTCCCAGATCTAAGAGTGCTCTTTCAATTGTTTGTCCACCAATAACACATGCAACAGTTGGGACTCCAGGGTCCTTAAGCTTTGGTGGCGCATTCAACTTTAGGATGGAACTGACTTGATTAGTCAGGAACACTTTCTTGGACACATGTGTACGTGTCTTCCTCTTTCGGGTGCATAAGTCCTTGAAGAACTTGGCGTATGCAGGAACTTGGTTAATGGCATCGAGCAAAGGAAGATTAATCTTTACTTGCTTAAACGTTTCGAGAATATCATCCATTTTTTAAGGACCCTTCCCCAATCTGGATGGAGGTGTAAGGCACTCAAGGAATGGCACCTTAGGTGTATGGGGATTTATTTCCATTGCTAGGTCCACTTCAAGTTCCTGTCGAACATTTTTGGGATTTTCATTCTTCTCTTTTTCTGGTTCTTCTTCCTTTTCAGCTTTTTTTTCTATTTCTTCAGCTTCAGATGGAATTTCAACCTGGTTGTCGATCACTCGACCACTTCTCAAGACCATTACAGCCTTCAGCTGATGGCTGGTTGGTGGCCCTTCACCAGATGGTGCGTGGCCTCGCGGGTTGTTGATAGGTTGGCTAGGAAGCCTTCCCTCTTCTCTTTGACTCATTTGGTTAGCCAATTGACCGATCTGATCTTGCATTTAAGCCATGGACTGCTGGTACGCTTGCATAGTTTGTTGTTGAGCTTGCAGAATTTGCATCAAATTTTCTTCAAAATCAGAATTCCTTGAACTTGAAGCATTGGTTTGGTTGAAATTTTGATGTTGACAATGCTCAGAATTTGGGTGCTGATAATTCAAATTTTGTTGGAAATTCGAATTTCGTTGGAAGTTAGAATTCTTGTGTAGATGAAAACCTTGTTGTCCACTTGATGTATTTGCTTTATACTGCTGGTTTCCTTGTCCAGTTTGACTTGATCCTCCCCAGCCTAGGTTAGGATGGTTTTTCCACTCAGGATTATAGGTGTTTGAATAAGGATTCCTATCTTGTCGTTGATATGACTGAGTCACATTAACTTGCTCCTGGGGATTTGATTCTTTGGGAAAAATCATCAGAGTGGTTGGACACTCGTTAGATGTGTGACCTTGATTCTCACAAACTGTGCAAACAGTAGGGGCATTGAGGGTTTTAGCTTGCTGAGTTGCGGCAAGCAACATATTCATTTGTTTTGACAACATATCCACTTTTGTTGACAACTCAGAGGTTTTGTTGTTAACGTCAAACAACCCCTCTTTTGTCAACACATGAGACTTTGTTGATAAATCAAGGTTAACACGTCCCAAATTTTCGCTTTGCATTGAGGTTTGACTCAACCTTTCGAATAGAGTCCATATTTTGTCATGCACTTTTATGGAATAGGATCCTCCACACGATGCATTGACCATACGTCTTTCTTCTGGGATTAGTCTATTGTAAAAACTCTGAACTTGTTGCCATCTTAGAATATAATGATTAGGGCAGCTTCTAAGCAATTCCTTAAAACGCTCCCAACATTCGTGAAATGTTTCAACAGGTTGCTAAGCATAAACCAGAATTTTCTGACGTAACTCGTTAGTTTTACTCATGGGAAAATATTTTTTTAAGAATTCACGTTGCAACTCAGTCCAACTCGTGATGGATCTTGGTTCTAATGAATTAAACTACGATCTCGCCTTATCTCGCAAAGAAAGGAAAAAGTCGCAATTTAGCTATCTCGTCAGTCACATTATGAACTCTAAACATTTTGCATACCCCAACGAATTTGGTTAGATGGGCATACGGATTCTCATTACTCAATCCGTTAAAGATGGGCAACATTTGAATCATTGCCGATTTGAATTCAAAGTGATTCCTAGGAATGGGAACATGAACGATACTATCTTGATCCTCGTAAGGACCAGGATCATAGTATTGTTCCAACGTTCGTGGGCCTTCTGGTGGTTCACGATGGTTTTCACCATTATTGTTGTTCACATTCCTTTCTCCTTCTCTTTGTCTTTGATCGGTCATAACTTCGGAGTTATTATGCTGGATCCGATTGCTCTTTCGATTTGTTTTACAAGCTCGCTCGATTTCTCGATCCAACGGTTGAAGAGTTGGGCGATGAGATCGGGTAAAGCTCATACACCACTGAACCAAAATAAAATAGACTCAAAATGCCACAGTTCAGAATTAATCGATTGATTTTTTGACAATCAATCGATTGAAACAGAGTGGGAAAAAATCAAATAATTCAATAGATTGAATTCCTAAAATCAATAGATTGATTTTATCAATTCAATAGATTGAATTTCCAAATTCAATAGATTGAATTTATAAATTCAATCGATTGAACTCCCAAAATCAATAGATTGAATTCCGGAAATCAATGGATTGAATATATCAATTCAATCGATTGAGAATGGGAACAACCAATAATTTCAATCGATTGAGCTTATCAGTTCAATTAATTGATAGGACAATCAAATGCAAAAAAAAAAAATCTGACTAACAAGCACAGTCAATCGATTGACTAACAAACAGTGATGTATTTTATATTTCCACTAGAAATTTTGCAATCAACTCGAAACAGAAAAAGCTGTTATTTTTTTTACTTTTTTTTATTTTATTTTATTTTTTATAAAAAAAAAATGAAACAGGGAAATGTGCACAGTTTAAAATCGATCGATTGATTTTTACAAATCAATCGATTGATTAGCAACAAGATGCAATCTCCACTTCTCAGTCAATCGATTGAATATGAAAAATCAATCGGTTGACTGGCAACCAGAGAACAAAAATCTCCTAAAAAAAAAAAAAAATTTCATCGCAATCCCCGGCAACGGTGCCAAAAACTTGGTCGGTTTTAAAGTGTACCCTTGCAAGTGCACAAGTTCGATTGCAGCACGGCGAAATCAAGGTTGTCGAACCCACAGGGAAGCGCAAAATTAGATTAATTTTAAAGAGATTTTAAAGACCCAAGGAAGTACCAAGGGTGAGAGATTTCATTGTCAAGATTTACCACTACACAATGCAATAATCAAAAGAACTAAATCAAGCTATGCACGGATGAACTATGATTAAGAAATTAACAATGATGAAATGATCAAGGAGTTTGCTAACCCTAGATTTGTAACTTTTCTACAATCAACCACACAGTTTCATGTTAAATCATTATACCATCATTTAACTATAAGAAAAATGAATCGATGAAAATGCAATTATTGATTCGACATACCCTATCCGAACATTATGACGCATCCAATCACGGCATGCATCATGCGAAAGGCATAGCGTATCTCAAATTCGAAATCACAACCATAAGAATCAATCGCACGACATCCTATATCTATCTACAAGATCGATCTAGGTGGAATAATTCGTTTATTGTCGCCGATCACACGGTCGACGGCTATAAACGAGTATTCGATGATAACACGATGAAGCACACACTAAAAGGCGTACGATTCAATAATTCTAACAAGAAATTGTAAACTTAAAAGTAAGTTAGTTACTCATCTAGGGGTCGCTTCCTCCTTGAACGAGGGGTTTAGCCGCTCATCCTTGATTCACACGCACAATGTAAATCGAAAGTCATCACAAAAATTGCTCTTTTATTTATCAACCGTTTGATCTTTTTGGAGAAGATCACAACCTTACACAGCTTTTATCTAAATACAAAACTAAAAATATCAAAGAAAAAATTGCTAAAGGCCCTAAGAAAATCTACCGAGCAGAAGACCCCCCTGAAAGCTAAACATCCTGTTGTTTAAATAGGATCCCAGACTAGAATTATTCCATATCCGAATCAATCGATTGAATTTTGAATTCAATTGATTGAATTCAAAATTTGAATTTTGGTGGCTCATTTGCATTCCCAAAATCAATCTATTGAATTTAAGGAATTCAATCGATTGATTTTCGAAAATCAATCTATTGAATTCCAAATTCAATCTATTGATTTTGGAAATCAATCTATTGATTTTTGGGCAGCTTTTTAAACTCAATCGATTGAGTTTCAAATCTCAATCGATTGAACTGGGCATGTGACATATTTAACTCTCGAAACTGTGGGTAGACCAATCAGTCTTTTTCACAGATTTCAGTGTTTTCGCTAGCTCCATAGTCCAAAGTTCATATAGTCCCTTAATTATGTTCACTTAAGCTCTTTCAACATCCCACGGTCCATAACACTTGAAACCACTAAAACTACACAGCAGCCATTAGAATGCCTTCATCGGATAGCTAAATGTTAGTATTTAGGGTGCAAAATATAGTCATATTTCGACACAGATCACGCGCCTGTTTACAGTCGCGTAATCCAATTGCATGCTTGTTTCTGATTCAGGGTCTAAGGGATTGATTATGCGCATGGATATGCACGTGTGATTGTATTACGCGCTTTAAGTATCTGTGCGCAATTAAAGGGCCACCAGGTCACTGCGCGGATGACCTTTCATATTGCGCAGCACGAGGAGCTAGTTTGATTGGATTAAACGTCCTATGACGTGCGTGGGATCGGAGTGTCACTCGGTCAATGTACGGGTGACCTTTCATATTGCACGGCGTGAACGGGTCGTTTGATTAGATTGCGCGGCTATTGAAAAGCGTGGGATCGGAATCTCGAGCTGACTGCACGACGATAGTTTCATTGCGCGCTTGAATCTTAGTGCGGGTTTTAGGTTAAGCGTGATATATGTTGCGCGTCATCGGATTAAGCGCGCGTAGTTAAGGGCGCGATTGGAGCAGTACTCTATATAAGCGTGGGAGGCTTCATTTGCTTTTCACTCTCTGGTTTAGCTTCGAGTATTGACTTTTCTAAGTGTTTTGGTGCTCTGAGATTCGTGTTTTAGAGATATTGAGCGATCTAACCGTCAGATTGGGATGGGGTTTCATCTTATATTCCTTATTTCGTGCGATCTTCGCCCTGAGGTGATACTCGAGGACGGTATTGGGAATGAGGGTGCTGGTCTTCACACCGTTCCTTTTTAGGGAGCAGTGAAGGTAGTGTTGCGGAGGCAGTGGCGGAGTAGGTGAAGATGACGGGGAGAGGAGGACTAAAAAGTGGAGGGATGTGTCCCTAACCCATTTTTCGTCTCTTCTACCGGTGGCTCATTTGAGTCCTCCAAGTCTGGTGGCAACATCTCTGAAGCCTCCGATTGGACGTTCTGCTCCTCGCTTTGGCTCATTATAGTTTTTGTTTTCATTTTGGGTTGTATGTTAGGTTCTAGGTTTTCATTTTGGATTGTAAATTCAGGAGGTATGCCTCCGGCGATATTGTAAAATTTTGAATTATGAATAAAGGGGCATTTTTTATTATTATTTATTGTCTATTGTCTATTGTGCTCATCTAGTTGGTTTAAATTTTCTTAATTGATTAATTGGACTTATCTGATTTGTTTTGACGTAGTTTTAGGATTTAATTTAGCTTGTAGTTTTAAAGTTCATTTTGAAATTATCCGGAGTTTATTTATTCATCTTATTGGATCCTACTTAGTGGGTTCACTTGATTCTATCGGGCTTGTTGGGGCATTTTTTTTAATCTTAAACAAGTTAGATTTTGTCTTATTTGAGTTCTTTGTTTGGTTTGAGGTTTTTTTTTTTGGTTTGTTTTATTTAAGGTAGTTTGTTTCGTTTGAGGTGTTTTGTTCCGGTCTTTTATTTGTGATTTGAGGCATCATTTGTGTGAGTTTTCATGGGTTCTAGATAGTGATTGGGCGTTTTAATCCTATTGGTCTATCTTAGACTTGAGGAATTTGTGCTTTTAGAGGGGCAAATGTTATGTGATTATTGGCCTATCTAGTTTGGCATGGATTGTGGTTTTTTTTTTTTTTTTTTTTTTAAAGGGGTATGTGTATGGTTTTGGATTCAATTAAATTGGGAAAGTTTCAAGATGTGTGACACTTGTCAATTTAAGGGGTATGGTTTATAAATGCATGAGTCTAAGGTTTTTGGCTTGCTCTTTTCTTATTTCAAGTCTAGAGATTGAAAGTTTGGGGGCGTATCTTGTGTTTGTAACTTTGGACAGTTTTTGTTTATTAATGTCTTTTATTCCTTTCTATTTCGTTTCCCGGGTACTGAACCTGAGCACTGGTGTTTATTAAGTGAATCATGAGAATGGGCGGGATTGGGAATTCGAGGTGATACTAGGGTTGGTGCTATCAATCCAACTCGAAGTGCCACCCCATTGGGAGAAGAGCTGAAGGAGAAAAAGGTGGTAGTGAGGAAACCCAAGGATAAGGCAGGGTCAGAGTTCTCGTGACCAATGACTATTTTTCCTTGGTAGGCTCTGTGGATTTAGTGTTAGTTGCTCCTCATTTGTCTTGGATTTAATTGTTTATTGTGAAGTAAAGGGCATTTTCTTTTGGGTTTTAATTGTTTATCGTGAATTAAAGGGCATTTATATTTTTTTCTAGTTTTTTTTTTTGGGGTTATAAATTTTCTTTAAGTTACGAGTGTTTTGGGTCGGTCTTAACACGGTCGTGATTTAGGTTGATAGTGAGCGTCAGAATGTCTTAACTTCAAGTTTGAGTTTACTGCCATGGGCATGTGAAAATTTTCATTTTTTTGAGAAATTACACACTTCAGTCAGGGAGCTTGAATGAATTGCGCGCTCGAGCATGAACGCGCATTCAAAGGTGCAGGAGGTTATTAAGTGTTAGTTTAGTGGTGTTTAAACGAATTAAGCATTTGATTTGATGTGCAGAATCAGCTCACCCTTGGCATTCGCGCGCTACTTTTTGAGCGCATAATGTGATTGTACGCCTAGTGGAAAACACACAATCGAGTGGTCGGTATATAGTGAGCGGGCGACGATTACATTGCACGCTTAGGATAGAGCGTTTGATCTAAAATAAATGTAGAGTGTAATGCGTGTCATTAAATTAGTCGCCGGGTTTTAGGCGTGCGATTCAGGCGTGCTCTATAAATAGTTGAAACCTTTTATTTTTGGTCGCGTTATCCGTTTTAGTCTTCGATTCTCTAGTTTCCTAGTTATCTTGTGCTCAAGTTTTTGTGTTTTCACGATATCTCGTAATTTGGTCATCCGTTTGAGGCACCGTTTCTTCCATTGACTTCAATTTTTTCGAATTCTTTATTCCAATATGGAGGGTGAGGGTAGTGTCAAGCGTGAGGTCACTATTTTTGAGTTGGAAAGGATGTTGATGATGGATGTGGGTGAGACTTCTGAGGCTCAGGCTGGCGATGTTGCCACAGAGGAGGATATTGGGGAGATGATTGTAGAGGAGTTCCCTGAGGGCGACCAAATGGTGGTCAGGGAGGAGGTACCCGAGGTTGACCTGGGAGTAGCCGAGGAGGAGGGCGAGAGAGCTGAGGGTGAGCAGGGTGAGGAGCAGCCAGGCGCGGAGCCTTGGGATGGCAAGCACTATCCGCCGGAGGATTTCTTTGCCAGAGGGCTAGTAGGTCCCCGTAAGCAAGAGTTCCTTCAATTTCCTAGGCATTCTGATTATGACATAGGCTTATTAGGATCTGTAAACCCTTCTAATTTACATCGAACCTGCATTGATTACTTGTTGTGTGCTCGCTCATGCATCATGCTCGCATCTAAAGATAGGTCATGTTTATGCTCAATATTCTCACCACGTTTTGTGGGCCTATTGTAAGTTGTCATAGTGTTTGAGACATGTTTTATTCATTTTCACCTCCTCAATTTATTTATCTTTCGTCATAAGTATAAGTTAATCTTATTATTATTGTCATTCTTTTTGTCGTTGTGGTCTATAGGAGCCTCCGTAGCTGGCTATCAGCTCGGCATGGGGTGAGTCTCATGCTTGGTACCGTGCCCTACCGGATTTTCAGTGGGAGCGGCTGGTGTCTTTTGGTTTTGAGACGATTCTAGGATTGGAGCCCTTTCAGGTCGACCGAGGTCTGATTGCGACAATCATAGAGAGGTGGAACGAGAGGCATCAGGCGCTTCTCTTCCAAGTTGGTATGTTGTCGACTCCAGAGGACTGGGTCTGCATCACAGGTCTTCGTTTTGAGGGCGAGCCGATCATGAGGCAGATGGAGGGGCAGTATTTGGAGGTGTGTGAGGAGATTTTGGGAGTCCCTTATAGGTCGAGTGGATCGGGGTCAAGTGTGGTTCGGGTCACTTGGTTCTTTGATACATTTGCGAGTTGCTTCGTCCCTTCGAGGTGTCATTCGGAGGTGAGGGCGCCCTATGAGGCGCAGTGTGCAGTAGTGGCGGGTCGAGAGCCTGTGAACGAGCCACGGTTGGCTGCAGATAGGGTGCTTCGAGAGTTTCTGATGCACTTCTTGGGTGCAGTACTCTTTTCGTCTTCTACTCGGGGGTGTGTCATCTAGTTGTTTTTTATGGTTCTTGGGATCTGGATCGAATCCATACCTATGCATGGGGTGCAGCAGCGTTGGCGCATCTCTATGAGCAGTTGTATCGTCGAGGCTAGGGCATCTTGTCGATCAGAGGTTTCCTTCCGTTCCTCTAGGTGATTTTTAGTTTAATTGGTATCATGGTGGTCCTTTAGTTTTGCTAATTTTTGGTCTTTGTGATTTTTAATGATTTTTTTTTATGTCATCGGTGTTTCTTTTTTCTTAGTTTTGGGAATATGATTTGCTTTTCTTCGTTCGGGGGTTCCGATGGGGGTTGAGTTCACGTTTCCACGGATGCTCGTGTGGAGAGAGGCGTTGAAGGGTCGTCGGTGGTCTACTGATCTTCAAACCGCGCGAGGCCTCTTCGAGGATATGCATGCGGGGTAGGTATATATCGTCATATTTTTGTTTGGCTTTATTTTGTTTTGGGATTCTTAGGCTTTGTTAATGGGTCGATTTGTTCATCTGGATATGTGATTTGGAGGCCCTATGACGATGAGGAGGATGCGAGTGAGGCAGTGATTGAGTCTGCCCGGCCCTTCTTCGATGTGGACATACGGGTCCATTTTTTTGAGAGGGTCGAGAGGATCTACACCTCTCGAGTGGCATGGTAGTTGGGGCTCACTCAGGGAATCCCTCCAGAGGTTAGCCACAAAGTTGCAAAGAGGATGACTGGCCCTCCAGGCCAAAATTTTGTTGAGCGAATGGCGCTCTAGATAACCGATTTTAGAGCTGAGGGGACCAGGGTCACGGGGGCACGTGACGAGGCGGATGTACGAGTATAGGAGGTCGTTCAGCACTTTGGGTGGTGGGCGCCTCTTCACACGTCCCTTTCATGGCAGTGGCTCTTTCGCGATCGGTGGGTCGGAATCAGTGTCGACATTGAGGGAGAGGTTGGCCGCATTGGAGGAGGGTCATCTCATGGCGAGTGTGCAGGGGGCATTGGATGCTCTCCATAGGGCGATGGAGCAGCTGGGGCATGATCCTCATCCTGATGAGGAGATGTTGCACTCTTTGACCAACTCGGTCGCTATGGCCAGGGCGGCGGAGCATGAGTTGGGGGCTCGGCTAGCGGAGACTCGAGAGCTCCTGGTCAGTTAGTCTATTGATTTAATTTGATCGTGTATTATATTGACTTATTCTGGTGATGTTTTTTTTTATATGGTTGTTTTATTTTATTGTGGACAGTCTGCGAGAGAGTCTGAGGTTTCACTTAATTGTTAGCATTGTGGGCTCGTCGACTGATATGTTTATTATTATTTGTAGCAAGCTGAGCTGGCTGCTGAAGGTCCTGCTCCAGCATTTGATCCATCTTCAGTTGCTTCCTCTAGTCGGGAGGATCCGGCGATGGCTCGTTTTCGATTTGAGCTAGAGCATTGGGTAAGTTTCGTCACTCTTTCAGTTTACTTGTGTCATTGTGACGGTTTGTTAAGTGTTATTGTTGTGTTTTCTTAATAGTTTACTGACATCGTGTTGGTGTCTCAGCGCAAGGTTGCTGAGGACCTTCGGACGAGGGAGGCGACTGCTGCCTCTTTACGCCCAGAGAGTCGGGTATAATTCCTGATTTTTGATGTGATTCTATTTAGGTTGTTTCGTCCTGTTTGTTTCTGACATATTTTACATTGGTTTGCTTGGTTTTTCGTGCAGGTTGTTTCGGATTCCACTCCCGAGGCTCCTCCTTAGGGGCCCGCTCCTATTCCTAGTAGGGTATGTTTTAGTTGATATATTTATAGTTTATTAGTCATCGTAGAGCTATCTGATGTATTTGTTCGTTCTAGTTGCAGTCGCCTAGATTCACTATTCCTTTTGTGCCGCCTACCGATCCCGTGACGGCTGAGACAGTTGAGCGCCTTCTTAGGGAGAGGGCGGACCTGGTATGGTCTTTTCTTATGCAGAGTTTTTTTTCTTTTATGTTTTCATTTTTTCTCAAAATATGTATAGGTTATCTCTCTTAGGACTTGGTATGGATATGCAGGTTTGTCAGCTTGAGGAGGAGCGGCTAGAGGCGGCGTGAGCGCACGCCATTCCGGAGGCGAGACGGGTCCTCGGGGAGATAGAGAGTCATGAGGATCTAGTGATCGAGATGATGGTCACACAGAAGACTCATGCCGAGGCATTGGAGGTGGCGCATCGGTCGGTACAGGCAGAGATGCAGGTGGCCTTGGCCCTGATGCAGTATCTTTTGGGGAGGGAGCGAGGGGCGCATAGATCAGCTAGTCGGCTTGAGGGATTAGAGTCGAGGGCTACGAGGTCTTCGCTCGAGCAGTCTCGTCATACATCGCGTGATCGTGTCTGGAGTGATACTCGCAAGGATTCTGTCACTCGTGGGTATCCAGGTGGGTATCCTCCTCGTTCTCGGTCGAGGCGAACTGTCAGTCAGGCGAGTGAGGGGGGCTCTGTAGTGGGGTCGCGTCGTCTAGAGGTTCCAGCGACTCCAGGCGTCGGGATCATTTTTTCAGAGGGTCAGTCTACGGACCTTTGAGCCGATGATACAGGAGACAGTGGTGCTCGATCGTCCCAGTGGCAGTGTAGAGAGTAGGTGTGTGCATGTGTATATTTTGTCCATTATGAATGCGCATTGTATATACAGGGGGGATGCCCTCGGTGACGATTGTAAAGAAAATAAAATAGGAAAGAAATTTTTTGACACATATATATTGAGATTTTGGGTTTAAGTATACCTGATCAACTGCTTTTCTTTTAGTTACCTCTTGTGTCTACTTTTGCTTTTGTTCCTGGTGCCGTCAATCATCATCGGGACTTGGATGTTTCGTGAGCCGGCCCTGTGGTGGTTGAAGGTCGCTTTGTATATGCACATATAAAGGTAACGACATTAGTAATTTTTGTTCTCCCCCTTACTAGCTAGCAAGGGGGTAAGTATCTCAGACCAGAGCCTAATAACAAATGTAGATGTATGCTATCTTTTTTTTCTTTTTTCCTTCTCTCTTTTATTTATTTATTTTTTATCTTCTTTTTTTCTTTGTTTTTGAAAGTAATGCAACAGGGAAAGCAAAAAACTATCGTAGCAACAAGAATTAAAAATAAAAATAAATAAAAATAAAATACCCCAGTGTAGGGGCGTGATTGTATCGGCAGTACAGTGTCTTTGGTAGCTTTCTTTGCACAGTAACTTCGACGTTCTTCATCTTTTGGTGGACGAATCGGAGATTTTGATATGATTCTCCTTTTGATCCAAAAAAAATGCTCTAGCGTGTAGATGCAATGGAGTTTTTCTAGGCTTTTAATGACCACTGTGGGTCTATGTGAAGTCGTGAGTATTAGGTGAGTTAGTCTTGAAGAAACCATTCATCAATACTGTTGTAATAGCCCGAAAAATCACACTAAACTATGACCTCAGGATCCGTGCCCGATCGGTCATAGGTTTGACCAAATGGAAGTCCAACAGTTAGTATGTGGTGTAATGAACGGATGAGATGTGATAAATAGAATGCCTATGTGGTGTGTGTTGTGAAGGTGTAGTCGCATACACCTACCGCGGTGTATGTGCTCAACACACAAGTGAGGAAGAGGATAAAAGGGTTAATAGCCCTAAAATCAAGAGTTTGGTTGTTGAAGGAGAGTAAAGAAGAGAGAGAGAGAGAGAGAGAGAAGTAAGAGAGGAGTTATTGCAACTGATTGGAGGGGGGATTCAAGCGATAAAAGCCGGATTCAACACGATTTGGATCTGTTAGAGCCAAAGCTGGAACCCTAGCCTTCCAACCACTGGATTGAAATCAACTTGAGATCTATTCAAGGTAAAAAAAATTTTAAATAAAATGCATAGATTATAGGGGTTAAGTTGTGGTTAAAAGTGGGCTAAATTATAGGATAATGGTCTAGAAAAATAGAGGAAAAAGTATGGAAGAAGATTGGGAAGAACAGCTAGAAAGGGGCTAAATCTGACAATTTCGATTAATCGAAATTGGGTTTCGATTAATCGAAATTGGCCAGGAAGTTGAAAAGTCAGAGGACCCCGATTTCAATTAATCGAATTTGATTTCGATTAATTGACTTTGGATTTCGATTAATCGATTTGGGGATCGATTAATCGACTGAGAACCTCCAGTGGACCCCAGGGGTTGGAGGAAATGGCTTGAGAAAAAATCGACTAATCGAAATGGGATTTCGATTAATCGATTTTAGTTTTCGATTAATCGATTTGGGATCGATTAATCAATTTGTGAAACTCGACTGTTCGAACTGAGAATCGACTTTGCAAAATAGAGAATTTCGATTAATCGAAATTGGATTCGATTAATCGAATGAAAACTCGACTGTTCGAACTGAGAATCGACTTTGCGAAAAGGAGAATTTCGATTAATCGAAATTGGATTTGATTAATCGAATGAAAGCTCGACTGTTCGAACTGAGAATCGACTTTCTTAAATAGAATTTCGATTAATCGAAATTACTTCGATTAATCGATATTGACCTTCGATTAATCGATTTTGGAATTCGATTAATCGACTGAGATAAATTATGTTGACTTTTGGGTTTGACTTTAAGATTCTTGGAGGGTCTTATACCTTCTTTATTGCATCCTTTGTGATGTGTTTCACCTGTTATGTGGTACCATAGGTGGTACGTGTGGACTAGTGCACAAGGAGCCACGTGGGACCTTGATGCATTGATCAAATGAAGACTTGAGGTAGGGAACACCTTGAACATGTACCTTATTTTACAAGAGCATGTATGTAGTGATATAGAATTCAATTCAATTGTTATTTCTTAAGAATTTGTGAAAAGTGTATGTGTGTGACATTCATAAGAGTAATCATAATGAGCCATACCCAGGGGATGAAGAAGTAAAGAGATAAGAGCATCAGGTGTGATGCAAGTAAATGGATACATCCCAGGGATGTATCCAAGGATTGAATCATGTTTGATAGGGCCTAACTGATATAAGATAGCACATTTACACGGTGAATAACTATATGTAAGGCACCGATATTTTTGTTATTTGAGGTTTGATAGGGTACCCCACCGACGTGGCGGGATATCCACGACTGACACGGCAGGATATCCGTGACCGATACGGCGGCGAAACCGTAGGCCAGTGCAGAGGCTTATCCGTACATAGTAAGCACACCCCAGGGGTGTTGATTGAGACAATTGAAACCCCGCCACCAATCCCCACGGGAAAGGGGCTTGGGTACTATTTGTATTCCCAGGGTATACGGTTAAAACTGTCTATATAGATGACGATGATGGGTATCTCATCGGGGCTCGATGCTATATTGCTCGGGGATTACTTAAGTTGAAAGTTTAAGTTTTGCTTTAGGCCTTTTCAGCATCATTCATGAGTAAATGAAAATATAAGTAATCAACAGTAAAACGAAATGCTTTTTAACTGTTTCATTAACAACTGCATAGATACATCATGCATGGCATATCATGGAATATATGTGAGTTATAATTTATATGTTCAACTGTGTTTGTTCCCTATTGAGCTAGGATGTAGCTCACCCTATAGACTATACGTCGCAGGTCCACTACTAGCGACTGGGGGCTTGGAGGCGATCCCGTGAGCCACCTCCAGAGGACTTCTTCTAGAGGACTCCGTTGTGCCACTTTGAGAGATTTTAGAGAGAGTTTTGTACGACTTGGTATGTCAAGCCTTGATTCTGTTTAAACCATGTATATATATAGAGTTGGGATCATTCTTTTGGGACGAACCATCCGTGATGATTGCTATCATCGATGGTTCGGATCGATTCTCCATTCATGTAGAGGCATGAGGGTAGAACTGTCTTTTGGAGAGTTAATTAATATAGATTTAAATTCTGCAATTTCGTTTATTATACTTTTTTATGCTTGATATACCAGTGTTCCGTGCTTAGCTAAAGGGCACGGTCAAGATGATCGTGCTGATGGCACGGGTTTCGGGGTGCCAAAATCTGGGCTGTCACAGTTGGTATCAGAGATATTTTCTTTTAGCAATTCTAACAAGGGTTCTTTCGTCAGAACATAGGCTTCTGCTAACGAAACTTTAGTTTCAAATGCAGCCGCAAATGTCATCTAGAGGAAGAGGCCGACCAAGGGGAGGCCAACAGAGGAGCATAACGCAGTGGAGATGATTACATCTCTCCTACCAATAGAGTGCCTTTAGGAGGTACTGAGGCCCCAGGGGGCAGTAGTAGTAGACAACGGGATGAAGAAGATCGAGATCATCAGGATCAAGATCTAAGAGAGCAAGAAAGATTGACAGAAAGACAAGAAGATAGAGAAGAGCGACAAAGGATGATGCACACTATGGAGACTATGGCAGCTGCCATGGCACAACAGGCTGCATCCTTTGCAGCTCATGCATCAAGAGAACAGCAGCCACCTACACCACCTGTAGGACCTGCGTTGCCTGTGCCCTCATCTTTTACAGAGTTTAGGAGGATGAGACCTCGTTCATTTTCTGGGCAGGCAGACACAATGGCCGCTGAAAACTGGCTGATGGAGATGGAGAAAGTCTTTAGTGTGCTAACTTGCACGGACGATGAGAGTGTGAGATGGGCAGCCTACATGTTGGATGGGGAGGTTGGACCTTGGTGGAAGTCCGTGATACGGACTCGGGCTCAGGAGACCCCAGAGTTGCCTTGGACTTAGGAGGAGTTTGTTGAGGAGTTCAACAAACAATATTTTCCGGAAGTGGTGAGGAACCAGCTTGAGATACAATTCCTACAGTTAGTGCAAGGAAGAATGACAGTGAGAGAATATGGGGTAGAGTTTCTACGACTTGCCCGTTTTGCTCCGGATTACGTTTCTACTGAAGTGATGAAGTCCAAGAGGTTTCAGCAAGGTTTGAAGCCTGAGGTTAGGGGAGGCGTAGCTCCATTTCAACTGAGGACCTACGAAGAGGTCATGAGTAAAGCGCTAGTGGTTGAAGAGGAGAATACAAATAGATATAGACAGAGGGAGCAACAGAGAGGAGGAAATGAACAAGGAAGATCGGGGCACTATGAACCGGTGAACAAAAAGCCGAGGTTCATGGCCCAGAATCAGAGACCACAGTTCCAAGGGGGTTTCGGAAGACCGGCGCAACAACAACAACACCAACAGAGGTTTCCATTACTTGCGTCGGGGAGACCTATTCGCTATGAGAGCCCTGCCATGTCTACTGGCGCCACTATCACACAGGGTTCTCGTACTGTTTCTTCCGCACCTCGGGAGACTTGCGCAAAGTGTGGCAAGCCTCATAGGACAGTGGACTGTAGATCAGGAACTAGGGGTTGTTTCTGATGTGGGAAGGTGGGCCACTTGATCAAGGATTGCCCCGAGATAGATAAGAGAAAGACGGTTTCAGTTGCAACACCACGACCAATTCAAGCAAGGAAACCGATCGTCCAGGGGAGAGCCTATCTGCGATCCTTTGCTCAGAAGGCGAGAGCGTGCATGACGTCATCCAAGGTGAGACCCTTTTAAAATTAAAGAAAATTTCCATTTCATTAAAATCTTAGATAGAGAAGGAGCATGCATTAGAAATTATATAGATTCTTTTCTCAATACAAAAAGTTGTATGTGAATTAAGAGTGTAAATTGATGTGTAAATTATTGTATGTATGTATGTATACTATAGGTACTCTAAATATATATGAAAAAGGATGCTTCGGTGGATATGACGCTCGAGTGTTGATAGACCCCGGGTCTACCCACTCATTCGTCACTCCACGTTTCGCTAAGAAGATGAAGATTGTTCCAGAGACATTGGATTTCGTCCTATCTGTGTCTATTCCGACTGGAGAGTTAGTAGACACGGAGTTAGCTTGCAAATCCATCATTGTAGCAGTTCGAGACTTAGAAGTGCATGAATTAGAAGCGAAGTTGATACTGTTAGACATGCAAGGGTTTGATGTGATCCTTGGCATGGGTGGTTAATTGACGTTAGAACAAGGTAGTTATTTTCGGACCAACACAAGAAGATCATTTCGGTTTCAAGGAGTGAGGTCATCATGCCTTGATCTCGATGGGGCCGAAAATGATCGAGAAAGGGTTGCTGGATACTTAGCTTTCTTAAAGGAGGACAAGGAAGAAAAGAATGTCATTTACGAGATAGCGGTTATGCGAGACTTGACATTTGGCGTGTTTCGGAAGAATTGCACTGGATTACCTCCGGAAGAAAAGTAGAATTCGCCATTGACTTAGCACCGAGCAGAGCCTATTTCAAAAGCACCTTATAGAATGACTCACTGAGTTAAAGGAGTTGAAGGAACAACTACAAGAACTTATGGATAAGGGGTTTGTTAGACCGAGCGTGTCTCCATGGGGAGCACCGGTCTTGTTTGTCAAGAAGAAGGATGGGTCAATGCGGCTATGCATTGACTATCAGTAATTGAACAAACTCACTGTGAAGAACCGCTACCCTTTGCCTAGAATTGACGATCTATTCGACCAACTGCAAGGAGCAAGGTATTTTTCCAAGATCGACCTGAGATCTGGGTATCATCGATTCTTGAAGTCAAGGCGAGGACATTAAAATTTTCCGGACACGGTATGGACACTATGAATTCCTTGTGATGCCGTTTGGATTGACGAATGCTCCGGCGTCGTTTATGGATCTGATGAACCGAGTGTTTAAACCACACTTGGACTCCTGCGTCGTAGTATTTGTTGATAATATACTGATATACTCCAAATCCAAGACGGAACACAAAGAACATTTGAGGATTGCTCTACAGACGCTACGTGAACACAAATTGTACGCCAAACTCAGCAAGTGTGAGTTTTGGTTGGAAGAAGTTAGCTTTTTGGGACATGTTGTCTCAAAACATGGTGTCACCGTAGATCCAGCGAAGATAGAAGCAGTAGTCAAATGGGAGCAACCAAAGACAGTGACCGATGTCCGAAGTTTTCTGGGCTTAGCAGGCTATTATCGACGTTTCGTTGAGGGGTTTTCAAAGATATCGGGACCTCTCACAAAGCTGACACGAAAAGATTCAAGGTTTGAGTGGAGTGAGGCATGTGATAAGAGTTTCCAAGAACTCAAAACGAGACTCACTTCGGCTCCATTATTAGCGATTCCTTCAGGTAGTGGAGGATACGCCGTGTACAGCGATGCGTCATACAATAGCCTTGGTTGTGTGCTCAACCAACACAAAAAGGTGATAGCTTACGGATCAAGACAGTTGAAAGAACACGAGAAAAATTACCCGACTCATGACTTGGAACTGGCAGCAGTCATTTTTGCGCTGAAGATTTGGAGACATTACTTGTATGGTGAGACCTTTGAAATTTTCACCGATCATAAGAGCCTCCGATATCTATTTACACAGAAAGAGCTCAACATGAGACAGCGCAGGTGGATGGAATTCCTCAAGGATTATGATTGCTCCATACAATACCATCCAGGCAAGGCGAATGTAGTAGCCGATGCTCTGAGTCGAAAAGGTTCAGCTCAGTTAGCTTCTTTGATTTTGGGTATGCACCGATGGAAATTATTGGAAGACCTGGCATTCTATGATGCGAACATTGAGTCAAAGGGCATTGGATCCTTTTTGGCTAACATATCAGTGAAGCCAGTGATATTTGAGCATATCCACGATCTACAGATGAAAGATCCGGCATTAACAAAGATTCATCAAGACGTGAGTGAAGGCATTAGGTCGGACTTCTCAGTTAAAGAAGATGGTTCCTTATTGTTTAAAGGCCGTCTATGCATTCCGGACAATGCCGACCTAAGACGAACGATTCCTGATGAGGCCCATAAGTCAAATTATGCTATCCACCCTGGTAGCACCAAAATGTACCAAGATTTGAAAAAGAACTACTGGTGGAGAGGACTGAAACAAGACGTGGCCGAATATGTGTCACGATGTTTGACTTGTCAGCAAGTGAAGGTTGATCATAGACATCCTGCTGGACTATTGCAACCTTTACCAATACCAGAATGGAAGTGGGAATCGATCTCAATGGATTTCATTGTTGGATTACCCCGTACTGCCAAGAGACACAATGCCATTTGGGTCGTCGTAGACCGATTGATCAAATCAGCGCATTTTTTGCCATACAATACTACGTATACGGCAGGAAGACTGGCAGATTTATACATGAAGGAGATTGTAAGATTACATGGGATTCCAAGCAGCATAGTTTCAGATCGTGATCCACTATATACGTCCAAGTTTTGATTAAAAGTGGGCTAAATTATAGGATAATGGTCTAGAAAAATAGAGGAAAAAGTATGGAAGAAGATTGGGAAGAATAGCTCGAAAGGGGCTGAATCTGACAATTTCGATTAATCGAAATTGGGTTTCGATTAATCGAAATTGGCCAGGAAGTTGAAAAGTCAGAGGACCCCGATTTCGATTAATCGAATTTGATTTTGATTAATCGACTTTGGATTTCGATTAATCGATTTGGGGATCGATTAATCGACTGAGAACCTCCAGTGGACCCCAGGGGTTGGAGGACTCGAATCGTCGAATCGAGAATCGACTTTTGGCGAATAGAGAATTTTGATTAATCGAAATTGATTCGATTAATCGAATGAAAACTCAATCGCTCGAATCGAGAATCGACTTTATGAAAGGAGAATTTCGATTAATCGAAATTGGATTCGATTAATCGAATGAAAGCTCGACTGTTCAAACTGAGAATCGACTTTGCGAAACAGAGAATTTCGATTAATCGAAATTACTTCGATTAATCGATATTGACATTCGATTAATCGATTAATCGAATCAGATTCGATTAATCGATTTTGGAATTCGATTAATCGACTGAGATAAATTATGTTGACTTTTGGGTTTGACTTTAAGATTCTTGGAGGGTCTTATACCTTCTTTATTGCATCCTTTGTGATGTGTTTCACCTGTTATGTGGTACCATAGGTGGTACGTGTGGACTAGTGCACAAGGAGCCACGTGGGACCTTGATGCATTGATCAAATAAAGACTTGAGGTAGGGAACACCTTGAACATGTACCTTATTTTACAAGAGCATGTATGTAGTGATATAGAATTTAATTCAATTGTTATTTCTTAAGAATTTGTGAAAAGTGTATGTGTGTGACATTCATAAGAGTAATCATAATGAGCCATCCCCAGGGGATGAAGAAGTAAAGAGATAAGAGCATCAGGTGTGATGCAAGTAAATGGATACATCCCAGGGATGTATCCAAGGATTGAATCATGTTTGATAGGGCCTAACTGATATAAGATAGCACATTTACACGGTGAATAACTATATGTAAGGCATCGATATTTTTGTTATTTGAGGTTTGATAGGGTACCCCACCGACGTGGCGGGATATCCACGACTGACACGGCAGGATATCCGTGACCGATACGGCGGCGAAACCGTAGGCCAGTGCGGAGAATACGGTTAAAACTGTCTATATAGATGACGATGATGGGTATCTCATCGGGGCTCGATGCTATATTGCTCGGGGATTACTTAAGTTGAAAGTTTAAGTTTTGTTTTAGGCCTTTTCAGCATCATTCATGAGTAAATGAAAATATAAGTAATCAATAGTAAAACGAAATGCTTTTTAACTGTTTCATTAACAACTGCATAGATACATCATGCATGGCATATCATGGAATATATGTGAGTTATAATTTATATGTTCAACCGTGTTTGTTCCCTATTGAGCTAGGATGTAGCTCACCCTATAGACTATACGTCGCAGGTCCACTACTAGCAGCTACCGAGGCTTCAGGAGACGCTGATCCCAGCGAGTCGGACCTTGCGGCCGGCGAAGAGTTGGAGCCACCTCCAGAGGACTTCTTCTAGAGGACTCCGTTGTGCCACTTTGAAAGATTTTAGAGAGAGTTTTGTACGACTTGGTATGTCAAGCCTTGATTCTGTTTAAACCATGTATATATATAGAGTTGGGATCATTCTTTTGGGACGAACCATCCGTGATGATTGCTATCATCGATGGTTCGGATCGGTTCTCCATTCATGTAGAGGCATGAGGGTAGAACTGTCTTTTGGAGAGTTAATTAATATAGATTTAAATTTTGCAATTTCGTTTATTATACTTTTTGATGCTTGATATACCAGTGTTTCGTGCTTAGCTAAAGGGCACGGTCAAGATGATCGTGCTGATGGCACGGGTTTTGGGGTGCCGAAATCCGGGCTGTCACAACTGTCATCAAACTAGGGAAAAGTATGATTAGGTCAGTTGCATACGGGGCCTATCTTAGGATAGTGGTCATCCTATCCCGTGGTCATTAGGGAAAAGTATGATAAGTATAGTAGGTGATTGCATTAGTCGTCATTCATGAGTTTTCAGTTTCATTCCTTGGAATATCCTGCGAGACTTCCAACTTATCGTCCAAAATAAAATATAAAAAAAGAAGTAGAAAAAGAATAAGGCTCAATGATGTGGGGAGTAGCTTGTACCTAATACTCTACAAAAGAGATGAGTAATAGTCTTCTTTTCAGGGGAATGCATGGTGTCATGATTGAGCTCTCCGTCATATTTCAGTACCATCAAAATCTCACATTCTATGATTAGCAGGAGTTTGTCCTCCTTCCGCCACCTTATGACGACATCTAGTAGTATAGGGATATCAGGGGTGCCCTCGCAGCTTTCTTATACACTTCTGATAAAATTATCAGAGATGTCCTCACGTCCTGCTTATGCTTCCTTTAGCTCATTGACTTGTTCATTCGTCGTAATGCTCTCACTCAACTTTTGATATGTAGATATATTTTGAAAGCATCCTGCTAGCACAAGAATAATGAGTTTTGATTGAATTTAGCATCTTCATTTTTTTTGCTCTAACGTCTCTTCCAATGGCGGGGGAAGGGGAACGAGGATTAGGTGTTACTAGTCCTTTGGTCGAGATTAGGTAGGTTACTAATCCTTTGGTCAGATTACTCGAATAAGAAGGTGGGCGATAAGTGGGAGGTCTCAAGAATATTCTGTGGATTGAAGGCATACAACCAATGAATGGATCATGACGACTACAGGGGTGATGATCACAGGGCTAAGGGTAATATTTTCTAAGTTAAATGACGTTCCAAGGGCTAGGGAGTTCTTCTCCATCTTGGTTCGTCAGTTTGTAGGCATTTTCAGGGTATGTGGCTATTGTGACATAAGGGTCTTCCCAGTTCGGTTTCAGTTTTCCATTCAGATGGGCAAGCTTAGAAGGCATGACTTTCTTCAAGACTAATTCTCCAATATTGAAGGTTCATTCAAGGGCTTTCTTGTCGTAAGCCCTGACCACTCTCCTCTGATATACTTGAGCGTGATCGGCTGCCTTTAGACGTGTTTCATCGAGCTGCTCTAGCTGCATGAGTAGGGAAATCCTCCTCTCGTCTAAGGATAGCTTATCATCGAGTTCGATCCGTAAGGATGGTACTTGTATTTCATATGATAGGATGACCTCCATCCCGTAAGTAAGGAGGTAGGGAGTTTGGCCAGTGGCCGTATGACTAGAAGTCCGAAAGGCCCAGAGTGCTTTGATAATCATTCAGACCAGTCGGCTCCATTGCTTGTTTCTACTGTATATTTTAAAATTCGAATAAGCATTTTGTTGGTGGCTTCTGCTTGTCCATTTCCTATAGGGTAGAACAGTGAGGAGTGGCGTAGATCGATGTCGAACTTCTTGCATAACTTCTTTGTCTTCTCTTCAATGAATTGCAGTCCGTTGTCGGTGACAAACATCCTGGGTACTCCAAATCTGGTGATGATATTCGAATGATAAACGTTACGAGCGTGGAAGTTGTGATTTTGACGTATGATTCGGCTTCTGCCCATTTAGTATAGTATTCAGTTGTTGTAAATATAAATGTGTGCTTGTGAGTGTTCCCAACTGTGTCTGTGAAAGGTCCGATGATGTCGAAGGCCCACATTGAGAACGACCATGGCGAGGTCATGGTATTCAATGCAATTGATGGAGCTTTGATGAGTACGACGTGTTCTTGGCATTACTTGCAGAATTGGACATAGAGGTGGTAGTCTCTTATCATTGTCGGCTAAAAGTAGCCTTGTCGTGTGATTTGATCGGCGAGTCTCTGTCTACCGGCGTGAGCACCGTAGGCGCTGGTGTGTGCTTTTCGAATGATGTATTGTCCTTCGACGGTTGTAATATATCGTAGCAGTACTCCTTTAGTGAAGGCTTTTTTGTATAGTGTTTCGCCAAGTATGTAAAATCTGGCGCATCGGTTCTTTATAGTCTTGCATTCGATCTTTGTAGCGTAGGGAGGAATGTACTGATGTTTGAGAAAGTTACAAATGTCAAAATACCATGGCTGCCCATCGTCAGTTGGTGATCTTTCAAATCTGAACATAGCGACTTCGGCTCCTGACTTGTCGCGCTTTTTCGGAGTAATTGCTTCCTTTGATGTTGTGCTCGTGGGAAGGATTGATAATTCTATCTTGGCGGTCCATGCCACCTCATGGGTGGGTACTGTTAATTTTTCTATGACGAAGGTTTTGGTAGTTTGTCCGACAGGTATTTGGATGACCGAGGCTAGCGTGGCTAAAGAATCTGCGAGCTTGTTTTCTAATTTAGGATGTGCGTAAAAGAGATTCTTTCAAATTTGTTTATTAGATATTGAGCGATTTCTAAATGTACCATTAGTCTCATTTCCTTAGTTTTCCATTCTCCTATGACTTGTGAGATTACTAGCTTAGAATCACCGATGGTTTTCAACTGTCTAAAGCCTAATTGTATTGCTGCTTATAGTCTAGCTATGAAGGCTTCGTATTCTGCAACATTATTAGTGACAGAGAAGTCAAGCTGAAAAGATTTAGGTATGACAACTCCTTCTGAGCTTAGGAGGACTATCCCGATGCCTTTTTCTTTGTGGTTTAGAGCGCCGTCAAAGTAGAGGGTCCATGAGGTCTTATCGGGCTCTTCATTATGAATCGTGAATAGGTCTTCATTGGGAAAATCCGCGTGTATAGGTTCGTCATTCGGGAGTGGGAGTTCTGCGAGATAATCAGTGATGGCTTGTCCTTGATCGATTTCTGCGTGACATACGTGATCTCAAATTCTTGTAATAGCATGTGCCAGCGAGCGATCTTTCCTGATGTTGTGGGCTTTTCGAATACATAGTTCAGAGGGTCCATTCGGGCTAGTACTAGTATCTTATGTGCTCCGAAGTAGTATCGCAACTTGGTCGAAGCCCATACCAGTGTGAGGCAGGTCTTTTCCATGGGATTGTATTTCCATTTGTATTCAACCATCGTCCTACTAAGGTAGTAGATAGCCTTCTCTTTCTCGCCATCTTCTTCATATTGTCCTAGAATTACTCCCATTGCTTTGTCGTTTGCTGAGAGATAAAGGATCAAGGGTCTTCCAGGAATTGGGGGCGATAGTATTGGCAGGTTAAGGAGGTACCCTGTAATGTTATCGAAGGCTTGCTGGCACTGGTCATCTCACTTGTACTCGGTTCCTCCTTTAAGTAGTCTGTAGAAAGGATAGCATCTGTCTGAATGCTGGGAGATGAATCTTCTGATGAATTGCAATCTTCCTATCAGGCCTCATAATTCTTTGATATCATGGGGAGGTGGCATCTCAAGGATGGCTCTAACTTGAGCATGGTCAACTTCAATCCCTCGCTTACTAACTATAAAGCCGAGTAACTTTCCGGAAGTGACTCCGAAGACACATTTCTTTGGATTCATTTTCAGCTGATATTTCTTAGCTAGTTGTAGCACCAGTCAGAGTGTTTCAACATGTCCTGCCCACGTTTGGGACTTCACTAATATGTCGTCGACAATGACTTTTATGTATTTATGCATCATGTCATAAAAAATGGCCATCATGGCACGTTGATACGTAGCTCCTGCGTTATTGAGCCCAAAAGGCATGATGACGTAACAGTAAGTTCCCTAGGGTGTAGTGAAAGAATTCTTCTCTTGGTCGGACTCAGCTAATTTGATTTGTTTATATCCTAAGAAACCGTCCATAAAGGATAGCATCTCATGCCCAGCAGTGTTGTCAACTAGAGTGTCAATGTGTGAAAGTGGGAAGTCATCTTTTGGGCATGACTGGTTGAGGTTTCGAAAATCAATGCAAACCCATACTCTACCATCCTTCTTAGTGACAGGTACTATGTTGGTGACCCATTTAAGATAGAGGACGACATGGATGAATTTAGTTTTATGTAACTTTTCAACTTCCTCTTTGACTTGTAGAGCCGTTTATGGGTTCATCCTACGGAGTTTCTGCTTTACGGGTTTCGCGTCGGGTTCCAAGACAAGCTGGGGTCTAAACCAAGTATATCTTCATAGGACCAGGCGAAAGAGTCAAGGTATTCTTTCAAGACTTGCACAATATGTTGGCGTTCTTTAGAGTTAAGTATTGCGCTAACTAGCAATTTCTTAGGTTTCTCTTCGGTGCCAAAGTTAATTTCTTCTATCTGTTCCATGGCAGCTTGAGTTTGCTTGTCAAAACTCTTGATAACTCGTTGGAAGTCCTGCGCCCCCTCGGCGACCGATGTTCCTTCCTCCTCATTGGTAAGCTCGTATACTGCGAAATTACTACACTGGGGATTCGATTTTGCGAGAAGTAACCCTTCATTGGTCCAATTTATGACAGTGAAATCTTTGGTAAGGTGAAGGTCAAGGCTACCAATTCTTCTCTCAAAGTCATAAAGTATCTCGTCAGGTATGCTCACCGACTTGTTGTTTAGTCGGGATGCTTTACGTCTTAGTGTTGGAGATGGGATAATAGTACCAGGAGAAAAGTCTCCTTGTTGATTAGATGATGGGTTCGGGACGAAGGGTTGCCTTTCTTTTTTGAGGTTTTCTGATTTTTTTGGGTTTTGCATTTTTAATTTTTTAGGGTTTTCTATAATTTTTTTTTTTTTTTTTTTTGATAATAGATATGGTACAGGATCGGTCGCCTCAAGAGGCGTCGGGAGAGCTGGTTCCTCTAATTGACGGAGCGAGACGGCCGCTGGAGCCGTTCGAGAGATTCTTTGGGAGGCTTGGACTTGTTTTGAAATTGGCATTTTTTTTGGAGTACCCATCTAATGAGATCTTCTGAATAAATGACATGGGTGATAGGGGTATCGTAGTTTGGATTCTCTCCATCACATTGATTGTCTCTTCCTCAAAGAATCTCTGGAGATCGTAATCGATTGAACTATCATCCTCGAAGATATGATATGGTTGCTCTTCCCACGAAGGAGTGTCTCCTAAAGGATCCCCAGGGGGAGGGAGCTCTTTCTCTTGATCTTCATAATACGTTGGGATGAGTATGCATTCTCGGCAACGAGGCTGGTAATGATAAGACATGCAAGGAGATTCCCAAGGGCATTCCCATTCTTCAAATTTAAAATCGACGATAATATCAAATTCACTTTCTTGATCTGATAAGGCTTGGAGTCCTAGGTTGGCTTGTTCTGCTAATTCAAGTGCGGGGAGGTCTATCCAGTAGTCTTCATCGTCACTTGGCGAAGGTCGCCACTCTTTCTCGAGCGATTTTAAAAATATTTGGGGTTGCGGTGCATCTGGGGATGAAGGAGAGTCTAATTCAAACTCCTCTTCAAACCCCAAGAGTACGATGGGGTCATTTCCTCTTCGGTCAGTCAACTGGTCGTCAGAATTCTCTTCTTCTTGCGTCGATAGTGAAGCCGGTGAGTTGTTGCTTGTTTCCATCGTTACCGGGTCGGAGTCGTTCACTTCTGTCATCGTAGAAAAATGGATCCCACTAGCGAATTGCTCTAATATGTGACTGCATGCCTCATAACGGGGTTGATATGGGTGAGAGATACAAGGTGAGTCCCATGGGCATTCCCATCCTTTAAGGCCAAGGCAGAAGCTGATGCTATATGAGTTAAACTCTGCTTGTGAGGCATAATCTTCCTCCCACGGTGGGTATAGGTGCTCTTCATCCTCTCGTAGGGCAGCTATGTGAAAGTCCTCATCATCAGTGGATTCCCAATCTTTTACTTGTGAGTTAGGCTCGGGAGGTTCTTCCTTCCTCTCCTCTATGGGCTCTTTGAGATCAAACAAGGGATTGACTCTTTCAAGGGGTTTATCAATGTTGTCTTTTAGGTTCGTCAAATCACTGAATGCTTTAGCCATTTGTTCAATTTTCACTTCTTGGGATTTAGTGAAGGATACCTTCTTCTACTTAGGTGCATTGGCTTTCTCAGTGGTCTCATAGACGAAGTGATCATATAGATACCATTTTGGTGAGGTAGGGAACAAGTCGGCTTTTGAGCCGTCCGATTGATAACCTAGCCCTATATGATTGCGTGTTTTCATTGGGACCACAGGTCCTACACGACCTTGCTTATTCTTTCTAAGTCTGGTGTGAGGAATGTATCCAAGTTGGTACATAAGATCCCATCCCTTTGTTGCGGTGGGGTTGATGTCATAAAGGTTAGTAAGGTCTGGACCAACCTCTCTCCTCATCAACTCTGGTCGACCTGTCAAGAGGGAACTAGGATGGGTAGGGGGCAGACTTTTGCTACGGTTGTCTCATAGGGGATTCGAGTCTTTTGAATGCGTCTCGTATTTAATATGGAATCATGGGTCGTAGGAATGCATGTCGCATAATCAGTATCCATTACCTGGAGAGGTGCATCGGTGCATATACGGACAATAGAGTCCTCATATGGGAACTTGACGTATTAATGATACGTAGACGTGACGGCCTTCATTTAGTCCAACCACTTTCTTCCTAGATGAGATTGTACGTGCTAGCGAAATCAGAAACATGGAAGTTGACGTCCTTTGTCATAGGTCTGAGGCAAAACTGGAGTTTAATAGTCCCTTTAACAAAACGACATGAGTTGTCATAAGCTATGAGTGATAGGGTCGAGGGTCTGACGTCTTGTTCCATGTATTCGAGCATCTTTAATATCATGAGCGGGAAAATATTGAGTCCTGCTCCGGTATCCACTAACGCATGAGGTACAGAGAATCCTCTAATGATGACTATGAGATATATAGGAGCGACACTCCCACAGAGTGACTCCTTAGACATGTCCGTGTCGGTGAACGTGAGTGTTGGAGGTTATGCCATGACCGAAGTGATTTAATGAAGCTCATCTAGGGTTGTGCCCTCGTCTACCTGGGCGTCCTTAAGTGTCCTTACCAACAATCAATGATGATCAGGAGATTTCTTGATGAGCTCTAATATAGATATCTGAGCTAGAATTTTTTGAACGTGTCGTAGTAGGTCGTATTCTTGCCCTGGCTCGAGTGTAATCTCTTTGCCTGGACGATGAGCCTTAGGTGCGGGTGGTTGAAGTGGTTGAGGTGTGGGAATTGGTGGATGAATGATGTGAGGTGGGGACGGAAAGTGACATCTCTTTTTCTTGTGTTCCCGCCTAGTTGTGGTGAATTCGTGAAATCCTTGTTTCGAGAGAAAGGAGGAGGTGGGTAATTGGTTCAGGATTTAAGAGTTGGACAAGTCAGCTGTTGACTGAACCTAGTGTGGCTCGACATCGATGTATTTGCAAAGCGAGTAAAATTAGAGGTCGGAGCGTGGGCCTGCATGGTGCCGTTCCAAGGTGGGAGGTACTGTTTGTAATCCTCTTCTTCTAAGAAAGTTGAGACTAGGGTCTCATGCGGGTCGGAGAGTTTTACTTGCTCGCCTTCCTTTTTGTTTAGTGAGCACTCAGTCTTCGTTTCATTTTCTAAGTTTGGAGTCTTTTGAGTGATACTTTCTACTCATGAGGCAACTTGGGCTGCGGTTTGAAGAACGTGATATCCAAACTCAGGTTCAGAATTAGACAATGGAGGTTGTGAGAGTGTCGGTTCAGGATTTGGAGTGGTCGAAGGTTCTAGTGCGGGACGATGGAGGAATGGTCTCCTGGCTCTAAAGGAATGGACTCGTATCTGGGTGAATTTTGGATAAGGTGGTGGGTTTGGTAGAGCGATGCGAGTGATCAAGGTCGAGGGATGTGGGGGTGAAAAGACTCTCATAGGGGTAGCGGAAACGTCGGAGGGTTGGATGTAAGTGATTAAAGTAGAGGGCTGGAAAGAGGATTGACTGGAGAGATCCACAGTGGTGACATGAGCCGGTGCCCCCTGGTTGTGATTAGGCATGGGGCTGTTTATGATCCCCAAGTTTTGTTGGGGTTGGTTGTCACTAGGGTTAGGATTCCTCAATGCTTCCCAATCAATTTCATTCTGATTGCTCATGTCATAGATCACATCCCGGAGGACCCAATAGTTCTCTAAGTTGTGTCCAGCATATCGATGGAATGCATAATATTTACTGTAGTCTAGGTTTACAGGCCATGGGCGAGGATTTTCTGGTGGGAATCGGAGGAGGTTCTGAGTGTTAAGAAATCAGAAGATATTGGAGATTGTATCAGGTAGAGGGGGATAATGTTCCCGCCTCGGTTGGTAGGGGCCTCTAGTTGGATTAAAGTTTTGCGGTGGGGGGATATTACTATAATTCGGCGCGTGAGCCGGTTGGTTCTATGTTGCGTTTTGGTTCTGATAGGTGTTGGGGTATTGATTTATATTTTGGTATTGGCCTTGAGCCTGGTTTGGCCTTGGTTCTAGTTCACATATCTGGATTGATTAGCGCCCTGATTTTGATTGGTATACCATTGTTGATTTTGATTTTGCCCGAAGTTACGCGGTTGGGAGTTACCGTTATTAGAATTTTATCCTTAGTTGACAACGGTGTTGACCTGTTCAATCCCTAGGGCTCTCTTATTATTTTTCGACTTGGATTTGCTAGAGGAGCTTATTTTGGACGTAACGATAGATGGGGCAAGGTCTCCACCTTTAATGTGTCATGCTAGTTGGGATGCCTGGGAATGAAGTGAAGTGAAGTTAGGGAAATCGCTTATAACAAGCGTGCTCTTTAACGGTTACCTAGTATTGTCAATGATAATGTCGATCGAGTCCTTTTCTTTCATTGAAGTGCCGGTCCCCGCGGCAAGTTTTCTCCATCGAGCGACGAAGTCAACAAACTCTTCATTAGCTCCTTGCTTGGTGGCCATCAGGTTGCTGAGGCTGACTGTCTCTTGGATCAAGTGTTTGTAGTGATCTAAGAACTGACCGACTAAATCGTCAAAGGTTTCGATCTTATAGAGCGGGAGTCCCACGAACCAGTCTAAAGCTTTCCCTTCTAATGAACATTGATAGTAGTGAATGAGAAGTCCTTGGTTGTCGCATATGGACCAACAGTCATTGCAAAAGAGTGACAAGTGATGGTTCAAATTTCTCATGCCATTATATTTGGTAAATTTTGGCGTTTTGAATCCTATAGGCAGGTTAAATTCGGCATCCCTGCAAAATTTATCGAACCCGAATGAATGACTAGGGTGCTCGCTCTTCGCCATGTACTCGTCAAGCATTTTAGGGAGATCTTCGATCTTAATGGTATTGTCCTTTGGCGCAAGCCGCAATCTAGCCCTATCAAATGCGTCATCGTTAAAGAATGTGTGAGCATGCAGCCTAAATGACGCTGCGCGAGCTGACACTGTACTCGAGGTAGGCGGTGGTCTTTCTTGTCGCTATTGCTCTTCTAAATTGTGTTGTCTCCTAATGGTTTCGTATGCAGTAGCCAATCCTCGAAGCAACTCTTCGGAGTCATCGCCTCCTCTTTGTATTCGTTGGATGCTAAGTTCTACAATTTGTTGATTGGTGAGGTTTTGCCCATAGCTATTATTTCTATCGTTATGGCTATTACTGGTGTGCGATGTAGAGAAGGGGTTCTCTTGTTCACCAGCCATGTTAACTTTAGGTTGTTGTGGGCTAAAAGTATAAGGCGGTTCTTCCTCGTATGCGTGGTTATCATGAAGTCCCCACAACGGAGGGTCTCTTAAACTCACTCTACGTATGCTAGACATCTCAAGTCTTTGATGAAGACTCATATATCTAAAAAGGAATCTAAATAACATGACGGGAAAGGAAATAAGGAAATAAAATAAAATTATCTATGAAAAGTTTATGAAACTGTCCCATCACGATCGCCAGTCTGTTGGTGCACAATTTTTTCGGGTTCCTCTCGGCTCTAGTTGAATCAGTGGCTCCAATCCTGTCCAGGTGGACTCTAGCGATGCGGTGTTTGAAATGACAAAAATAAATAAAAAGGGAGATTTTTCTAGGAAGGTTCCTAGTTTGATTGCGATCGTCAGCTGTAGATATTTAACGACGCTGCAACACGTCAGTGATCACGTTGTGAAGCGGGTGTGGGTTATTTCTATACTGAATAGTCCGCTTGCGAACGTCAGCAGCAGTGCTTCTCTTTAGTTTAATTAGTTTAATTCTCCTCTTATTTTCCTTTGTAATTGTAATTTTGGTCAGTTTAGATTTCCCAATTCTATTATTATTATGCTCTGGTTGTGTGGGCTTATTAAGGTGAGTTATATTAGTGTTCTGATGCTGTCAAGAGTCCAGTGAGCATCAAGGTTCTAGTATTACTAAAAGTCCAATCAGTTTCAGTCTCCTATTGGTACTAGGAGTGCATATGTATCAGTTTTAATAATGTTCTAACTAAAATTAAGCATGCTAATTGTACTGGGATTCTAATTAAAGTAATTGTAGTAATTCTACTATAATTCTAATTAAAGCAGTCATAATAATTCTACTATGATTCTAATTGAAATAAAATAATTGCTTTTTCCTACAGGCCTAATTACAGCAATAAATTTAATTTTCTTTTATACTATCGACAGAAACAAAAAGATTGATTTATCTACGACCCTAATTATTAACGGATTTATGATGGCAAAATATAACTAATTATGAATAAACTAAATTTCCTAGAATTCGAATTTGGAGTAATCAATTAACTAAACTAATAAAAAGGAAATTTTGATTTAACACTCTAATGATTATATCAAGGCCTAATTAATGCAAATAATCAATTGTGTCTAGATATAAACTAATTAAAGCAATTTAGTAATTCTAAAAACTCTAAAAAAAAAGGGTTTGGGCCCGCTATGCTAAGGAGGATTGGCCTCATTCCCGAGTGCCCTCCGTAAGCTCCCTTAGGTAAATCGGGTGGCTGAGATTAAAGAGAAGAAAATTTAAATTTTGGATGGTAAAGTAATATTTTTAGGCTTTTTAGAGTTGATTTCAGAACAATAGGCGCAAATTGAATTATAAACTAGAATTATGAAAACTAAAATTAATATTTTTGGATTTTTAGAGGTATTAAACTAAGAAATTGAAATTAAAAAAAACTTTCAGGACTGAATTCGAGTCCGAAATCAGAAAATCAGACTTATGATTAAGGACTGGTTCTGAACTCTGAGGGTTAGAATCATAAATTAATGATAGGACTGTAAATCATGATTTCAGAGTATAATTCGATCTTAAGGGTCGGTATATTGGACCAACGAATCAAGGACTGGTTCTAAAAGCAGGGAATTAGAACCAGAAATAGAAGATTCGGCCCGAAGAGGGTGCTACGGTCTAAGACTGAAGATAAATTCCTAAACCTAGAGATTATAAGTTATGGTAGGAAACTAAAAAAATTAAATTATTACCTAAGGGTCGGGGCCGTGGAGAGAAATCTCGAAGATTAGAAGCTTGAATCTTAAAACCATGATTAGGGTGCTCTATAGGTTTTGTCCTCGGAGTTCTCTGGCTTCGAAATTCGTTCTCTAAAAAATTCTATCCTTTTCATCCAACCTCCTCTCTCTCTTTGAGGGAAAAAGCTTTTATAGGTTTTCCTTCAATTACGCGCCTATTTACGGGCGTTTAATTGAATTACGGCCTGGATTCCGGCGCTTAATCGCTTTGAGTCGGTCACCGACTCAGTAAGCAACTGACTGACTTGGTCAGCGAGTTTCCTAGTCCTAAAAAATTAGGACTAATTGCGTACATGTTATCATGCGCTCAATCTGATTAAGTGTTTAACCTAAAGTGTTTAACCAGTGAAACGTAGGGTCAAGGGTAGTAAGACGAGGTCGGGCATAGACCAATTGTGCGTAGGTGGTGAAGCGCTCAATCTGATCACGCGTCCTGTTCCAGGCGCGTAATCGAGTCTCAAATCGATCTGGGAAAGGAAGTTTGGTCTGAAAGGTGGACTGATCACGCGCTTGTGGCTTTGCATGTGATCTAATTGCGCGTGGGGTTTTACGCGTGTAATCCAGGGTTGTCCGGGTATGGTCTCTAAAATGAAATGCAAGACTACTGTTTCAGTTTGCATTCCAGCTATATATTGTTGCTTATTATATAGTTTACCCATTTCGAGATCTGAGCCACAAAACTATTGTTTCGTCCTGTGTTCAGTCATGTACTATTGTTTCACTGCATGGTTCCCTTATCGGGGTTTAAAAGAAGGTCAAAGGTTGACCGAACAAAAAATATATTTCGAGAAGGCAAAATGGGGGTGTCTACACCCCCAAACTGAAACAGGACAATGTCCTCATTGTGCAAAACAGAGAACACAAAAGATTCATTACCTTATTTGGTGTTGTTTAGTAATCGGGTTTTTAATATGCAAAAATATTCAAGAATCCTCCCCCAAACTTTGGAGAAAATACATCCGATTTTACTTGAAACTAAAAGTGCACCATTAGAGAAAATAGAAATGAAACAGAAAATATAAACAAAAGAAGCATATATATATAAATGAACTATATACAGAACGTTAGAAAGAAAACTGATTACATTAAAAGATAATCCTAGGGAAAATCTAGACACATACTAAACTAAGACACCGGCAACAACGTCCAAGATAAATCTTCATCGATAAAGATCGGCCCTTGGCTTCTAACCAAAACTTGCTGCTCGAACTTATGATTCACCTTCTGGCTCCAGGATATCCTCATTGTTATGTAGTAAATTTTTGGTTTGATTTATCTTGCAACTTATTTAACTTGTTTTGAGTACGAGGTTTATTTATTTAAGTTTGGTTTGATTCAGTTCATTTATTTCTTGTTTTGGGGTGTGTTGGGAGTATTTTTAGTTTAGTTTAGTTTAGTCCAAGATCAAGTGCGTAAGTGATGGGGGACATTTTTTTCTTCTTTTTTTTTTAGTTTAGTTTAGTCTTAGTTGAAGTGTATAAGTGATGCTGGGGGGAATTTTGTTTTTAGTTTGGGGTGTATATTTTGCAAGTCAGGAGTGTTTTTGGATTAGTCTTAACAAGGGTGTAGTTTAGGTTGGTAATTAGTGTCGGAAGTCTCCTAATTTGATCCTGTGAACCTGCTGTTCCTGGGCATAATTTTTTTTGTGTTTCTGGGGAATTGCGCACTTCACTTCGGGCGCATAAACAAATTACACGCCGAAATGGGAGCGCACGTTTCAGAGGGTCGGAAGGTAATTAAGCGCCAATTTTTGATCGTTTAACCGAGTTAAACGCATGGAATGGGGCGCAGGATTAGGGCGGTGGCCAGTCACTGTTGAAGTGACTGTTGGCATTCGCGCACGCTGGTTCGGGCACTTGAGGTGATTACACACTTGTTAGGTGATGCACAACCAAGTGGTCGGGTTAGTTAGAGCAGGCGACGATTAGTTTACGCACTCAAGGCTGGTCGTCTGATCCGAATTACGCGCGAGAATAGTGGTGCATGATTGGGTTGAGAGCACGAGTTTACGCGCGCGATTTAGCAGTGTCTTATAAATAGTTCCAAAACTTTTCATTTTTCCCGTGCTATCCATTTTGGTCTTTGATTCTTCGTTTCCTTGTTTCCTTTGTGCTCTAGTTTTCATGTTATCATAATATCTCGCGATCCGATCGTCCGTTTCAAGCGTTGTTTCTTCCATTTTGTCCAGTTTTTATAGCTTTTTGTTCTAGGATGGAGTTTGAGGGTGGTGGTAGGCATAATCTTACTATTTTTAAGTTGGAGAGGATGATGATTGGGGAGATAGGTGAGACGTCCGAGGCTCAGACCGATGCTGTTGTCGGGGAGGACATCGGGGAGATGATTAGAGAGGTGGTATTGGAGGGTGATCAGGTGGTGGTCAGGGAGGAGGTACCCGAGATTGAGCATGGTGTAGTTGAGGATGAGGGTGAGAGGGTCGAGGAGGAGAGAGATGAGGATGAGAGAGCTGATGAGCACCAGGGGGAGGAGCGTCGAGATCGCAGACACTTCCCGCAGGAGAATTTCTTTGCTCGAGGCCGGGTAGGTACTCGTGAGCAAGAGTTCCTTCATTTTCTTAGGCATATTAGGTTATGACATAGAATTATTAGGATCTAAAAACCCTTTTTAATTTATGTCGAACCTGCATTGATCATTGGTTGTGTGCTCACTCATGCATCATGATCGCATCTAGAGATAGGTCATGTTTGTGCTTAATTATTCTTATCATGTTTTGTATGTTTGTTATGAGTTGTTATTATGTGTTTTAGGCATATTTCATTTTCTTTTAGCTTTGGGTCTGCTTGTCATAGGTGTGTGTGTTAGTCTTATTTTTCTACTTATGTTTTATTCGATAGGAGCCCCCGCAGCTGGCTATCAGCTCGGCGTGGACTGAGTCCCATACTTGGTACCGTGCCTTGCCAGAGTTTCAGAGGGTATAGCTAGTGTCTTTCGGTTTTTGGCTGATCCTGGAGTTAGAGCCCTTTCAGTTCGATCGTGGTCTGCTTGTGGCAATTTTAGAGAGGTGGAGGGAGGAGCATCAGGCGCTTTTCTTTTCAGTTGGTATGATGTTGCCGACTCTGGAGGACTGGGTTCACATTATCGGTCTTCATTTTGAGGGTGAGCTGATCACGGGGCTGACAACAGGGGAGTATTTGGAGGTGTGTGAGGAGATTTTAGGTGTGCCATATAGGTCGAGTGGATCGAGGCCAGGTGTAGTTCGGGTCACTTGGTTCTTCCATACATTCGCTAGTAGCCTTGTCCCTCCGAGGCGTCATTCAGAGGTGAGGGCGTCTTACAAGGCGCATTGTGTGGTGATGGTGGGTCGGGAGCCCGTGGTGGAGCCGGGGCTAGCTGTGGATAGGGTGCTTCGAGCATTCTTGATGCACTTCCTCAGTGCTGTATTCTTTTCTTCTTTGACTCAGGGATGTGTCACCAAGTTGTTTTTATTGATTCTCAGGGACTTGGATAGGGTTACTTCTTACGCATGGGGTGCGGCCGCGTTGGCGCATCTCTATGAGCAGCTTTATCATCGAGGATGGGGCATCGCGATGATCGAAGGTTTTCTTCACTTCCTCCAGGTGAGTTTTGGTTAGTTAGTGGTCATAGCGGCTTTGCTTTTCTTTTGGTCGTAGCAGTTATTCAACATTTCTTTTGTTTTTATTTTCTAGTTTTGGGCATATGATCATTTCGCTTTTCTTCGTCTGGGGTTCCGTTGGAGGTTAGGTTCATGTAATATCCCTGATATTTTAGCAGATTTTCGTTTACCTCGGTAAGCGTGTCAGGAAATTGTTGAGGGATATTTTTGGATTTTTGGTAAGCTAAGGCTATAATAAAACTAATGGCCAAAGGAAATTGTCTCGAGAGGTGTGCAAGTCATGTAATCGATGAATCACACAATAGCGTAGGTGTTTGTGTTTAGCATCAGACACTTTTTTCAACTTAAGTGGATAAGTTGCAAAAATATAAAATCTAGATATTTGTTTGTTTGGGTTTTAAGTTATAAGAGAGCTTGAAAGAGAAGTTTAACTCTCTCTCTCTCGTTGGAAATTTACAAGCCTCTAAGGCCTTGCCTCATCTTAAATTCTAGATCTAGAGAGCTTGAGAATTACTCTCCCCATCTCAACCATTAATTAGCCCTATGCTTGAATTCTGATCTGTTTGGACTATTGGAAGAGAAGGATCGGGGAGAGGATGTCTCTGTGTAGTTCTGATCTGTGCAATAGAGAAAGGTTTATGATGGACTGATTTGGAGATTCAAAATCGTTAAGCCTTCATGCTTGGTTCCGGTGCGTGATTTGGTGCAACGGGAACAAGGGATTAAACTACAAGAGGTAGGCTTTTAAACCTCCTTGTGTCCTTTTAATTTATGTTTTGCTTAGAATAGAATATGGTGTGTTTAAATAAGATTAAATGGCTGTAGTTGAATAAGAAAGAAAGAATCCGGACATGGAATTTTGAGATACATTAGAATCGGACAAATTCGAGGTCGATCAATTTTTGAAAATCGAGGGTCGAAATGTGTTTTTAAAGGCCTTATGAAATTTTTGGAAATCGAGGGTCGAATTTGGAAATCGACCATCGAATTAAAAATCGAGGGTCGATTTTCTGAATTTTATGCCTGAGACAAATTTTTGGAATTCGAGGGTCGAAATTGAATTCGACCATTGAATTTCAAATTCGACCCACGAATTTGAATTCGAGGGTCGAATTCTGCCTTGTTTCAGATCCTTACAACTTTGTTGGATATTTTCTCGGCAAGCTTTTGGGTTTAACTTTTGGTCTTATATTAACACTGAGAGTGTTAATCTTTGTAGGTTTTGAATGTTGGGAGTCCTTTATGAGGACTACTTATGCTTGTTTTGAATCTTCCTTGACGAGGTAGGGGAACCCTATATTTCATTTGCATTGAATTATAAGTATAAACTGTTTTGATTGTTTCATTTAAGAAGCATAAATTTTGGGATTCTGTTGCACACAGCATGAATAAAAATCTGAACATATGACACAAATCAGGAATTTGGAAACTTCGTTATAACTAAGAACTCTTTAATTTGAACCTCAGAACCTAAGTAAAATTTTGAATCAGAACTTCGAATCAGAACTCTGAAAAATCAGTAATATGTTATGAATAATAAGCTTTGATATAAGTTAGCATTTGCATTCAATTTGAGGTACATCAGAACGATGCCCTTGATTCTACCAACCGTGTTGACGGTGTTACTTTGACGCAAGTTTCCCTCATAGCGTAGGGGCTTGTTGCACTTCAGAAAATGGGTTCATGAATGACGATGGTCAGTAGTGTTTCCCATCGGTCACGTAGTCCGCTCTCATGCTATAGGAAATTTGGGAGATAAAATTAAGTTATAAATTTAAGACAAGAAGCATGCTAATTCAGAAGATTTTGAACACATTAGATGAATACTCTAGTTTTGACTCATGATTAGAACTGGAGATTTAATTTGCAAAGCATCATTTGAAAACCATATTTGATTCGATTTCTGTCTTTTGAAAACCTATACTTATAATGAAATGCAAATAGATCTGTTTCCTCTATTGGGCTTTATTGTTAGCTCACCCTCGACTATACGTCACAGGTGTTGAGACTAACTTGGGATCAGAGGATTTGGAGGACTCTGACTACATTCCTGAGGAGGAATTGGATATACCAGCTGAGGAATTTTTCCCTTGATCCTAGATCCCTTATTTTTGATACTTTTGTTAGAATATTATTTTGAATATTGGGCCCTAGGCCATTATTTTGGTTCTTTTGATATCACTCGAGGAACCATTACTGTGAACCACTATTTTAGGTGATCGGATTGGCCATCACCGGTGGTTCTTCTTGGTTCCTCATAGTGATAAGTTTTGTTGTTAGAAGCTTTTGTTTTTGAATATATTATGCTTTACCTCTGTCTTTAGAATCTTTGTTATGTTGCCGGCTTCTATTTGTTATGGCTTATTGAGAAATCAATAAGTTGATGAACTGGCCTTTCCTATACCTTAGGGATTGGAAAAGTTGGGTTGTCACAGTTCATGTTCCTGTGGATGCATGTGTGGAGGGCAGCGTTGAGGGCTCGTCGTTGGTCTTCTGATCTTCAGACTGTACGGGGTCTTTTTGAGGACATGCATGTGGGGCAGGTATATATCGTCGTGTTCTCATTTTGTTTTGTTTTGGGCTCTTAGGAACTAAGGTGTCATTGATGGGTTGGCTTGCTTGTTTGGTTGTAGGTGATTTGGAGGCCCTACGTGGCCGAGGAGGATGCAGGTGTGCCTGTGATTCAGTCTGGCCAGCCCTTCTTTGACGTGGACATATGGATCCATTGTTTTGAGAAGGTGGAGAGGATTTACCTATCTCAGGCGGTGCGACAGCTAGGGCTCGCTCAGGGAGTCCCTCCGGAGATTCGCCACAGGGTGGCGAAGAGGATGACCGGCCCCCCTAGCTAAAACTTTGCGGAGCGAATGGCTCTTCAGATGGCAGATTTTAGAGCTGGGGGGACCAGGGTGACAAGGGCGCGTGATGAGGCAAACGTCCAAGAGTTTAGGAGATGGTTTAGTGCATTTGGTGGTGGGCGCCTCTTCACACGTCCCTTTCATGGAGGCGATTCCTTTGTAATCGGTGGACCAAAGTCGGCGTCGGCGTTGAGGGAGGGACTGGTTGCATTGGAGCAAGGCCATCTTACCGTGAGTGTACGGGGGGTGATAGATGCCCTCTATAGGAAGATGGAGCAGATGGGATATGCTCCTGGTCCTAATGAGGAGATGCTGCATTCCTTAGCCCTCTCGGTTGCTCTGGCCAAGGGAGCAGAGGATGAGTTGAGGGCTCAGCTAGAAGAAACTCGACGGCTCCTAGTGAGTTAATTTATTGGTTTTATGTATCACATTGACTTGGTCTTTCAGTCATTCTGACATAGTTGTGGTGTTTTGTTTTATTTTGAATAGTCTAAGAGGGAGGCCGAGGTCTCTAGTCATGCAGTGATGATCGAGTTGTTATGCGGTCAGCAGCAGGCTGGCTGGGAGGTAGAGGCCAGTTTGCGATCTGAGATTGATCGATTGGTAAGTGTCTATATGAACTTGGTTTTATTAATTGTCGTGAGTTCGCCAACTAATGTGTTTATTGTTATTCATAGAGAGTCAAGCTTGCTGCTGGAGGTCCCGTTCTGGCATTCGATCCATCTTGGATTGGTTCCTCCAGTCGGAAGGATCCAACGATGGCTCAGCTTCGGGCCGAGCTAGAGCATTGGGTAAGTTTCCTCAAATTTTCAACTCATTTGTGTGATTACATTAGTTCACTGGGTGTTATTATTTCATTTTTTTAATATTTTACCAACATTATGTTGGTATTTCAGCATCAGGTTGTTAAGGACCTTCAGGCGAGGGAGGCGACTGCTGCCTCTCTACGCCCAGAGAGTCAGGTATAATTTCTGGTTTGGTGTAATTCTGTTTAGATTATTTCATTCTATTTGTCCTTACATACTTTGTGTTGGCTTGTTCGGTTTTTGTGCAGGTTGTTCTAGACTCTGCTCCTGAGGCTCCCCCTCAGGGGTCTATTCCTATTCCTACTTAGATATGTTTTAGTTATTTTTTTCATAGTTTATTTTTCATTATAGTGTTATCTGATGTATTTATTTGTTCTCGTTGCAGCCGCCTACGTTTGTTGTCCTTTCCATGCCTCCTGCTGATCCAGTGACCGCTACGACGATTGAGCGACTTTTGAAAGAGAGGCTGCATCTGGTATGGTTCTTTCCTTTTCAAAGCTTTTTCTATTTTCATATATATGTATATGTTGGCTTTCTTTGACTTGTTCTGGTTACGTAGCTTTGTCAGCTTGAGGAGGCGCGTCTAGAAGCGGCGCGAGCGCGCATCACTCCTGAGGCGAGACGGATCTTTGGGGAGATGCAGAGTCGCAAGGATCTGCTTGTTGAGATGATGGTGGCGCAGAGGACTCAGACTGAGGCATTGGCGACGGCGAGTCGGACGATGCGGGCAGAGATGCAGGTAATCAATTGCAATATCGTCTGACGAGGAGTGAGCGAGGGGTGCGTAAGCTAGCTAGTCAGCTTGATGGATTGGGGTCGAGGACTACGGGTTCCTCGGCTGGGCAGTCTCTTCACACATCACATGATCGTGTCAGGGATGATGCTTGTGAGGATTCGATCATTCGTGAGATTCTTGTCCAGTATCCTCCTCGTTCTCGATCGAGGCGGTCTATTAGCCAGACAAGTGAGGGGGGTTTTGTGGCGAGGCCTCATCGTCTAGAGGTTTCGTGAACTCCGAGTGCCGGGATTGTGTTTTCGGAGGATCAATCCATAGACCTCCAAGCTTATGATACTGGGGATAGCGGCGCTCGTCCATCTCAGCGACAGCGTAGGGAGTAGGGGTGTCTGTGTGTTTATTTTGTACATTGAGTGTGTGTTGTATATACAGGGTGGATGCCCCCGGTGACAGATCTAAAAAGAAGAGAAAATTTTGATATATATATATATATATGGAGATTTTTTTATATGTACCTAATTGGCTCCTTTTCTTTTAGTTACCTCTTGCACCTATTTTTTGCTTTTCTCTTTTGTTTTAGTGCCGTCAACCGTCATCGGGACTTGGATGCTTCCTGAGCTGGTCAGGTGGTGGTTGAAGGCTGCTTTGTATCTGCACATGTACAAGTAACGCTATCAGTAATTTTTATTCTCCCCCTTGCCAGTTGTCAAGAGGGTGAGTGGCTTAGACCGAGGTGTGGTAGTAAAGGTGGATATGTGCTCTCTCTTTTTTTCTCTTTTTCTTTTCTTTTTTTTCTTCTTTTTTCTTATTTTTTTTCTTCTTTTTCTTGAAATAAAATAATACAACAAGGAAAGCAAATAGCTAAGATAGAAATAATAAAAATAGTAAAATAAAAATGCCCCAGTGTAGGAGCGTGGTAGTGTTGGCAGTATGGCATCTTTGGTAGCATTCTCTGGATGGTAACTTCATAATTTCTTATCTTCTTTACGGACGAGTCGACACTTCTGAGGTAATTCTCCTTCCGACCAAAAAAATGCCCCAGTGTGTAGATGTAATGGAGCTTTCTTGGGCTTTAGATAAGCACTTCGGGTCTAAAGCAGTCATGGGTATTTGGTGAGTTAGCTATGAAGAAACGTTTATCAATACTGTCGTCGAACCGGAGGTCTCTTTAATTAGGTCAGTTGTATACGAGGGTCTATCTTAGGGTGTTGGTCATCCTATCCTGTGGTTATTTGGGAGAAGTACAATAGGTATAGTAGGTGATTGCATCAGTCATCATTCATCGGTTTTCAGTTTCATTCCTAGGAGTATCCTGTAAGGCTTCTAATTTATTGTCCGAAATAAAAATAGAAGAGGGGGTAAGGTTCAGTAATGTGGGGAATAGTTTGTATCTAACACTTTCCAAAAGGGAAGAGTAATAATCTTTTTCTCAGAGGAATACGGGGTGCCATGATCATGCTCTTCGTCATATATCGGTACCATCAAAATCTCACATTCTATAGTTAGCAAAAGTTTATCCTCCTCCCGCCGCCTTACAACAATATCTAATAGTATGGGACATCAGGGGTGCCCTCGCAGCTTGCTTATACACTTCTAGTAAAGTTATCAGAGATGTCCTCACGGCCTGCTTATGCTTCCCTGAGTTCATTGACTTGTTCATTCGTCGTAATGCTCTCGCTCGATTTTTTTTATATATGTATTTTTAAAAGCATCCTGCTAGCGCAAGAATAATGAGTTTTGATTGACCCTAGCATCTTTATTTTTTTTGCTCTAACATCTCTTCTAATGGTGAGGGAAGGGGAATGAGGATCGGATATTACTTATGTTTTTGAAAGAGGTTAGGTAGGTCACTCGTCCTTTGATCAATTTGCCTAAATAAGAAAGTGGGCAATAAATTGGAGGTCTTAAGGATACTCTGAGGATTAATGATGTATGACCAATGAATGGGTCGTGATGACTACGGGGGTGATAAGTATAAGTATTTAATCATGAGATATGATGATTAAAGGGTTACGGATAGTATTTTCTAAGATATTTGGCATTTCAAAGGCTAGGGAGGTCTTACCCGTCTTGGTTCACCAGTTTGTATGCATTCCCAAGGTATGCAGCTGTTATAACATAAGGGTCTTTCCAGTTTGGTTTCAGTTTTTCTTTTGGAAGGCATAATTTTCTTTAAGACTAATTCTCCAATATTAATGGTTCGTTCAAGGACTTTCTTATCGTAGGCTCTGGCCACTCTCCTCTGATATACCTGAGCGTGATCAGCTGCCCTTAGACGTGTTTCATCGAGTTGCTCTAACTGTGTGAGTAGGGTAATTCTCCTCTTGTCTAAGGATAGCTCATTATCGAGTTGAATCCGTACGGATGGTACTTGTATCTCATATGGTAAGACTGCCTCCATCCTATAGGTAAGGAGGTAGGGAGTTTGGCCAGTGGCCATATGAATAGAGGTCCTATAGGCCCATAGTTCTTCTGGTAGTTGTTCAGGCCAGTCGGCTCCATTACTGATTTCTACTGTGCATTTCAAAATTTGAACCAGTGTTTTATTCGTAGCTTTTGCTTGTCCATTTCCTTAAGGGTAGAACGGTGATGAGTGGTGTAGATCGATGTCGAACTTCTTGCATAGTTTCTTCGTCGTCTCTGCAATGAACTGTGGTCCGTTGCTGGTGATGAACATCCTGGGTACTCTAAATCTTGTGATGATATTTCGAATGATAAACCTTATGAGTGTTGAAGTGGTGATTCTGATGTAGGATTCAGCTTCTGCCCATTTGGTGTAGTATTCGATTGCTGTAAGTATAAATGCGTGCTTATGAGTGTTCCCAACTATGTCTGTGAAAGGTCTGAGGCTCACATAAAAAATGGCCATGACGAGGTCATGGTGTTCAATGCAACTGATGGTTATTGGAAAAGTGTGGCATGTTCTTAACATTGCTTGTAGAATTGGACGTAGAGGTGATAATCTCTGATCATTGTCAGTCAGAAGTAGCTCTATCGTGTAATTTGATCGACGAGTCTCTGTCTACCGGTGTGGGTGTCACAAGCACTGGCGTGTGTTTCTCAGATGATGTATTGTCCTTCGACGGTTGTGGCGCACCGTAACAATACTCCTTTAGTGAAGGCTTCTTTGTATAGTATTTCACTGAGTATGCAGAATTGGGTGCATCAGTTCATTATAGTCTTCTGTTCAATCTTCGTGGCATATGGGGAAACATGTTGATGCTTCAAAAAGTTTTAGATGTCGAAATATCGTGGTTGTCCATCGTCGATTGGTGATTTTTCAAATCTAAACATAGCGACTTTGGTTTCTTCTTTGACGTGATTTTCTTAAGTGATTGCTTTATTTGGTCCTGCGCTTACGGGGAGGATTGGTAATTCTCTCTTAACGGTCCATGCTAACTCGTGGGCGGTACTATTAATTTTTCGATGAAGAAGGTCTTGGTAGTTTCTCCGATGAGTATTTGGATGACCGAGGCTAGTGTGGCTAAGGAATCGGTAAGCCAGTTTTCTAATCTAGGGATGTGCGTGAAAGAGATTCTTTCAAATTTCTTTACTAAATATTGAGTGGTTTCTAGGTATGCCATTAGTCTCCTTTCCTTGATTTTCCATTCTCTTATAACTTACAAGATTACTAGCTTGGAATCACCGATAGTTTTTAACTGCTTAACGCCTAATTGTAGTGCTGCTCGCAGTCCAGCTATGAAAGCTTCGTATTCTGTGACATTATTAGTGACAGGAAAGTCTAGTTGAAAGGCCTCCTTCCAGGCTTAGGAGGACTATTCCAATGCCTTCTCCTTTGTGATTTAGAACACATCGAAATAAAGGGTCCACAAGGTCTTATTAGGCTCTTTGTTATGAATCATGAGTAAATCTTCATCGGGGAAATTCGCATGTATTGGTTCATCACTCGAGAGTGGGAGATCTATGAGGTAATCGGTGATTGCTTGCCCTTTGATCGACTTCTGCGTGACGTAAGTGATATCGAATTCTTACAATAGCATATGTGACCGAGCAATTTTTCCTGATGTTGTAGGCTTTTTGAATACATACTTCAGAGGGTCCATTCGGGCTCGCACTAGTATCTTATATGCTCCGAAGTAGTGTCATAATTAGGTTGAGGCCCACACCAGTGTGAGGCAGGTCTTTTCTACTGAAGTGTATTTTCATTCGTACTCGACCATCGTCCTACTAAGGTAGTAGATTGCCCTCTCTCTTTTGCCGTCTTCTTCATATTATCCCAGAATTACTCCCATTGCTTTGTCGTTCGCTGAGAGGTAGAGGATTAGGAGTCTTCCAAAAACTGGTGGTGATAGTATTGGTGGGTTAAGGAGGTACTTCTTGATATTGTCGATGACTTCCTGGCATTGGTCATCCCATTTGTACTCAGTTCCTCCTTTAAGTAGTCTGTATAAAGGATCGCATCTATCTGACTGATGGGAGATGAATCTCCTGATGAATTGCAATCTTCCTATCAGGCCTCGTAATTCATTGATATTACTGGGAGGTGGCATCTCAAGAATAGCTCGAACTTTTGTGGGGTCGACTTCAATTCCTCACTTGCTGACTATGAAACTGAGTAATTTTTCGGAGGTGACCCCGAAGACACATTTCTTTGGGTTCAACATGTCCTACCCGCATTTAAAACTCCACTAATATGTCATCAACGTAGACTTCTACACACTTATGCATCATATCATGAAAGATAGCCATTATGACGCATTGATATGTGGCTCCTATATTTTTCAGCCCAAAAGGCATGATGACGTAGCAGTAAGTTCCCCATGGTGTGGTGAAAGAAGTCTTCCCTTGGTCAGACTCTGCTAATTTGATCTAATTATATCCAGAGAAACCGTCCATAAAGGATAGCATCTTATGTCCAGCGGTGTTATCAACTAGAGTTTTAATGTGCGAAAGTGGGAAGTCGTCTTTTGGACATGCCTAGTTGAGGTTTCGAAAGTCAATGCAAACCCGTATTCTGTCGTCTTTCTTGGCGACAAGTATTATATTGGCGACCCACTTGGGGTAGAGGACGACTCAGATAAATTTGGCTATGTGTAATTTATCAACTTCCTCTTTAACTTGAAAGGTTGTTTGTGGGTGCATCCTACGGAGTTTCTGCTTAACGGGCTTCGCATCGAGTTCTAAGACAAGGCGATGCTCTACTAAACTCAGGTCTAAACCAGGCATATCTTCATAGCACCATGCAAAGTAGTCGAGGTGCTCTTGTAAGACTCGTACGATTTGCTTACGTTCCTTGGAGTTGAGGGTTGCGCTAATTAGTAGCTTCTTGGGTTTCTCTTCAGTGTCAAAGTTGATTTCTTTTGTAGGTTCTGCGGCAGCTTGGGTTTGCTCGTCGAAATGCTTGATAACCCATTGGAAGTATGGCGTCTCTTCGACGATTGGTGTTCCTTCTTCATCCTCAGTAGGCTCATATACTGCGAAGTTACTACATTGGGGCTTTGATTTTATGAAAGGTAATCCTTCATCGGTACAACTTATGACTGAGAGGTCTTTAGTAAGGTGAAGGTCAAGGCCATTGATCCTTCTCTCAAAGTCGTGAAGTATCTCTTCTGGTATGATCAAGGGCTTGTTGTTTAGCCTGGATGCCTTACGTCCTCGAACGAGAGATGGGATAAAAGAAAAGTCTCCTTGTCGATTGCAAACTCGATTAGGGACAAAGGGTTCCCTTTCTTTTCTAAGGTTTTCTGATTTTTTGGATTTTGTATTTATGAATTTTTAGGATTTTCTTCTTTTTCTATTTTTTTTATTTTTGATAATAGATATGGTACAGGGTCGGCCGCCTCAAGGGGCGCGGGGAGAGTTGCTTCCTCTAACTGAGGGAGCTAGCTGACTGTTGGAGTCGTTCGGGCGATTCTTCAGGAAATGTGGACTTGTCCTGAATTTCGTATTTTTTTTTTGGAGTCCTCATCTAATGAGACCTTTTGAATAAGTGACGTGGGTGACAGCGACACTGATGTTAGAATTTCCTTTATCACATGGATCGCCTCCTCTTCGAAGAGGCTCTGGAGATCATAATCGATCAAACTATCATCCTCTGAGTTATAATACGGTTGCTCTTCCCGTCGAGGGTGACCTCCTATGGGATCCTCAGGGGTAGTGAGTTATTTCCCTTGAACTTCATAGTATGTCAGAATGAACGTGCACGCTCAACAGCGAGGTTGATAAGGGTGAGAAATGCAGGGAGATACCCAAGGACATTCTCATGCTTCTGAGTTAGAGTCAAGGCTGGTATCAAATTCATCTTCTTGATCTGACAATGCCAGAAGTTCTAGACTAGCTTACTCTGCTAGCTCGAGTGCAGGGAGGTCTATCCAGTAGTCCTCGTCTTCACTCGAAGGGGGTTGCCACTCTTCCTCTAGAGATTTCCAGAATATTTGGAGTTGTGAGATGGAGGAGTGTCTAGTTCGAGCTCCTCTTCAAAGTCAATGAGGGCGATGTGAGTGTTTCCCCCTGGGTCAACCAAATGACTGTTGAGATTCTTTTTTCCTTGTGCTAGTGGCCGAGTTAGTGGGTCATTACTCACTTCTATTGTCACGAGATTGGAGTGATTCGATTCTACTATTGTAGAATGTCGGATCCAACTAGCGAAGCGTTCTAATATACTAGTGCATGCCCTGTAACGGGGTTGGTATGGGTGACCGATACAAGGGGAGTCTCATGGCCATTCCCATCCCCCAAGGCCAAGGTCGAGGCGGAGGCTATGCGAGTCAAGATTCTCTTGTAAGTGCTCTTCGTCATCTTGCAAGGCTGCTATGTGAAAATCTTCATTGTCAATGGAGTCCCACTCCTCTAATCGTGGCTTGAGTTTTGGAGGTTCTTCCTTTCTCTCTTCTATAAGCTTCTTAGCATCAAATAATGGTTTGACTTCCTCGAGCGGTTTATCAATATCGTCATTCAGATTCGTTAAATTGTTGAATGCCTTAGCCATTCGTTCGATCTTCGCTTCTTGAAATTTAGCGAAGGACACTTTCCTCTGCTTTGGTATATCCGCTTTCTCAGTGGTCCCGTAAATGAAGTGGGCATATAGAGACCATTTTGGTGAGGTAGGGAACAAGTCGGCTTGTGGGCCGTCTGATTGGTAACCTAATCCTATGTGTTTGCGTATTTTCGTTAGGATGATAGGTCCTATACGACCTTGCTTATTTTTACCGAGTCCGGTGTGGGGGACATATCCGAGTTGGTACATGAGGTCCCAACCTTTTGTCACGGTTGAGTTGATATCGTAAAGTTTGGCGAGGTCTGGGCCGACCTCTCTTCTCATCAATTTTTGTTGACGCATTGGGAGAGAACTAGGAGGGGTAGGGGGACGGACTTGTGCAACGATTGTCTCGTCGGGAGTTTGGTCTTTTGAATGTGACCCATGTTCAATATGGGATCATGGGCTGTCGAAATACTTGCTGCGTAATCAGTGTCTATCTCCTGGAGGGGCGCATCAGCGTATATACGGATAATGGAGCCCTCGTATGAGAATTTGACGCACTGGTGGTATGTGGATGTGAGGCGGAGGCTGAGGCGTTGGTGATCTGTGCCGAAATATGACTATATTTCGTACCCTAAATACCAACATTTAGCCATCCGATGAAGGCATTCTAACGGCTGCTGTGTAGTTTTAGTGGTTTCAGGTGTTATGGACCGTGGGATGTTGAAAGAGCTTAAGTGAACATAATTAAGGGACTATATGGGAACTTTGAACCATGGAGCCAGTGGAAGCACTGAAATCAGTGAAGAAGTCTGATTGGTTTAGCCACAATTTTGAGAGTTAAATATGTCACATGCCCAGTTTTGACATTTGAAACTCAATCGATTGAGTTTATGGAGCTGCCTAAAATCCGATTTCCAAAAAATCAATAGATTGATTTCCAAAAATCAATAGATTGATTTCCAAAATCAATAGATTGATTTCCAAAATCAATAGATTGATTTCTAGATTCAATAGATTGATTTTCGAAATCAATCGATTGAATTCCTTAAATTCAATAGATTGATTTTGGGAATGCAAATGAGCCACCAAAATTCAAATTTTGAATTCAATTGATTGAATTCAAAATTCAATCGATTGATTTCAAAATTCAATCTATTGATTCAGATATGGAATAATTCTAGCCCGGGGCCCTATTTAAACAACAAGATGTTTAGGGTTCAGGGGGTCTTCTGCTCGGTAGATTTTCTTAGGGCCTTCAGCAATTTTTTCTTAGATATTTTTAGTTTTGTACTTAGATAAAAGCTTTGTAAGGTTGTGATCTTCTCCAAAAAGATCAAACGGTTGATAAATAAAAGAGCAATTTTTGTGATGACTTTCAATTTACATTATGCGTGTGGATCAAGGATGAGCGGCTAAACCCCCTCGTTCAAGGAGGAAGCGACCCCTAGATGAGTAACTAACTTACTTTTAAGCTTACAATTTCTTGTTAGAATTATTGAATCGTATGGCTTTTAGTGTGTGCTTCATCGTATTATCATCGAATACTCGGTTATAGCCGTCGACCGTGTGATCGGCGACAATAAACGAATTATTCCACCTAGATCGATCTTGTAGATCGTATAGGATGCCGTGCGATTGATTCGTATTGTTGTGATTTCGAATTTGAGATACGCTATGCCTTTCACATGATGCATGCCGTGATTGGATGCGTCATAGTGTTAGGATAGGGTATGTCGAATCAATAATTACATTTTCATCGATTTGTTTTTCTTGTAGTTAAATGATGGTATAATGATTTAATATGAAATTGTGTGATTGATTGTAGAAAAGTTACAAATCTAGGGTTAGCAAACTCCTTGATCATTTCATCATTGTTAATTTTTTAATCATAGTTCATCCATTCATAGCTTGATTTAGTTCTTTTGATTATTGCATTGTGTAGTGGTAAATCTTGACAATGAAATCTCTCGCCCTTGGTACTTCCTTGGGTCTTTGAAATCTGTTTAAAATTAATTTAATTTTGCGCTTTCCTATGGGTTCGACACCCTTAATTTCGCCGTGCTACAATCGAACTTGTGCACTTGCAAGGGTACACTCTAAAACTGATCAATTGGTTGGGGATTTGAAGGAGTTAGAGGCTCGGAATGTTCTTCTTGTTCATTTTCTCCTACGTTCGGCGAACACTCGGTTGTTATCTCGTTTTCTTGGTTTGGGGTTTTTCAGGTGACACTCTCAACCCATGCGACAATTTGAACTACGGTTTGGAGAACGTGATCTCCATACTCAAGTTCAGAATCGGACGAAGGGAGTGGTAATGGCATTGGTTGGAGATTTGGAGGAGTTAGAGGTTCTGGCAGGTGACTATGGAGGAATGGTCTCCGAGCCCTAAAGGAGTGGACTCGTATCTGAGTGAATTTCGGATATGGAGATGGGCTCGGTGGGGCAATTCGAGTGATCAAGGCCAAGGGGTGTAGGGGTGAAGAAACTCTCACAGGGGTAGCAAAAGTGTTGGAGGGTTGGATGCGAGTGATTAAGGCAGAGGGCTGGAAGTGTGACGACCCGACTTTTCCAATCCCTAAGGTATAGAAAAGGCCGGTTCATCAACTTATTGATTTCTCAATAAGCCGTAACAAACAGAAGCTGGCAACATAAACAAAGATCTAAAGACAGAGGCAACATTGTTAATCCAAAAATAAAAGCTTCATATAACAAAATTAGATATATCACTATGAGGAACCAAGAAGAACCACCGGTGATGGCCAATCCGATCACCTAAAATAGTGGTTCACAATAATGGTTCCTCGAGTGATATCAAAAGAACCAAAATAAAGGCCTAGGGCCCAATATTCCAAAATAATATCCAGACAAAAATACCAAAAAGAAAACACAGGATCTAAGATCACGGAAAGAACTCCTCAGCTGGTATGTCCAAATCCTCCTCGGGAATATAATCGGAGTCCTCCGGATCCTCTGACCCAAGGTCAGTCTCAGCACCTGTGACGTATAGTCGAGGGTGAGCTAACAGCCAAGCTCAATAGAGGAAACAAATCTATTTGCATTTCTTTATAAGTAAAGGTTTTCAAAAGATGGAATCGGATCAAATATGGTTTTTCAATGATGCTTTTCAAATTAAATCTCCAGTTCTAATCCTGAGTCAAAACTGATAATATAATCTAAAGTGTTCAAAATGTTCTGATTTAGCATGCTTCTTGTCTTAAATTTATAACTTAATTTTATCTCCCAAATTTCCTATAGCATGAGAGCGGACTACGTGACCGATGGGAAAACCCTACTGACCATCGTCGTTCATGAACCCATTTCGAAAATGCAACAAGCCCCTACGCTATGAGGGAAACTTGCGCCAAAGTAATACCGTCAACACGGTTGGTAGAATCTAGGGCATCGTACTTATGAACCCTAAATCAAATGTAAATGCTAACACATATCAAAGCTTATTATTCATAACATATTTCTGATTTTTTCAAAGTTCTGATTCGAAGTTTAACTGAGGTTCTGAGGTTCAAATTTCAAAGTTCTTAGTCATAACGAAGTTCCAAATTTTTAGCTTTGTATCATATATTCTAAGTTTTATTTATGCAGTGTATGAAAGAATTTCCAAAATTAATGCTTCTAAAATAAATTGCCGAAAACAGTTTATGCTTATAAATTTATGCAAATAACAATTTGGGTTCCCCTACCTTAACCAAGAAGTTTCTAAGTCTAGCACAAACAGTCCTCTTCAAGGACTCCCAATAGTCAAAACCTACATATATTAACATTCTCTATGTTAATATAGAATAAAAATCCAACCAAAAAATCAACCCAAAAGCTTACAGAATAAAAATCCAACAAAACTTTCAAAAGCCATAAGCAGGACAGAATTCGACCATCGAATTCAAATTCGTTGGTCGAATTTGAAATTCGATGGCCGATTTCAAATTCGACCATCGAATTTCAGAATTCTGTCTCAGACCAAAAAACTCATTTCGACTGTCGATTTCCAAATCGACAGTCGAATTCCAAATTCGACAGTCGATTTTCAAATCGACAGTCGAATTCTTCAGGTTCGGTGGCTGTTAACTCGACATGCCGGATTCTTTTTCCTTAGTTTCAACACAGCCATCCAATCTTTTATATTGAATACATATCTTAAATTCTAACAAAACCCAACAAATTTACATAAGGAGGTTTCAAGGCTTACCTCTTTTAGCTTAGACTGTTGATCCCATTGTACCGATTCACGCACCGGAACAAGTTTCTAAGATCGAAGGTTTAAAAGCTTCAATTCAGCCCATTATAAACCTTCCTCCATTGCACAAATCCTATCGACACAGTGACATCCTCTCCTCTATCCTTCTCTTCCAATAGCCCCAAACTGATCCGAATTCAAGCACCAAATAAACTAATGGTTGAGATGGAGAGAGGAACTCTAAAACTTCCAAGATCTGGGATCAAATGAGGCAAATCCTTAGAGACTTAATTCCAACGAGAGAGAGAGAGAGAGAGAGATGAAACTTCTCTTGCACTTCTCTTTCTTATAAGACAAGACAAAACAATTCCTAACAAAAATGTCTAGATATTTTTGTTTACAACTTATCCTCTAAATTTGCAAAATATCACATGCTAAACACATATGTTTATCCTATTGTGTAAGTTATCGTGTACTTGACTTGCACACCTCTCTAGGCTAATTCTTTTGACCATTAGTCTTATTATAGCCCTAGTTCATCAAAAAAATCTAAAATTATTCCACAATATTTCCTGGCATGCTTACCGAGGTAAATGAAAAATACGTCAAAAATATCAGGGATATTACAGGAAGGAAGATTGACTAGGGAGATCTACGGTAGTGACCTGGGCTGGTGTTCCTTGGTTGTGATTGGGCATTAATAATGATTCCTAAATTTTATTAGGGTTGACTATTGTTGCTGGGGTTAGGATTCCTAAGCGCCTCCCAGTCAATTTGATTCCAGTCATTCATGTCGTAGATAACATCCCAGAGGACCCAACAGTCTTCTAAGTTGTGTCCCGAGTATCGATGGAGCACGCAGTACTTGCTATAATCTAGATTCGTCGGCCATAGGCGGGGTCTTTTTTGTGAGAATCGAAAGAGATTTTGAGTATTAAGGAGACAGAAGATGTTGGGAATTATGTCAGGTAAAGGGGCATAGTGCTCCCGCCTCGGCTGATAAGGGCCTCTAGCTGGGTTGAAATTTTGTGGTGGAGGTATGTTATTATAGTTCGGCGCGTGGGCCGGACGATTCTGCGTTGCATTCTGGTTCTGGTAAATGTTAGGATATTGGTTTTTGTTCTGGTATTGGCCTTGATTCTGGTTCTGGCCTTGGTTTTGGTTCTGGCCTTGGTTTTGGTTTGCATATCTTGGTTGATTGGTGCCTTGGTTTTGATTGGTGTACCATTGTTGATTTTGATTTTGCCCGAAGTTTCGCGGTTGAAAATTTTTGTTCCTAGAGTTTTTTCCTTGGTTGACAACGGTGTTGACCTGTTCAGTTCCTAAGGCTTTCTTATTATTTTTCAACTTCGATTCACTGGAAGAGCCTACTTTTAACGTAACTATGGACAGGGCAAGGTCTCCACCTTTAATATGTCGCGCTAGTCGGGATGCCCGGGAGTGGAGTGCAGTGAAGTCTGGGCAATCACTTATGACCAGTGTGCTCTTTAATGGTTCTCTAGTATTATCGAAGATAATATCAATCGAGTCTTTCTCTTTTATTGAAGTGCCAGTCCTAGCAGTGAGTTTCCTCTATCTGGTGATGAAGTCAGTGATTTCTTCATCGGGTCCTCGCTTGGCCGCCATCAGATCGCTGAGACTGACTGTCTCTTAGATGAGATGCTTGTATTGGTCCAAGAACTGACCAACTAAATCATAAAACGTTTCTATTTTATAAAGCGGGAGTCCCGCAAACCAATCTAGAGCTTCTCCTTCTAATGAGCATTGAAAATAGTGAATGAGAAGTCTCTAATTATCGCATATGGGTCGAAAATCATTGCAAAAGAGGGCCAAGTAATGGTTCGGATTTTCGGTGCCGTTATATTTGGTAAATTTTGGTGGTTTAAATCCTATTGGTAATTTAAATTCAACATCCTGGTAAAATTTGTCGAATTCAAATGAGTGACCAGGGCACTCTCTCTTGGCCATGTACTCGTTAAGCATCTTAGGGAGATCCTCGATCTTGATAGTGTTGTCCTTTGGGGCAACCCATGGGCCAACCTTGTCTGAAGAATTATCGTTGAAGAATGTATGAGTAGGCTGTCTCAATGGTGAGGCGCGGGCTGACACCATTCTCGGGGTAGGCGGTGGCCTTTCTTGCCGTTCTTGGTCTTCTGAAAATTGTCGTGTCCTAATGGTCTCGTATGCAACGGCCAATCCTCAAAGCAATTCTTCGGAGTCATCATCTCCTCTTTGTATTCTTTGAACACTGAGCTCTATGATTTGTTAAGCAGTGAGGTTTTGCCCAGTTTTACTCTCTCTCCCAATATGATTATTACCGGTGTGCGGGGTAGAGAAGGAATTTTCTTGTCCGCCAGCCATGTTAATCTCAGGTTGTCGTAGGTCGGGACCGTAAAGTGGCTCTTCTTCGTACATAGGGTTGTTATGATAACCCCACAAGGGTGGGTCCCCTAGACTCACTCTTCGTATATTGGACATCTCGAGTCTTTGACGAAGACTCATATATTTAAGAGGGATTCGAAATACTGCGATGGGAAGAAAAAGGCGGGAAAATAAAATATAACTAACTATCTAAAAAAAAAAAAGAGTTAAATAATCAATGTCCCATCGTGACCGCCAATCTGTTGGTGCGTGCTTTTTTTGGCTTTCTCTCGGTTCCCGTTGAATCAGTGGCCCAATTCTGTCCAAGTGGACTCTAACGATGCGGTGTTTGGAATGTTGGAGATAAAATAAAAAAAGGGGGGATTTCTAGGAAGATTCCTAGTTTATTGTGATCGTCAGCTTTAGATATTTAATGACGCTGCAACACGTCAGTGATCACGCTTTAAAACGAGTGTGGGTTACTTCTTTACTGAATCGTCCGCCTGTGAATGTCAGTAATTATGGCTCTTTCTTATAGTTTAAATAGTTTAGTTTTCATTTTCTTTCCCAGTTATTATTGTGATTTTGGTTGGTTTGAGTTTCTTAATTTTACTATGAGTCTAACTGTATGAGGTTATTATAGTGACCTAGTCTGTTATTCTAATTTTATTAGGAGTCTAATTAATTAAGTTTCCTGGTCTTATTAGAAGTCTAATTAATATTAGTTTCCTAATGTTACTAGAATTCTAATCAATTTGATCCCCTAATGCTACTAGAAGTCTAATTAATATTAGTCTCCTAATCGTACTGGGAATGTGAATATATCAATTTTAATGGAACTCTAATTAAATTAAGCATGCTAATTATATGAAATTCTAAGTAAAGAAAATATGGTAATTCTACTACAACTCTAATTAAAGCAAGTATACTAATTTTATTGAAATTCTAATTAAAGCAAGTATACTAATCCTACTATGATTCTAATCAAAATAAAAGACTGATTTTGCTAAAAACTCTAATTAAAGCAAACAACCTAATTTTTTACTGGAATTCTAATTGAAAGCAATAAATTAATTAAACTAAATTTCTGATTAGAGCAATAAATTATTTATACTAAAATTTAACTAATGCAATTAATTAATTATGTTAAAATCTAATTAAAACAATTAATTAACTCTTGCTAAAAAAAAATTTAAAAAGGGGTTTGGGCTCGCTATGCTAAGGAGGATTGGCCTCATTCCCGAGTACCCTCCGTAAGCTCCCTTGGATGAATCAGGTGGCTGAGATTAAAGTAAATTGAATTTTAGATCATAAAATAGTATTTTTTAGATTTTTAGAGTCGATTTTGGAATTATAATTATGAATTAAATTAAGAAACTAGAATTTTAGAAAACTAAATGAAGAATTGGAATTTTTGAAATATTAAATTAGGGAATTAAAACTAGAAATTTAAAATTTAAGGACTGAATTCGGATCTGAAATAAGAAAATTAGACCTTATGATTAAGGACTGGTTCTAAAAACCAAGAAGTAAAACCAGAGATTAATGATAGGGCTGGAAATTAAGATTTTAAAACATAATTAAGGATTAGGATCGGTGAATTAGGCCGTTAGATTAAGGGTTGGTTCCAGAACCTAAGAATTAGAACCAGAGACTAAAAATTACAGCCTAAAAAAAAGGTGCTACAGTCTAAAACTAAAATTATTACTAATAATCAAACTAAGAAAAAATCCTAAATCTAAATACTAAGGACTACGGTCGGAAATTAAAAATTAGATTTTTACCTAGGGTCAAGGTTGTGGAGAGAAATTTCGAAAATTCGAAGCTTGAATCTCGAAATCATGACTGTTTCTCTATGGATTCATTCTCGGAGTTCTCTGGTTTCTTTCTCTCCGTGAAAATTTGCAGCCTCTCTCTGTCCAACCTCTCAGTCGAATTAAAAAAAGGCTTTTATAGGTTTTTCTCTAATTAAACGCCCTGTTTTAGGCGTTTAACCGAATTACGCACCGATTTTTCGGTGCTTAATCGCTTTGAGTCGGTCACCGACTTAGTGAGCGACCGGCTGAATTGCTCAACGAGTTTTCTAGTTCTAACAATGTTAGGACTAATTGCGCGCTTGATGTGGGGTACACAATCCGATTAAGCGTTTCTTTCAAAGTGCTTAATCGAGGAAGCTTGGGGGTCAAGGACGATAAGACTAGGTCGGGCGTAGGCCAATTGCACGCCGATGGTCGGGCGCTCAATCTGATTGCGCGTCTCATGTGAGGCACGTGATCGAGTCTCGAAGTGGTCTGAGAAAGGAAGTCTGGTCTGAAAGGGGGACTGATTGGACGTGTGTGGTTTAGCGTGCGATCAAATTACGCACATATTTTAGGCCCGTAATTCGAGGTTGTCCGAGTCTAGGTAGCTCTGAAATATAAGATTATTGTTTCAATCTGTATTTCGACTATATACTATTATTTCAGTGTATAATCTCCCTACGTTATAATCTAAGCCACAGAGCTATTGTTTCAGCCTGTGTTCAGTCATGTACTATTGTTTCAGTGCATGGTTCCCAATTTAGGGTTAGGGGGTCTGAAATGCCAAACTATTATTTCAGTCTACATTTCGACTATATACTATTATTTTAGTATATAGTCTCCCTACGTTGGGATCTGAGCCACAGAGTTATTGTTTCAGCCTATGTTCAGTTATGTACTATTGTTTCAATATATGGTTCCCATGTTAGGGTCATGGGGCCTGAGCCACAGAGTTATTATTTCAGCCTGTGTCCAGTCATATACTATTTTTCAGTATATGGTCCCACGTTAGGGTAAAGGGATTTGAACTACAGTGCTATTGTTTCAGCCTGTGTTAAGCTATATACTATTGCTTCAATATATGGTCCCTATGTCGAGATGTGAAGCTTTCAGAGAAGGTAACTCATTTCCGAAAAGTCACGGGCAAGGTCAAAGGTTGATCAAACAAATTTGTATCTTCTGAGAGGGCAAAATGGGGGTGTCTACAGCATGATCTCAAGATCCATGGTGTGAAAGATTGTGATGAAAACGATCTCCACCATCTGATTCAAAGCAATCAATGGGTTTCAGCATGAGTGAATTCAAAGATTCGATAGGTAAATTTAACGTACTCTTTTTATAGCCAAGCCTCTAGAAGTGTAGAACTATTTATAATATACAAATTAGTGAAAAGGTTGTGTTTGGCCTTGCTCTCTTGAAGAGTAAAAAAGTGTTGTTGTTCTTTGTTGCAAATGAATATGGGAGAGAAAGAAGAATTGGAGGTAGAAGAAAGGGGAGGCTGCTTTTTTGGATCATGAAAAATATCCCTCTTTAAAAGAGCATGATTTTTTCATGTTCTTTTAAAGAAGATTGTTTTTCCTACTTCAAAGGGCAGCCTCCCTTTGAGATATATATATATATATATATATATATATATATATATATATATATATATATATATATATATATATATATATATATATATATATATAACTTAGGGTAATCCAAAGCTTACGCTTTGACTAATCCCTAAGGAATGCCCTCGCTCCCACCGTGTAACGAGTATTTCACGATTTACACACCCTGTGGGGCATCCTATATATTATCACAGAAGGGAGACGCCAACACTCGATGTCATGACCTGTTGGTAAAAAACCAAAAGTCTCCTACTAGTTGCGCCCCCCCACCCTGGTGGGTCTCCCTTTGATATTCTTCCATCCCTTCTCTCTCTCTCTCTCTCTCTCTCTCTCTCTCTCTCTCTCTCTCTCTCTCTCTCTCTCTCCATATTCATTTGCAACAACAAAGAGTAGCAGCAGCCAAGGTATCAAAAATCGGCCGATACCGATACGCATCGGTCCGATATGTATCGGTATCTCATATCAGGTATCCGATACGATATCGGCCGATATGGGCCCGTTTCGGCCAATACGTCTCAGTTTAGATCGAGACTTTGAGTTTTCTTTTTTTTTTTCTCTTTTTTTTAAGAAAAATAGCCGATACGTATCGGTATCGACCAATACGTATTGGCCGAGTAGTATCGGTCCTCCCAAGAGAGATACCTGAGTACTACTCGGATGGATACCCGAGTAGTATCGGTCCTCCCAAAACTGCTTTTGATACCTTGGCAACTGCTCTTTTCTACTCTTCCAAAGAGCAATACCAAACACAGGCTAGAAGTTCTCTTTTGACCTTAAACTAATTTGCTACTTCAAAAACTCTCCACGTCTGTCAAGGTAGGCAGAGGATATTGACCCGAGCACCGCTTGCAGTTTTGTGCAAAGCACCAACTCGTAATAAATCTTATGTTTTTTTGTTTGGGGCTTAGCACGTTATGCTGTTATGGTGCATCATTTTTGTGCTGGCAGAGTGGCGGGGACAACCAACCAACAATCCGACGTGCAAGTTTTGCATGAGAGGTGGTGTCCCTAGGGGTTTCAATGGGCCTGCTTGAGTCCAGCTGCCAGCCTGACTTGGGCCCTTGGGCTATGTATAGGCTAAGGTAGGTAAGCCGGAAATATCAATGGGCTTGCCGACCTGGCCGGATTAGTGACCAGGCAAGTATGTGCTAGGTCCCAAAGCCTAATTAAAAATTGGTCCATTTCAGCTTAGTTTGAAACCGGCTCGAATTGATCAAATGAACTTTTCTATATACATTTCCGGACTAGCCCACGGCTTGACCCACCATGTATGGGCTTAAGGTAAGTAGGCCTGATTCATTAACAAGCTGGCCCGACATGGCCCGTTTAATAATCGGGCTACATATGGGCTAACTCCAAGAGGCGCGATTATAATCAACTAATTTCAAGCCAGTCCCAACACTGCCCACTGAGACCCCTAGCTCTCCCTCTCTTTCTAGCTAGCAGTATTTAGGGTGTGTTAGGGTTAGCTCCCTAGAGCTAAGAGTAGCTCCAATAAGAGCAGCTCTTTTGAGAGTGTTCTTTCAGAGAGTTTCTTGCTGGATTTATTGTTTAGTAACAGTCTTGAGAGAGCAGTTTTAATTCTACTCCCATAAAAGTTGTTGTTTGGTAAAAACAACTCTATGTAGAATATTATAATTAGTTGACCAAAATGACCCCCGAAAGTGTTGAGAGAATAATTTAAAGACTTATTAGGTGTAAACTAGTAATACCATAAATATTGTATCATACGATATTTATTCAAAGGAAAATTAACATGTACGTCATCAACAAAATTTAACATGTGATGAAATCTCTTAATAAGGAACAAAATACTAAATATTCAATAGCACCTAATTTAAATTTCTAACATTGCCACCGTGGCTATCTAATATAGCATCAGCTATCGCATCTTGAATAATTTCCATTTCCCTCTGACTTTGGGAAGAACCTTCGTGTTCAATATCGTCATCAGGTTCTCTCGGCCGGTCTTCGACATATTCATCATTACCATATTTTTGAAAATGTTTATCAGCAATTTCCTCTTGTCTTATGAAATTATGAATCGCCATACATGCGACCACAATAAACCTTATGTCTTTAATAAATATTGAGGCATTTTTTATAAAATTGGTCATTTTTTCTTCAGAACTCTAAAACAACGTTCAATAACGTTCCTCAAAGATGAGTGCGCGTGATTGAATAACTCTTTCTTCCCTCTTGATTGTGGACCATTTCGAAAGGCTGGAATATGATAACGAGTCTTTCGATATGGTGCTAAGAACTCCTTCATATTAGCATATCCACCATCTACAACGTAGTACTTACCTGTGGAAAAATAAAAGTTACTCATTTTTAAAATTTAAAATATATTAAATATTGAAGATAAAGATATGCACGATGTGGAGCATGTGAAAATTTTAAGTCAGAATTGGTAATGGCCTCATGAAGAATGCGAGAATCATTGGTTGTGCCTTCCACCCAACATATGCAAACATGAACCTCATGTCAAATGAACATGCTGTCATCACGTTTTGAGTTATCCCTTGTCGATTACTTCTGTATGGAATTTGTTGCGTTGCTAGTACATAGGGATCAATATGTGTGTCATCAATTGCTCCAACACAATCCTATAATATTTGAAAAATAAATAAATTATTAGTATGTGTTACATGTGATAATAAGTTCAACGAAAATAAATTTTAAATTGATGTTTGAAGTCGTTATTTACCTTGAACCATGGCATGTATTTCGGATTCATACTAATGTGAGTAGGAACCGTCTCAAATGATGGGGGTACGATAAGTGACATTGAAAGTTGTACTATTGCCATCAATACTCGATGAAATTGACGAGATACTGTTTCTGGTGAGTGTTAGAAGCGTTCTGAAATCATCCGATTTCGTTCATTGTGACCAAGCATCACAAGGAACATGGCTAGTTGCTCTTCCACTGATAAATTTCGTGTATTTTGAAGTAATCCTCTTTCCTTTAAAGTCTCACACAACCTTAAAAAAATATATCTCTCCATTCGAAATTGCTCGAAAACTACAATAGGGTGTCTCAAAATGTGCATGATCCAGTCCATGCCTTTAAAAATATAATCCATGCGAGGTTCTTTTGACATAAAAAAATTATAGTAATGTACGGCTATCGTTGCACCAGTAAGAGCTAAAATCTCAATTTCGTCGTCAGAATCTGTAAGGCTATTCTCTTCATTAGAGCTTGTACCATATGCAATACTAATTTCGTCATCAAAACTCATTTTCTGTAATAATTCATAGAAATATAAAAAAAATATGTATCAATTACATCCACATCTACATTAAATGAACATCTCTAATTATTAACATAAATAAAAATAACTATATTGATAACCACATAAATATATGACATGTCTATAACAATAATAAAGTGAATAATCGGCAACATAAGAGTGCATAGTCATAAACTACTATCTCATAACATTAATCCATAAAAAATAACTCAAAAAGGGAAGAAGACCCAACACTCAAAAAGAAGAAAATAAAAATGTCTACTCCATCCCACCACGGCTAGCTCGATCTGATCGATGTTGTAACCAAGCTAGGCGGCTTTCATGATCATCAAGATTAGCGAATAGGTCTTAACAATCTTTCTTTAAGAACTCATCCAACGCAAAGTGGTATAAGGGGCTTCCTTTTGGGACATCCGTCATCTGTTTCAACAGGTCCATGCATTCCTTCATTGTCGTATGCCCATGACGAGCGCTCGATGCCATTTTTTTATGCTCAATGGCCTCACGAATGCCCTTGAGTTGTCTATCAAGCATGATTGCTCCCGATACCTTTTGGCGTTGTGGTAGAGGTTCTGATTGAGTTTCAACACTTCGGGGAGAACTCGAAACCCGTTTAGTGGCATTTGTAGCCCCAACTCTTTCCCATTGACCGTAGGATCAATTTTCTTAATCCCCTTAGTACCAAGATTTGGTCGTGGTTGTGTAACACCATCAACATCATTATCATTGGTGTCATCTCCGATGTCTATAAAAGAAGAAAATTCTCCTCTCCCAACTGAGTGCTGTGTATCATCTGGAACTGAACCATGCGAGGGTGCCCATCCTAGCGGACCATTGGCCGTCACCCCACCATATATAATATCCATCTCTTCAGCGAATTCTAATCTTTCATATTGCCATTTAGCATCTGCTGGATTTTTCTACAATTTAAAAAGCATTTTGTTATAAGGACGTAGAGAATATTTTTAAAACAAAAACTAAAATAACTCTCATAATACCTTGTTCCACTCATCCCACCATTCTTGATCTGCCGAAACTGTCTTTCTCTAGTTGTCCCATCCCAAACCAGTGTTACTCCTCAGCTTATCCCATCTTTTCATATATCTTTTTGTTTATCCCAGTGGTTCTTAAATTGATTCTTATTATATTCCAATCCAGTTCGCTTCTTAAATTCATTGCACAATATCTCATACCCTGGTTTATCGAGATGACTGCTGGGCCTTCTTCCCTTTTTCACAAGATCAGCACATATCTCAAGGAATGCTTTATGAGCATGAGGAGGCCAATTGGCTCTGACCAAATATTCACTTTTTTTATTTCTTTTTTTCATTTTACTGCCATTAAAATAGAATAAAAAAATAATAATTATGGGGAGAAAAAAATAACAATAAAACAGAACAAGCCTTATCCCATTAACCAAGAACTACCCTTTGGCAATTTTGGGCCCTCAATTAACCAACAAGCCTTATCCCATCTAAATAATTTTTCTGTTTGTGGAGGGATAAGGCGAACCGGTGACTATGAGTCTACCTGAATTCCCTATAAATGAAAAAAGTATACACATCTATGATACTCATGCCATAACCACGTCGCACACTGGTGCTGGCTTGCCAATTTAGTTCAACAGATGTGTATGATTTCTTATATTCAACAAGGAATGCATATGTTGTATTCATCAATTTAGTAAAGAAGGATTTATTTATGAAAATGAGAGAAGAATGATTGGCTTTTCTATCTACTAAAACCGGCCCAATAACCCAATCCGATAACACTCCTAATAATGATGGTGACTCGCCCTTCTAGTTTCAGGGCTTTATTCATGGCAGAGAGCCATGATCTAAGATGTATCTTTATAAATCAACCTAAAAAATTATAAATACTGGATCTATTATGGATATGAGTCAAAAGTTGCCTCTTTCCATTATGGGGATCGGGCCGGTATCTCAAAGGAAGGTAGGTAGGTTGAAAATATTGCAACCTTGAGGTCTAAGGTGCAATCCCAGCCTTACCCATCAACTAATAACCAGAGATTCAACTAAAAAGATGATTTACCCAACTTACCCATCATGTTTTCGTACATTTTGTTGAACTTGATCCGAACAGTAACCAATCAAGAGTATTCGATATCACTTCAAATTTCGACTTTTTCATGGCCCGTTTTGTTCCTACATACCTACTGGCTTCTACTTTCTACACTAGAACCCCATTAAGTGGTCTTCAGAACTACCAGATTAAAATGTATCGGTTGCAATTGTCTACCCTCCCTCCGATCCTCAATGCCTTCGAGGTTTATTACGTCAGACAATTCCTGCAATCAGTTACTGACAATCAAGATGGTATGCTGCTATTATTCATAATATAAATCCATCTCAAACTGTTCCAAGATGGATGATCTAAATTCCCAAGAAGTCCCCCTGTAGTCGATAACTGCCCTTCTCCCATATTTTAGATCCTTCACCAATTTATGGAAATAGAACATGCTCATCAATGTGATGAACAATATCACAAAAATTGCATCAATGTCACAAAAATTTGTGATATTGATGGGCAAGTCTGATGAACAATATCACAAAAATTGCATCAATGTGATGATACTAACCATATGATCAATATTGAATATTTTAGATCAATTTATTGAATGCTTATAGTGAGTATTGATCAGATGGTTAGATCATCTGTGGCAGATCCAAGAGGGGTCGAATAATCTATGTCCAACATCACAAATTGATTACCAGTGTGGTGGTAGCTATAGACGACTCTATGGTCATCTGATCATGTTAGACAATGTTGATATGCAGCATTGTGACAACATACTCTGTTTTTTTTTAAATACCCCATTTTTTTTTCCAAAACATACTAAACACGTATAGTACCCGTATTTTTGAATAAAACGTATATTTTGGTATAATATGTGTCTTTCACATATTAAACGTGTTTTCTCACATATTAAACATTTTTGTCCCTGTATTTTACCATACTTTTAAAAACTGTCTTAATTTTTTTTTAATATTATCTTGTTTTTCCCCAATTTTTTCAGGTTTTTTTTCCGGTTTCGTATTTTATAGTTATTTTACCTTTCATTTTTTTCTACTTTTTCCCCGTTTTTTCCCGACTTTATCGCTCCCCGTTTATTATGGCCTAACTTTTCTTCATTTGATTCGTGACTTATAGAAAAATAGCTATTTCTTATTAGGAGCTTTGCTAATTTGTGATTTCTGACAAATATATTTGTCTTTTTTATGTCATATTGAAATTATCAGTTAATTCCATCATGAGTATTAAAGAGCAGTATGGAGTGCAGAGAAATTGGATGGGCGATCCATGTGTCCCAAGAAAATACTCTTGGGTTGGCTTGGAATGCAACTACATTATTCAGACGAACTAATATTTTTTTATACTTTTCAGGGATGCAATAAAATCACCCACTCACAATCTTGAGGTCTAAGGTGCAATTCCAGCCTTACCCATCAACTAATAACCAGAGATTCAACTAAAAAGATGATTTACCCAGCTTACCCATCAACTAATAACCAGAGATTCAACTAAAAAGACGATTTACTTGTGTTCCATTAATAAGGAATAAACAAAAAAAAAAAAAGGAAGCATGTAATAGCAAGTAGATAATAAAACCTGGTGGTAGATCGCTAGTAAGAGTAAGAGAATCACGACATATAGCAGAGTTGCCATTTCAGTTGCCAATCAGTATTCAAAATGGATTTTTTTAAAAACCCTAGCCCACAAATCAGGAAAAAGAAGAAGAAGAAGAAGAGAAGAAGCACCTGAAGAAAACCTCTAGAAGCCGCTGATTTGTAGCAGAAATCGCTGATCGCCTCTTCGTAGAGCAGACCCATCCCTCTGAACCCTATAACGCTAGAGAGAAAAATAATCTCTTTTCATTCTTATAATGGTTTTTTTGGTATTAGAACAAAAAAGTGGGGATATTTTAGTCCCCGCAACAGCAAAAATACCGTCGCCTGTTCCCCGAGAGAGCTCGCTCGACCCACCTAAAAGAGTAGCTAAAAAATGCTCTTTTAAAGAGACCTAAAATCAGCTCTTTCACTCTCTGAAAGAGTAGAGAGCACTTGCAACCAAGCACACTCTTATGTTAAACTGCTCCATAAAATAGCAGAGAGCGCTGCTCTTTGCTTTAAAAGAGCTAACCCAAACACACCCTTAGCCTCTTAAGGCCCTGTTTGATAGCAAGGAAACTCCAAAGAGGAAATGAAATCAATTTCCTAGTTGATTTTCTGGGAAATGACTTCCCCTATAAACGGATTTTTGACTGTTTGATTAGTATATTTGAGAAATTGCCTTCATTGGAAATTGATTTCTCTTGTTTGATTAATATGTTTGAAAAAGAATTTGAAAATGGGTTTTTAAGTTTGGATCATATATTTTCTACTTTTATGAAAGTAGAAGTTAGTTTGAACAAATACTTAATGAGAAAAGAGGAAAAATTTTTATTTAGAAAAATACCTAACTTATCACTTCGTGTTGCAATAGTCATAGATTGACTTTTTTTGTTTTATTATCAAAATCATAATCAAAGTCAAACACTACAAAAAATAAGACTATTAGCGGCAGCCAAAAACTGCCGCTATTAACTAAAAAACTGCCGCTAATACCATCAGCGGCAATTGTAAAAACTGCCGCTACTAGTGCTGTCACTACATTGTTTTAGCGGGTATTAGCGGCAGCTTTTACTAAAAACTGCCGTTAAGTTTTTAATAGTAGTGGCAACTACTAAAAAACTGCCACTGCCATGTTTATATCAGACCCGTCCCAACCCGATAGTAGTAATACAATTCGAATTTTAAATCACAGAAAATACTTGGAAACCGGCTTTACATAACTAGCTTTACATTTCAATAACATAACTTCAATGACAGAAAATACTTGAAAACCAAAAAACATCTCATGGATTTAACGTATTTACAAAACAACGATAACCGTAAACATCTTCAGAAGATGCTGGCGATCGGCAGGTCGTCAAAGCTCCAGATCAATCGACCCTCCACAGTCCTGAGTTATGTCCACATTGTTGAAGCCCTCAATCGAAGTGTTTGAACTGCCCTCGAGATATGGGATCTCCATAAACTTCATATAGTTCTCAAAGGCCAAAAGCTCTTCGGACAATTTCTTTGCCATAATGTCTGCAATCACCTGGTAGCAAATTCTTACCATCATCCTTCCGGCAAGGTAAGCAAGTATGCAACAGTTCTGCCCTTTCCACATCAACAACCTATATCACACATGAAGAGGTGAAAAAGGAAAAGCATATTACTGGGACTCCCATAAACCCATTGAAAAGTAATAACAAATTCACTGGTCACTATTTTAAATATAAATATATACATGTTCGCTAATGTGCAAACAAAAGACAGGACCCAAACCCAACTCATGCCCAAGGACACTCAACCCAGCCACGGAGAACTACAAGAACGAAATGGTTTCAAACTAACCCATATAGGGTGCTGATTATCAGCTGGTGCTCATTCTAATCCTAAGCCAGCACCATAATTGCACAAAGTAAGAGTGGAACGAATAGATGAGGAACGGAAAAAGGAAGCTTGAAAGTTTAGGAAGTGGTGGAAGCATCTAATAAGTGTATAAAATAGTATTACAGACTTTTTTAAATGCAATTACATTTAACAACAATAACTATTTGTGAGAACCTAAAAATTTAAATGAAGTAATTAAAAAACAACAGATAGAACTATAATAATTAAGAAACTGGGTGTTTTTATATGGAATCACGGCAGAAGAAGTTAGTAGGAGGAGAAGAAGTTCAGAAGTGGGAGCAGGTGCATGCCCTTGGAAATAAAATTCCTGCAACTATGGCTAATACTCAGTGCAAAAAAATTGAAGAACTTACATATATCTTTCTATCGTGCCCAGCTATCATCAAGCAACAGGAATCAGTACTGAAAACCATATAATGTGCAAATGATAGTCTAGGAGGTAGTGGCCTTTTCTTGACTTCCCACCCGCTCTTCCCAGCTTTGCACTTCTTCAATTCAAACAGATTGGATTTCACACGGTCCGAGTAAGAAAACAACACCCATGTACTAGATATGGTGCTGCAAGTGATATTTCGAGATACCTTACTCTTAAGTTGAAAGAGCAATCGTGGCAATGCATTCCTCCTAGAAACCGTATCAGAACCAGAATCACTCCTTAACTGAACAGACAAAATATCTAAAGAGCCAGCACACTGTACTAGAATCACAGAAGCCCCATCTATGGCTGTGTTAGCTACCAACTGTATGGGCAATCTCTGTGGCGCAGGGCAAATATCATGTGGAGAGAACTTGGTGAACTCTTTGACAGGTGTATATTGTATCGGATGGGGCCTAACCCACCCGATACAAATTTGGTGATATGGCCTTTATTAAAAATCATGAAGCTAATATACTTTCAGTATTGATTATAGTGTAAATATGAAGTGATGATTTTAATTTTTACGACTTTCACCAATTACAGTGCCTAATAATTTGTAAGACTCTGAGCCTTGGCTGTTTCACTAGGCAATTCAAGAGTAATTTGGCAAATGGCAGCTATATAAACACCAAAATGAGCATTTAAATGAATTAATAAATGAAGGCAATTCAAGAGTAATTTGGAAAACTCCAGAAAAAAAAGGCAAACCTCCGATTTCACTGCTTTCAATTTGAAATTCTCAGCTCTCAGTTTCTCATAGGAGTCCCTAACCCTATGAGTCGAAAATTAGATTAGTTAACCATTGTAAACAAAATACCCACCTGATATCGTAGCTCTTGTCGTTGAATGAGGTTCGATATCATCTCCTTCAGCTCCTTAATCTTTTGATAGGTCGTCTACAGAAAATAAACAAATAAATAAACCCAAAAACCCAAATAAAAAGCCCATTAAAGGGAATGGAAAACGATAAAAAATAAACAGATTTTTTAGAAATAAAAAATAAAAAATACCATCATCTTCTTCATCTTCTTTAACCCTATCGTTATCGTGGGTTGAAGATTTGAATCAAGAGGAGCCTGGAAATGGATTTTATGATCTCTGGATGATATCGAGAAGATGATGATGGGCTGACGTTGATTGCTAATCGCCTTCCTTTGCGACCCCAACGGGGGATCAATTGAGCTCGTTTTTGGTGAAACAATGGCAATTATGGCTGTCTTAGTCCTCCCACCCAATGAATCACGAAGTAATCATGTGAGCTTGTTGTCCCTGCATCTCAACATAATAACTAAATTAACAAATAAAGATAAACATGCAAAGCTAAAAAAATTCAGTGACTAGTGAAAAAGTGCAAGAACAAAAAATCCTATTCTAAAGGAGGACGATGTGTAAGCAGCAGTGAGTTCCAATGCTTCTAGCTGGGATCCATTCTCAGCTACCTAAAACAAAATTTTATGCATGTAAGAAGTTTCGTTGAATAAAAACACAGGCATCTTCCATAAAGAGCTTACCATTTTTGAAGCATCAACCTGTACTTGTAAGGATTATGGAATCAAGATATATTAAACAATGATATATCAAAAAATATAATCAATTACAGAAAATGCAGCAAGACAATGAAAATATTCTAAAAAAGAAGGGTAATAAGGCAGGCAGTCATACAAAAGATAGAAAAAATATATGACAAAACATCATGTTCGGTTCCTTCATAGGTCACCTAAACAACCATTAGTGGAATAAAAGACACCTAAACAACAACTAAAGCTGATATGAAGTGGACAAATTATCACTATCTAGCCATTTTAATGTGGGTATAAGGGGAATCCAGCGGAGCTTGGACTGTTATGTTCTCCACTTGTACATTGCTGCATTACATCAAAATTAATTATGAACAAAGTTAGTTGTGTTGCTAATTTGAACAAACAAGTTAACAAAGCAGAAATACAGATGACAGTAGGCAATAATTATTTATCAGAGCAATTTATCCAACATACCTATAATAGACTGGATGAATGACAGTAGGCAATAACTATTTAGAATTGCCACCAAGCTACACAATAAAAAGGGCAAATAAATCATTTCTAAGTTTATTAAACATCTTAAAAAACTTACAATCTATAAACAAATAGTTATTTATACCTGCCGTGAGAGAGTCAAGAACATGCTCTTAAGTTCTGTTATTTTGGCATTACTCTCCTTCAATTGCTCTGCCATCTGAGCCTCTCTCTGTCGCTGTTGCTCAACCATCAACCTTTGTTGCTCATCTCTTTGCTTTTGTTGCTCTAGCATCTCGACATCTCTCTTATTCAAGAGCTCTTCCAATAAGCGTATTTTATCTTTCATTGCTATGAACTCAACAGAGGATGACCCACCACGGCTAGATGATGATCCCCAAAGACTGGTGGGAGTTGGCCCCAATCCTAGGCCACGAACACGCCCCGGTTTCTCAGGTCCCATAACCTTCCAATACACATCATTTTGAGAGGTCTTATCCACCAAACCATCTTCCGATAGTAATTCCTTCATCTTACACTACAATTGATTACAAATCATTTATCTTCTTAATTATATAAAGTCTATAGATAATGAGTAACATAGTATGAACATACAATCTTCTCTGCAGCCACTTCATTGACTGGCGTGCCGTCTTTATGTGAATGTGTAAGCAAAAAAATCTCCACTCGGCTAGGTGGATTTTACCCTCCTCTCTTGACGTGCTATGTCAAAAAAATTTATTAGTGAATAATGAATATTGACATAGATGGGATACATGATAAATAGATTGACCTTAATCCTAAATGTATACCTCCTCATGACATACTCTCGCGAAGCTTTTAGTACCGGTGGTATGGGCAAGTTTCTGGCACGACCTATTTCGTTTATTTCTTTCGCTTCTTTTCTATAACACATAAATTAATTGATGTTGACAAATTTTTTATGCAAATAAATTATTTCAAATTCTTTTATGAAAAACATATACCTTGCCTTCCTCAGAATCCCAGAAATGGATAAGAGTTTGTCATTGATCTGACAATACATTTATAGGGTGATGCACATACAGATCTTCATTGGGTGGGCAATTGACATACCACTTTCTCTTTAGCTCGCACTTGTAGTCCCTCCATTTTTTGGCAAGTGAGCATTACATAGTGTTTCATCTCATCACCAATATCAACTTTCACCTAAACCAAAGTTCAAGTAGAAAACATAATCATTTAAATATGCTACATATAAAAAAATAAAATGTAATGGAAAACTCGAAGCATGCATATTTACCTGAACGCGTTTCCATGCTCTGTCCTTCGCTTCATCTTCAACTTCTTTCCATGATGGACGGTCAATTGGCAATACTCGACCATCTTTTGCTAAAGTACCCAACCAAGTTGAAAATTCCAATGCACTTTTTTCTACAAGTTGCCCGTCACTGACGAGGACCTGAAATTTCTCCCCATCTGTCAATCGTTGCATATAGGCACACTTGGAACGACCTCGCATGATCCTTCTTCCCGAGATCCGTAGCTTCAACACTATCCATCGACTAGAATGGACAAAGTAAATATCATAATTAGGCAAGAATTAAGAACTTCGTGGAGGCGGGCTCACTTGAAACAAATGTTATCTGAAGTAAAAATAATCAAGTTATGTAGAACATTAGTCAATTTTTGTCTTGTATCCTAATTCCAAACTTCATATTACAAGGAGAGAGAATAACCATAACAAGTCTGAAGCTGGTCTTATAATGCACAGAAAAGTTTTTCACTTGAATTGGGACTAGAGTTATTGATGAAATCTCTACTATTTGAATGATTAATGACATAAATAAGCATATAATTCTGACTTATCTACACGTGATTTGTAATATCAACAATGAAGGCTGGATAGTGTTATCCTGAAGTGAGACAGGATCATTCACACGAATCTAGAGAGAGATCCAAGCAGCAATAAAAAGTTAACAAAAAGAGATGGATGTATAGCTCACTAGGAGATCCGACCATTCACACGAATCATTACATATCTTAGAAAATCATTGTGTTAAACTATTTATATTTCTTTATTTGTAGACATTTCTGCAACTATAATATAAAATAAATGCCATCAATGCATACACAATTTTACCCGCAACCTATAGAACAGTGCTTCTCTCTATATCAGTGACTAAATTTCAGTTAAATAAAAAAGGTACGAACTTAGGTGATAGACGACAATGACTAAAGTAAATGGTCAGGATCGTTCGAAGAAATCAGATCTAACGATCTCTTTGAAATTCTCAAAAGAAGCATGCAAAGCTTATCCTAGAAAATTAATTCAAACAAATAAAGGTGAGATGAATGGATATCTAATTCGTTTGAAGCTCCTTTTTTTTTAATAACCTAGGTGCCCGGGCCTTAGAGCACCCGACTAATCCCAGGGACACGTGCCCCAAAGTAGCGCGTGTCGGGTCAGCACGGGATATAATCCCTAGGGTGGCATGAAGGTAGGATTCGAACTCGCATTTCCAGCTTCTTAAGGCGGGTACCTGACCATCACGCCAAATGGAGATTGGTACTACTATGTCATTGTGAGTTTGTGACCAAATCAAATGACAAAACACCTTATAAATCCATATAACCTGTCTTTGAGCTATTATATACCTCGGCTTCATTTATCAAGGTCCACAAAGGGGGATGGATCCCAATTGTTCTCTCTCTAATCTTTATGAGCATCATGTATATTTGGATATAGAGTCCAACCTATATCCACAAAGGGAGATCATTTAAAATAAATAGAACAAAATATCATAATTAGGCAAGACCTAGTAAATATGCATATAGAGCCCAACCTTATGAAAAAGTAAACATGTCAAATTGCACGTACCTTGTCTTGGTGGACCGGAGATTATTGTGCATGATGGGAAATAGTTAAACACTTTCATCCACTTGAGAATCAGAATCTGATCCAAGATCATCGTCAATGAAATTAGTTGAAGGAGCTTATTGTGGAACACGCATTTGGAGAAGTGCATCTACAGTTGGTCCAACCATATCTTCCCTTACCCAATTGTCATCAACACCATCCTCGATAGTATCATTTGGCTCTTAGATGGCATAAGTACTACTATCCAATAAAGCATTATCATTCCATCTCATAGCAAATAGATCCCTAGGCTTAGTCTTCACGACAACATGCCAATTCGGATCAACTAGATCTTGGACATAGAAAACCTGAGTAGCCTGAGATGCCAAAATGTATGGTTCATCTGACACTTGTTGAGTAGGGAACAACAATCGGGTAAAATTCACAAGTGTGAATCCTAAATCATCAATCTTAATTCCTTTGCCCTATGTTGTCACATCAACCCAATCACACTTAAACAGTACAAACTTGAGTTGTTCTGAATATGTTAACTCGATTATATCGGTTAAACGGCCGTAATATGTTATCTCTCCAATAATGGGTCTTTTGTCCTTAATACTTGAGTAGCTTGTAATAGTTGCAATGACCGTAACACCACTATTTTGAGTTTTAGCTCTCTTCTCTTTTTCAACTGTTCAAAATTTATATCCGTTAATAGTGTAACTGGTGAATCTTCTTGCTTCTGAATAAGGACCTTCAGCAATCAAAGTGATTTCGTTCGGCAATGAACTATTTGAATTTTTTTTTAACTTTCATACCTATTTTAAGTGCACAGGAAGGTCAAAACACTATCCAAAATTCGTATAAAATGACTGTTGATATATAAACAATCCTAACTTACATGCTCCTTAAACCAATCAACAAATTGTTCATTCTTCAATTTTTGTCTTTCATGGGGATTTGCTTTTGGGTACATCATACGTAACACTCGATCCTAATGCCTGTGTTGAATGAATGTTGTGTGAGCATCAAATATTACATAAGTATAAAAAAATAATTTACAAATGTATGAGGCCTTACATTAAATAAGTTGTGACCTTCTCATGGTTGAACACCAAATAGCGATGTGCTTGTGCCCATTCTAACTCGCTCAATAGGAATAATGGTGCACTGCCATTTGCAACAAAGTCAAGATTCCTCCGGTCGGTTTAACCTCGTTTCAACATTGTTAAAGTATCGAGAGCAAAATGTAGACATTCTTCTGCGAGGTACCCTTTGGCAATAGACCCCTCGGGTTGAGCTCTATTATGCACATATGACTTCAATGTCAATAAGTACCTACATGTAAATATAGTTGACTTACATGAGTGACGTCATAAGTAATTACACAATAAATAACTAAAATTTATATAATACAAGACAATACCTCTCAATAGGATACATCCAACGATAATGGACAGGTCCACCTAGTAGTACCTCTGAAGCTAAATGTATGAGTAAGTGCACCATAATGTCAAAGAATGCAGGTGGGAAAATGCGCTCTAATTGACAAAGGACCAATGCAATGCTCTCCTCGAGATGTTTCATATCCTCGAGCCGACAAACTTTGGAGCATAATTCACGGAAGAATGTACTCAACTCTAATATTGTAGAAGTTACTTTCTTTGGTAATGCCTTTCGAATAGCTAAGGGCAAAAACTGTTGCATTATGACCTGTGAATCATGACTTTTTAGTCCAGATATTTTGCACTCTTTAATATTGATGCACCTTGCAATATTAGATGAGTAATCATCTGGGATTTTCAAACTCTTCAAAATATTGCAGAACCTCTCTTTTTCATTTTTGTTCATGGAGTAGCAGGCAGCAGGTAAATATGATCGATTTTTGTCCACCTCTATTCGCGGATGGAAACCATGTCTCACATTCATTTCTCTCAAGTCGAGACGTGACTTAATATTATCCTTCGTTTTTCTGTCTATATTTAAGAGAGTCATGAGCAAATTATCACATATATTTTTTTCAATGTGCATTGCATCCAAATTGTATCTGAGTAGATTATGCTCCCAATACGACAACTCAAAGAATATACTCTTCTTCTTCCAGTTATAAGGCATGTTTTCAGACTCCATGGTTCTGGATCTTTTCCTCACATGACGCTTCCCAAAAGTATGTATGACATTCTCCAGTTCAATCAATATGCTCGAGCCAGACATTGAAATTGGAGCCGATCTATCCTCTACAGTACCGTCAAAAAATTATTTTTATTTTCAAAATCTATGATTTGAAGGTAAAAATCAACGATGTCCAATGTAACATTGCTTCCTACTATTCCGCAAGTATAAGCTACACGTGTCCTTATTGCATGAAGGACATGCCAGCTTCCCTTTCGTGCTCCAACCTGACAAAATAGCATACCCTGGAAAATCACTAATGGTCCATAACAAGCCCGCATGCAAATGAAATACTTCTCTCCTTGAAGCATTGTATGTCTCCACCCCAAATTCCCATAACTCTTTTAACTCCTCTATCAACGGCCTCAAGTATACATCAATGTCACTTTCAGGTCCAAATGGACCTGGTATAAGCATCGATAGGATCATGTTTGGTTGCTTCATGCACAATCATGGCGATAAATTGTATGGAATAAGTATCACAGGCCATGTGCTATGTGTGTTACTCATTGTCTTGAAAGGGTTGAAACTGTCACTCGCTAATTCAAGTCTAACATTTCGAGAGTCTGCTGCGAATGTTGGGTTGATGATTTCAAAATGTTTCCAAGCTAGAGAATCTGCGGGATGTCGTAACATCTCATCTTTAGTGCGACCCTCATCATGCCATCTCATGTCGGACGCAATTTTTGATGACATGTATAACCTTTGTAATCTTAATTTTTGAGGGAAGTAACGCAATATCTTTGCCGGACTCTTCCTCTTACTGTCTTCTAAATGATCGTCTAGAAATTTCCATCGTGAAATGCCACAAAGATCGCACAATTGTTTATCGACAGACTCTTTCCAATACAGCATACAATCATTCGGGCAAGCATCAATTTTATTATAAGTCAGCCCCAAGTCTGAAATAATCTTCTTGCCTTGTAAAAAAATTTTAGGTAAACTTGAACCCTCGGGGAGTACTTCTCTTAATAAATCAAGCAACATTGTAAATGACTTATTGCTCCATCCTCCGAGGTATTTGATATGCCATACCCTAACAAGGAAAGATAAACTTGTGTGTGATTTAAATCCCGGATAGAGATCTTGCTCGGCATCGTGTATCATTTTGTAGAATTTAAAGGCACTAGGATTAGGTAGATCCTCAGTTTCGTCTGCCAAACCATCTGAAGCTATTTCTGGCATATGAACGCCAAATGCATCATGCAACATTTGACTTATGTCATCACCTGTATCATGCTCATCGAATCCACTATCATGATGTTCTTCTCGTAAAAGACTTTCTTGAGATATTTCCTCTCTATGATAATACCACTTGGTGTAGTTCTGAACTATCCCATTACATATCAAATGATCATATATTATCTCCTTATCGTAAAACTCTATATTGTTGTATTTGATGCATGGGCAGTTTAATCTTTCATTAACAGATGATCCACGGGATATGACTAGGTTGATGAATTCTTTCACGCCTTCATTGTACTTTTTAGTATTCCTACATCATCCATATAAATATGATTTGCTTTACTAATCAACATTTTAAGCTATTTAAACTGAAATTATTTGACATAGAAAGAATGATGTAGTGATATACCTAAGATTTTTCATCCAACTCTTATCCATCATGAATCTATCAAGAACATGAAGTTGCCTCCTTTATAGTAAAATATGAATCTGTCAAGAACATGAAGCTGCTAAGGTGCAAATTATATGTAGTCAAACTACCATGACATACGCTACTAGATCGCATATGACATCATGGCATATGTGATCCCACCCTTAAAACTGCCATATGCGATCTCATAATGGCATATGCGATCGCATATGACAACAGTGATGTTGATGAATGACGTTGATTGTGACTATATCTAATAAAAAGCACTGACAACTTCTTTAGCGAAAAATTAAACAAAGCAAAAAAAATGGCACTTAATTTACAAGGTGGAATTTTATGCCGTTGGTCAAACCCTTCATTATTGGCAGCGCAATCTAATCCAAAAATAGACATACTAAATAGGCTCCCTACAAATAATTTTTGATACCAAGATAGTGTGGCTGATGCTCTTGGCAAGTGTGTAGTATCTACAAAGGTTATAGGGTTCAATATAATGAAGTTACTCAGTTGAAGATCCTTATTTCAGTCATATTTGGGAATTACATGATCCAATGTCAAAATTTATACTTCAAGTGATTCTGTATGTAAAAGAGTTCTACTATGAACATATTAAAGTTCCCTTTGACAGAAACTTATTGCCAAATTTTATGGGATGGACTTGGGGTGCCCTTTGGGAATTTAAAAACATTGTCACTAATTGAAGAAAGGCATTTTGGGCCCAGGATATTGTGAAATGTTGATTGTTGTTAGGTTAGCCAAATTTCCAAAGGAACCTCTTAAAACACCACTGTCTACCCATTACCCGTTCCCAAAGTACTGTGGCTTTATAAGTTGACATAGCCATGGATTCATGTTGGAGATACAAAGAACTTGATGTTCTATGAAGAAGAAGAGATTCAAAGAGGAGAAGAATAAACATGAGAATGCAATCCCATACCTTCTTTATTAAAATCCGTAGCAAAGAGATCGAGCATTCAATACAATAGAGAGGGTTTCTAAGGGAACCCATGAAATCACAAGAAAAATCACTTTCTCAAAACCATAATAATAAAGTCATTTCTTTAGGTCCTATATTTAAACAAACCATAAACTTACTTAAATTTAAGACCCATAATCACGATAAATCTTCCCATTATTAACTAAAACCATTAGAACGTTCACAACTATAATTAAAGTTAATGAAGTTAGCTTAAGTGGTCATGTGAGTTCATTAAGTGGATACGTGCCACATAATATCTCATGTGAATCCCTTTTTATTTAGTTAAAACAGACCTCTTGAAACAGTAAGCCCTTCTTTTGGATCTTAATGTTTATCCCATACTCATTATCATCTTTCTTTTCTTCTTCCTTGTATTTTCTATCACTGTAGACATTGACTTGCATCTTTCTTTCGCAGTTGGAAAAAACTCATCCTAGAGTTTGGTGTGTCATGTCTAATATTCTTTCTTTCCAAATTCCAATTCATTTTCAAATTCTTCAATAATTGATGGTGTCAGTCCATCAATTATTGGATTTGATAGGAAATTGGACTTGATAAGAAGTTATGAGAAAATCTGAAGTGCATAAATTACACTGGATAGGAAATTGGACCTGAGACTCAACCCGGTTGGATAATCAACTAGATTTTGCTTAAATAAATGCAAGCAATTTTTGAAAAGTCAACTCAACATTTACTTACTCGTTTAAATTGAGTCACTTTAAATAAGTTGACTTACTTTGACGCAGGCCAAGTTGCATAATTGACTTGGCCAGGACTCGAAAAAGATACTTTGCTCAGTTAGCTGGAACAAGCAACCTTAATAATAATTTATAAGACAACCATATGGCCTAAACATTCAAGCAATAGCATTACTGTGTTAGTTTCTAATGTTAGATTATCTCAAACATTCATGCAGCTAGGTAATATTAAGGTACGTTTACATTACCTATATACAATGTTTATGAATTATATTATAGTAATAAACTAGAAGCAGCCACTTTGTGTGTAAAAAACCAAAGGTTAGATTTGCATCCCGTCCACCCCTCCCAGCACCCCATATGTACAGAAACAGCACTGGGTAATGGCTGGCCTTATTAGTAACTTTTAAGTGAAATTACTTTGAGTAAATAGTGTTCAAAACACAGAGAAACCTTTAAAAAAAGCATTATTCTATTCCCTGTTCAACTTTCTATTCTTCATAATTAATTCACTGGCCCTATTCTAAATTCCTATCCCCCAAAAAATTGGGTATATACAACTATGGTAACAAGTATCAGTCGATACCGATACGTATCAGGGATATGTATCAGTTTCGCCAGAGACCAATAATGGCATCAGTATCAGCATCAGTATGGGAATCAACGATAGTCTCGATATCCGCCGATACACATCGGACCGATACCCGATACCAAAACCGATTTTGACACCTTGTATACAGGTTTCAATTCAAATTGTTGGGTTGAACGAGGTTACTCTTATTTATACTTCTATTTTTAGGATAAATGACCATAGATAGAACCATGATCATCCAACTTTTAAGCCATGTTGCACATATCACACTTAGTGGGGATTTGAACTGTCCAATCTACACACTCTAATACGGACGATTGTGCATATTTCTTTAGCAGTTGATATTCAAGTGCACCGATTGCATGGTTCCAAGCCTTTCATTAAGTGTGATTCTTTGCGAGAGACATGTGTTAGTGATAGGCTGCTAGTTGGACTACTTGGATGGCATAAAAATGGGTGGTCATGGTTATCTATGTACAAGTGGTCAACACAGTCACTCCCTTTGTTTGTAAAATTTTAATTTTTAGTTAATTATGAATGTCTTACTCTATTTATAAAAAATTAAGATATATTATAGATTTATTAGTCAACATATTTTTCACAAGCCAAGTCCAGATTAATTCTGAGCCTAGTGTGACGGGGCCAATACTCGAGCTTGCAGCATGGTGCGTGTGGCATGACATGTGGTGCCAGGAGGGCACGCGACATGGGTCCAAGTGGGCCTGGCGACGTGGTCGCGCTGCGAGGACGCGACACGGTCGCATGGGGGTAGGACGCGGGGACGTCACGGTCGCGACACGGATGCGACATAGCCAAGGTGGGCTAGCGATGCAAGAGGCGTTGCGGTATGTCAAACCAAGGGGTTTGAGGTTCTCCTGCCATTCTGGCTGAATGACTATTTTACCCTTATATAGGGGAAGGGAGCTTGAGAGCTATTCCCCCGCACACAGGGCCTTGCGTTGCCAGAGGGGGCGCAAGTGTCTCCTAAGCCTGAAAGGGTGGGCCTAGGACGTCGACGCAGTGATGCCGTGTGGCACCCAAGGGAGGTTGAAGTATGGCTCCGGACTACGCGTCGCGGTGCATACGGCTAGGCAACCTCGTGACAACACCAGGGCGCTGCGTGTGACTCAGTTGAGCACGACAGCACGTGGGCTAAGCATGAACGGTGCTAGTAATTCGGAACGCACATGAAGGCCAGCTACATGGGACTCAGTTGAGCACGCGAGCGCGAGGAACAAGGTTGTGGGCTTGGTTCGGTATGTGAGCAAGACATGGTGGCATGGGATGCTGCATGCCAAGACTGCATGAAGCGAGGTACTAGTGCAAAGGTGCAGTGTGCGAAGCTGAGACCAAGTTAGCGATGTGCAGGATGGTGTGTCGTAAGGGGCATGATAAGCTGGGTGGTAGGCTGTGAAACAGAGGTAACCACATTGGGGGAGTTCCCGTCCTCTAGGCGGGTGGTATTAGAGTTGATGTACAGATGGGTTGGCTTCATTGCACGTGGTAGCGAAGCACCGCGCGGGATAAAAGCGTGTCGAAGGACGCCCCGCGACTATTGGTATCAGGAGTAGGCTGACCTAGCGAAGCGTGCGTTAGGTGCCACATGGGACTGAGGTTGCGAAAGTGCGACCCCGTGACACTAGACCCTAGAGGTCCTCGTACTAATCTGAGTCTAGGTTCTTGGACCTGGGTCTCTCACCTCTATTGTTAAAACTCCCTTTTGATTGTGCATTACCTGCTAATGGAGATTTTCTTCAACCTCAGTTTGAATTAAAACTCCCAATATTAAACAAAAGATATTACTTGAGTAAGCCTGAGAGTGATTGTGATTTAGATATTGCTTATCCAAATTCATTTTACTCTTATTAGTATAACAAATGTGCTCTTTGGAACTTAATAGTCCTCTCAAAAGTTATAATTGCAGATATAATAAATTAATGAGTGAAAATAACATAGGATAATTTGACATGGAAAGGAAGGTATTCCTAACACAAAATTTAAGGAGGCACTAACCTGATTAATGGCTTCCTTCGTGAAAGGGTGCCAATATCTCATTCCAACATATACATTTACAGACATTTTCTTTGCTTCCAGTGCCATTTTCAGTGCATGTGCCTGAAACCAGAAATCTGAATCAAGTATTCATTGATCACAGCATTAACCAGGTGATGCATAAAAAAAAAATCACACCAATACCCATATCACTATTTTTCACCACACGGCAAATCAATTTTTTAAGTTTCAAATTAATTTTCAGGGCCAATTAACAACTTGAGAGGAACCAAATATATTTGTGAAATAAATAATCAAAAGCAGGACTATCATTATTCTGCATATGCTTTCTTATTGCTCTGTTTCCCATCAAATCCCTAGTCAAAAAATCCTGATAGAAAATTAGATAAAAAGTGGATTGTCTTTCTGACACCAGCGTCCTAGGACAAACAAGGATAGGATAAGCATATCACCTGCTCATTTGTTATCCTTCCCAATGGACAAACAAGAAAATAATACGCACCTGAGATTTGATTGCAAAATGGAAATGAAGCTATCAAGTTCCAAACCGCATGCAACAGATTTGATTGCAAAAATAATTCGCACTTGAGATTTGATTGCAAAATGGAAATGAAGCTATCAAGTTCCAAACCGCATGCAACAGATTCTAGGTCTAGAGATTTCAGCTCGAAAATCAGAAAGGTACCTCAACGGTGTTCCGAGATCTAAGCACAGTGTTCCCAGATCTACGCACGGTGTTCCGAGATCGACAATCTACCTTTGATGTTTCGATTCTCAGATCCAAATGATGTTCAGAAAATGAAAAACCTAGAGATCGATGAAATTCGTTTTGGAACAACAATAATGGATAGATGGAGTCGGATTTGAAATAGCGACAATTGATCGATGTAATTCAATTTCAAACTGCGACAGTGGAACCATGGAATTCGATCTCGAATAGTGCCAATGGATCGATGGATAGAGGAGTTTGGGTGGGAAATAGGGTTTCGATGGATAGAGGAGTTTGGGTGGGAAATAGGGTTTCGATGGAGAGAGGAGTTTGGGTGGGAAATAGGGTTTCGATGGAGAGAGAGTGGTTTTGAAGAGAGAAGATCCTGCGTCTGCGTCTGTCGATGGAGAGAGGGGTTTCGCTGAGAAGAGAAAGAGTTGGGTTCTGTGGCAATTTATATGGGGCGGATAAAAAATTACTAATGTAAAAACTTAAAATAAGTAACCGCCACTAGAACCCAATTGTTTTGTAGTGAAATATTAACCAATAATTTTTTTATTGATATTTTATTACGTTATAAATTAACACCATAATAATCACTATTTATTATCAAGTTTACATAAGTCAAAATTTGAAAAGTCAAATTCAAATAAAAATTCACTCTTTGACCAAATTTAAAATTTGGATTAATAAAAATGTGTAAAGCTAAATAACAAAGTTATAAACGCTATATACTATAAGGTTACACGTCGAAAGGAAATCAAATTTTTATAAAAGTCAAACTTTGAGCAAAGAAAATTTTGCAATTCACCAACAAGTTATAAAAGTTCAATTGCAAATTAACATAACAATAATCATATACATAGTTAGATTACACTAGTCAAAATTTGACCAAATATTATTCACTTTTAATAAAAGTCAAGCTTTGACGAAACGTAAAACTTTGATCAATAAAAGTTTTTAAGACTAAAGTACAACATTACATAGTAAATGCTAGTATGTATTGTAAGATTACATGTTGAAAGAAAATTCAATTTTTTAAAAAAAGTCAAATGTTGACCATAATTTTTAACTTTGACCAATAGAAAATTGGCAATATACCATCAAGCTACAAATTAACATAATAATATTTATATTCATTATTACGTTACACTAGTAAAAATTTGACTAAATATCAACTTTTAAAAAGTCAAACTTTGATTAAATGGCAAAAAAAGTAAAATAAAATTTGGTAATGTACTATAAAGTAATAAATTAATAAAATGATAATCTCATTGGGACTACAAAAGTTTAAAATTTTTAAATTGTTGTATAAAGTTAAAGTTTGACCAAATATTAAACTTTGACTGATAAAAATTTATATTACCAAAATACAAATAACAACAATAATAATCACTATCTACGGTCAAGATACACTTCTCAAATTTTGACTTTATTTTGACTAAAGTTAAAATTTGAATGAAAGTCAAACTTTAACCAATAAAAATGAGGCAATGTGTTTTAAAGTTACAAATTAAAATAATGAAAGATATTTTTAATTATAATATATCACTAATTAAAATTTATAACTCTTTATAGAAAATCAAACTTTGACAAAAAGTCAAACCTTAACCTAAGAAAAATTGCACTAATACGATATAAATTTGTGTAGGAGTAGACTCTATCTATAAGCAAGTTTCGATTTTGACTAAAAATAAATATTGTGTAAAAGTTAAAGTTTGACTAAAATTCAAAGTTTGACTAAAGGTCAAACTATTGACTAATAAAATTGAGAATTTAGTATCATGTTATAGATCAATATGACAGTATCCTTTTTTTGCCATTAAATTATAGGAGCCAAAGTTTAATTAAAATTAAAATTTTAATTAAAAGTCAAAGTTTGACCTTAATGTTAATTTTTGACCCCCTAAAAATTTGGTAATATATTACTACCTTACAACTTATTATCATGTTTCAATAGTAAAAGCTTGATCAAAAGTCAACTTTAAGCTTGATCAAAAGTCAACTTTAAATAGCTTATAAAATTTATGTATCTCCGTCCTTAGCTGCCTACATGCATCTTAGGGACTTGTCTTTGCTTTAAAAGCTGGTTAGAATTTCTTATTTATAAATTAATACTAATTTATAAGTCCCTTTGACCTTAACTTATATTCAAATCTTAAAAGTCCGATATGCTTTATTTATGGGAAATTTGCACTTTCGGCCTTATAAGTTTGCGTATATGCAGAAACGGCCTTATAGTTTTAATCCTTGCATAACAGGCCAGCTCCAAGCCTAGCCGGCTCCACGTCAGCGAGGGCCTCTTTTATCCAAATTGTGAAATTTTGCACCGCCCTTTAAATAAAGTATAAATAACTTTATTACTGTTCATTCTTTACTTTTACTTTCACTTTTAACTTTTCTGTTAAAACTGAGAGAGCGGCGGCTTAGCGGCGAAAAAGCGGAAAAAAGGTCACAACAAATTTCCAAGTAATTTATTTTTTTACATTTAAACACATTTAGTCATCCGCAATGTTTCTCACCTAATCCGCTAACTTACCGATAACTTACCGCTAACTTAAATTATCGACCAATAACTCACATTATCGACCGATAACTTAAGTTATAGACCGATAACTTAAATTATCGATCGATAATTTAAGCTAGCGATCGATAATGTGAGTTATCAGTCGATAATTTAAGTTAGCGATCGATAATTTAAGTTATCGGTCGATAACTTAAGTTATCAGTAGTTTTTTCAAAATCACTTATTTTGTAATTAATTGTGTTTTATTTATATTACAGTTCCTACTAAGCGATTGAAAATGACCATGACTCTAAAGCCCATCGAGAAATGTTCTGGAGTTGGTGTTAAGAAATTTTACATGCACTGTAACGAAGAGAGAAAGAAGATACTAGATGATTCAATATTCGGTCATCTATTTAGGATTAATGAGAAATTAGGACTCGTTGGAGACTTGGTTGACGCTATTTTAAGTTTTTGGGTTAAAGATAATGTTTTCAAGGTCAAGAACACCAATGTACTCCTGCAAGAGACCGATATAGCCTTGATTTTAGGCCTCAACATGTTGACGGAACCTGAGTCTGAGAAGGTGGCCGTGCCAGAGGAATAAACTATTCGATACAAATTCTTTCGGGGGAAGCCGGCGAAAAGACCTAGTATTAAAGAAATTATTGATAGTGTTGATTTATCCAACGATGATTTTTTAAAACTATCATTATTGTTTCTCTTATGTTATTTTTAACTTCCGGACACATACCAGGAAGTAGATACACGGTACTTGGAATTAGTAGATAGCATTAAAGAGTTCAACAAGTTATCGTGGGGCCTGATAGTTTACAATAATTTATTAGATAGCATATCAAAGCGAGCATCAGAAGGGAAATGGCGAAAAGGTCAGAAAATGGGCAATACAACATCTACGTATGCACTATCGCCTTACAGATTTGGGCGTTTGAGCACTCTCCTGGAGTCGCCACCGCTCCTACTGGGCTCAAAGATCCATTTCCCAAGCTAATGAAATGGGAAGGCCCGAAATTCAGCCGTAATCCTAATTTATATCGAGAACATTTTCTTAAGTCTAAAGTTATTTTAGAGCTTGAAGCTGTAAAGTACGAATTACAGTATAAATCGGTTCGATACTTTTTTATGCGAAGAGAGATGGAAAGGGAGAAGGAACAGACCGAGGAAAGAGAGGAGCCTTACTCCCAAGAAAATATATATGAATATGATGATATCCCAAGTTATGAGACACGTCCAGAAGAAAGAGCCGAAGAGCCGAGATGACGACGACGACGACAATGAGGATGACGATGATGACAGTGACGAAAATGACAATTTTGAGGTCGTTGTACGTCAACATATTGAACCAAAGGGAAAACAGGATATTAGGCCCCAGCCAACAAGAGAACAGCCGATTAGGCAACAGCACCTAACCAAAGAAGTTACGGAGCTTAGAAAAGAATGCAATACGCTCCGCATGGTTGTAAAAGAGATGAAAAAAGACTTTCGGTGTGCATTTACACTACTGAAAGGGCAAGCACTCACCATTGAACAACTCGGGAGATATAAGAAGACCCTACAAGACCAAGTTTGGTCGTTAACAGAACAAAATAAAGCAATACGGAAGGATCTTGATGCGGTCATCTCTCATTTAACAAAGGTACTAAACCAAACCTTTTTAAATTTTAAAAAAAAATTAATTTTTTACAGATTAATGCAAAATTAACTTGCCGGCCGATAATGTAAATTATCGTCCGACAACTTATATTATCGTTCGACAAGTTACATTATCGGACGATAACTTACATTATCGATCGATAATATAAATTATCGACCGATAATGCGGTTGTTAATTTTTTTATTTTTTGTAAAATAATGAAAGTTTTAAGTTTTTGAAAGATGTATTTTTTTTGCAACTATGCAGGATAATATTCTAACCTCTGTGCTATTTGACACGTTCGTTCCTTCCGCCACTCATCCTCAAACTTATGCCCCTCAACCCACTGCTCCTCAACCAAGCCATCAATCCACTGCCCCAAAACCCACTGCTCCTCAACCAAGCCATCAATCCACTGCCCCAAAACCCACTGCTCCTCAACCTACCCATCAATCCACTGCCTCTAAACCTACTACCCCAAAACCCACTGCTCCTCAACCTACTAAACAACCCTTGGTGGATGTGGGTGATGATGGTGCTCCTCTTACGCAGCCTTCTCGTGAGTCACAGTCGGCATCACTAAAATCAATTATAGTGAAACTATCAACTGCAAAAAATGAAGCCGAAGGATATGACTTGCGTGCTCGTAAGAAGAGAAAGTCTCCAACCAGTAAAGCAATAATAAAAAAACCAAGATTGGTTGTTGAAGAGGAGGAGGATGAGCCAAAATCAATAGAGCAAAAATATATGCTCAGTTTTTGGAACCGACCGAAAAAAGAAGACAATGTGATTGTCAATACTGTCATGGGTGTTGACATCACAGTTGCTTTTTTAAAGGTTCTCAAAGGACGCTCGTGGCTCGACAATGAAGTCATCGACGCGTACTCGAGAGTCCTTGAAGTTATAAACGATTCAATGTTTACGGCCAATGCCGAAAAAAGCTTGTTCGCTTCTGCGTCTGCCTTGGTAAGGTTTCAACTATTTATATTTTCAATCACGACTCTTAATTCACTTCTTCTAATTTATTTACTTGCTACATTATCCTATTTCAGACCTTGTTTATGGCAGACGAGAAAAAATTTGAAAAGTTTATCGACAATGAAGGTATAGCTGCGCTGAACGACTTCGATAAGTGGCAGGCCTATTATGACGAATGACAGATTCGTCACAATTCAAAGCTGCTGGAACCACTACTTACAAATAATAACCTCGGAATTCACGCAGTTAACTGTGGAACGGTACGTTTTTTAATACTACACTTCGCTTTATTTAAAGTTAACGGCTTTTAAATAAAATTTATTATTTAAAATTTCGGTTCCGTTTATGTGCAGATTTATCTTTCGATGCATTGCCAAAAATATAGCCACTGGGCATTGGCTATAATTTCATTAGTTGATCGAGAGATCAAGTTAATAGATCCAGCAGACCGAGAGTGCTCAAGAAGGTTTGAAGCGCATAAAGGATGTCTATTGAATCACCTTCCGTGCCTTCTTTATACTGTCGGTTTGAAGTCAGCTTTCGATCAACAGTGGAAGGTATCGGCGTTCAACAGTGTCGTTCTCCCGATCCAAAGAAATGGTTGGGATTGCGGTGTATACGTTTTGAAGTATATAGAATACTTCTCCCAACGGTGGCCTATTGATTTCGAAGAAAAACATATGCAACAATTTAGAGCCGAAATCGGACATTTAATGTGCACGTTTGGGAAGAAGAGTTCAACTTTCATATCTTTGTAAAATTTTATAGACTTTTGTAAATATTTTTTTTGATAAAATTGAAAATAATTTATATCAACTTGTATAATTTTCGTTGTTATCAATTTATCGTAATTGTCTAACAATTCCTTATAAATAATTCTTTATCTAATGTTTAGATTTTACCATGCCCGATAAATTAAGTTCACAGCCGCTAAATTATATTAGCGTCCGATGACTTAAAATATCGACCGATATCTTAAGATATCGGCCGATGACTTGAGATATCGGCCGATTGGAAGTGGGAAGCTGGATCTCTTTGGTAGGGCTCTATGCCAAAAACAGCCTAACATTTTACACCTTTCTTAAAAAAGGGTTGAACTTCATAATCTCCAAGCCCTCAATAGGAGTCAAATATTGGAAAGAATGCTAATCCTTACTAAAACATGATTGCTTCGAGAGAGGAAGGCTCCGTTGATTTACTAATAGATTAGAGACGAATTTGGCAACTTCCATTCCTTTTTGTGTTAATGATTTATTAAGCCCAGCAATCTATCTCAATCACAATTCCAAAAGGAAATTATTAGTCTAAAAAAAAAATATTAATCAATTGGCGGCGAACTCGATTAATAAATTCTCACCCCTACAGAGTAGAATAGAAAACGAAGAATCAGAATTTAAAGATGATGATATTAGCAAGGATGTTGATCGCTCTTTTCTTGAGGTCCAATCTGTTGATGTTGAAGGAAAGAAACAGAGAAAAAAAAATACTCTTCGATCATGGGATCATTTGAAAGCTCGATCACCACTAGGTCCAAGGTTCGCTCAGACCAACAAGGTCAAATAAATAAATTTATTCCTTTCCCCGATGACTTAAGATATCGGCCGATGACTTATATTAGCGGACTCAAATTTAAGTCATCGGCCAATATCTTAAGTCAGCGGCCACTGATTTAATATTAATCTAAAGGCTATGACCGTATTTGTTATAAAATATGAAATGCTTTGAAAATCTGATCTCAATTCCAAACTTCGAAGTAATATAAGTTAATTTCAAATATTAACAAATTTACACGAGCGACGGTTATGACCGTACTTGTTACAATTTTTACATCGTAGTGGTCCTTCGCCTTTAGATCTTATTCTCCTTTTCTTCGGACGACCGGCTTGATGTATTTTGCGGGTAGGCAAAACTTGAATGTCGTCTCTTTGCGAAGTCCATTGGAGCTTGTCAAAGGTCGGGATAATGTGTTCTTTATAAGTTTTCCTAAATAAGTTACTGGTAAACCAGTATTCACAAAATTGGGGGATCTTTCTTTTTCTGTTTCAGCGTGATAATGCGGCGATCGCATGTGAACATGGTAATCCAAGAATAGCCCAACGTCTACATGTACATGTTCGCGATTCTAGATCGACACTGTGAGTGTAATCACCACGTTTAACTTGAAATATATCATGACTATATGGTATAACATTTTTTCGACGGGCCCATCCTGAATTTCGTGTTATGTATTTTTCGGCCATCGGTGTTAACACATGTGTCATTTTATTTCCTTCCTCCTGACGACGAAGATAAAATTCGGCTACCTTTGTGCGAATAGTTTCTAACATGCTCACAATCGGTTCCTCCCTAGCTATTTTCAACACACTATTTATGCTTTCAGTTATATTAGTTGTCAACATATCATAACGTCTCCCTTGAAAATAAGCGCGCGCCAAGAAATGATCACTAATTTTTTTAATCCATGTTGTACATTTCGGGGGGCGTCGTCTTCTATTTTTTACATAATTCTTTTAAATTTTACTTCCGAAAATGCACAGGTAGCAACCTAGAAAAGCGGTCTAGAGATTGTATCATTATATTTATCAAATAGATTTAGAGCTAGGTGTCGCATACAGTAGCTGTGAAAGGCGTTAGGAAAAACTTTTTCCACAGCTTCCATCAAACCTTTCTGTCTGTCTGATATCAATACAAATTGTTATTCAAAGTCACCGATTACACGTCTCCCTAATAGATCAAGGAACCATGTCCAATGATCTTCATTTTCTTTTGGTATAACGCAGAACGCTATAGGGAATAAATGTCTATTTCCGTCTATCCCCGTAGCTATTAACAACACTCCCTTGTATCGTCCACGCAAATGTGTTCCATCTACCGTAATTATTCTTCGTAAAGTATTACGAAAGCTTCGAATGCAAGGTCCGAATGCCACGAATAATCTCTTAAATGCATTATCAGGCTCGAGACACAATTCGGTCTGTACGTCTGGATCGACCCGCTATAATTCGGCAACATATGACGGTAACATCTTAAATTGCTCCTTTCAGCTACCTCGAATGTCATTCAATGCCATATCTTTTCCTCTCCATGCTTTCCAGTAGCCTACTATTATACCGTATTTTTTTTCAATATAAAAAATTATTGAAGCAGGAGTCTCGTCAAAACCCTTTAATAGCTTATCTCTCACGAATGAAGTTATCCACGATGTCGTACATTGGCGATGTCCGCTTCCGAAAGCTAGCATTCCACACGTATCTTCCAGGTGGAAAGTTTTCACAGCAAACGTGCCCACGCCTACTAATTTCGATGCATGTATTCGCCAAGAACATCCTACTTCAACACACCTCACCGTAACTCGAAGAGGACTGGTTTTTATTTGTTTAATCTGAAAATTATTTGTCATTGCAAATTCTTTAAGAGCTTTCTGAAAGGATTTCTTATTTCTAAACACCTGACCAATGGTAATTGGTCCCCCTTCATACAGTTCCTCATCGTCTGAATCCAAATACTCTCCTTTCGAGTCATTAAGCTGATAATCTTCGTCCATCAGATGTTGATCAATTCCCCTATTAGTATCAACACGCGAAGTGGGAGACGGCAGTGCTTCATTATTTTCAGGATCACTATCACTGTTATCGAATGGATGGTTATTACGTGATTGGGATTGAGCCCGTCGATGTACGCTTGGTTGATGTGCAGTTGTTTGGATTGATGTTGGCCGATGCGGGAATGTTTGATGTACGAGAGGCTGTTCTGTTGACGGCCCGATTATCGTTGGCTCTGAAGCTATTTTTTCGGAAGGCCATTGATATGGACTAAGGCCGACTAAAAATATTTCCCACTGATTTACCGAATCGAAGTTGAACTGAGATGTATCATGCATCGGATTCATTTGATGACAATATCCTTGATCTTTATCGCCTTCACTCATTGGAATGTCTGAAGAGAGTTGCTCCAGAGTCCTATGGTAGGGGCGAAATCCTGTATTCATATTTCTATCATCGTCGACTATCATCGGTGCAACAACGTTCTCCTCTTCATACCGTATTTCTTGATTTTCAATCAAATGTTCTGTTCCCACACCATTATCATCTTCATTTGTTTCCTGAAACGATTGAAATGTTTCTAAAGACCGTAAAATTTCTGCTACGGTAGTGACTAATGATTTTTCGATATAAATATTTATCACACAATCACCGATATGATATACTCTGAATAAGTTTGTAAGATCATCAGAGTCAGATAATTCGGTAAATACAAGCTCATTCCCTATGCGTAATGAAATCGTTAGTGTAATAGAATGTTCTTCCGGTCGTGTCCGATTGACTTTGTACATTTTCTCTATAAACTCATCAAATGATATGTTCTCCGTGACAGTGACAATCCTCTGATGTCCTCCGTTGTAAGTATTATCTCCCACGTGGACGAAATCAAAATGGCAAAGAAGGGGAACATCCATTTCAACCTACAATATTTACAAAATGAAAATTGGTTGTTTATAGAGAGTCATACTTGACTTAGCGCTACAATATTAAAAAATGAAAACTTTAAGGTTAAAAGTCCATCATAAGATATCGGCCGATATCCTAAGATATCGGGCCGATATCCTATGATGGACTTTTAACCCTAAACCCTATCATATGATATCGACCGATAGCCTAAGATATCGGCCGATATCTTAAGATATCGATCAATATCTTACATACTTTGGTCTACTTACAATTTTTTGAAAAATTGAGAAATCAATAATTTAAAAAGATAATATACTCGATATCTTACCTAGTCTGTTGTATTTTCTATGTTATACGAACTGTAGTCGAATCTCGAAATCGCTATCTAAGAGAGAAAAAAAGTGTTAAAAAAGGCTAGAGAAACTGTAGTTTCAATCTTTGCATGGAGAAGCATATATATATCTGACGTGGAGCCGGCTAGGCTTATAGCTGGCCTGTTATGTAAAGATTGAAACTATAGAGTCGTTTTTATAAATATATAAACTTATAGGGCCGAAAGTGCAAATTTTTCTTTATTTATTGTAACCGAATATGCAAATGCTCGGACGATAAAAATCAAGATTTGGCCATGTCGTCCGATCCTTATATTTAAACCTATACCAAAAAAGTAAGCGTAGGTTTAAATCTCGATTTTGCGTCACATCATGGCCAATTTTGACGGGCGTATATTAAGCCAATAATATAGCATTAGTGGGTGGTTGCCATAGACAGGCCTGCCTTCTTTAATTATTATAATACTATAAAAGATAAGCTTTATTTTGCGACATCATTTTCATTTTAATAGGTATTAAATAATTATATTTACTATTAAGAATAAACTTCGGATATTTAAAGTATAAGGGTATTTTACTCGGTATAAAATTGAAACCAATTGTGATGTGACCTTTCATTATTATCAAATAATAAAGATAATATGCTTATTGTCTAAATATCATAGCCTATAATTTTCGTTTCATCTATGCTTGAATCACACACAAGTAAGGTATCACTATAAGTTCTTAGAGGACCGATACCCAAGTTAGATACTGTTACATATGGGCACCAATATGTACAATATGTACTGATTTGCCGAAAAATCAATACTTATCAGTATTGATCGATATTTGATACCTTAATCACAAGACGACTTTTAAGGGAAAAATATATTAATAAGAAAGCAAGAACATATAGAGAATGCAGAGAGAAGCTGCAATCTAATCAGCAACCAAAAAAGGCTAAACCCACACAGAAAAATTGCGGAAAGATCCTAGGGAAGGCCTTCCACCAGTGGAAGGAAGATTAGTTTAACGCTATATTGTTCCACTCTTCAATAAAGTTAAAGCCCTCATGGCCTCATCAACCTTTGAGAGACTAATCCATTGAATGGCAAGATCCTTTACTATTTTCCTGATCATACCAACATGATTTCATATTTTATTATATTAGAAAATATCTTATTTGATAACTATCACATATCAGTTATCTTATTGTATTTGTAATTTATAACTTTTCGTATCAGAATATAGTTATTTAGATAACTATCTACTTACCATATCCACTTCGCTATGTTCATTCCCACTTCTAGATAATCGATGACGGTTATATTTGTAATCTTATTATATACACTTTCTTCTCTGTGAATAGAGAAACAAGCCATATGTCTTCTTCTTTCTATCATCTTCTTCTTCTATTCTTCTTTATTTTATAATTTTAACTATTAGAAAATACTTTATTTGATAACTACCACATATCAGTTATCTTGTTGTATTTGTAATTTATAACTTTTCGTATCAGAATATAGTTATTTAGATAACTATCCACTTACCATATCCACTTCGCTATGTTCATTCTCACTTTTAGATAACCGCTGACGATTATATTTGTAATCTTATTTATACACTTTCTGTGAATAGAGGAACAAGCCGTAAACAATGTAATCGATTGTGGCCATATGTCTTCTTCTTTCTATCATCTTCTTCTTCTTTTCTTCTTTATTTTATAATTTTAACATGGTATCAGAGCCATGATCTTGACATTGCTTCCGCTATCATATTTTCTTAAAGTTTATTGACGCATAAACTTTTCATTTTCCTTTCATCTCTTCTACAGGAAATTGACTCATGTAATTTTCATTTTTTTATCTTCATCTCTTTTACATCTAGTAAGAGATGACTTCTTATTTATGTAGATGCATTTTTCACATTGATTTGTTTAATAGATGTGAGTTTTCTACTTTGATCTTAATGGCCTTTTCTATTCCATGTGGATATCTTTTCCCACATTTTCTGCCTTCTATATTCTACGTGGATGTCCTTTCTCACATTTTCTCTGAATTTTCTCTGACCTTCTATATTCTATGTGGATGTCTTTTCCCACTTTATGTGGATGTCTTTTCTCACATTTTCTCTAGCCTTCTATATTTTACGTGGATGTCTTTTCCCATATTTTCTCTGACCTTCTATATCTATATGGATGTCTTTTCCCACATTTTCTTTGACTCTTTATTCTTTTTTCCCATATACACTTCGCTATATTCATTCGATAACCGCTGAGGGTTATATTTGTAATCTTATTTATACACTTTCTTCTCTGTGAATAGAGGAACAAGCCGTAAACAATATAATCGATTGTGGCCATATGTCTTCTTCTTTCTATCATCTTCTTCTTCTTTTCTTCTTTATTTTATAATTTTAACATATTATATATGATAAGCTACCCATGTCAAATGGTGTTTTGAAATGGGTCACTCTTTTATTATGTATGTCACCATTTTTCATCAAGTATGCTATATGATGTTAAGATTATGATTTAAAGATGGGACCAACTCTCTTAGTCGTCATTTAAGCACCAAATGTTGCTTAACCGATCTTGCACCATTTATTGACTTAATGATTTTGGAAATTCATACCATCGAAGTAATATATTATCAATTGAAGGGCAATGAGTAAAAAAATCACATATTTTGGGAGATTCGAATCATCCAATTTGTGCACTCTAGCTAATATCAACGGTTGTTCTTAATTTGAATGTTAATATTAAGTTCTCCGATCAAATGGCTTACACCAACTTATAAGCATGACCCTTTAGTTGAGACACATTTTAATGATAGATTGCCACTTGGACAATTTAGATTCACGTCAATGATATAAGATAAAAAATGATATTTTAATGGTGGAAGATTATTTAAATACAATTTGGTATTTAAATGTAGGTGGGGAGTCATTATCCCTTTAAAGAGCCCTGATATCGAAGATTGGGATAAGGGTAAGTACTTATGATTTAAGTACTTGGTGTAAAGGTCAACCTTTCAGCGTGCACTAATGGCTCCCATTTTTTAAAATCCTTGATTTTAAAAACTATTGAATGCACACTATGGGATCTCTCGCATCTTCTCTTATTAAATTGGTTTTGAATCTTCTTGGTACTTCTTGCTCAAGCGTGTGGCGGCTATACCAGACTTTTTTTAGAAAGTAAACCTCGCTACCAACTACGTCAACGACGTCCTCTGCCTCCAAGGTTCCAGCTCGTAAAGTAAATCGCTACGTTCACCTATGTGCTGAAAGGTAATGTGATGAACCTAGGTGGCCAACCTTTTAATCTCATCAATCTTCTGTTTACAGCTCCATGGTCTACTTTTTTAGCATAATAATTTTGAGAAAATTGTAAATGACTGACAGATTTTATGCAGGTAAAGTACAGGCGGATGATGTGGCATTATAATAAATTTGTACATCTAACTCAAAACTAATTGGCAATGAGTAGAGGGACAGCCCATAATATAATAAGGGGAGAGTGGAGTCTACAATTTACCTGATGTGGGACTAAACTTCAAAAATGTGACTGATTGCTCCTGTTAGATAAATTAGGAACAGAAATTCGAAATTAATGAAATGGGCAAGAGAATTGGACTCGAGGCACGTAATCATTTTCTTTAAAACGCTATTCGCTCCCTACTCGAATAAATTATCAAGTTTGCAAAAGGGTTCCAGCGAGACGTCTCCAGGATACAACGAGCCCAATCTCTTGGATGTGATCCGTTACTTTGCAACAGTAGAGGATCACCCTAGAAAACTCAATCCGATGAAGTACTACCAAAAGAAGAAAGCAAGAAGAATTCTCAAATTTTATGCAAGGAATCCGATGGATTTCAGAGTATTCAAATCTGTGTCCTAAGGCCTCCTTATATAGAAGTTTCAATATGACTGTTGGACCAATTATATTTTGGATGGCTCAAATCTTTCAAAGATCTCAACCGCTTCATCCAAGGGCTGTATGAAAGGTTGCAACTTCTCGAATTCAAATTCGAACGGTTGTAAACCTTTATAAGCGGTTATGAAACGGTTTGGTCCAACGGTCAATACTTGACCAATCCGTTTGGCCCAATAGAACCAAATTGACCCACTGATTAGTGGCCCATTAGGCCCGACCCAACCCATGAATAATCTGCCTAAAGCGCCAATGCGCCTAAGCATGTCATCGCACATGCTCACATGCTTTCCTTCTTATTGTCAAATAATAATAGAAGGTGAAAGGTTCTGTATATAGCCTAGGCACTTTTTATTTTTATCAATGTGGGACTATTAATTTGCATATAAAACTTGAGAATATCTATTGCCTAAAACCCAACCCAAAACTAAGAAATCAAATAAAGTTTTATTTTATTTAAATTATTAAAATATTTATTATATTAATAATAAATATAACAACTCCAACCTGCATTGCTTGGGCCAAAGTAATCGCACGCGTCGCCAATTATGTCACACACAGTGACTTTGCACTCGCACAAAATCGATCCGGATTAGTATTGGTCGATTGGATCGGGCGATCCCAATGCTAAAGAAATTGGAGGGCAAAATTACATTTAAACATTTTTTACCTTTAGCTGTCAAATAAGTTGTTCAAATTAGTCGCTGAAGATTCCAAATGAACGTGCAATGCATGATATGCCATTATTTTATTCTAATTTTACAATTACAACACCCACATTAAAAAAGAAAATAGCTCAAAAGGTAACTAAGTGGTCATGTCCTCCAAAAAACTAAGTTTCAAACATAATAACCAATCACCGAAACTAAATTGGCCAAACTAAAGTGCAACCAACAAGGGTAGAGAAGAAAGAAAAATGACACTTTAGAAAAACAACCTTAAAAAACAAACGTTTTAACAAAAAATCTAGAGCTTAAACATTTTTAAAAAATAATGCTTTCACGGTTTTTTGAAGTTTTGAGATCCGTAAAAGCATTATTTTTTTAATGAGGATTTGAGATCTCACGGATCTCAGAACTTCAAAAAATCGTGAAAGCATTATTTTTTTAAAATGTTTAAGCGCTAGATTTTTTGTTAAAACGTTTGTTTTTTTAAGGTTGTTTTTGCTAATTTTCCCAAAGAATTCATGTTGCAGACTTTTGTGTTAAAAACATTAAGAAGCATTATGGAACTATTGGTTCATTTCAAAATAGTGACATCAAAATATAATGATTGAAAAGATTGATAGTACTCATTAATCTTCATATTATCAATAATCACCAATGCCATTTGATTAAAAAACGATCATTAAAATATTTAAAAAGAAAATAAACAAAATAAATACTCCTCTCCTCTCTCTTTTCTTTCTTTGTTTTAAGTTAGAATAGGATAGGGTGTCAGATCTATAGCAAATATGGAGATTTACTAAATTCTCTAACACATCTCCCTGTGCACAATCCTTACTTTTTAAAACTTGCTACAATAGTCATGAATTCTTGCAGGCCTATGATTTTTTTTGTGTGCAATTTTCTGTAATTTTCTTCTTTATCTTTAGTATTGTTTTTAGCATTTTAATAAGCTACACAAGGAGAATATATACCAAGTTCTGTAACAATCCCAGATATTTCTTTTATTATTATTTTTCATTGTTTTTTCAATAAAATATGGTGGTTAGAAGAAGTTTTTGCAAATTAAGGAAGGAGACGTTGCAGGAGACGCTAGGGCTTTAGAAGTGTTTTTTATTTTTTTTGAGCACAGGCCTTAAGATTTGAGTTACTTTCGTTTCTCACTTTAAAATTTATATTCGGTGTAAATCGTAGAATATTGTTTATGTATATAAACTCTTTGTAACAGTGGATCGATGATCCAATTTAAATATCAATTGGGATCGGCTGATCCGGAGCGATCCGATCGATCCTTGGCCTATACCCGAGTATAAACCATCCGACCTATGGAATTGGTATCATTTGGGCCAAAACCGATCCGGATCGGTATCGGCCAATATTTGAAACCATGTGTCATATAGCACTATCCTATTTCTCAAGGCTTGTCATTGGGTTAGGGTTTCCCAGTTTCCCAGTTTCGGATCGGACTAACTTGTTGAGACTTCGATGGATGAATCAATTTAACTGATTCCAAGCTCTATCAAGGCTGAATTAGTCGTGCAGTATTTCCCCCTCTCCCATCTTCTTATGTGAGATGGCACAACCTGAGAGACATGTAACTGCAATTATTCTCCATTCCACAACAGCCCCTCTATTCTCAAGTTCATCTACTTCTCATTTTTTTTTGTCAGTCCTCCATTTTAATTTCATCTCCTGGGGAAACCATTTTCCTCCACTTTTTTACTTGATTTCTAGTTTTATGAAGGATACCTCTATATGTACCAACCGAATCTCTAAAAGCACCTACCTATTATTTCCACTCATTTAGTACTTGAGAAGTTATATAGACGAATTCACTTATGTTTGATCATTTTTTTTGTAAAATATGCATCCACTTAGTATACCAAAAACATCCAATTCTTCTTCTATCTTAACTCCAACTAGTTGCAATAACGACCACAAAGACATCACTGAAGCACCCTCTTCTTCTTTTTAAACTCCAGCCAGTCGCAACGACAACATCACGGAGGCACCCTCTTCTTCTTGTTCTTCTTCCTCAACTCCTAAGAGCCGCAGCGACACCAATGAAGCACCCTCTTCTTCTGTCTTCTTCTTCTTTTTCAACTCCGACGAATTGCAACAATAGCCGCAGCATCCCCTGAGTACCAACTGAATCTCACAAAAAAAAAACAATCATGACAGTGGGCACCCATCATTAGATTTGATTGACTCCAATGCCCAAAAATTTTCATCAAGCCTTTAAAAATCCTAAAATGGTGTAAGGGGTATGGAAGTTGATATCAAGGCACTCAGAGTAAAATGGAACTTGCTCCTTCCAATCTCTTCCACGAAAAAAGAATACCATCAGTCACAACTTGGTTTATAAGGTCAAATATCAATCAGATGGCTTAATTTAGCAATACAAGGCCCTTCTTGTGGCCAAAGTTTAAAGTTCCAATAGAAAAAAGGTTTGACTCTCATGAAACTTTTGATCCCATTTAGGAGTGGAAACGGGTTGGGTTGACCTGGCAGATTTTGGAGACTCAACTTGTTACATTTCAGGATGGGCTTTAAAACTTGCTCCGTCGAGCAAGGTCATGCTAAAATCTCGACCTATTAACGAAACAGGTCGAGTACTAGACCCATACTTGACCATGGACCCGACCTAGTACTTGTTATATATATATATATATATATATATATATATATATATTCATTTTAAAGTTATTTCTCTAAGTCTCTAACCCTAGCACTAGCAGTTATTTCATCTTTCGATCTTCCCTTTATCTTCTTATCTTCTACTTCCCTTTCTCCTCTAGTTGAGGAATCGACGACCATTCTGTGGGTGGAAACTGCACAATCGCACAAGAAATGTTGAATCAGGTTTAATCCCAACACATTGCTCACTAGTGGAAATCGATCGATCGAGCTTGTGAAGTCGATCGATCAATCTAAGCATTTATTGTTGGGTTGCTCACAGACTGAACTTAATTGATCGAAGTGTTAAAGTTGATTAATCAATTCTAGGCAGATTCAGATTGGCAGTTTTGAATACTTGGCTGAAATACCAGATTTTCTGGGTCAAGTTTCATAATGTGTATTGGAGCCAATTAGAAGAAAGTTTTCTCTAGGATTCTTGAATTGCCTTGAAAGAGTTTTTAAGAGAGAAAACTGTAGTGAATACTTTGAGAGGTAAGGTATTGAAGAATTGTTTGGGGATTGAAGATTCGATTGAAGTCGTTCTTGTGTCGGAATCGTTACTATATTCTGGCAGATCTCTCACTACAAAAGTAAAGTGTTTCAGCAACACGTGTTGTTAAGGGTCGTAGCGGCAATTTTTTTATAATGACAGGACTAGTAGCGGTAGTTTTTTGTTACTAGCGGCAGTTTTTGACTACCGCTAATAGTCTTATTTTTTGTTGTGTCTTCTCTATTCTTTGAAGGACCTCATCTTTGTTTTACATAATGTGTTGGCTATAGAAAATCGTGTTTGATCTTGATTGAGTTTGCACTAGAGAGAAGAAAGTATGTGTTTTGTAAACATTCATAAATAGTGCATATACTCCCGTGAACATAGCCCTCGATTGGGTAATTCACGTAAATCTTTGTATTATGTGTGATTATTCTTTTGTATCTTCTTATTCTATCCTTAGAGTGGATAGAATTCCTAACAAGAAAAATTGGAGAGTATGTACATTTTGTTTTTCCCCCTTCTCTATTCTATGCATGGGATCCAACTTTGATCTTTTAATGGTGGAAGGGTAATGGCAGTTGGAGGCTTATTCCTGTTGGTTCACTACAAAAAAACTTTTTATTGGAGACGGATATTGGAGACGGCTTTTGAAAACCGTCTCCAATGACCTTTTATTAGAGACAGCCTTTTCAAAAGCCGTCTCCAATAATTGCATTCGAGACTGCTTTAGCTGTCCCCCTATATAAAATGACATATAGAGAAGGCTTTGACCATCTCCACATATCTCTGGTGGATGAAACCTTTATGGATGACTTGAAAGGCCGTCTCTAAAAGTCTCCTTCAGGTCAATAGAGATAGCTTAAAGGCTTGAAATCCGTCTCTCAAATGCACACCAAAATACCATATGGGTAGTATTATATGCACCTATTTTTTTGTGAAGTATGTATATTTTTTCACCATAAATAATTGTTGACTGTCTTGAACCAAAAGATGGGGAATACATTTCATCTCAATCTTCTACAAAATTGATCTTGAGATCATGTTGCACCTATCAAACGATTAGATTTTGATTTCACCTTGCACACATCCCCAAAAAGACGACTCGATACCTCTTTCTCATGGTACGCATTAATCACGATCACTTATGGGGATGTGTGTCACATGAATTCTAGACCCAACATGTGACCGTATGATAGGTGTGCCGTGATCACAAGATCTATTGTGTGGAGATTGGGACAAAAAATGATCCATAGCGTTAGACTCAAATCACTCAACAAGTTTAATAGTGGGAAAGCATGTGTTCTGCACAAAACAAAATGGGTGCATATAACCCCTCCCCTGTTTTAATTCTCACTCGACGCCAACCTCTCGATGAGCTCTCTCTCTCTCTAAAAATAGCATCTCACTCCCCCGGGGCCATGATCTGGCTCTCTCTCTCCTATATAAATACCAAGTGAGAAAATACGCAGCCATTTCGTCGAGAGAAACTCGAAGTCATTTCGTCTTCTCAGCTAGTCTCTCCTTTCTCTTCCCCAGAAACTGAATAAGCTCGAAAATCCTTAGATTTTGCTTCTATTCTCAACTCAGATCAGAGCATTTTCACTTCGATCCGTGCTCTGATATAGAGATTTCAGCATTTTTCACCTCGATCCGTGCTCCGACAGAGATTTCAGCCTTTCCGATTCATTTTCTTAGGGTTTTGTAAATTTTTGGAGCTTTTTTGGTGTGGAGTCAAGGAGAGGTCAAATTTCAGGAATGCGGTATAGAATTTGAGTAGCATTTTGAAAATGGAGCTTCATAGTAATTGAATCGACCCTAGATTTGGTCAAACAATGAGGAATCGTACATTTTTCAACAATTGGAGATATTAGGGGATTCTGAATCCGAGATTTGAGAAGAATCGACAAATTCATTTGATGTAGGGAGCTCCGAAAATGAATGTTGTCAAAACGTAGGTGAGATCTAATTTTTATTGATTTACTAAGTGAAAGATTCATGCATTCTCGATTATTTAGGGTTTTGATTTTGTAAAGAACACAATTCACATGTTTTGAATTATTTAGGATTTTCCATTTATAGAGTTTTAGTTGTTGTCAATGTAGGAACTTCATCATCGATCTAGCGATCTTCATCTTCCATCTTATCGTCTTTGTTATTCAATCAAAGGTAGTGTTCTATCACTTGAGAAACTTCTTCTTATATTATACAGTCATGGATTATTTTTTTATTTTTTTGAATAGATTCCAAGTAAAATTAGTAAACCTAACTGAAAATACACGACTCTATATACTGGCAATGTTTTCGTGGAAATGGATACAATGGACTCTAGAGGATGCCTATTGCTTTATGCAATGGATTCCCATTTAGATACTCCTCATTGTTCCCATTTTTGAGCAAAATATTGAAAATGGAGCTTCGTAGTAATTGAATCGACCGTAGATTTGGTCAAAATGCAAAATATAGTACAAAATTTTATTCTGCACAAAGATGATTTGTTTATATTGCCTTATGTTCGTATGGAAAGATTTTGAAGGCTTGCATGGCTGACTAGATTATGTCTCGAGGACCACTTTGGTAGCCTACTGCTACCATTGACCAGATTTTGGTAGTGGGACCCACCAATTGTTTGTTTAGACTTACAACAATACATCGATGTGCTTAGGGGTGAAAACTGCCTATAAGTGGATGTGAACCATCCGATTGATGAACTTTAATATCAACCATTAAAACTAAAAACAAAGGTTTCTAGTCCTCATATTGGATGGTTTAAATCTTCCTAAAACACCATTTCTAGGCCTTTTGCACATCAATCTATGATCTACCACTTTGACAATACAGATCACCCACATCTTAAATCTATCGCTTGATGATAATTGCTTGTTTGTTATTGAATAAAAGCAGCAACTTTGCTAGATGGTTTTTATTTTTATGGTGAATTGTGGATGTCAGCTGTTAGCTAGTATCCTTGTGTTGATTTTTTTAAGTTTTAAACAAGAACACAAGTCTTGAGGTAATTTGAAACAATTGCCTCTTATCCTATTATCACTTCATTCTAATTTCAGAAAAATAGCTCATCCGAATTTTCTTATTGTATGGTTTGTTGCTGTTTATTATTGGAACATACAAGAGTTCAATCCTTATATGTGAATTTTTGACCAATTATATCATTTCTTCCTTGATTCTTATCCAACGATTCTGTATGTGTTCTGGGTGGTGTTTCGGGTAGTGCTCCTTCATCATTTTGTCTTTAAAGGAATAGTTATTCTATACCTCAAAGGGTTTAGTGTGATGGCCATGTATCCGCCTCAGGAAGCGGGAGACCTGAGTTCGAATCCCCCCTTAGGCTACCCTGGGATTTATATCCTTTGCTAACTGGGCATGTGCCAATTTGGGGCGCACATGTTCCCTTGGGATTAGTCAGGTGCTCTAAGAGACACCCAGCTGGTTATCCGAAAAAATGGTCATTCTAAATCTAGAGGGACCTTCTCTGGAATATCATTCAAAAGAAACAGAAAGAAACTCAGTTTTCTGTCATCAGGTCGGGTGACCAGATACCCAACCCAGAATTTTTACCGGGTCCGGCACATAAACTTGGTAAACATGGCCCATCTGGCCGGGAAGGGCAGGAGACATCCCACCTGACCCCATATTATATATATATATATATATATATATATATCATGGAAAATAGGGGTTTTTACCAGGTCGGGTCGGGTTTTCAGGTCAGGCATAGGGTAGGGTAAGGTTGGGTGCACCATTGCGTCGGGCATATGCCATTTTCCCACTTGGCAACCACAATTTTGGCCCCACCTGACCCGTTGACAGCCCTAAGGCCCCTAAACAAGACTTCTGATTTTCTATGGCTGCTCTTGAGGTTTTGAGTCTCTGTTTATTGCTGGTATTAGTCTTTTTAGACTTCTTCACTGCTGCTGGTAGCTGAATATTAAAACTGAGATATTACTGCTGGTGCTATGTAATTCTTGGCTGCTATTTTGAAGTTACATGATTACTGTTTGTCCCTGCTGTTTCTCCAGATTTACCAGTGTCTGTAAGTAATTTTCAGTTGTTTAATGTTGTTTGGAAGTGTGTTTTTACACATAAATTAGAAATACGAGTCAATGGTTTATACTGGCACTATACAATCTTCTTTATAGATGTATGTCAGGTATCATGTTCAGTAAACTATTGTGATATCAGGGGCTGTTTTGGCTGTGCTTTTACACAGTAGGTGAAATTTCACAGTGTAAGCCTTTGAGATTGATTTATGCCTAATATTAAGGCCATGTTTTTTATCAAAAGAAAAAAGAACAAAAGAAAGGTAGGGAAAGACCGAAAGAAAGAGGTCAACCTTCTACTGTTTTTTTGAAGGTTACGGAAACTAGTAATTAGTTGTTACAGAAACTACATGATTTTTTTCTCTCAAACTTAAGTGTAGAAACTGAAAATTAGTTGTCATTGGTATTGTAGCATCTTTCACCTTAGAGAGATGGAATAGGCCCTCCAAAGGACTTATTAATGTGAAATTATGTCACAGCTCTATGGATAAATAGGCAAGCTGGGAGTTTTGTGGCTAATAAGGATGGCAATTGAATGTTGAAATATGCTTTTGAGATTCTTTTGTAACCAGGTGATGGTCTATTGAAACCTCATAAAAATTTCCTGAAGTTTTTTACTAGGTCTCCTATAGTGGAAGGAACTCTTTCAAATGTTATTAGATCAACCTTTTTGTGGGGAATTAGCCCTGCAGAGATTTGTGGGCATCTTGGAAGAAATCCATGACCTATGCTTTCGCACTGATTCATCGAGAGGCTATGAGAGCATTGATTCCTAGGCTGAGGATGCCATCATTTTATTATCTCCAATGATTCAGGATTCTCTTCCTCGTAATTTACTTTGTGGTGTTATTCTCTACAATGTGTTTTCTGCTATATATTTCTCGGTATCGTTTAAATTTTCTGAAAAAAATAAATATTACCCACACATTTCTATGAAGTTTTTTGTTGACATAGGTTGATGACTTCATCATCTTTCCTTCAGGTGGTAAGATGCATTGCCCATTCTTTATATTGTTTATTGTCTTCTGTGGTTGACCTTTTTCTTTTAGCATGGTATAAGAAGAATTCAGTGAATTTAATGTTCTGTTGAAGATTATTATTGGAATCGCTTCAATTTTATTTCATATGGGCATAGAGGTAAGGTAGTTACGTATTCCGTTCTTTTCTATCTGTCTGTGCAGGACACGTTTTACCCTTAAAAAAGATGGTGTAGTCTTAAATTTAGTTCCCCCTCCCACAAAAGTTAACAACCTTATCTTTGATCGTACATGGGTTGATTCACTAGGGGATATGATCATGACAAACCTGACTACGGGGGACAAAGTCGTGTTATACTTCCAACCATGTGGCTGGTTTGGGTATGGCTATATACGTCTTCCTTTAATTTTTCCAGCAATGTACATATTTAAAGGTTTTTTGAAGTCTTATAACGGGTGCAAGTTTGATAGCACTTTAGCGTTTGAAGAAGAAAATTGTTGGAACATAGTAGGAACGAATAGGTTGCTCTAGGTGATATGGAAGGGGATGTTTAGACATTTGTTTGGCTTTATATACTAATTTTTAATTGAATTATGACTTGAGAACTTGAGACTAGGAGTTGAAATGTTGATTAAACTATTACTAAATTTTAAAAGTTGTTTAAAAAACGTTTTCTTCTTGTGTTCTAATTAATATTTTTGCCTAACCAATGTGTGGTTTGTTGTGGTGTCTTAAAGTGGAATCTCTTTTCCCTCAAATTCGTCGGCCCCTCTCACTCCCCTAAATCTCTCTCGCTCAAAACCCATTTTCTCTATAAACCCTAAATTGCTCTCTCCCAGTTAGATCCCTAAATTTCTATCACCCACCCCTAAGATCCCTCCGATTAGGTGTTTGTTGCCCCAAAACAGTTTGATTTTGACGGCTCTGCTATTAATACTTATTGTCTACTCCTTCTCTTCTCAATTGCTTCCCATCGAATCTTATTTAGTTCCTTATCTCATTTCAGTGAAGCATTTCAGCAATTTCCAGGTATGAATTGATATGAAAACCTCGTTTTAATTGCTAACGATTTGATTTCTCGTTGATGTTTAGGTTTTTTTTTTTTTCGTCTTGCTTTTGCACACACTTAAAACCATCATATTGAACTGCAGATTGAAAATGATATGATTGAACGGATTTATAGCGATCAATCTTATCAATATCTATCTTCTACAGATTTGCATGACCCATATCTAAGGATGCCAGTTTTTGACAAGATTCATGGGGTAAAAGGCCCTTCATAATCTAGATATTCTTGGTTAGGGCTTTTATATTTGTCATTAAGGTTTTCTTTCAGATCTTGTTGAGGAATTGAAATTGGTGGCTATTTGCATCCGGATAAGGAAAGGCATTCTCATCATCTGCAATTGATTCACAAATCATTTTTTATTTCTCAGGTAGCGGAATCTTTTTGGCAGTGACAAAAGCTGATGTGGTTCAAATTATACTGCCAAAGATTTAAGGTACTATTTTACCAAAATATATACATTTTTGGGTTGAATTTTTGTTCCTTTTGCTTGCTTAAGATTCAGTTGTGCCAGTTGTGTTAAGAACCGACAAGCAATTTATATAGGTTTTTTGTTAAGCAATGAGCTACGTATTACAAGCTATTCTTTTGTAGCTAGGTTCTATATGTCATTCCCAAATTAAAAGTTTGTAGCCACTGAAATTCAAGCTATATTCACGGTTTCCATTTTATCAAAGGTTGATTCACATGGCTCACCATTCCATTGGTACAATTTGCCAAGCCAAGTTATTATGGCTATGTTTAGGATTGCTCTTTGGAGCCAAAGAGCAGCCCCATTTAAAAGAGAAGGTTTAATTTATTTTTTAAAACAATATATATATATATATATATGCGTGTTGCATAATGTGAGTACAGCAGACAACATTCAAGTACCCTTGGACAGATCAAGCTACACCATGTGGCTCAGGTTTTGAGGTCATGGCTCAGATCAAGCTACACCATGTGGCTCAAGTTACACTCTACATAATAAACCTAACATGACATTTAGAACAAGAAAGCATTGCATAGCCTGGCTCGAACCATAGTGGGCTTTTAAGAGCTCAGTTTGTTTTTTTGTTTTAATAAGGCTACAGAGCTTTGAATGACAGCTGGCGATATTCAAGAGAGATTCAACTTTTAGGAGAAACACTCTTCCTCCAAACAAGGATCAAAATTTTGGGTGAAATGACCGAAATTTTGGTCCAAATTATCAGTTGTGGTCCTCACCGAAACGAAAATTTGGACCGAAATTTCGGTCATATTTTGTATGGGTTTCAAATTTTTGGCCGAAATTTCGGTCAAATTATTGGTTTTCGGACGAAATTTCGGTCCAAATTTTCGTTTTCGGTCATGCCCGAAACCGAAATTTTGACCGAAAATTTGATCCTTGCCTCCGAATCTAACATTATGTTCAGACTCTTCATTTTAAATGCTAACCTCAATGCATATTCTTTATGCAAAACACCAATTGGAAGGCCAATTTCAAGGGTCCAAATTCACACAGACATTGAGTGTACACAGGTTTCAATGCTTTTTAGATTTGTGCATGTCTCAAAGTCCACTCACTACAAAGCTGACGAGGCATCAGCTCAAGCTATACAATGAGCTGTGGGCTAATTATAGACAACTTCTAGCTTTAGGGGACTTTACCCAAAATCTCTTGCGAGAAGGTAAACTCCGTTAGGTAAGCCCTATCAATGTATCAATAAATCTTTAGTCTACAAACACACCCTAGCACCCTCCTTCCATAACATTTCACCATCTTCTCATTTTGATGGGAGACCAATTTGAAAGTTTAATAATAAGCACAAACTCCTAGAGTAAATCAGAGAAGCCTCCATAAAGATATTTGTAGGCAACTTGCAAGTCTTGCATTCCTGCTTTTCTAAGTTTTGAAAATGCCACAAGAGTAGTATGCTGAAGGATCATTGGGAGCAACTCTATTAACAAGTTCTATTGCGATTTCAACAATAGGGAAGAAGTTCCAGGAGGTGATAGTGTTTCGAGGCTTTGTTAGGAGAAGCTCACAATGAATAATAAAAAGGTGAGTGGAGAAGAGCGGAAGACCCAGGTACCTCATAGGAAAAGCTCCACACCCAAATTACCACCAAAATGTTATAGGAATTACAGATCTATGTTTTTTCACGGATTTAAGCACTAGGTTTAATATGCTACATGTTTAAAATTAAAAAGCTACAAGTTTAAAATGACCATATATGGGGAAAATTTCCCCTTTTTTTAATAAAAAAAACTCTTTACCAGCGATTTAAAACTGCCGGGAACTACATTTATTATAAATATAATGTCCATGGCATTATATAGTTTTTGTGTCTCTCTCATAGATTCTCCTTAGTGGCTGTCTTTTATTTTATTTTTATCAATATATTGTTGTTTTTTATTTTGTTTTTATCTTTTTCACTCAAAGCTCTTTGTAGGCCTATTTCTCAAGCATCTGTTACCCACACAAATAATTTTTATGACGCCCTGATGTAACTTCCTATGAAAGTTTCGCTTGGTGTCTTGTTTTTATGTTTTCTTTTTATAAGAGCATATGGAACATTGACAGGGTTAAGGTATGCTAATACTACAAATGGTGATGCACAAGAATTGCTATTCAATTATGCTCTCTACTTTCTGAATGAGGTATGACCTTTCTGGATGCAATACACTAAGCATACAGAAGTATATGGGTATAATATATTGGTTGAAGGGGGAGATAACTCCATAATTAAATCTTTCCAATACCTTTAGTTTTATAAGTTTTCTAAATCTCATGGTTCCTATATGTTTTGAAGGCTATGAACAGATGGTGCTTTTGTCAAGTATTGGTTCCTGCATAATGATGCTTGTTTTAATATAATTTGTTGTGTTATTAAATTGGGTTTTTATTATTCTATCCTACCAGGTTATGGTAGGCTCCAAACATCTTCCAACATTTCGATTATTGAGATATCTACGTAGTCGAAATTCTGTCGATGGGCATGCTAGTTATGGAATCCAGATGGCTGTAAGTTTGTTTACATTTACTTTAAACATTATGATGTTAGCTTCTTAATCTTGATAGACATTGCTTTTATGCTAGCATATGAAAGTTGAGAAGGTTTTGCTGGCATGATATGCCTTAATCTGTATAAATTTTGGGCCGAAAATTTAAAATGGGTTCACGGCTGTTTGCTTTGTTGTGATTATGCATTAGCGTCTGAAACAGCTGGAGTTGGTAATAGGTGTTTAGACGTTAGCACCTGGGATGGTGTTTCAGTCATATATGTAACTCATGTTTAGCCCTTTTATATCACTCTGCAGACTGCCCTTTTATCGGCCGAAATGTTTTAGTTTCGGTCCCTAAATCCAAGTGTTGGATGAATGTAATAGCCCGAAAAATCACACTAAACTATGACCTTGGGATCCGTGTCCGATTGGTCACAAGTTTGACCAATCAGGAGATCATAAGTTAGCATAGAATGTAATGAACGGACGAGATGTGATAGTTTGAGTGATTATGTAGTGTGTGATGTAAATGAGAAGTCACTTACACCTACTGCGGTGTATGTGCTCAACACACAAAGAGGGAGATAGATAAAAGGGTTTAATAACCCTAGATGTGTATTTTTGGTTGTTGAAGGAGAGTAAAGAAGAGAGAGAAAGAGAGAGAAGTAAGAGAGGAGTTATTGCAACTGATTGGAGGGGGGATTCAAGAGATAAAAGACGGATTCAACGCGGATCTGTTAGAACAAAAGCTGGAAACCCTAGCCTTCCAACCATTTGATTTGAAATCAACTTGGGATCTATTCAAGGTAAAAATTTTTGTAAATAAGATGCATAGATTATAGGGGTTAAGTTGTGTTTGAATGTGGGTTAAAATCATAGGAAAAATGGCTTAGAAAAATAGAGGAAAAAGTATGGAAAAAGATTGGGAAGAACAGCTCGAAAGGGGCTGAATCTGACAATTTCGATTAATCGAAATTGGGTTTCGATTAATCGAAATTGGCCAGGAAGTTGAAAGGTCAGAGGACCCCGATTTTGATTAATCGAATTTGATTTCGATTAATCGACTTTGGATTTCGATTAATCGATTTGGGGATCGATTAATCGACTGAGAACCTCCAGTGGACCCCAGGGGTTGAGGAAATGACTTAAGGAAAAATCGACTAATCGAAATGGGATTTCGATTAATCGATTTTAGTTTTCGATTAATCGATTTGGAATCGATTAATCAACTTGTGAAACTCATCGCTCGAATCGTGAGTCGACTTTGCGAAAAGAAGAATTTCGATTAATCGAAATTGGATTCGATTAATCGAATGAAAACTCGACTGTTCGAACTGTGAGTCTACTTTGCGAAAAGAAGAATTTCGATTAATCGAAATTGGATTCGATTAATCGAATGAAAGCTCGACTGTTCGAACTGAGAATCGATTTTGCGAAAAGGAGAATTTCGATTAATCGAAAGTGCTTCGATTAATCGATATTGACCTTCGATTAATCGATTTTGGAATTCGATTAATCGACTGAGATGAATTGTGTTGACTTTTGAGTTTGACTTTAAGATTCTTGGAGGATCCTATACCTTCTTTATGGCATCCTTTGTGATGTGTTTCACCTGTTATGTGGTACCATAGGTGGTACGTGTGGACTAGTGCACAAGGAGCCACGTGGGACCTTGATGCATTAATCAAATGAAGACTTGAGGTAGGGAACACCTTGAACATGTACTTTATTTTACAAGAGCATGTATGTAGTGATATAGAACTCAATTCAAATGCTTATTTCTTAAGAATTTGTGAAAAGTGTGTGTGTGACATCCATAAGAGTAATCATAATGAGCCATCCCCAGGGGATGAAGAAGTAAAGAGATAAGAGCATCAGGTGTGATGCAAGTAAATGGATACATCCCAGGGATGTATCCAAGGATTGAATCATGTTTGATAGGGCCTAACTGATATAAGATAGCACAATTACATGGTGAATAATTATATGTAAGACACCGAAATTTTTGTTATTTGAGGTTTGATAGGGTACCCCACCGACGTGGCGGGATATCCACGACTGACACGGCAGGATATCCGTGACCGATACGGCGGCGAAATCGTAGGCCAGTGCGGAGGCTTATCCGTACATAGTAAGCACACCCCAGGGGTGTTGATTGAGACAAGTGAAACCCCGCCACCAATCCCCAGGGGAAAGGGGCTTGGGTACTATTTGTATTCCCAGGGAATACGGTTAAAACTGTCTATATAGATGACGATGATGGGTATCTCATCGGGGCTCGATGCTATATTGCTCGGGGATTACTTAAGTTGAAAGTTTAAGTTTTGCTTTAGGCCTTTTCAGCATCATTCATGAGTAAATGAAAACATATGTAATCAACAGTAAAACAAAAATGCTTTCTAACTGTTTCATCAATAATTGCATAGACACATCATGCATGGCATATCATGGAATATATGTGAGTCATAATTTATATGTTCAACTGTGTTTGTTCCCTATTGAGCTAGGATGTAGCTCACCCTATAGACTATACGTCGCAGGTCCACTACTAGCAGCTGCCGAGGCTTCAGGAGACGCTGATCCCGTAGTCGGACCTGGAGCCACCTCGGAGGACTTCTTCTAGAGGACTCCGTTGTGCCACTTTGAGGGATTTTGGAGAGAGTTTTTGTACGGCTTGGTATGTCAAGCCTTGATTCTGTTTAAACCATGTATATATATATAGATGGGATTATTCTTTTGGGGCGAACCATCCGTGATGATTGCTATCATCGATGGTTCGGATCGGTTCTCCATTCATGTAGAGGCATGAGGGTAGAACTGTCTTTTGGAGAGCTAATTAATATAGATTCAAATTCCGCAATTTCGTTTATTATTTTATTGCAATGCTTGATATACCAGTGTTCCGTGCTTAGCTAAGGGGCACGGTCAAGATGATCGTGCTGATGGCACGGGTTTCGGGGTGCCGAAATCTGGGCTGTCACACTGAAGGTACATGCACCAAATCCAAGTACTAGTATTTTAATTTCTGTGTTTAATCTTGGAGTTCATCCCCTTTCAAATTAATATGAGAACCATACTGACTTTACTTTGATTGCCTGTTCTAAACAATCTTATGCAGCTATGCCATGTTATTGATTGATAAAAGGGATCAAGAGGGCCACTTTGTGCGTAAAAAGTAAGAGGTTAGGTCTGTATCCTACCCACTTGTCCCAGCTCTCAATAAAGAATAGATCTTGAGACCATGATCTTACCATCAGATGGTTGGTCTTTTATTCCACGTGCCACAAATCTCAAAAAAATGCCTTAAAATCATGTTTGATGGTACGGGCTACTTTTTGGGTATTAGTGCTACATGTAATAAAAAACTGACCGTCTGATGGTAACGCTCACAATCTGAAGATCCATTGTGTGGCAGATCGGGGTGAAAAAGGATATCCATCGTCTGATTTCAAGTAGTCAATGTGTTTCAAGGCGTTTCAGATGTTGGTGCCTTTAGAACAGGTGTTGGCAGGAACAAAGGTACTCTTAAGAATTATATCCGTGATTGATCTCTCTTGGTTGCAGCTTGCTCTTAATTTTCTGTTAATTCTTCTCTTGGTTGCAACTAGCTCTTAATTTTTAGTTTTCATCAACCTTATTTGGGTTATCTTTCTTCGACTATTAGTTACTGAAGGATCAATCATGTGGGAGCTGAATTAGGTGCGTTATATCAACTTTTTTTAAGCTTAATTAATAATGTCAACTCAAATCTTAATCAGATTTTACCCTAGCAGAGCTGATTGAGTTGGTTCGATCATGCAACAAGCATAGGGTGTGATTCACAGAGCAAGCTCTCCTAATAGAATTGATGAATATGCTCTTTAATGTTGAAACATATAGGTAACAAATTATCTCTCTACTTGATTATCTGGTCTGTTTTACTGTAAGTGATGCTAAAACGCCAATCTTACCTTTTGCAGGGCTGCGCGTTATGATCAAGTTCAAGATCAATATGTCAAAATATGCTATGCATGTTTCTTTTGTAACACTGTAGCAAAAAAAAATGGGAGTTGATACTTGTACACATAAATTTGTTGTGAATGAAATTGCGGTGTTGTGAATTAAAATTTGCTTTTCTGAATGAGCTTTGAGCATGTTAATGTGTTTATGCTAATGTGAATGAAAATGTGAGTATATAAATGCAGGTTATGAATTTTAATTTTTTTTTTAAAAATGCAGGTCATAGATGTGTACTGCTAAGAAATATGGTTATTGGAGCAAAAAAATTAAAAAGCATTAAAATTTTTTTATTGGAGATCACTTATTGGAGACGGCTTTAAGCCATCTCCAATAACATCAGATCACTTATTGGAGACGGCTTTGGCCAAAATCCGTCTCCAATAACAAGAGGTGACTTATTAGAGACGGCTTTAAGGTGTCTCCAACATATCTTTGGAGATTGCTTCTGGCCGTCTCTAATAACCTTGACTATTAGAGACGGCCCCCATTTGGTCTCCAAAGATAATGGAGACGGGACTATTTGAGACTGCATGAAAGCCGTCTCCAATATTATTAGAGACGGCTTAGACACCTTTGGAGACGGCTAAAAGCCATCTCCAATAAACACTTTTTTTGTAGTAGTTGTTGCCTTTTTCTTTTTGGCACTTTAGAAAACAATGCCTCAAAAACTAACTTTTTAGCAAAAAAGACCCGACCTCAAACGTTTTAGAAAAACAGTGATTTCATGGATTTTGGAACTTCAGAATCCGTAAAAGCACGATTTTTTTTAAAAAATAGTGCTTTCAATTTTATTTTTTTAAACGGTGCTTTTAATTTTTATTTTTTTAAAAACAATGCTTTCACAATTTTCTGAAGTTCCAAAATCCGTGGAAGCACCATTTTTCTAAAACATTTGTTTTAGAATAATCCTACATTGCCTGTGGGCTTGGAGATCTTGGGCTATATATAAGCTGGGCACTCCTCACCTTACAAGCCGATTTGGTGAGGTTGAGTTGGGTCCATGGAGTTTTTATATGATATCAAAGCAAGTATTTCTCCACTCCACGTCACCCAATTCAATTATCCACGTGATTTGGCTTGGCTCAATCCCGCCAACACGTGCGGGGGCGTGTTAAAATAATCCTACATTGCCTGTGGACTTGGAGATCTTGGGCTATATATAAGCTGGGCACTCCTCACCTTATAAGTCAGTTTTGTGAGGTTGAGTTGGGCCCATAGAGCTTTTACAGTTTGAGGTTGGGTCTTTTTTGCTAAAAAGTTTGTTTTTGAGGCATGTTTCTCTAATTAACCCTTTTTTTTCTCTCTACAATTACAAAAAATTAGAACAAGTTAGCAAATATGGTAGAGAAAAATTAACAACCATAGAAAGTGATGTCTAAGGTGATTTTTCACAAATACAGGGTCTAGGATGGCCAAAGGAGACATGGCTGCTAAGCTCGTCATCATCTTACAAAATGCCCAACTTCCTCTAACTAAATATAATCATTCAAATTTCTGAAAAAAACTCTCACATAAACCACGGAGGAAGAAGGAAGAAGGAAGAAGAAGAATAAGAAGAGAGAAGTTAAAGTAGGGAGGGGGGTATGGCAAGTCGGGTTCAGGTCGGTCTTGGCCTAGGTTTTTCAAGAGGTAGGTTCAGTTTCCAGTCGTGTTGGCTTCAAGTCCAAGAATGAGGTTAACAGGTTAAGTTCAAATTGACCCTAATCCCAATCAAAGCCCAACCTGTTTGCACCGCTACCCCATTACCAAGCACATCACTATTCGGTGTTTGCCTAATGCTTCCATGGAACAATGGCCGTTACATCAATTAGATGTCCATAATATTTTCTTACATGGAGAACTTGATGAGGAAACCTATATGAATAATCTCCTGGTTTCTCAGGTGAGGGGAAACTTAGTTTCACTTTTCCCAAATTACTCTATGGAATCAAGCAAGCTTCTCGTAATTGATTCTCCAAGATCTTAAGCCCTGTCTTATTGGATTCAAATAATCCATTGATGTTCACTCCCTATTCGTCTCTACATCTGGATTGGGCATTACCATTGTTCTTAATTACGTAGATGACATCATTAACATAGGAAACAACATTGCTGCCATCAATGCTTTGATGTTTACTTTAAATGGTTTTACATCAAGGACCACGGAATCTAAATGTGCATCTTACGTATTGAAGTCACTCAATAAGGGACTTGTTCTTTTATAGTGTAAATATATCTTATACACCTCACATGATGATGGTTACCTTGTTTCAGGGCCAGCTTCTTCTCCTATGGAACAAAACCTTAAGTTGACACCCTCTAATGGTACTTTATTAACGGATCCTAACCAATCCAATAGAAGCCCATACGCAGAATCTTCTTTGCTAGCATATGGCCGTTGAAGCTCTCTCGTGGTCATCCCTATTGACTTTCTTAGCTTCCTCGGCCTCAACACACATTTGGATATGATTCTACGGCTTCTTAGAAAGTGCTGTCAAGTAGCTTTAATTGGACATTTTTTCAAGGGCACTTTTGAAAAACAATCTTAGAAAGGAAACGTTTTAGCTTATTATACAGGTACAATACGTTTTAGAAGAAAAAGGTTTCACTTTTTTCTAAACTAGTAATTTCTGTGAGAATGGCAAATTAGTCACACGTGTGAATAAGGTTATCCATATGACTTTACTAAACTACCCTTCTATAAAGGGTAGTTTAGAAGAACGAAGCTTGCGTTTCAAGGGTTTTTTCCTGTGCATTCTCGTTCCAGCTTCTTCTCCGGTTGATGAGCGCAACTTCTTCCCCATCCCCTAAAATCAATCGCCGGCAGCTTCTTCTCGTTCAAGCTTTAAAAGCTGTCAAAGCTCGTCGACATGTGGGTATACCTTTGTTTAGTATGGGAGTATTAGGATTTGCACATTTGATAATATAAAATCTTAAATTAATTTTAAAAGTTTTATTATAATCCATTCAAAAGCTTTGTTGTCTCCCTCTCTCTCTCTAATAATTAACTTCACAATTCAAAGTTCAAATAAGATGTTTAGGACCCACCCCAAAGGACATGTGCAATTCTTAGATTTCATTGAGGAGAGACTTATCTTGGATTTTTAAAAAATAAAAAGAAGAAGAGCAAAGGGCCAATCCAGATTGAGCGTAAGCAAAAGATTGAGATGTTACATCTTGGTATTCTGAGATTAAATCAGACCAACAAGACAATATCTTCATAGATCTTGGCATCTTGCATTGTTTCAAAGTTCTATTAACAAAACTACAGTAATTTTGAATCTGTTAGGAAATGGGTTTCTCTCAAGGAAGGGCTGCAATATCTGAGTTTTCTCCATCAAGTAGATGCTTTGTAAGAATCTCCTCTACTTTTCTTGGCAGCCCTTGAAACGCAAGCCTCCTTCTTCTAAACTACCATTTATAGAAGGGTAGTTTAGTAAAATCATACAGATAACTTTACTAGCACGTGTGACTGATTTTTCAATCTCACAGAAATTATAGGTTCAGAAAAACGTGAAACCATTTTCTTCTAAAACTTTCGGCTCCTGTATAATAGGCTAAAACGTTTACTTTCTAAGGTTGTTTCTCTAATTTCCCCTTTTTTCAATCAATTCCTACCTCTGATAAATCTCCCTATCATCCCTAATGGAACATGAATTACATTTTTGGATTGTTCCACGTGTTCAAAAGAGGATCATACAAGGCAGGACAGACTGATGCTACAAAAAATGAGACTATTAGCAGCAGTTTCTTGCCGTAAAAAATTGCCGCTATTAACAAAAAAGCAATTAAAGACTATTAAGACTATTAGCGGCAAGGGTATTAGCGACAGTTTTTTTGTTAATAGCAGTAGTTTTTGGTTGCCGCTAATAGCCTAATTTTTTGTAGTGTGACTTACCGGAGAGACGACAAAAATGATACTCACCAACAATACAAGAGCGATGGCACGGATGCAAGCTATATCTCTTTTTGTGTTCTGGTCTACTCGCTTTGCCCGAAAGGCAAACAACAAGCGGTCATACTGTCCTGCAATCGGGCATCCTTAGTTCGGCATTTAATTTGAAGAAATTATAAGACTACATTTTGATATGAGACTACATTTTGATAATGATTTTTATGTATTTTCATTACGGAGAGAAGCCTCTTTAAATAGGAGGTGAATACAATCAATTGAGATATCACTAGATCTTTAAGATTCAAAATACTTCTTAAAATATTTATCTAAATATTAAAAATCCTAATTAATATAATTTTGCCCAAAACATAAGATACACATCTATGATGTGTATCTCTTTGTCAATCCCGAATATTCTCTATTACCCTCCCACAATCACATGTTCCTTTGAACAAGGAATGTGCGATTGGTAATGTGAGTTGTCGATCTGTAACGTCCAATCGTGCTTGCTAGTGGTCATCGTATATCTGTGAAATTCATTATTGTCGCATCCCGCTCATTGTTGAGTCTGTCAGAGCCAATGGCTCATTAGATCAGGTCGGTCATATCTCTTAGAAACTTATGATGTACGATTGTGCTGCTAAAAGAAAACCCTTGTTAGAGTGGTCTTAAATATATAAAAAAATTTAGATCGTGTAGCATGAATATATTGACCAAGGGAGGTTGAGGAGATAAAAAGAAAGGATGTAAATTTTATTGAAAAAAAAAAATCCAACAAGTTGAAAATTAAGGACGATGAGCATAATCGAGGACCAATGCCTATCTTATCGCAAGATCAAAGCAGGCCATGGCTCTGATACCATGATAAATCTCTGCATCCACGTGTTAGCGGGACTAAGTCAAATCACGTGGAGTGAAGAATGGTCTGCTTTAATATGATGAAGAAATTATAAGACTACATTTTGATAATGATTTTTCTGGATTTTCATTAAGGATAAAAGTCTCTTTTATTTTATTTATTTTATAATAAGGATAGAAGTCTCTTTAAATAGAGGTGAATATGGTCAATTGAGATATCACTAGATCTTTAAAATTCAAAATACTTCTTAAAATATTTATGTAAATATTTGAATATCCTAATTAATAAATTTCGGCTAAAACATACAATACACATCTATGATATGCATCTTTCTGTCAATCATGAATATTCTCTATTATAATTTACCTTACCTCTCACTATCACATGATTGGATATTGTCTACCCCTGAACTAACCATCTTGATGCTACCTATAGAGATTTATGTTATTTAATGGTACACTAGGAGGGGCAATAGTGCTTCCATCAAATAGCTCTCTTCAAATCACTACTTACTGTTGGGCTTCTTGCTCAAAATGCAGTGTTCCATAGGTTATTATTGTGTATTTCTTTGTTACAATTGTTAGAACCTGTTTGTTACACTAACTCTAAAATCCGTGTAGATCTCCCTTAGGATATGTGTGTGACAAGATGGATGGGGTCTAGCTTGACTAATCAAGGTTATCTGTCACATTCCCATAGATCTACTTTTTAAACCCTTAAAAATTATCTTTTAAAAGTATTTTAAAATGATCAGAAATAAGGTTTGTTGTCTGTGTGTTAACAACGCGCTGTGATAGTGTTCACAGTGTGTTGTTTCCACAGCGCGCTATTAAAACTTCAACAATGCGCTGTCACTTGAATCACAGTGCGCCATTGCACCCAAGGGCGTAGCCAATAATTTTTGTCGGTGGGGGCTACAAATAATTAAACAAATCATACTTAATAGAAACTCTAGAGTTAAATGGGGACTTGAGCCAATTCGGGGGCTTCTACATCATAGATTTGGGGGCTTATATACAAACAAAGGTTGTATAAGAACCACACTTAATAGAAACTCTAGACTTAAATGGGGGCTTGAGCCCCCACACCCTTCTATACGGCTACACCAGCGGTCGCACCACACGACAGTAAATTCGAACTTCTGATTTCTTTTGTGAAAAGGGCTTTTTGGACTTTTCCTATTTTAGGGTTTTTTATAAAAGCTTTTTGAAAAAGGGAAAGAAGATTAAGAAAGCTAGAGAGAACTTCTTCCTCCTTGAGCAAAAACTCTAAACTTCTTCTTCTTCAACATTTTGATATTTTAGATTTGCAAAAATAGTTTGATTCAAAAGGGTTCTTTTCTTTTTCATCATTTCTACTATTTGCTCAAGTGAGTTGAGTGTGTTGAGCCTTAGAGACCAGGGTGTGTAGAGCCCTAAAGATTAGGGTGTGATTGATAGCCTTGTGGATCTCAAGGTGGATCGTTGTGCGATCATCAACGGTAAAGGTATGCATCAAAATCTGAAAGCTATGGAAGCGACCCGTGACGGGAAGTTGGATTGCAAGGGGCTTTGATAGGGCATGTGCATTTATCAGTATATTATTCGAAACTCCTTGTACTTATTTATTTCATAGTAGATTTGGTGTGTGGACTTTGGTCCCGTGATTTTTCCCAGTAATTGAGTTTCTATGTATATCTCGTGTTGTAAGTGATTGTTGACATTATTATATAAACACTAGTTTAATTAGAAATAATCGAATAGGCCGATCAAATTCCATAGATCGACGGAATTTCAACAATTCCTTCACATCTTCCTATTTCACACTCCTCAGCCGAGGCCAAGTAGGGATCCATGGCTTCAACTAGTTTTGTTAAAATTTATGTTACATGATCTCAGGATCCATCATTCACAGCCTATGACCCTCTCTTAAGGCAATCAAGTTACTCTTTAGGTAGTTGCCAATAAACATATTTCTTAGAAACACAATTAGCGGATGCCTTCATCAAGGACCATTATCAACTGAAATATCGTATGTTGGGTGTTCATGATATTTATGCTCCAACTTGAAGGAGAGTATTGCCGTGTTGGCTTTATCTTATCTTTGAATTTGGCACAAGATTATTATGATAAAATTTTGTATTTGGTCAAAATCTTAATTACCTCAACTTATCTCGTTGGCACGAGATTACTATTGTAAAAGATTTGAATTGCGTCAAAGACTGATCCGATCCATTGTACAAGGATATTTGTATAGGAAGTTTTGTTTTTGGATATCTTGTGTTGGTTTTATCGACCTCCACATCCAGCTTTCCTCACCTTCTCCGGGTATCTTGTGTAGATTATTTTTAATAAATGCCGACATCAAGGTAAGAAATTATATGTGATGGCGTATCCTATATTTTATGTCAGCGTGAGAGAACCAAATATTTGTCCAAATATGTCAACTTTGTCAAAAGGGCGGCACGATTGACGGACAAGTGGACCAAATATTGCAAAGGGAGAAATTGACAGTATGAGCCCTTATAGTATGACCTTCTCTGAAAACGGCCCTATAAAGTTTCAAACCATCCATGATAGGGCAGCTCCGATCCGAGCCATCACCAAATGACCAAAATGTCCATCATTGTCGTCTCTTTCTAATTTTTTTTTCACTTTCCTTTCCCTCATCTCTAACCTTGCATAGTTTTCCGCCACTATCAAACGTAATTTAAAAAAAAAAATGACGGGTACACAATTTTGCTCATCACCAAGGTTTAAAAAAACAGTTATTATTATTTTTTTAAATATATAATTTGATATTAGATCGAGTGATGCAATATCAGATCGAGCAATGTAATATCTGGTTGATCGATACAATATTGAGTCAGCCGATTCGATGTTGTACAATCAGGGCCAGCTCTGGGCCAAAGCCCAAGAGGCAGCTGCCTCGGGCCCCAAATCTTGGAAGTTTTTACTCTTTACTATCTAGTTGTTTAATATAATTTTTAATGTATAAGTGTATTAAAATAATCTTATTGTTTAGTTGGTTAAGTGACTAATGTTTTTTACTTTTTAACCAATTGGTTATGATTCGACTCTTCTTAAGTCTCATATTTATATTTTTTTTTAAATTGGTCATGGATCGGGTCTCGACCGGGTCGGTGCAAGTAATTGGTCAAGTCAATGAGCCAGGCCGGTCATATATATTGACCTAGTAGATTCTCTAACCGAATTTTTAACTGGACTAGATTTTTTTGACCAAATCCTTTATATATAGGGTACCTTTAAACACGCCCACTTTTCTCCGAAAGTGCCCATGTCCTAGATCCCTTGAAAACCATTGATTCATTTGAATGAGATGATGGAGATCACTTATCAGACCTATCTTTCACAAAATAGATCTCCAGGTCATGACCCACCTATCAAACGATCGATACATTTTTATTCCATGTGTCACAAATCCCCAAAAATGGCATTCAATCATATGGCACACATCATGCTCAAATGTGATTTTATGGGCATTTTTTTGGGATCTATGACACGTTGAATCAAAAATCGATTGTTTGATAGGTGCACCATAATCTCAAGATCCATTGAGTGAAAGTTATGGGTAAAAACGATCTTTATCATATGACTCGAAGGATTCAATGGTTTTCAAGGAGTTTGGGATGTGGGCGTGTTTAGAGGTACCCTTATATATATATTTCAAAATTTCGAGCATGACCAAAACTGAAATCTGAAATTTTGGCCGAAATTTTGGTCCCCATACAAATTGGACCGAAATTCTGGATTTCGGTTTCGTTTTCGGCCATGCCCAGAACTGAAACATTTCGGCCAAAATTTTGATCCATGATTTATATATACAAATTTTTCTTATTAAATGACCCTAACTTAAAATAGCAATTTCAAACTCGTTACAGTTCCATTTTTTGCAAATGACTTGTCAATTTTGATCCGTTCAGCAAGACTTATCCAATAAACCTAGTTTTGGAATTTTTTTAAGACTATTAAAGTGCTAAAAAATGACATTGAAAGATTCATTAGCAGTTAAAGTAATAAAAAATGTTAAAATGTTTTTGATTGGGTTACTCGATCCGTCGAGTACGTTCTACTATTTAGCTTTTCTCTTTTTGTGTTGCATTTTTTTTAATATAGACTTTCGTTAATTTGTTAGTTGCATTTTCAAATTATAAACAATAGATGGAATATGGAGATATTTTTAATCTAAAAGCAATGAGTATTGTTTTATTTGTCGAAAACATAAAAAAAATTATGTCAATTTTTTAAGATTAATATAAAAGAGGGACCCCATTTTAGGAACTCACCTTGGACCCCCAAAATTTCAAAGTCGGACTTATGTACAGCCCGATACTTTATCAAACAGCTGATCCGACATCAGCACTGACCGATCCAATATCGATATCCCGACTTGATAAGATATCGAATCAGCAGATTCAGAATCGCACCGACTGACACTATGTCAAGTCAGTTGATCCGATATCCATACTGACCGATCCGATATCAAATCGGCTGATTCAATATCCCCACGGTGGATTTACAAATTGCACTGCACCAACTAATATCAAATTGGCTGATTCGATATCACACCAATCAATTCGATATCTCACCTACCGATCCGATATCGAGTTAACCGATTCAAGATCATCACACCAATTGATCCGATATCGTCAATACAAAAAAAGAGTGGTCATTCGGTTTCGATTTTGGGTGGTGAAAATCGAAAACCAATTAGGTAGAATGAGAAAACCAAAAAAATTCCAAAAAATTGAAAAAACTCGAAAAATAGCTTGAAAGTACAAAAAACAATAAAAACTCTAAATCGAACTAAAATTGAACCAAAAAAAGTGACATTTTCGGTTTTCAATCATGTTTAGGAAAAAAAAAAATCAAACGCAAAAAAATTACAAACTGAGCCAATCCATTCAATTTCGTTTCAATTCTAGCTGAATTGAACCAAAAACTGAAATTTTTGGTTTTCTTTTATTTCGGGTGCCCGAATTTTGCCTCTAGTGTCAACTATTTTTTCAACATCATTGATGAGAAAAGTTGTGTTTTTATTACAAAAATAAGACTATTAGCGGTACCAAAAATTACTACTATTAACAAAAAATCTATCGCTACTAGTCTTGTCACTATTGAAACAACATGTTTTTTTGTTAATAGCGGTAGTTTTTTATACCGCTAATAGTTTTATTTTTTGTAGTGATTCTTTATTTTTAGATGATGTTGGATAGTGGCGGGCAAAATGTGCAATAGATATCGAGGTAGAGAAAACAAAAAAAGTTGGATAGAAAGAGAGAGAATTATATTAAGAATTTTGGTTATTTGATGTTTGCTCGGATTGAAGTCGCCCTATCTGCTAAGTTTTGAAACTATAGGGGCAAAAACTGTACATTTTTAAAAAATAAATATTTATCTCTTATAATGCTGAACTATCTTTCTTGCCTTCTTTCTTTCATAGTATAACATTATTTTTTCGTAAAAATAAATAAATAAATAAATAAAAATATAACATTATTTACGATCAAATATTCTTTCCACAAAACTGATGGTTACACCGTTAATACGCTTGAGCACTGGTGTAGCCACATAGAAGGGTGTGGGGGCTTGAATCCACATTTAACTCTAGAGTTTTTATTAAGTATAATTCCTATACAACCTTTGTTTGTATATAAGCCTCCAAATCTATAATGTAGAAGTCCCCAAATCGGCCTAAACTCTCATTTAATTCTCGAGTTTTTATTAAGTATGATTTTTATACAACTTTTGTTTGTATATAAGCCCCCAAATCTATTATGTAAAAGCCTCAAAATTGATGGTAATATAGCTACTAACATTATATTTATCATTTATAGCGCCCACCAACAAAAAATTCTGACTACGCTCCTGCCCTTGAGTGACTTGAAAGATGATTTTTCGCCCTAATCTTCCAAACAATAGATCTTAAGATCATATATATACCATGACCATCTGATAAATCGGCCACAATTTAAAGGTGTATTGTGTGAAACATTGAGACAAAAAATAATCTCCATCATTTGATTCAAGGCACTAAATGATGTCAACAGTTAAACCACCGGTTAGAGCGAAAAGAATCTTTGATAGTCCACGAACCTCTAATTCTTTGAGCTCCGATCCCTTTTGAAACCCCAATGATATTTGACCAAACAAATAGACGTGCATGGCACGTGAGCTTTGCTAAGTATAAGGTAAGGATAGAGTGAGAGATTAGTATTGTCCGTTTGATTACCGCATATGTAAGGCAATTAGTGGAACGGTGGATTTTTATGCGTGTCCTCTTCTCTCTCCTCTCTCCTCTCTCCTCTCTCCTCTCTCCAACCTACCATTTTTAACATGACCCGAAGTCGCTTGCCCTTCCGGACGGTTACATGATACCAACTCCAAAAAGAAGACAAGGACAATCGCAAAGTACACGCACATCGAAATGGCAAGTGGATATATTTTTGCCCACCTATCACGTGCACGCAATTCGTACGGCAGTTACAACCTGTTATGATTTGAGAGTGATACCTCGTAACGACAAAAGTATTTGCTTTCTGCTAAAGATTGGGGTATTTGCAACCGACTATTCGGTCTTTGCAAGTGATAATAACGGAGCCGGTCATGATATTTTGGAGGTCAATATTAAAATTTTAAATTTGAGCTTATTATATTTAAATATTTTTTTCTCAGATTATCAAAATACTAATTTTAAAAAAATTCTTAATTTTTTCCTCAACTTTTAAGAAATAATAACATAAAAAAATCCTAATTTTTCAAAGAAAAGATTTTTCAAACAAAAACCCTATAATCTCTCTAATAATCTAACCCTCTCCCCTCACCCTAGAAAAAATAAAATAAAATCATCAAAACGTAGTGAATCAATTGCACACTTGGTTCAACAAATCGTGCGCGAGAGAGACAGGGTGACTAAGACGTTAAGCTCTTGCAAAGAGGAACGTAACAACTCTTTTTTCTTTGTCGGTTACTAGCTATGATTTATAAACGAATAGGAGAATACAATGTTTTGCCATCGGAACTGTCTTCCTCGAAAGATGGAAACACCTTTTTTTTTTCCTTCCTATTTTTTCGTTTGCATTTCGAGTTACAGATGAAGTTATGAGTACAAGGTTTGAGTGTTTGACCCGAAACCTGAAATTAAATTGGAAATCGAGGAAATTGAACCAATCTAAATCGACCCAAAAGCTGATTCGAATTTCGTTCGATTTCAATTTTAGTTATCGAATAGGATGAGAAAATTGGAAAAAAACGAAAAACCTTGATTGGCCCCTGTACCATTAAGATTGATCATAAATTGGTGTTGCATGGGATATTAGGAAACCACAATTCAATGGTGTGAGATAATAAATTCTAATTTAGTAGTAGTAGATCATTTAAATACCATTTGGTGTTTATGGAGTTATTAGGCGTCATTGAATTGGACAACCATTATCTCATGAGGTGTTGATGAGGCCAATTAACTAAGGATGGATATCTTATTCAAAGGGATTCAGGGCAGCGGGAATTCGTAAAAAAAAGGGATATGATATGCAATTCAAAGGACATTTAAAGAAAGCTCCTATCACAACGTAACTATCAATACTGATTTGATCAGAACGAAGATAACTATCGATGCAACTACCCTTCCATCCCTTGGATAGATAGAGAGGGAGGGCAGAGCTTTAGGTTATGAATATAAGCAAGCTTTCTTATTCGAAAAAGAGCTCTAGAAGATAAGGGTGGCATCGGAAACAACAAATGCTAAAAAGGCTAATCCCCTACGTGCCTTGCCTAATAGGCAGCTCCAAAGCAGTCTAAAATAAGGACTGCACTATCTTCGGAATCGGATCTAATCAACTGTATTTGCTGGAAGTAGCCGTAGGGCACAAAAAGAGCTCGTTCAGTTTGGAGTTTGGCGTTTGGCGAAACCCGTTAATTAAACCAAAGGCCTCTTGATTCGGTTTTGACATCGAATTAGACTCATCCAACGCAGAATCGACTCAAAGGAGAAAGAATGGGTCTTTGGTCTTTTATGGAAGCGAAGTAGGTTACTCTATGTGAATGTGAATTCACGATGTCAGATTGGAAAAATTGTTTTATTAAACGTAGGTCAGAAGCCTTTATACCATATTAAAACAAAAACATAAAAAATATACACAGCATTATTATAGGGTGGTTGAGGAATTTACGGTCGCTGCCACTGTCGCATAGCTGGCCCTAGCTATTAATATTATTGACTTCCTTGAATCGGACAATGGAGATAGTTTCTAGCCCCAATCTTGAACACAATAGATCTTGAGATCATGACCCACCTATTTGATGATAAAATATTTATTCCACATAAACTACACCCTTAAAAGGGACCCGAGAACCCTACTCATGGTTCGCTTTGATCATAATCATTTTGAGAATGTGTGGCACGCGAAATCAACGCCTAACCATTTGGTAGGTGATCGACGATCTCAAGATCTGTTGTGTGAAAGATTGGGACCAAAAATAATCTCCATCCTCTCATAAAAGGCAGGCAGGTTTTAATGGTGATGGTATGATTCAAGGTAACCAAATACCCCTACCCTTCCACTAACATCAATGATAAAGTGATACTTTTGTCGTTTATACACTACTGAAGTCTACTTAAAACTTATTTTCGTGACCTTCAAACAAGGATTAAAATTTCGGCCGAAATGATCAAAATTTCGGTCCAAATTATCAATTTCGGTCCTCACCGAAATAATAATTTGGACCGAAATTTTGGTCATATTTTGTATGGGATTCAAATTATCAGCCGAAATTTTGACTAAGTTATCGGTTTTCGGCTGAAATTTTGGCCGATATTTTGACCCTTGCCTTCAAATATCGCCTTACTTGTTTGACAACAGTTTTGTAAAGGTTAAAGGTAAACTCGGCAGTAATTTGTGTTAATTTGTCCTATGTCATCCAATCACATCATCGGATGCCACTGAAAGGAGGGCTTGATGATCAAAATATCATTAAAATGGAGCTATAACTTGGATACGAGATTTATACCGCAGCTCATGAATAAAAAGATAGACATTATTATTTTTGGAATTTGTGTCATGTGAAACATGATCGTAGCCGTCTGATTTGAAGATCACGTTTAAAAGATTTTTGAGGCCAAAATTTGACAAGAAACATTATCCCTATCATCTGATTTGCTAGAGTCACCTATTGAAATAGATGATTACCGTTGACTATGTTGAATCTGGGGATAGAGACCAAGTTTCATGCCAATCTTCAGGCTCAAAGATATACTACACCAGAGATTATATCATACGGGTCAACTGATATTTCAAGTGGCACAAATCCCAAAAATAAGTCTTTTTCTTACCATGTACCGCGGTACAAATCTCTGTGCAAGTTTCAGCTCTCAAAAAACATAAAAATAAGCAGTATAAAATAGTGGGGTCAGCGACTCAACAATGGCAACTGCATTGAAAAATAAATAGTAAAATCACATATGATTTTATTGTTCAGTTTTTTATATGATTTAAATTATTCTCCTCGTAAGTTGCCTCGCTACCTTTATATATCCAAAAGAGTTTGCAACCTCAGTGAGAAAGAGATACATTTGTCATTTACACAGGTCCTCAAAAGTTATCACTTAAAACTTCCTTCTATTGCAAAAGCTAGTCAGAAATATTTCCGATTCACTCGCACGAGTGAAATGGTAAATCTCCTTATGCTAAACTGGTCAAAGCCTGAGAAGTGTTGGAATCAATTAACATATGTCATTGCCTTGGCTTATAATTATTATTTTTTTTGTTTTGATGTCATAATGCATAGAAAACCGTGAGAGTATGAAAGTTCACACGCAATATATGGGAAATAAATCTCATAATAAAACACTCACATCGAGTGACACAGAGGAAATAAATCTCATCCAATAACTATCACCTTATCAATATAAGGAAGGAAGCAACCCGAATAATATTCATAAAAAAATAAATAAATAAATAAAATAAAATAGAAAACCTGATTTTCAAAGCAGGTTAATTAGGCTCATAAACTTAAATTGTTGGATCCATATCACGCATGAAGCATCCGTCTTTATATTTCATATGCAAGAAGATAACGAGACTAGGGGTTTGGGGATTTTAAATAGGGCCAATCGGGTTAAGTCAACTTTTAGGTCGGGTTAGATATATCAGCAGTGACGACCCGCCCTGACTCAGTATGATATTGTCTGGTTTTATTATAGGAGCTCTCTGATTTTAAAACGCGTCATATCTAAAAGGGAGGAGGTTTACTATAGCGCAAGTTCAGAACGAGTTTACAACCAATGTGGGACTAAAATATCTCATTAAGTGGGAACATGGTCACAACCTTGGGTCCTCTACCCGCTCTCTGGAGCCTCTACTTCTCTCCCCCACTCAATTGTTGAGATGTTGTCAAGTTTGATATCATCTGTGATGTTATGAAAGATCAGACTTAAATTCACCCACCGTATCTTTGAGTTCACCCATGTTGAAAACCCATTGACTGCTTTGAATAAGATGATGTAGACCATTTTTCGTCCCTATTTTTCAGACAAGATCTTGAGATCATGGGCATACAGTCAAACGATCATTTTTTGACTTCAAGTGACACACATCCCATAAAAGCGACGTTAATATCACGTGGAACTTGTCACCCTCAAACTTGATTTTAAGGTCACTTTTTTTAGATGCATGCCAAGTGAAATAAAAAATTGACTGCCTAATGGTACGCATGATCTCAAGATCCATGGTCTGAAAGATTGTGACTAAAACGATCTCCATCATCTGATTCAAAGCAATCAATGGGTTTCAGCATGGGTTAACTCAAAGATTCGATAGGTAAATTTAGTGTACTCTTTTTATAGTCAAGCCTCTAGAAGTGCACAACTATTTATAATATACAAAGCAGTAAAAAGGTTGTGTTTGACATTGCTCTTTGGAAGAGTAGAACAGAGTTGTTTTGCAAATGAATATGGGAGAGAGAAGGATTGGAGGTAGAAGAAAGGGAAAGCTGCCTTTTGAAACATGAAAAACATCCGCCTTTAAAAGAGCATGATTGTTTCATTCCCTTTTAAAGAAGATTGTTTTTCCTATTTCAAAGGGCAGCCTCCCTTTGATATTTTTTTATTTTATTTTATTTTTATAACTTAGGATAATCCCAAGCTTCTGCTTGGACTAATCCCTAAGGGTATGCCCTTGCCCCCACCATGTAACAAGTTTTCATGATTTACACACCCTGTGGGACGTCCTGTTACAAAAGGGATACGCCAACACTCGGGCTCATGACCTATTGGTAAAAATTCAAAGTCTCCTACCAACTGCGCCAACCCTTGGTGGGTCCTTCTTTTATGTTCTTCCAACCCTTCTCTCTCTCTCTCTCCACATATTCATTTGCAACAACAAAGAGTAGCAGCAGCTCTTTTCGTCTCTTTCAAAGAGCAATACCAACCACAGCTTTAAAGTTCTCTTTTGACCTTAAACTAATTTGGTACTTCAAAAACTCTCCACATCTGTCGAGGTAGGTAGAGGATATTGACCAGAGCACCACTTGTGGTTTTAGGGCAAAGGTGCAAAGCACCAACTCATAATAAATCTCATGTTTTCTTGTTTGGTGCTTAGCACGTTATGGTGCATCATTTTTGCGCTGGCAGAGTGGCGGGGACAACCAACCGAAGTGGCGGGGACAACCAACCGACAATCCGACATGCAAGTCTTGCATGAGAGGTGGTGTCCCTAGGGGTTCAATGGGCTGCTTGAGTCCAGCCAGCCTGACCTCGGCCCTTGGGCTATGTATAGGCTGAGGTAGGTAAGCCCAAAATATAAATGGGCTGGCCGAACTGGCCCGATTAGTGAGCTGGGCCGAGTATGCGCTAGGTCCCAAAGCCCAATTAAAAATTGGTCCATTTCAGTTTAGCCTGAAACCGGCTTGAATCGATCAATGAACCTTCTATATAAATTTCTGGACCAGCCCATGGCCTGACCCGCCATGAACCAAGTATGGGCTTAAGGTGATTAGGCCTGATTCATAAACGAGCTGGCCCGACATGGCTCGTTTAATAATCTGGCTACATATGGGCGAACTCCAAGAAGCCCCGGCCAGACACTGCCCTTTGAGACCCCTAGCGCTCTCCCTGCCGTTCTAGATAGCTAGTATTTAGGCTGTGTTTGGGTTAGCTCTTATAAGAGCAAAAGCAGCTCTCTGCCTGCTCTTTATCAGAGCAGATAAAATCTACTCTGGCAGAGAACAAACAAAGAGCAATTTTATCATTTAAAATAGTTCCTTGTCAGAGCACATGGGGCGAGGAGTTGTGTTACCAAACATGAAAGCAATTCTCTGTCAGAGCCAAAAAGCAAAAGAGCTGCTCTTTGCCCTGAAAGAGCCAATCCCAACGCAGCCTTAGCCTCTTAAGTGGATACCATAATTCTACACTTGCTGATAAAATGACCTTTTTAGCCTTTTTATTCCAGTTAAGTTCTATTGATTTGTAACTGGGTTGGCCTATATATGGTTGATATATCGGGTGGACTCCGAGTCCTCCTCCCATTGACTGAAGCATGTGATTTACCAATGGTTGCATGCGGGGGTGTAGACGGGATTTTCACCTGATGAAAAGGCTGTATAAGAAGCTTATTTTATACATTTCCAAAGTTAAATTGGGCTACATTTTGTTTTATGCATCTCCATCCTTAGTTGCATGCATCTTGGGAACTAGTCTTCCCTTCAAAAACTGATTAGAATATCTTATTTATAAATTAATAATAATAATTTATAAGTCCTTTTGATCTTGACTCAAAGCCCTTATAGTCAGATTCAAGGATCAAAATTTTGGGTTAAATTTTAGTTTTGGGCATGACCGAAACCGAAATCCAAGATTTTGGTCAAAATTTTGAATCCCATACAAAAAATTTGAAATTTTTTATTTTGATTTCAATTTTGGTTTTGGTGGAGACCGCAACCGAAATTTTGGTTATATCGGCCAAAGTTTTGATCCTTGCTCGTATCTCAAAAGTTCGATGGCCGAATACGCATTGGCGTGGACGAGACAAAATCAAGATTGGCCCATATGTATTTATCTCGTCCGAGCCTTATGTTTAAACCTATACAAAAACGTATGTTATGTTTAAATCTCGATTTTGGGTCGCATCATGGCCAATTTTCAAACCCAGATGAGATAACTCATTTCGCTTATAATGATTAGTGGGTGGGTGGTCGTGCCGTAGACGGGCTCGGCTTCTTTAATTATTATAAATTTATAGTACTATAGAAGATAAGATTTATTTTGAGACATTATATTTATCTTAATAGGTATTAAATAATTATATTTACTATTAAGAATAAACTTGGGATATTTAAAGCATAAGAATATTTTAGTCATTATAAAAATGAAACCAATTGTGCTGAGACCTCTCTTTATTATTAAATAATAAAAGATAATATGCTTCTTGCTAAATGTTATAGCCTATCGTTTTCGTTTCATCTAATGCTTGAATGAGTTGAATTACAAGACAGACTTTTAAGGTGAATTTAAAACTATTAAGGTGAATCTAAAACGATGGTCATTCAGAGTTAATATAAACGCCGGCCATATGTTAGGAGTATATATATATATACTTTTATATAGGAAAATTTACCTTATCGCCCGGTCAGATACACTTTTTACGTCAGAAGCCCTGTATTTTTATCTTTACACAAATCGATGAGCTTTTAGCCAAGTCATTTTTAGCTAGCACAAAAAGTCTTAAATACCCTTCTTACACTTTTTTTTATTCTACATGATTTAAAATTTTAAATATTTATATTTTTCTATATTTACGCAATGTGAAATCAGATCTATGCCATCTGATTTGAAGGCCATATAATAAAATAGATGGCGCCAAAGATAGACACGAAAAAAGGTAATATCGCCTCTTTAAAAAAAAAAAATTTGCATTTTCAGAGACTAACATATTGGAATGAGGAAGAAGAAGATACACCTATATAATTTAAATTTTTTAATATTTGCATTTTTCTATATTTACGTGATATGAAACGAGATCTATGCCGTCTGATTTTAAAGAGGCAATATCGCCTCTTTAAAAAAAATAAAAAAAATTTAACAATTAATGACGACTCTTAACACAATCGATATCGATCATTTTAAGAGTACAAAAAAAAAAAAAAAAAAAATTATATAATTGATGACGACTCTGTACCGAGTCGTCATCGACTCCGTACAGAGTCATCATCGATTACATAAAAAAAAAATTAAATAAAAAAATTATTATTAAAAAAAAAAATATTAATTAATTTTTATGTAATCGATGACGATTTTGTACCGAGTCGTCATCGACTCTGTACAGAATCGTCATCGATTACATTAAAAAAAAAAAAATTTTAAAATTAAATATTTTTTTTTTTTTTTTATGTAATCGATGACGACTCTGTACAGAGTTGATGACGACTCGGCACAGAGTCGTCATCGATTACTTAAATTTTTTTTTTTTTTTTTTTTTATATAATCGATGACGACTCTTAAAATGATCGATATCGATTGTGTTAAGAGTCGCCATCGATTGTTAAATTTTTTTTTATTTTTTTTTTAAAGAGACGATATTGCCTCTTTAAAATCAGACGGCATAGATCTCGTTTCATATCGTGTAAATATAGAAAAATGCAAATATTAAAAATTTTAAATTATATAGGTGTATCATCTTCTTCCTCATTCTAATCTGCTACAGTCTCTTACGAAAAAAGAGTATCTGGGTCGATCCAAATAGCAGATCGGTATAGTTTGGATCGGAATAAATCTCGTTTCACATCGCGTAAATATAGAAAAATGCAAATATTTAAAATTTTAAATTATATAGGTGTATCCTCTTCTTCCTCATTCTAATCTGCTACAGTCTCTGACGAAAAAGGCGTATTTGGGTCGATCCAAATGACAGATCGGAATAATTTGGATTGAGGAGAAGACGTTGTCACCTTCACCACCTCTGACTTTTAAAAATTGTACCAGATTAAAATGAGGAAGAAGATGATGTTTTTGTGTCTTAAAGAAAGGGGGTAATTTGGACTTTTTATTATCCTTGCGGTCGGCTAGGCTCCCAGCTGGTCGATTTGGGTAAAGGTGAAAATATAAGGCCTCTGACGTAAAAGGTGTATCTGACAGGGCCGGTCAGATAAATTTCCCTTTTATATATATAAGCTGCCCATTAGAAATGGTATTTTGGAATGGGTCAATTTTTTATTATATATGTCACCATTTTTTATCAAGTATACTATATGATGTTAAAGATTATGATTTAAAGATGGGACCGACTCTCTTAATCGTCATTTAAGCACGAAATGTTGCTTAAACGATCTTATATCATTTACTGGCTTATGATCTTGGAAATTTATACCATCGAAGTAATATATCATCAATTGTAGGGCAATGAGTAAAAAAATCACACTTTTTGAGAGATTCGAATCATCTTATCTGCGCACTTTATTATCAACGGATGTTCTTAATTTTGATGACTGATATTAAAGTTCACCGATCGGATGGTTTACACCCACTTATAAGCATGATCGTTTAGCTGAGATATGCTTTAATGATGGATTTCCACTTGGGCAATTTAGATTCATCATAGATGCCTCCCGCATGGCACAATGATAAATCACACTTCAATGGTATAAGATAAAAAGTGACATTTTAATAGGGGAAGAACATTTAAACACAATTTGGTGTTTTAGGAGCCATTATCCCTTTAAAGATCTCTGATATGGAAGATAGGATATAAAAAAAATCTATCATGTGATTAAGATGGTCAAACAAGTTAGACAGTGTTTCACACGCTAGAAGTCGCCAAATTTGCAAGTCTTTGTTTTAAACTCAATGCAAGGGTCAACCTTTCCGAGTGCACTAATGGCTCCCTTTTTTCATAATCCTTTAATTTTTTTTCTGAATTTTTCCTAAATCTTTTCCGATAAGTTCGGTTTTAAACCAAACCGATACCCCATCTAATGATACCAAATTCGAATTTGGTCACCATGCAACCCACAGGGCGCATACTACCCACTAGTGAACCAGTCATACACGATAAACAAACTCATCTTAAAGGAAATAACCACACGGATGCTAGATCTCAAACATACTGAGAACAGTGGATGATCCCAAGTGCCTGATATAAGCCTAAAAGGAAACAAGAGCTACCTGACCAGGTCACGGAGATAAGTGATCGGGTCATCGATCAATACACATTGGCAACATATCTTGGTGCCATGCGATTGCCACGTGGTTTACGCTGCCGTAAGCGTCAGTCAAAATGCTTAGCACGCTAAGCGACAGTTTGTCAAAATATAGATGACAGTTCGGTAAAGGGTAGCTCTAAACGCTAAAAGCGCCGACTGGTTCTGAAAGCACCTTCGTCGGGACGCTTAAAAATCATTGATTGCTTTGTATCAGACGGTAGAGATCAGATCGAGCTTCTCTCATATCTTCTAAAAAAGGATCTTGAGATCATATCGCACTTATAAGACAGTCAATTTTTTATTCTATATGTCAGGGATCCTCAAAATATGATCCTAAAATCACATTTGAGCTTAATTATGTCATTACAGATAAAGGGCATTTTTTGGGATCTGTTACATGCGTAATCAAAAATTGACCAATAGTTGTGACGTGATCTCAAAATCCATTTTGTGAAAGATCAGAATGAAACACGATCTCAACCATCAGATACAAAGCAATCAATGATGTTGCATAGTGGGCACTTTTACAGAATGCAGAGTTACCTTTCCGTAAATAACACTAAAATGTCAAAACAAGGCTACTTCACGGAGGTCCTCATTTTCTTTTTCTTGCTCTTCTTCTTTTAAAAAAAAGGAAAATAATGAAAAGGGCCCGACTCTCTTATGGTCATTTAAGCACCAAATGGTGTTTAAACGACCTTACACAATTTATTGGCTTATGATATTGGAAATTTATACCGTCAAAGTGATATATCATCTCTTGAAAGGCTATGGGTAAAACAATCACACTTTTTGGAAGATTTGAACCATCCGATCTGTGTACTTTAATCTCAACGATTGTTCTTAATTTTGAATTGATGTTAAAATTCAATGATTGGATGGTTTACATCTATTTATAAGCATGATCCTCGGCTGGGACATATTCCAACGATGGATTGTCACTTGAGACATTTAGATTGATTATATATGTGTGCCACATGACACAATGATAAACCACACTTCAATAGTGTGAGATAAAAAGTGACTTTTAAATGGTGTAAGATCATTTAAACAATATTTGGTGTCTAAATGTCGACTGAAGCCATAATAAAAATAAGGGAAAAAGGCATTTTTTGTTCAAATGCATATGGATGAATCCATGCTACCGTCCCTCAAATCATGTGCCAGAAGGCACATGATTCCAAAACAACACCCATTTCAGGTTCATTTGTTACGTGATATGTGATCTATAAAAAAATAATTAAATAAACATATTTTATTGGTGGTCAAAATTTTGGTCAAAGTTTAGATATTACCCCAGGCACCTTAGCCCTAAATGTTTTCTCCTTTAACCACATTTTGGACTGTAGATATCAACTTTTCTTAATTAATTTTTCTTTTTCAAAATAAGCCTAATCATCCATGGGTATGTTGCCATGACACTCAATCTCCTAGGTGGGCGCCATGTGGACACCACTAATTTGAATGCATGAATCACCATGATTCGAACCCATATCCTGAGCCTCTAAAGTGCATACGAGTGCAGCATCTGCCCCAATTGGCCACCATGTGACACATCACAATAAAAATATTGGGTTGGTTCAATGCATATCTACCATTGAAATTATCGTCAAAGGTTCTCAAAATCAATGTACTCGGAGTTGTATTATCTTTAACATATAAAATAAGGGCCTAAAAGTAAAAAAAAAATAATTTATTCTTTGAAATCATATAGCATGCGTTTAGACAACTTAAAACAGATGTTGTTTTGGATGTCACATGCCACATGATAGGTGATATGCTACTCAATGCGATGATTGTAGGCTGCATCTGGATGCATATCTCTAGCGCTCTTATGTTATTATCTTTTTTCTCGTAAAAAGGGTGTCATTATTTACATACGCAAAAGATGTAATCTCAACATAATTGAAAAGAAAATCTTACCATTGACTACTTTGAATCCTTCTATGGAGATTATTTTTCACTTCAAACTTTAACAAAATTGAATCTTGAGTTTATGGAATACCATCATATGAATAGTTTTTGGGCTTGATGTAATTACTTGATTGTTTAATTTAAAATTAACCGTCTAAGCATATTGGTGTGATCTAGAAATCTATTACCCTAAAAATAGGGATAGCGACTTCCTAAGTCCGACTGACAACTATCAAAGGTAAGATTATCCTTTTAGTTGAGGTAAGATTATCTTTTTAGTTGAGGTGAGATTACTATTTAAGAGGGCGTAAATATTGGTTCTCAAAATTGAGGGTATTTTAGAAAAAGTTAGGGTTTAGTTCTTTGCGAGCCCTTGTCATGATAGAGCTCAACTATTTTAGTTGTTTCTCATTCTCCTTTCTAACTCCCTGCAAAAGAAGATTTATCTGCTCTAGCAGCAACCTCCCTGCTCTCTACTAGCTCCCTATCAGAACAAATAAAATCAGCTCTGACAAGGAGTGAGTAGAGAGGAGGGTAGAACTACTGAACCGGTAAATCTTGCATAAAATCTTGTTATGCAAGGAGTTATCAAGGATAAGGGATACCTGTTAAAGTAGGTAGCAAGATGTTAATAAAGAGGATGGGAACCTACTAAAACATGTGAGCTCCGCTATGGCAGGGTGTGGCAGCCCGGATTTCGACAATCCGAAATCCATGCCATCAGCACGACCCTCGAGGTCGTGCCCCATATAATATGCGGAATACTTGGTACATCCCAACCATACAGAAAATACAATAAGAATATAGTGCATAACATATCTCCAGTTCTACAATATACCACATTAAAATATTAATCCAAAAGATAGTTCTAATCTCATACCTCTGTTTGGACAAAAGAACTAACCCTAATCATTAGTGTCGTTACTACGGCCACCCAAAATGGTACGACAAAAGAATATTTCAAGTATCTTAATTCTTACAAAATAAGCAAAACATGGCTGGACGTGTCAAATTTTAAATCTCTCCCTTACAAAATTTCAAAGTACGCAACAAAACTCCTAGAATAACTTCTCAGGAGGAGGCTCAGATTCTTCCCTCGGAACGTAATCTAAGTCCTCGGGATCAACCTCACCAGCAGCAGCTCCTAACTCTGAACCTGTGACGTATAGTCAAAAGAGGTGAGCTACATCCTAGCTCAATAGGGATAATATCTTATCAGGTAAATCTTACTTACTCACATACATTTAATAACATATATAAAGCATGAGTTCATCAATGTAATTTGATTGAAAATAATTAGAGATGCAATAAAATAAATACAGTGTTTTTACCATTCTACTCATGACATCTGTTGTTCATTAATGCTTATGATTTTAACAAGGCTGGTCTCATGACATAAAACAGTAACTTAAATAATTTCCGAGCAATATAGCATCGAGCCCCGATAGAATACCCTCTATCGTTGTCTAATCAGACTATTTTTGCTATTAACTTGACCCACATCCCTTTCTTATAGGCGACGGGTACGTCACTACTATACATCCTTGGAATGTCTACTGGTGCACGGATTCGCTGCCATACCGGTCACGGATATCCTGCCGCGTCGGTCACGGATATACCGTCGTGTCGGTTGGGTATTCTCCAAACCTTAAATCAATTATGTGTTATATATAGTTATTCACCGTGTGATCGTGCTAAATAAATATAAGCTCCCAGCCTGTTTAACTTCATTTACATATGTTCAAGTTCGTGGGTCCTTACATCCACCGTACATCCCTGGGATGTCACACTTTCTGATGCATCCTTCAAATGCATATTTTACACATACATCCCTGGGATGATTGAACTCGTTTACTAGTTCACTTCTTCATATTCACATAATACTTCTCATTTTTTTATACTACTCTACATTTTACATTTTTAACTTATATTGAAAGTGAATACATTAGAATTCAACTCAACTTTAAGGAAACATGCATTCATAGGTTATCATCATATACATGTTATTGTAATTAAGGGTACGAGGTCAAATATTCCCCTACCTCACTTGCGTTTACACATTCGGATTCTCTAATCCAAGTTAGCATTCAACCATCACAAGGTCCGGCTTAAACTAGACCTGGCCAAACACATTTATTTCATCACTACCAGTATAAGAACATTGGGTTATAAGCCTAACACCAATACACAACTACTAGTATGTAAAACTTAACAAAAGCTGAATTTCATCCAAATCGATCGAACGATTTCTGAATCGATCGAACGATTTGTAAATCGATCGAACAAATCGATCGAACGAATTTAAATCGATCGAACGATTTGCAAAATCGTTCGAACGAAATTTAAATCGATCGAACGAAACTCTAAAATTGATCGAACGAATTCTATTTCGTTCGATCGATCCCACCATTATTCATTCTACAATACCTTTGTCAGTTAGTAAAATCGATCGAACAATTTTCAAATCGTTCACACAGGTTCCAATAAATCGATCGAACAATTTCTTAAAGTCGTTCAATCAGTTCCTTCAGAATTTGAATCGATCGAACGATTCCCCTCAGAACTCATTTGCTTTCTTCCTTATCTCTTCTTTGGTCAAAATCGATTGAACGAACTCTAATTTCGTTCAATCGGTTTCACCCATTTCTAGATCTTAACACTCTCCTCATCTCCTCATCATCTATCCTATTTATCAACCATTTAACTAATACACAAAAATCTTAATTCTCTAGTTAACAATTTAAACAAAAACATATATTTGTAATTCTTACCCCATTCGAACGGTTGGATCTCCATCACTAGGGTTTCCCAAACCCCAAACTTTTACACTCTTGATTTCGAGCTCGATCCTCTAACTTTCCGAGCCCAACACTTGCATTGAATGCCCCTTTCTAGGTTTTACAACTCACTTCTCTCTCTCATTTACTCTCCTTAAATTTTTAAACCACAAACATAAGAGAAATTACTTCTCTTTCTCTTTTATCTTATAATCTTAACACATGCCTTGTGTGTTAAGCAGTTATAACTTACTAACATATATGTGTGTACATGCCTTTGCTTGTATCCACTACACCTCCCTCGCATAATAAATCCATCATATACTAAGTAACTTAAGTCAACGAAGTTAAGTTGACTCGATCAAACATTTGACTAATTGGTTCGCTTATCGAGGTGGACCGTTCAGGTAACGAATTTTCAAGACGTTATATTCTCCCCTCCTTGGAAATTTTCATCCGTGAAAATTTCAAACGCAAGCCCCCCCCCTGTGCCCACACACACCAAGATGGGAGCGCACCCAGACAACATAGCTATTGATAACAATAGAGGTTTAACAAGAAGGAACTGACACGTATACGCACACATCTAGCACATAATGTAGCTGTGCAAACATACACCCTGCAAGAAATTTAGTTTCAAACAAACAACCACACCATCAAATCATAGAATACCCACAACATAAACCACGAATCATGATCCACATGAAAACACAAAATACACATAGCAAAAAGTATGAATATAATAGTGAGTAACAACCATGCCACGATTGTTCAAAAGGACATCAGTCCCAAGTACCTGTTTTAAACATTTACATTTTTCAATGTTGTTTCGAACCCGCCCCAAAAATACACCCCATAAATACATATCTCACAAACGGAAAGAACCCTCAAGACTCCTCATCACTAGGAGGATCAGCACCAACATCGGGCTGAGCGCCGCCATCTCCACGAGCGCCCGTACCCGAAGTCGATGCATCCCGGACCCAAGCCTGCATTGCCGCCATACGCTAGAGATAGTCATTAGGATACATGAAACGCATCTCCTCAGCGTGCAATGCGTCGTAGTAATCAAGTCGGCGATTGAAAAGACGATTATTCTCCGCCATCTGACGCGTACTGGCTTCCAACAATGCATAGAGATCGGCGACGGTCAGCGTAGGAATGCCTTTGTAAGGTGGTGGCACATACTCATGTGCCGGGTGTCGAGGAGGCTCATCATAAAGTGGAGTATCATGGGCTGGCAGGTCAGGGCCACGTGGTTGATCTGCAGGTTGTTGTTCAGGTGGTGGCGGTTCCTCCACCAAGGGCTTCTTGGTCAATTTAACATATGTTATGTTCCAATCCACCATGGTGTATGGTTGGACGTTACCCGTCAGTTTGTGTTCACTCTTGGAGAGGGTGTAGGTGTCATCACCCGCGTAATCCTCGACCATTAAAGAAATGAGTCGGGCATACGGCATATCATCAATTGGTTTCTTGGCACCCTCAAGCATCTTCTTGCGAGCATATTTCATCCCCTCAAGGACCATTTTTGGCGCGCTAAACCATCGACCGCTAAAAGCCGAAAAAAGTGCCATTTGGACTTCACCGACTCTTTCGTTTTATGGCGTAATGGATTCAAATTACATTGGATTATAGAATCGAGCATCCAAAGCTCGCGAGGCAAGTCGACCCGCTTAGTCGAGTGACCTGAACCCGTTCGGTCATGGGTCATCTGAGCAACGACATACTTATAATCCAATGTGGCCGAAAAAGGTTTAGCCAGGGCGATATCTTCGTGGTTATACGTATGGAAACATTCCAATGCATCGGCCACGTCATCAAAAGTAAATGTATAAGGCCGATTATCAATCTTTGTTTTGAGGATGTTCGGGTCCTTAACCGGTTCCATGTTCTGATAGAACAGCTGAACTATCCTAGGGTAAAAAGTATCATGACAGGGGCGAAGGATGCCCGTCAAACCCGCGGTCGAAATATAGTCAAAGGCCCACCTGGTCTCATCCCGCTTAGCGAAGATCTTCGGATCTATAATCCACTCAGGTTCAAAATATTTGTCAGACCACCACTCATTTGGTCGTTCCCTTGGTTGTGATGGGGGTGGTGCTTGAGAAGGTGGTGCCGACGAAGAACTCGTAGGTGGCTTCTTCGGTGGCTGTTGGGAAGAACCCGTAGTCGTCTTCTTGGGTGCCGCACTCGCCAATGCTTGGCGGGTTTTAGGTGGCATTGTAGGGCAAAAATTAAAACTAGGGTTTTAAGCCAAATCTAGCTCAAATGCTAGCTAAAATAGGGGAAATGGATTCCCTTGAAAAGTGTAGTAAACCTAGAAGAGGTTTGAGGTTACCTGAGATGAAGAAAAGTTTGCTCAGAGGTGGCCGGAGTTGACGGAGCCTGGCGACGTACACAGTCCGAACACTCTCCTTTGAAGAAAGAAAAACGAAGGAGGTTGAAATGTAAGTGAATGGTAAAATGTTTGGCATGTTATATATATATATAGGTTTTTAAATCGATCGAACGAATTGAAATTCGTTCGATCGGTTTCCAAAATCTAAATGGCAGTCTACAAATTCAATCGAACGAGTTATATTTCGATCGAACGATTTTCCATTGCTTAAGGACCCTCTTAAAATTTCGTTCGATCGGTTTGAAGATTCGATCAAACGATTTTCTGGCAAATTTTAAGGCCATTCTCTACTTCACTGGCCAACTCACTTCGTTCGATCGATTCGAGAAATCGATCGAACGGTTTCTGGCAACAGCTGGAACACTTACTGGGCCTTGCATTTCGTTCGAACGATTTTCAAAATCGTTCGAGCGGTTTTCTGGCAACACCTCAAAGGTTTTAGACTACAGAAATTCGATCGAACGGTTTGAATTTCGATCAAACGAATTTCTAAAAATTCTTCTTTGAGAGTATGTTGACATGTCCTATGATCCATAGGTGTGTTGTGAGCCAATCAACTTGAAAGTAGCTCCACTAACAAGGTGGCAGCTCCACGCCGAGAACCTATTCATAGTTCAACCCTAACTACTTGAACGCTTAGACCGGAACGTAAGATATTAGCACTTATTATTACAAAACATCATCCAAAACCAATTTACATACATTTATTCACACAAATTTGAGTTTCCACTGAGAATGACAAAATAGAAATTGGGACTAGCACTCGTATTCTATTGCCTCGATCCATACACAATTACTTCCTTATACTGGTTAAGCACACAGCCTAAACAGTGATGTGAAGCGTCACTATAGACTGCAAAACCCCCACTGCCTGTTGGAATTGCAAGTACTGGAGCTGATGTGAGGCGCGTTTTAAGCTCTTGGAAGCTCTTCTCACAAGCTTCGGTCCACTCGAATCTCACATCCTTCTGTGTGAGTCTCATTAGTGGGCTCGATATTGCTGAAAATCCCTCCACAAAGCGTCGATAATACCCAGCTAGACCAAGGAAACTGCGTATATCAGTCACTGTCTTAGGTTGTTCCCACTGCACTACAGCTTCGATCTTTGCTGGATCCACCGTGACACCTTCCTTTGAGACAACATGCCCAAAAAAGCTTACTCCTTCCAACCAAAACTCACACTTACTGAGTTTGGAGTACAACTGGTGTTCACGCAGTGTTTGTAAAGCGGTTCTCAAGTGCACTTTATGTTCTTGCTTTGATTTAGAGTATATGAGGATATCGTCGACGAACACAACGACGAAAGAGTTCAGGTGTTGTTTAAACACCCGATTCATTAGATCCATAAACGACGCCGGCGTATTCGTCAATCCAAACGGCATCACTAAGAATTCGTAGTGTCCGTATCTCATCCTAAAAGCAGTCTTTTGAACATCCTCTGCCTTAACCCTGAGTTGATGATATCCCGATCTCAAGTCGATCTTAGAAAAATATCTTGCCCCCTGCAGTTGGTCAAACAGATCATCTATCCTTGGCAATGGATACCTGTTCTTTATAGTGAGCTTGTTCAACTGACGGTAGTCAATGCACAACCTCATTGACCCGTCCTTCTTTTTGACAAACAAGATCGGTGCACCCCAAGGAGATACACTCGGTCTCACAAACCCTTTGTCTAAGAGCTCCTGTAGTTGCTCTTTCAACTCCTTTAACTCTGCCAGAGCCATCCTATATGGGGCCTTAGAAATCGGCTCCGTTCCCGGTGTCAATTCGATAGCAAACTCGACCTCTCTTTTCGGAGGTAGTCCTGATAATTCGTCTGGGAAGACGTCATCAAACTCACACACTACTGAAATCTCCGAAGCAACATTTTTCCCGTCCTTGTCATCCTTTAGGAAAGCGAGATAGCCCTTACATCCACTTCTGATCAAACGTTCCGCTTTGATAGCAGACACGAGTGGTAGAAACTTTGTCCTCACTCCTACAAATTGAAAAGAACGTCTCGTGTATGGCCTAAAGGTGACCACCTTGTTCTTACAATTGACTGTTGCACAGTGTTGTGACAACCAGTCCATGCCAAGGATCACGTCGAATCCTTGCATGTCGAGCAAAATTAAATCTACTGACAACTCAAAAACTTTCCCATAAATATCCCCATCTTTAATAGCTACGACTATTGACTTGCAGACTAAGTCCGTATCCACCGATTTTCCCGTCGGAATGGACACTGCCAAGACAAAATCCAAAGTCTCTGGCTGAACTTTCATCTTCTTTGCGAATCGAGGTGTGACATATGAATGGGTAGATCCCGAGTCCATTAGTGCTTTTGCTACGTGCGCGACATCACTTCCCCTCCCATACACTTGCAAGGTACCTATAAGGCATACCTAGTTCAGCATTCCACTCATGCAACACACACTCATGCAACATGTATATTATTTAGGTGGATGCTTCTCAAAATAAAACAAAACATAAATACATTTTCGAGATATCTAATATGATAAAAATCAATCTAAGTAAAAACTCACCCTGCATGATATCGTTGGAATTTTGAGCGTCCTGAGCCGTAATTGCATAGGCTCTTCCCTGCATGACTGACTTCTTAGATTGGATTGGTCTCGGTGCAGGCGTAGAAGCCGTTCTGCCCTTTGCCATCTCAGGACAATCTCGGATGATGTGTCCGATCTTTCCACATCAATAACATCCTTGCATACCCCGTCTACAATCAACTGTCCTATGAGGCTTGCCGCACTTGGCACAAGTCTCCTTTGGTGTAGAAGAGTCTGCCCTTGAGAAGCCTTGGCTCGCGGACACTCCTGTGGTGGCTGTAGAGTTCTCATACCTGATGGGTCTCGCCAATACAGATACAGCTGGTCTGGAAAAATTTGTATATGCTATCTGCCTAGGGAGTGGTGCTGGTGTCGTAAATCTCGACTTTTTATTCCCCGAGTCATACTCACCCACCCTCCCATGGTCTAGCTGCACTGCATCCAGTTGATACCTCCTCTTGTATACACCATAAATATCCCTCTCAGCCACTATTGCCTTTCCCATCACATCCGCGTAACGTTCAAGTTCGAAAATTGACACTCTTTCACGGATGTTTGGTCTTAGGCCTTCTTCAAACTTGGCTGCCTTCATGACCTCTGTGGACACTAACTCTGGTGCAAACTAGGACAACCGTGTAAACTCTACACCGACTCTCACACGGACATGCCTCTTTGCTGGAGATTTGCAAAGTCCCTTCTCATTTGTACTCATACCTGCTTAGGGAAATATTCCCTATTGAACTCTCTAACAAAATCCGCCCAAGTTCATAGGCGATGTGGGTCCTCTACTTCCTTCCTCCTCAGTACAGATTTCTACCACGGATCGGCATCTCCCTCTAGCTGGAAGGAAACCCATCCTACCTTCTCATTTTCTGTACTTTGTAGTCTGTCTAGAAGCTTCTCTATCTGGTTTAGCCATTTTTCTGCTTCTAACGGATTCCTTTGCCCATAGAAGCTAGGAGGTCTCAATCTCCTAAAATCAACAAATGATGAGGGCAACAATGCTGGAGGAGGCGGTGCTGGTGGCTGATGACTATTGGCATTATTGACATTATTAGCTGCCAATATTGTCGTCTGCTTAGCAAGTATCGCAGTCTGCTGCGTCTGCTGAGCCATTGCAGCGGCCATAGTCTCCATAACCAATGCGATACGATCGGTCGTTCCACTCCTCCGATCTCCTTCACAAGAATTTTCTTGGTCTCTACTACTAGACCCTGCTTGAAACCCCTCTTCACCTCTCTGGGTCCTATTCTGGCTACCTCTCGGTCGACCCCTTCTTCTAGAAGACATAGCGCCCTGCACATGAAACCAAAGTTTCATTAGCAGAAGATCCCTTTTTACTCTGACAATAATCTAAGACTTGTCGATATGAATTTCATGGATACCATTTGTGGCGGCCCGGATTTTGACACCAAAAATCATGCCATCAAGACGACCCTCGTGCGTGCTCCATATAATATGCGGAACACTTGGGATATCCCAACCATACAGAAAATACAATAAGAATATAGTGCATAACATATCTCCAGTTCTACAATATACCACATTAAAACATTAATCCAAAAGGTAGTTCTAATCCCATGCCTCTGTATGGACAAAAGAACTAACCCGAACCATCAGTGTCGTTACTACGGTCACCCAAAATGGTTCGACAAAAGAATATTACAAGTATCTTAATTCTTATAAAATAAATAAAACATGGCTGGACGTGCCAAGCCTTAAATCTCTCCCTTACAAAATTTCAAAGTACGCAACAAAACTCCTAGAAGAACTTCTCAGGAGGAGGCTCAGATTCTTCTCTCGGAACGTAATTTAAGTCCTCGGGGTCAACCTCACCAACAGCAGCTCCTAACTCTGAACCTGTGACGTGTAGTCAAAAGAGGTGAGCTACATCCTAGCTCAATAGGGATAATATCTGATCAGGTAAATCTTACTTACTTACATACATTTAATGACATATATAAAGCATGAGTTCATCAATGTAATTTGATTGGAAACAATTAGAGATGCAATAAAATAAATAGAGTGCTTTTACCATTCTACTCATGACATCTGTTGTTCATTAATGCTTATGATTTCAACAAGGTTGGTCCCATGATTTAAAACAATAACTTAAATAATCCCCGAGCAATATAGCATCGAGCCCCGATGGAATACCCTCCATTGTCGTCTAATCAGACTATTTTTGCTATTAATTTGACCCACGTCCCTTTCTCATAGGCGACGGGTACATCACTACTATACATCCCTGGGATGTCTACTGGTGCACGGATTCGCCGCCGTATCGGTCACGGATATCCTGCCGCGTCAGTCACGGATATACCGCAGCGTCGGTTGGGTATTCTCCAAACCTTAAATCAATTATTTGCTACATATAGTTATTCACCGTGTGATCGTGCTAAATAAATATAAGCTCCCAGCCTGTTTAACCTCATTTACATATGTTCAAGTTCGTGGGTCCTTACATCCACCGTGCATCCCTGGGATGTCACACTTTCTGATGTATCCTTCAGATGCACATTTTACACATACATCCCTGGGATGATTGAACTCTTTTACTAGTTCACTTCTTCACATTCACATAGCATTTCTCATTTTTTTATACTACTCTACATTTTACATTTTCAACTTATATTGAAAGAGAATACATTATAATTCAACTCAACTTTAAGGAAACATGCATTCATAGGTTATCATCATATACATATTATCGTAATTAAGGGTACGAGGTCAGATATTCCCCTACCTCACTTGCGTTTACACATTCGGATTTTCTAATCTAAGTCAGCATTCAACCATCACAAGGTCCGACTTAAACTAGACCTGGCCAAACACATTTATTTCATCACTACCAGTGTAAGAACATTGGGTTATAAGCCTAACACCAATACACAACTACTCGTATGTAAAACTTAACAAAAGCTGAATTTCATCCAAATCGATCGAACGATTTCTGAATCAATAAAACGATTTGTAAATCAATCGAACAAATTTAAATCAATCGAACGATTTGCAAAATCGTTCGAACGAAATTTAAATCGATCGAACGAAACTCTAAATTAGATCTAACAAATTCTATTTCGTTCGATCGATCCCACCATTATCCATTCTACAGTACCTTTGTCAGTTAGCAAAACCGATTGAACGATTTTCAAATCGTTCACACAGGTTCCAATAAATTGATCAAACGATTTCTTAAAGCCGTTTGATCGGTTCCTTCAGAATTCGAATCGATCGAACGATTTTACAAATCGTTCGAACGATTCCCCTCAGAACTCATTTGCTTTCTTCCTCATCTCTTCTTTGGTCAAAATCGATTGAACGAACTCTAATTTCGTTCAATCGGTTTCACCCATTTCTATATCTGAACACTCTCCTTCTCATCTCCTCATCATCTATCCTATTTATCAACCATTTAACTAATACACAAAAATCTTAATTCTCTAGTTAACAGTTAAACAAAAACATATATTTGTAATTCTTACCCCATTCGAACGGTTGGATCTCCGTCACTAGGGTTTTCCAAACCCCAAACTTTTACACTCATGATTCCGAGCTCGATCCTCTAACTTTCCGAGCCCAACACTTGCATTGAATGCCCCTCTCTAGGTTTTATAACTCACTTCTCTCTCTCATTTACTCTCCTTAAATTTTTAAACAACAAACATAAGAGAAATTACTTTTCTTTCTCTTTTGTCTTATAATCTTAGCACATGCCTTGTGTGTTAAGCACTTATAACTTACTAACATATATGTGTGTGTACATGCCTTTGCCTGTATCCACTACACCTCCCTCACATACTAAGTAACTTAAGTCAACCAAGTTTAAGTTGACTTGGTCAAACATTTAACTAATTGGTCCGCTTATCGAGGTGGACCGTTCAGCTACCGAATTTTCGGAACGTTACACAGGGGCTAGCAAAGAGCTATGCCATACGCAACCTTAGTCTATAAGGGGTGTCCAGCCATCATGTGCATCAAAGCAGTGACTACGTAATGTGCACGGACTTCCAATGCATCGAAGCAGTCTACACATTTGTGTGACTGCGTGACATACATGGACTTCCATGCATTGGAAGTCCGTGCATGTCGTGCAATCACACAGGCGTATGGACCGCCATGTATTATATGATATTTAGTAGAAAGGTATTTTCATAATTTTAATTTTAATAATAAATATTTATCACATGCAGACTTGATGACTTTTGGAGACCTTTTGTGCATTTTCAAGTCATTATTTTCATCATACATTGACTGAATGACGTTTGGGAGATTTTGGAAAGTGTGTCAATCCCTTTTTCCCAAAACTTTCTAAAGTTGTATAATATGTTAATCGCTCGTTTGACAATTTCTACCCAGAAACCCATTTTCTGAAGAAAATGGCTATCTCAGTTTCTGCCCAGAAACCCATTTTCTGAGGAAAGTCACTTTTCGAGTGGGTTGTTCTTGAGTTTTTCAAAAACTCATTTTCTTAGCATTTATGACATTTTCTTGTGTTCTAAACTTTCTCAAGAAAATGTCAAGAAAGTGCATTGTGTTCTTCTACACTCTATAGCCGCACGTATTTATGACCTTCATCAAAGCGGTTATATTGATCGAATGGTCGTCAAAATTTATATACTTTAAATCAGTAATGTGTTTAACTCTTCGGTCGGACAGATTCTTGAAATGTTGTCTTAAACGTGTACACCAATGGGGACTTACTTGAAAACCGATTTTTATCGGTTCGGTTTCGGTTTGAGAAACTAGAAACCGATAGTTATCGGCTCAATTTCGGCCAAGCATGAAAAGCTACCCGAACAGACCCGATAACACCCCTACCTATTTTTCATATTATTTACATATAAAATAGCTTGGGTCGCATTGACCCGACGAGACCTGATTTTTGCCCGACCCGACCCAACCTCTTAGTTGACCTAAGTTGGATGTCTCATTTCTGATGCTGACTCAATAAAATATCGGGTCGTTCTATTGAATGACAGTCCTACCCATTGAATACCGTCCGTGCACAACCATGAACCTTATTATAAAAATTTAATATAAATGGAAGAAATAGGAGTTAACATAGGGCCAGACATAGTTACCAAGTCAGAACTCGAAAAAAAATCAGTGAAGGAAAAAAATTAAAAAGTAAATAAATAATTTGAGGGATCAAACCGACTCGTTACTAAAACCCTTAACCCGATCCTTATTATTCAATTTATCGAAAAAAAAATCACGAAAAAATGCGTTTAAAACACAAAACTCATACTTTTCAAGTAATAATTTCCGTTTAATAAAATACATTTTAATCGTAAAAGAACAGTTTTTCAAAAAATGGCGATTAAAATGTTTCTAAAAACAAATTAGTGAATTTGGTAACTATGCACCAATCAACAACGTTTTCAAAAAATGACGATTAGAAGTGTTATCACACCCTATTTATTACTCCACAACATTTAAACAATGAAAACATTATTGATTGATGTCAATTAGATGATGTAGAGCCTTTACCATCCCAATCATGCATAAAAAGATCTTGAGATCATGGGTCTTGCATCAGACGGTCAGATGTTGATTCGAAGTGACACACATCTCAAAAAATGAATGTGATCATAGAGTACGAACAAAAGTGGTTCACGTTTACAATTTGGGATGTGGGCCACATGGAACCAAAATCTAACTCTTTGATGGTAGGCATGTGATCTAAAGATCTGTTGTGTGAAATTTTGGGATGAAAAACATTTTACATCATCTGATTAAAATCAATCGACGATGTCTTCATTCACTACGTGAAAATAAAGAAAAATTAACACCACTTATTTTTAAAATGTCACAAACATCAGCCGCTGTAGAAAAAATTTAAGTATACAACGGCCCATATAAGTCGTTAAACCAATGCAACGGCCGGCTTAAATGTTTTATTTGAAAGTAAGTGAGTTCGAACCCACGACCTTATGTCTAAAGTGAGTTCGTCCCCTCTCTAAATTTTCATTTCCCTCTCCCTCTCTCTCTCTCTCTCTCCTCTCTCACATAAATCTCCTGTTATCTTTAGGGCTTGAAAAAGGCAACCAGCATTTCCCGATCCTCAGATTTCAACGGCCTCAATCCTCAGATCCTGTCGACAGGTAACAAAAAATCTTCATTAAGCTACTAAACTCTATCATTTCCATGAGATTTTAGGGTTTTATCACAATCATTTTTTTTTAATGTTTCGAACTTAATGTTTACTGATTATTAAATAATTTTGATGTTCTTATATAATTTATCTTGATCTTATTACTTAGAGTTTTATTTCTTTCTTTCTCCAAATTTTTATATACAAGTTCTGATTTTTCCATCGATTGATTACCGAAATCATCTATGGTCAAATTCAGTAGTTTTGGAGAGTATATTAGTTGAGTTTTCCCCCTTTTTTGCCTATTATTATGATTTTTTTGGTTTAATTATTCTTGTGTATTTTTATTTTTTTGAAACTTGCATGATTTACAGATCTTGTTGTTTGAACAAGCTGTTGTCTTTTTGTTGGTCAAGCTTTGCAAGATTATCTTCAATTATGGTCACAACTCTTATTCCCACCCCCTATGTAAAGGCAACCTCTTTAATCTTCAATCACAACACAACTCTCTCTCGTTCTATCTGATCTCCCGAAGGGCGAGACACCCAACCGAAAGGGCGAATTGCAAAATTTGAATCAAACCCTAATTTTTTTCCCAATTTTTCTCTGTAATCACTTTCTCCAATCTCTCGCTCTATTTAATCTCTCAAAAATTGCTCAAATCACAACCAATTGAAGGTTTCATCAATGTTTTTCTTCTTAAAATGAGTAGGGTTGCATCAAACTGAAGGCTCCAAAAGGTTTCTCTTGTAGAATGTATCAAACAAGGCTTCTCTTATAGAATGTATGAAACAAAAGGTGATATAGGTTGAAGTGGAGCAACAAAAGAAATCCCACCATAAACTTTTGGGTTTGCAACAGCCATAAGCAAGGCAGTTCATCTCTTCTCTTTTCTCTTTTTCACTCTCTCCATAATCTGCTCTCACATTTTCCGAATGACCAATAATTACCATCAAAGCAACCTCGCCTTCTCCTTTCATCTCTTTTATTCACAATAATCGAAAGTTATACAACAATGGCGATTTACGGTATTGATGCCGCAACTTGGAAACACCAACTAAATAGCCCTCTAAATCTCAAGCACCGAAAAGACACGACTCCATCATTGTTTAATGGAAGAAGAAAGCAACAACAACAATAGAGGAGCATAGTCCCAATGATTTGTACCTCATGGATTTAGAGGCACGTATGTTAGAGGTGTCATGTTGCACTAATCTGACCATGGAGCAGATAGATATAAAGATATTAAGTGCATCCATTTTTTTATAATATTTGTCACTTGCATCTATTTCTATAATAAAGGTATCATCAGCATTAGGTAAAGATAGAGGTGAAATTTTATTAACCTCTTCTTTAATTTTGTTGGTTATTTGTTGATCGTACTTTCGTCCAAGTGAATGGCCCTTCTCCTCAATCAGTTGCTTTGTTTGCTTTTTGTTTTTCTTCTTGACTTGTGTTGAACTTTTTTGTGTTTCTTGCCTTTGATCTTTTTTGTGTTTCTTGCCTTAGTTATATTCTATTTTCGAAAATGGAGTACATGATTATGTGTAGAGGAATCTGTGAGAAGGAATTCTATAAATCTCGAAGATAACAATCTATTCATTGAACCTTAAAATGTGTGACTCATAATTTCATGAGATTCTGAGGATAAGAAGCATGTGCTCTGTTTTAAAATCTGTTACTACCTCAAGCTCTAGAAATTTCAATTTGAATTTCATTATGACTGCATGATACTCTTGATTATTTTTTATCGCTCTTAATTTAAGCACTCAAAATAGATAAAACACCAATCCCATCTACAAAAATTCATAATTATACAGGTTCATAATACCTCCACTATCGAAAAGCCATACTGACTTAAACAACAAAATCATTTGGGAAGAAAAATTCAGAATGAATATGGAATTACCTCAAGTAGCATTGACACCCAAATGAATATGGAATCAACTCAACTCTATATAATGCAATTTCTTAATGCTTACAAAACATCGAGTTCAAACAAAAAAAAATGATTTTAGAATTTTTTTTTTTCTTCATCGCAGTGTGTTAGAACTTAAAAAATGTCCTCTCTTTCAGCCCTTTTAACTCTGTTATCAGTCTCTAAAATAGTATGATACCCTACTGTTTACAGCCTTGATAAATAACAGCCCTGTAACTCCGATACTTCATCTCTATTTTTTTGTCCTTTTTCTTCTTCTAATGAGAATTGTTGTGTACAGCTTGATTCCTCTTATCTTGCAATGTTTGATACCGAATTGATTTACCATTCTCTTTTTCAATTTTCAATATGTATCATGAATTTTTTTTTGAATACCAGTGACAAAGATGGGCAGAGGTCATATAGTGTGCAAGGAAATCCAAGATTTGCTAGAAGGGACTAAAATTATGACCTCTGACATTGGTTTGTAATGAAAACATTTCTTCTTATGCCATAGTTGTTTCAATCACAAATTTCCTTATTTGATAATTACCAATTTTCTTTTGGAATTTTATACCTTTTGCTCGTTTCAAAAGGAGCTCCATGTTGGTATTTAACTCTTTCACCAAAGTTTCATATGATGCATGCGGCCGTATCTTATTTATAATTTATATTGTGCCTCAAATAGTAGAGAGATTATTATAAAATAATATTTTGATTTTGATTTACTCTTAGATGTATCCATGCTGCTATAAAACTTACATTATATTGAGAGATATTCCAGTGATTCCTTTCATGATTTGTTTTAAGTGCCAATTTCCTTTTCATTCAGTGCTGAGAAATCTGCATTTTTTCCAGATTTGGCATCGTAGGACATTTCAACCATCAGGACTTTTTGCTGCTCGAATTGATTTACAAGGCACTACACAGGTATATAAATTGTTGCTCTCCAAATGAGTGGAAAGTTGAGAGGTTAATATTTCTGTGGCTAAAGATACTCTGATCTATGTAGGGTTTGCATGCCCTTTTCACAGGGGAAGATGATACATGGGAGGCTTGGTTGGGTGGTGATACCTCTAGTTTTCCTTGAGTTATTGATTTGAGAGGGAATGGATTTAAGTTAAGGCGTGTATTTTCTTCATCTGGATCTATAAACCGACCCAAGTTTGTGTTTCTGTCACGGGTAAACTATTTTCCCCAGGTTGTGTGGCACCAAAAATGGCATGCTTCGTACTACCCGTTCCAATCTATCATGACTTGGAGTCTTTGGTTTGTTCTCTTAATTGTTTCTATTTAATGCATCCGAGTTGGTGAACTAGCAAGATGCATTTACCATGATTTCTTTTGTTGCTATTTTATCCAAGTGGCTATCTTGGTTTTCCTTTGTTGAACTTGTACTAATCAACCATGAAACCAATTTAGGATAGAACACTAATTTTGTTAAGGTTCAGTCATCAGTCGAGAATGGAAACTAACACCTAATTACATTGAACTAGAATACAAATTTGATTCAATTTTCTTATAAAGAGTCCCAATGCATTACTAGGTTAGTGGCGCTAGTGCATAACTAGTTAGGCGCCGCAGTTGCAGCTTACCCAAATTTTCAAGAGGCGGTAATTGCTAAACAATTACCAAAATTTGGGTTATAAAAGTAAATTACTTGATGCATGATGTTGTACTTTGGGTTCCTTTAGATTCTAATCTAATTTCACCTACTCTTGCACTGAATCATGGCATGTTTAGGACACAGTTATTAATGGAGGTGGTCACCAAGCTAAAACAAAATCTGAAATGCACCAATGAGATGCCATTAATGGAGGACACTGGCAGCTGTTATAAGATCTGAAATGCATTTCAGATTTGTGCAATCTATGATAAACAGAGGACGAAGAGAAGATAAAACTCATGTTGCCTTTATCCATGTAAGCCATTGTTACTTATCGTGTTTGTGATTTTTGGAGCTTAGAGTTCTTATTTTCTGTTTTTTAGTTTTGTTTTATTTTCTTTTGAGACACCTCATTATATTGCCTCTTGTTTCAACTTTTGAGGTGAGAATTAATGAGAGCTCACCACCTGGTTGAGAGAGCCTCAACATCCTTTACACAATGGAGAAGGAAGTCAAAGTTTCTTATCGAGGGTATGTATGTCCTTGCTGTTAAGACCTGAAAAGTACCACTTTTCACCCCTTAACTTAATCTCTATTAGACCCTGAATCATTTAATAAATGTGTTTTAATTCTATCATGTAGGTAATAAGCAGAAGTTGCAAATAAGCCTCTAACCATGCCAAGAAGCCTACTGTTGCCCCAGAAGTTCCTAAGAAGAAAGGAGGTTGAAGCCAGACAGAGAATTGGCTGCAGCATAGACACAGCAATGCAGAAACAAGTCAAGAAGAATGCCTCGCGCAGATGTCGCAGGGCTCAATTGAACCAGAAAGAATGCTTCGCACAATTATCGTGGGCTTCTGAAGGGAGCACACCAACTGGTCGCGCAGTCTTCGCGTCGTTCTCGCACGGTTTGATGACAGAAGGAATTGAAAAGCAGACTTCGCGCGGTTCTCACGAGGTTCAGTCTTAAGCGCTCGCGAAGCACTCGCGCAGCTCAAAATGGAGCCGTTAATCTTTGCGCGATTCACTAAGGAGAGAGAGCTCCAGGTATCCCTGCGCGCAGCTGTCGCGCAGTGGCCACGGGATACAAACTTTCAAGGAACTGCTCGCGCGATCCAGAAGCCCATGTACATTGTTTTCTTCGCGAGGATCGCCGCTGGATTCACCAAGTAACGAACTGTGCGCATAATTCTCGCGCCATTCAAATGGAAAGAGTAATCCCGTGACGACCAGAGCATCCCCGCGATGACCAAAGTACCAATCCCGCGACTGCCAGAGCTTCAAGTCAAAGCAACCCCGTGACGCCAATTCTATCACGCGGTAAGACCTGGAAAGCCTTTCTACCTAGCGAGGCTCGGGTTCTTAACTTCTTCCCACTTCTGTAAGGGCAATCTAAAAATTTCTAGCAACTAGGGTACGCACTCCAATGCTCTAATCTCTGTGCACACGCCCCGAGGCATCCAAGGAACATAAATGGGCCACATTAGCATTGATAAATTAAGATTTTCCTAACCCTAATTCTTAGAGAGCTGACTACTATATAAGCCTAAGCCTAGCTTAGGTTTAAGGGACTGGACTTCTATACTCCTTAAAATCGACTGTAGAATTACCGTAGGCTAAGGTTAGGGTTTAGGAGTTTTCTTTTTCCTTTTCCTTCTCTCCATAGTCCAGCACTTACTGGTTATGCCTTTGTATGATTATTTGGTATAGTTTTAATGGAGTTTTGTAATAGGATCTATTGCATGTATGGGATTGGTGTTTTGTGAGTTGTTCTGTACAAGGCTGCTACCTTCAGATCCTCCATTGCTAAGTTGTATTGTAAGCAATGGATGATTGTCTTTAAGGTTTTACTTAGACCCAAGTGACCTGTGTGTCTAGGTTAGGCACATTGCAGGCGTAGCCCCACCACAGGACCCACTAAATCTGAATCCCCATAGGAGGTTGAGCTGGTAGCCTTGTGAATATGGTGGTGGCAGCAATGTTCTTGTTTTGTCTTAGACCTTTGTGAGGAGGATAGCCTCTATGGATAGTCTGTGACCATTCAAGTTGACAGATTATAGCCCTAGGGTGAGGCCAATCCACAGATCTAAGACAAATTCTTCCTCTCTGCACTTGTGCTTGTAGCCTTGTGAGAGATTGTGCAGAGACAGACTCCCCTATATTTGTATAGACCCACCATCAGATGGCAGATCTGATCTAGCTGTAGAGATTGTAGGCATGTGACTGGATCACTGCTGTCTTTCTAAAGCAGTAAACAACTAAGCTTAAAAGTTAGTACTCAAACTCTTGCTGGTTCTGCGCGTCCAGGCTAGTGCACGTTGTAGGCCTAGCCCCACCACAGAACTTTAGAGGTTGAAGGTCCTATGGATTCTTGAGCTGGTAGCCTGAATGAAGTAGTGCCTACAATAATAAACTTGTTCTGACCCATCTCTGGATTGTGGTTCCCCTATTAGATAGTCTGTGACCATTTAAGTAGACAGGTTATAGCCATAAGGGATTGGATCATGGCACAGGGGTGCGTTAGATCCCTTCTCCTCTTTGATGATAATGTAACCATTAGACAGGATTTCTATAGCATCAGATCTGAGTATGAGTTATAAGGCCCATCAGATCTGTACCTAATAGCATGCTTCTCACACTTTTATATTTATTTTCTCACACTCCGTTCTCTTTCTTAACCCTTTCTGTAGTTTAGACATTAAGTTACCTTAGGATTTAGACTATAGTAACCTTAAATCCTCTTCCATTTAGGATTGCCAGATCTGTAGCCAGATCTGGAGAGCCTACTAAAGATAGCTCCCTTGGAGCTTTAGATCAACTTTCCCTGTGGGACAAACTCTTACTTATCAAAACTTGCTACAACAGGCCCTGTATCTTGCAGGACTGTGTATTTTTAGGCTTGCTATTCTGTAGTTTTCAATCCACCTTTGATTCATTTTCACTAACCCTATTCTTATCACTGTCTCCAATAAAGGCAGTAGCAAGCACTTAAAAATAATCCTAACACTTGCCTGCTAATAGTTGTTTGATCATGCTAATTTCTGGTCCATGAAGAATCCACACAATTATATGTTGCATGGACACTCTAGATTTACTTTCACTTCATTTGGTAGTATGTTAGAGATGGGCTAAGCACCACATTTACTGCTCAAGCACTAGCACTTAATTTGAATTTATCCCTCTTGAAAACCTAACTCAAATGCCCAAACCGCTCTCTCAAATGTAAGATAAATCAATCTGCTTTGCAATGAGAAATGATGGCTTCACTTTGTGCCCCCTTCTGTAAAGATTTCACACATGTTAAGATAAAAATATGTGTAGACAACACATGGGTTAAAAAGAAAGACTTGGGATTCTTAGGATTTGTGCCATGTGGAACACCATCTAAGCAGACTGATTTGAAGATCATGATGTAAAGATCTTTGTTGCCAAAGATTGGCACAAAACTTGATCTCTATCGTCTGATTTCTCAGTCAACCATTGAATCAAATGATGTGATTTGATTGTGTTGAATCAGATGACATTAGATGATAGAGAACGCGATTAGTGCCCTCTTTGGCACTACATCTTGGAATTTACATCAGATGGCTTAGATGCAATTCCACATGGCACAAATCCCAACAAAACCAAGTGTTTCTTTTTAAACTATGTGGCACGGTACAAATCTTGTGTTCATAGATCTATTTCCCTTATTGTTATATGTAACCCATTTTCATATTTTCTCTCAGAATCGCAATGTATGAGTCTGAAGGTAAAGGAGCTTCTATGCCTTCAGTTGGCTCTAGTGTAGTCTCTGCATCGAATAATGAATTGAGATCCATGTATTATGATCGAGTCTTTCTTTCTTACATAACCAACAACCCATCTTTGGGTCAGGATAAGGTAAGCCCGAAACCATCATCACCTTACATCAGAACAATTAAAATTTGATTTCGTATAATGAGAAAATTTAAATATTTTAGAACTTTGTTATTCTTGGATGGTTTGCTAATTTTCAACTTCATGGTCAACCTGTGTATATAAGTTTCATCAAGCCCAATCAGACGATGTGGTATCGGGCATGTAAAGTGTGCAACAAGAAAGTTACGGAGGTTATCAGATCCGGGTATTGGTGTGAAGGGTGCAAAAAGAACAATACAAATTGTAGTCTAAGGTCTACAGTCTACACTCAAAACAAGATTATATTTTTTCACTAGAAGGGCCTAATTGAACACATGGAAGACATTTTTTTGATGGTATCTGATGCGGTTTTGCTTGCAAATATATAATGGTAGTGAAGGTTGCAAATGCAAATGGCGAGGCATGGCTTTCTGTTTTCAATGAGCATGCTGAAAAAATTGTTGGGTGCTCTGCAAATGAGCTTGATAGGATAAAATCAGAGGTAAAATTTTAACTACCTAATAGCTATAAAAATCAGTTTCTGTTTGACTGTCCTATAAGTCTGCATTATATAACAATGTTTCAGCCATTGGACCAAGCATTGAACCAGCTAACAGCTCATTGCATACAATGTGCTAATGTCTTGTCAGCTATATATGTGAAGTAAATAGTGAACCTTGAAACAAAGAACATGGAAAACACAAGGACTATATATATATATATAGCTATGATGATGAAATATGTCATGCACCACTCTTATTTATTCAAACTTCAAAGTGATGATAAACGACTAACCCATTATCTACCTGAGCCAAACACAATTATATATATATATAGTTTACATAGTTACATACATTGAATGACCTCTTCTATATTTTATGCAGTAATAAGTAATTAATAAGCCCTCAATTAGCAACACTTCTCATGGCTTTGTAATCACTTTGGAGCCCTGAAGAGCAATTCTGTATATATAATTGGCATTTTAATAAGAACTTGCTTCTCTGCCAACTGATTCTTGCTAAGCTAAAGAAGCTTAACAGTGGGTGAGGATCTTGAACTGTTTTTGAGTTGCTTCCAAATTCAAGCTTTGGCAGGAATCAGATTCTAAGAAGCTTAATTAGCATTGATACAGATTTTCAAGGTTCCAAGGTTACAGATTCATATCAGCCGATATGTATTGTGTTGGGCCTCACCCGAGTTGATATATACCACCGATTTAATATAGAGTTGAAGTATGAGCCCAACCCAAGGTTTAATGGCAAGGCCTGAGCACAGCTCAAGGCTGACGACAACACCACCAAAGTGGAGTTTCAATATTGATTGTCATTTAGTTGTTTAACTTCAGTTGGATCACTGGTCTCCTATGGGTTCCTTTGACTTAAGTAAATTTATTTTAATACCTTCACTTTAATGGATTGATAGGAGAAGCAACAATTTGGTGAAGCTTGTGGAGCTAAAGTTATATAGGAATAAGCTACAAGTGGGGGACTCATCAGCAAGTCCATCTCCCATCAGCACTTCTTGAGCATGATTTTTTAAAAGACGTAAACCCACTAGGATGGATGCATACACAACCAAATTAAATGAGCTTCCTCAGTTATTACCCTATGTTTGTTTCTTGCTGCTCTTTATTGTGTTTGTGATTTGATATGTCCAAGCCACAGTTACTTCTGATTTATTCAATGAGTTGGTATTAGGTATATGACCCAAACTGCCACTCCATTCAATCACCCTCCAACAACATTGGGGAATGTGTATATGTTGCTGAGTGCCAATGTAGTTAAAGGTCAAGGTCAGGTGAACTTTCACTTATTTGCATGCTCGTAGACAACTAGGCACTTTTTGAGGCTTGACCATTCAGCAATTCCCAAGGCTTGACTATTTGTAAAGGGGAGACTGAGCATTCGGCTTGGCTACCTAAAACCAATTACATATAAACATGGTAGATTGCTAGGGGTAGCAGTTGAGACCCATACCATAAATTTTGTTAGCGCTTTTCTTGATATCTTGTGTTTCTTATGTTTCAGGATCTCACATTTCATGCCCGGATCCTTGAGAATAACAAACAATGTGATGGGGAAAAGTGCACTATTTTGACCTGTAGTTTCATTCCAGGTTCTTGCTCCTTAACTACGTATAAGCTTACACCGACAAGTTATAAATGGGGACGTGTGATTAAGGACACTGGGAGCAATCCACATGGTTACTTGTTGACCCATGATGAGAAGGTTAAGATGCTTCTCAGCGACCGCTTCTTTGGATTTTACATGGTAATATTTTTAATCTCAAACCCATGATGGTCAAAAAGAGTTGATTTGAATTCCTAGCCTTGGAACTCACATGACCGTAATAATTATTGAGGGCACCGATCTGATGACCTACAGATGGCATGAGAGGCATGTGACACATGGGACTTTGAGATGTGTGTCTGCAGTCCTACACAGCACATGGATCTCATGCTGAGTGCTGGTGATCGGGTCGGTCGTCTAATACCAGCTCTTCTAGTTATATATTACAATATAACAATTTGTTTTAATACATTAACTTTGAATTTTCTATTGACCAAATGTTCCTGATTCTCTTGACCTATTTCAGGACAGGCATTACCAACTCGACAACTGACAGGAGATGGTACAAATCACACCTCTTGAAGAATGCCTCTTTGGCGGACCGATCTCAGTGGACGAGCATTATACTTTTCATCTAGATCTTTTTTTAAAGTTTTATCCTTCAAATGTAATTGATATTTGAAGACTAAACATTTTTTTAAAATAAAAATTAATTTTATTGTTGGCTTATTATTTTTTCATTTTGTTGAATGGATTATGCTTTTTTATTTTCCTGTTCAGTGATCTGTGGTTGATATAATATTGGTAACAGGTAGATTGACTCAAATTACAGTAACAAAAATGGAAGCTATGCATTTACATTTTTTTTTTTTTTAAAACAACGGTCCATAACCATTATTTTTGGAGTAAATTAACAACGATTCGTTGGCGTTTTTTTCATATACCACTGGCTTAGGCCGTGATTTTTGAAGAGAAATAACAACCTATTTCCGTTATGAAACGACTCAAAGCCGTTATTATTTTGCAACGGACATGGGCTGTTGTTTATTTGGTACATAAACCACGGTTTTTGGCTATGATTTATGAAAATCATTGCTCTATAAACAGCGGTCGTTACCATAGCTCATAACCGTTGTTTATGAAATTTACAATGGTTTTGAGCCGTTGTTTTTTGTCGATTTTCACGTAGTAATTTTTGAAGTGGTATAGTTGTAACTAAAAAGTGTTGCAATAACACTTGTTTTAAGAGGTGTGGCAGTAACATAAAGTGTGGTTGAAGGGGCTGCTATCAGTGTGGATAAAGGAAATTGAAGGAGCTGCTATCAGTTGAAGAACCGATTCGGTGAGACCCCTAGTTGCATTCCATTGTAGCCTAAGCTCAGAAAATGAACTTTCCTGGGCAAATTCTAAAGAAAACAGGTCACTTTCTCAAGAAAGTGGGCTAAAAACCCGCAGCCGAAGAAGAAGAACTCCTGAACGTAGAAAAAACCCAGAAAACCTTAAGAAATGCCATTTGGACTATTATATTGACGATCGAAAGATGCGAAATTGCCGTCGAGTATCCGGAAGCCTCTTAACATTGCACATGGAGGAATAAAATAAACTAAACTATCATTGTACCTTTATTCATGAATGTTTGGTGGGTTCGAAGCATTTCTCCTCATGAAACTATTTTTCTAAGGTAGCCATTACTTGCACACAGTTTTCAAGTGATTGCACCGGATTGCACCAAATTGAATAGAAAGACTTATAAGTTTGGCGACCTCTACTATGTGAAAACGCCATCTAAGCCGTTTTATTTGAAAGTCATGATTTAAAGATATCAATTGCAAAAGATTAGAATACAATACAATTTTTATCATTTGATTAAATGGAGTGAAAGGCTATTATATAATTTAACACTTGATTACAATAGATCATATGACAAGGTGTTTTGCTCCAATTTTATGTACTAGAGATCTATTGATTATGAACTTCAAATCAAACGGCCCATATTGCATTTTGACATATTACATGTCCCTAAAATACTAAGTGTTTCTTTAAATTTGGTGCAATCACTTGAAAAACATGTGCAAGTAATAACCCCCTTTTTCTAATCAATGATCGATCATAACCTTGAAAAATAACTTCTATTGTTTGGATTGGTGAAACGATTAGGCCGATGGAGGTATCAGATCTTCTCTTTCTTGATCTCCCTTTCATATGTACTCTCTCTCTCTCTCTCTTATGGTTTTGGGTGTGAATCCAAATGGAAAAAATGTGAGATAGATGGGAATGTGCACTATTAGATATTTAAAAGTTTATTAAACTTGTCTTTTCCTAAGAGGTGCGTCTTTTCAATTGAGGTGTCTTTTCTCAAGAGGTGTGCCTTTTCAATTGAGGTGTCTTTCTAAAGTGGTGTGTCTTTTCAAAAGAAGTGTCTTTCCAAAATGGTGTGTCTTTTCCGAAGGAATGCGTGTAGCACCTTTTCATAGGAAAAGGGTGCATTAACACACCACTTAATTTTTATTTAAGGAATCAAAAATCATTATTTTTAACAATTACATTGGAGTCTCCCTTCTCTCTGATTCTGACTTTAAAAGTTTTGATCAGAGCGTTCTTGCAATATTTGGTGTTCGGATAGCGTAATTGGATTCGCTAAATCCTTCACAAAAATATACAGCCGGTTCGTTGTATCCTGGAACCAGTTTGCCGGCAACCTGTTGGTGACCACTTTGTGGAAGTGATGGGGGCAAACATTGGTTTAAAGACAACGATATTTCTTGTGCCTCAAACCGATTCCCTATATTATTTCGGGTCAACATTTCACAATTTTTCCAACATACACTAGCCTTTTATAGATACAGATCGGAAATCAATTGAAGTATAGGAAATTAGGAATACTAGGATACTAAATCAAGCATCCCTAACTAACTTAGAAAGTTTCTCATACCATGGTCACTAAGTTGTGTAATTCGAAAAAATCTAGCAAGTTCGGAGAAATATTAGGAGAAAAAATTGGAGAGAGAAAAAAAATTAAAATCATAAAAAAGGTTTTAAAATATTAAAAAATTATAATTTTTTTTTGAAAAATTTGAGAATTATTTAGGAGTAATTTGTGAATTATTCACAAATTTTTGTGACCATGCGAAGTTTTTGAAAAATAGTGAACAATTCGTAGACTTAAAATCGTAAATTTTTGTGAATATATCTCGCACTAATTAGAGGTGTTAGATGAAGATTAGACCAATCGGTGTCCAAGTTTTGTAAAATTTTATAAACCAATAATGGACTATACGATAATAGGTCTTAGAGGATCACCAATGGGAAATAATCAAAACCAGCTGTTGAAGAATGACATGACAATATTGTTACTACCGAATTTCAAGCTTCAAATTTTAGAAAATCCAATGAAAGACGTCAAAAGTAGGTGTGTCGGTGCAAATTAGTATATTAAATAAGTAAAAAATTATATTTTTGATATAAAATATTTGATATAAAATATAGCCTGAACTATTGGATAACTAATATTGACTATGGATGCTTTGGTACCCTATTGGATATGCTCATAACGACATTGAGGGCCACAATGCTAGCAATTAATAATTTTTTGGAAACTGTTATATGAATAATAAATTTTATGTAAATAAAGTGCATACAGCTGATGTAGCGCTATATAATTGGCTGCAAATGGGACATGGCTCAATTAATATAAGTCAGTGAGCCAATCACATTACGCCATATCAGCTGCCTGTATTTTGCCCTTAACAAATCTGTCCTCCATTGATAATTTTTCCTGATTTTCCGTATTGCTCCAAAAGATCCTGTGAGTGCAAATAAAGGTACCATTGTCCAAATTCAACCTCGTTTTGGCACGTAGGTCGTCAACTCTTTTGCTTTATTTCTTACCAAATTATTATTACTATTTTTAATCTTCTTCTTAGCCGAAGTAAACGCATTTTCCAAGGCCATCTCACAGCTAAATATAAGTGTACTCCAATTATTCCCAAGTCCCAAGAAACCTAGTGAGTTCAGAGAATCAGGCCTCTTTTCTCTCTGAAACGTAGGTGAATACAGTTTATCAGATACCAAATTCAAAGATGTCTGCTATCAGAAGATTGAATAATATGGTTGATCTGTGTGTTTTTGTTAAAAAAATTGTAATTTTAGGTTTGTAACCATAGAAATGATTTAGATTATCGAGATTTAGGGTATTTTTATGGGTGATTTAAAGAAAATTGGTTTGAAAACGATGGAGTTAATCGTGTTCTACTTGAATTAAATGAAGAATTTTTTGTTTTGAACTGCGAAATTTGCTGAAGTGGTTATGTTCTTGTCTGTAATGTTCATCTTTTGAAAATAGGTTTCAAACTGATTTGAGCATTAGATTTACTTTTTTTTTTTATTATTATGTGAAAGATGAAAAAACGGAGGTTTTGAAATGAAAAAGATGAGGACGATAATGTATGAGTAGGTAGATTGACATAATTATAAAGGAATCGATCATTTCTTTTTTATCAGATAAAGGAATCGATCTTTTGAGTTTTGGATCTGCTAGTTTTCTATGATTTGGGGATTTTTTTATCTAGAACTGAGTGAAGGAGTTGAAAATTATTTGTTCCAATCGATTTATATGTTGTTGTAAGCGGAATGGATCATGAGATCAGCTATCCAAAAGAAATCAGTGCTAATTCATCAACTCCAGTGGCCTCGGAGTCCGTAGTCACAGTAAGATCTGTAGAAACTGAATCTTTAAATGTAGAACAGAATCCGAAAGTGAAGGCGAATGTATCGGAGCTGCAACTGAAACTGTCTGAACCAGAGAGAGACGTCTGTGTTGCTGTCGATATAAAATGCGACATCGGGGGATCGAATGGCCAGAGTTGGGAGAATGAGAGGGTTTGCAGGATCTGTCATTTGAATTCTGATCGCAAATTGGATGGTTCGGATTTGATCCAGCTCGGTTGTCGCTGTAAGGGAGAACTCGGGTTTGCGCATCAACACTGTGGGGAAGCCTGGTTTAGGATAAAGGGCAACAGGTATACAGTCTCTGTGTTCTCTGTTTTGATTTTGTATGGATAAAATGGATTCTCATTATTTTTCTGTGAACTCAATCTCGCACATATAGACTATCATACAAAATTAGATTGCTGGTATTCGATTCTTCAACATGATTCTCTGTTACTTAGGGACATGATTCTCTGTTACTTAGGGCATTCGCTTTCCGAGTGGCTCATGATCTGTATGAGCCTCAAGTAGAGATCACACAATTCACTTGGTACCTCGAATACTGTTAATATCAATTCCTATATTGATCATTAGTCTTAAAAATCCTCCAGTCTTGTAATTGATACACACAATCCGATTATCCAATAATTATGGTCTTGACAACAACTGTTTCAAGAAATGCAGTATGCTTTTGTTCAGTTTCATTTTTACTTTTCGAATTGAGAGAGTTAGGACTCGCAAAGTAGTTTTGCGCTGATCAGAAATGAGTGGAGAAATAGTACCTGCAAAGCTGGCCCAAAATAGTTGGGAGAAGGCTGTGATGATGATGATGAGTTGGGAGAGTTACGATTAAGGGTACTCACAAATGTGAGGGCCTAATTTGAACACCTTGTTACTCAGGAGATACCCTTATGAACTCCACCTATTTGTGAATTTATAGATTATGAAAGGTTTGTAAACTTGACAATAAAAAGTGTGAAACAAGTGAAAAAAACTCTCTTTCATAGGCCTGTAGCTTTGTTTAATAGCCCTGCTATCTCGATGTTCAAAGAAAGTGGATGAAACACGGATTTGTATCCTTCTACCATTGTGAGGGTTCTCTTTTTTATATTTCATTGCTGTTTTAAACTTTTGTCCTTTTCAATATGTGATGGTAAATGGTAAGAACTTAAAACTTAATGGGCTTGGGCCTGTAGCACAATGAAAGGTTGACAACATTGCAACCTCAAGGTCGCAGGTTCGATCCCAGCTTGCTGATAACAAATAGAAGTAAAAAATTTCTTATTCTAGGTTAGACTTTAGACCACGAACGTTTATAGATGTAGTTTCCTTTATATAACTTGCATACCAAAAAGGTAATTACAAAGGAGAAGGATTTCCTCTTGTTAATTTTTGTTAATTGCTAAACTATCTAAAAAATAGGCTTTATACATGCCATCTAATAACCCTTTGCTCTTGGATGCATTGTGTGATTTTGGCCAATATTGTATAGCTATATCCATGTAGATGGTATTAATTCAATTTGTCGAAGTCTTGTCCAGTTTAGTCATGCATGTATTTAGATGCCCTTTATGTGATTATCACACATGTCAACTGTTATCAGACCCCAAGTACTTATCGTACTCATTGTCAAGTCAAAATGCACGATGTCTTATTTGTGGGCTTGGTAGAAGATGTAATTTTCTGGTCAAAGATGTAATTATCTTAGCTCTTTTATGAAAAGGAGAATAGAAGCTTCAGCGTCTAGATACGGTTGAGGTGTGAGGATCTATGTGATGTAAATGAGAAGCAACATCGAGTGAGTTCCTTCCGGTGTTGTAAATACCGCTGTGTTCCGATTTTGTAAATACCAGTGTGTCAAACTACTTTTCCACCAACCTGGTTTAGGGTCCTGTTTTTTCTGAGGTTGTGGGCACTGAGTCTCTCTTGGATCCCATGCAAATCCTTTCTAGGTCTTTGTCTCTGACCTACCTCTCTAGAGTTTTGACCACTACTGCCTCTACGCCTTTACACCTTGATAAATGTTTTTTAGTCGACGTTTTTGTGGGGGTGGAGCTTCTCAGATCTCTTAGTTTCCCGCCAGTCGAGTTGCCTCATGTGCCTATCCTCTTTCAGCCTCTCCCACTCGTCCCTGACATCTCGTCCCCATCTACCTCACCTCCGTTCGAGTTCCCTAATAACTTCTCTCTAGATTCCAGTGAAGTGCATCCTTGTGACCTCTCAAACCATGATTCAAATCCATGGATGAATTGCTAGATGAAGACCTAGTCGGAATCAGGAGACTGTTGGGTCTAACATATGATGGCTCGATGCTGCACTTGCACTTTTATCTCAAGTTATCGAAAATCGATTGAGGATTTTCTCCAATCCTCTAGTTCGACAAATTAGTAAGCAGGATTCTGGCAGGATTGTTGTTCATGAGTTGCACAATTTATCAAGTGACCGTGCTATGAGGGATAGAGGCATTAGAAGGAGATGTCGGGTGGCTGATAGACCTCCTTCTTGTTTACTTTTTTGTGGTCATAGTGTTTCTTCTGTTTTATGAAGATTGTAAGCTGTAATGTCCATGGACTTGGTGACCTGTTCAAACGTGGCGTCATCAAATCTCTTTCAGATCATGCAGACATTATCTCTCTGCAGGAATCAAAACTGAGTGAGTGCAATCAACAACTGATTTCGTTGGTGCTATTGGGTAATGATTGGGGTTGGATCATTTTGGATGCTATTGGAACCTCCGGAGGTATTATTATTGCTTGGCAGTCGTCAACTTTTAGATTTCTCAGGTGAAAAAGGTACCCTCTCTAACTCTGCATTTTAATTCTATTTTGGAGAATGTGGATTGGTGCTTTACTGCAGTGTATGGGCCAAATCTTGATTGTCCAAGACCCTCCTTTTGGTCCGAACTGGAAGAGGTGTTGGCGGATTGGAGTTTACCTTGGCTGTTATGTGGTGACTTTGATGTTCTTAGGCGTACTTGCGAAAAAAATATTCCTTCTTCCATTACTTCATATATGCTGAACATTGGTGTGTTCATTGCAGGTTCCAATTTGTTAGATATCCCTTTGGAAGATGCAGCGTTCAGATGGTCCAACCTTCAAGTAGAGCCTACTCTGTGTCGTTGGGATAGGTTCCTATGCTCTAATGCTTGGGTCAATCTTTTGGTCTATGAGATCTAGAGGGCTTCCTAGACCGACTTCCGACCAAATCCCTTCTCTTCTCGAGGTGGTTGATGAGGATGATGACTGAGGCCCTGCACCTTTTCGTTTCGAAAATATGTGGATGAATGATCTATCTCTTAACGAGCTTGTTCTTATTTGGTGGGGTTCTTTTCTGGTGTCGGGTTTGGCTAAATATTTTATGACTTATAAACTTAAACTCCTTAGGGAAAAATTAAGGTGTGGAAAAGGATGGTTTTGGTAGTGTGACACTTTATATGTCCAATATCCTTCTTTAGATTTAGGATCGGAATCTCTTAGAAGCGGCAGGTCCTCTTTCATCGTTTGATTTGGATAGGAGAGGGTGCTCCAAGAAGGTTATAAGAATATAGCACGTGCGGAGGAAATTTCTTGGAGGTAGAAAGCTCATGTAAGGTGGCTTAAGGACGATGATAGGAATACAACCACCCTTTTCAATGCATGCACCTCGGCAAGAAAAAGGCGCAATGATATTCAACATTTGACTGTAAATGGGAGTCATATCAATGGAAGGGATAATATTGGCATAGCTATGGTTGACGATTATTTCAATTTGTATTTGAATGAGGGTTGGTTAAGGCCCATGCTCGATGGAGTTCTTTTTCCCCCGTATTGCCCCGGTCAAAAACAAGAACATTGAGAAGTTCACTGAAGATGATATCAAACTTGCCTTATTTTTTGTTGGTGTTGATAGGGCCCAAGGGCTGGAGGGTTTTATGCTTCAATTCTCTAGACACAACTTTTGGATGCACCTCAAGGCTGAGATTTCAGAATTCTTTAAGGGGTTTCATGCTAGTAAAAAGATAGGAAGAGTTCTAAACGCCACCTTCATCACCGTGATCCCTAAGAAGGTGAGGCAGATTCTTTAGGTGACTTACATTCCATAAGCCTCCGTAGTGGCGCTTATAAATTGTTGCCAAGGTCCTTGTAAACCTCCTTAAACCTCTTACGTTGGATATCATCTCTTCTTTTCAAGGTACGTTCATGGCAGGTTGCCCAGTCATTGATCATTCGGTGATCACCCACCAGTGTGTGGATTCTCAACATTGTGAAAATATCCTGGGCATTGTGGTCAAAGTATATATGGAGAAGGCTTATGATCTGGTTAATTGGAATTTTCTCGATCACCTTGTTTTTCATATGGGTTTTGGGTTTACTTTGAGGAAGTGGATGAAGGCGTGCTATGGTATGTCTTCGTTCTCGGTAATTGTCAATGGTGCTTCTCATGGGTATTTTAGGAACTCATGTGGTCATCGCCAAGATTATCACCTTATTAGTTTGACATTGTAATTGTGGGGGAAGGTCTAAATCGTATCCTCCTTAGAGCCCAATATCTTAGTATGGTTAAAGGGTTCTCAGCTTCGGTTTGAAGTCCCCAAATTTCCTTCCATTTGCCGATGATACCCTTATCTTCACCGATTATACCACAGTTGCTTTCTAATGTGAAGGTGGCTCTCCATTGTTATGAGGCGGTTTCAGGTCAAAGAGTCAATATTGTGAAAACTAACTTTTGGGAGTGGGCTCACCCTTGATTCTTTGGCCAACTCTTTTGAGCTTAAGGGTGATATTTTGCCTTCCTCTTATATTGGGCTTCTGCTTTGCATGAGTAAGCACATTTTTGACATGTGGATCCCGTCATCGAACTTCTTGATAAAAATTCATGACGTGGGAGAGTTACCCTTATTAATTTAAAGCTTCTTTATCTAACAGGCCCGCTTTATTAGTTTCTATAAGTGCTCGCAAGCGATGATTGACCAGATTGAAAGGATTCAAGCTCGGTTTCTATGGTGTGGTGGTAATGATAAAAAACATATTCACTCGCTCAATTAAAATATTTTGGCCTTTGCCAAACTGGATGAGGGATTGGTGATTCGTGGTATGAAAGAAATGAATGCTGCCTTGCTTGGTAAATGGCTTTGGCGTCTCGGGGAGAACGTGGATCAGCTTTGGGCTTCATTGTTAAGGCTAAATATCCCTTTCCATTGTCTGGCTGGATTAATTTCAATTCCTGTGATGCTCATGGCTCCGGTTGGTGGAAATCTGCCATGATACTTCTTAAAATGTTCTCACTTCACATTTGGCAATTGTTCTGATATTAGTTTTTGGAGAGATGTGTGGGTGGTGTCTCAACCTCTTGCGCTTGGCTTTCCCCAGCCTTTTGCTATCTTTCTCCTTAAAGAATACCTTTGTGGCTGATTTTGTTGAGGTGTCTTGGAATAGCCTGGTTTCGCCTTTAATTTGTAATAGTGTCCTCTCTGCTGAGGTTCTGGAGGCTATTGATGAACTCTGCCATTCCATTTCTTATTTGGTTTCTCTCTCTCTCTCTCTCTCTCTCTCTCTCTCTCTCTCTCTCTCTATCTATCTATCTACACACTATCAAATCCCCTCGAGGTGCTGGGTTAGAGTCAGTTGGAGGCCATGGGGCATCCATCCAAGGGATCGGGTCTACATCAACTTGCCTAAGGACGATCAAAGGCCACGCAAAAAAATTGGGCATGATCTGATGCATGTGCACGGTCCAAACCATGGTATCAAATATCGGCCGATACCGATATGTATCAGCAATACGTACTGGTTTTCGGCAAACCGATATGTATCGAGTATCCAACTCGGTATCAGTATCGGCCGATACATATCAGGTATCGGCCAATACCTGTATTTTCCTTTTATTATTATTATTATTTTTAAAATGGGCTGATATGTATCGGCCGATTCTTATCAGTCCCCCAAGGACCGATACCCGATACCGATACCGACTATGTTAACTTGGTCCAAACTGTGGTCAAAGGGGGAAAAATTCAATGCGCCAAGATGTGTGGGCAGTACGCAAGCTATAACCACAGTTTTGAACACCAAAAAAACACATTTTTGTTTGAAATTTTTTTATAGATCACATGCCACATGGCATAAGATCCCAAAACAGGTGTTGTTTTGGAATCACATGCCATGCGGCATGTGATCTGAGTTCTAACCCACCTCTCCCAATATGGACCCATTGTCCCATTTGTCATATATATATATATATATATATATATATATATATATATATATATATATATATATATATATCATCGAATAAGCGTGTGGCATCTTGATAAGGATGGAAGATTCATGGTTAATTTTTTTTACCATTTTATCATTAGCGCGCTGTTTTTCGCACCTTGGACTGACTTTTGAAGGATTCCAATGCTTGTTTCTGCTGGTGTGTTTGTTGGGGCCGCCTGAAAAGTAAAGATATTCTGGTTAAGAGGGTGTTCATGTGTAGCTGCGCTGTGCTATGTATATCAGGTCGAAAGAATCGGTGGAGTATCTTCTCTTGCATTGTGATTTTGCTATTTGCATTTGAGCAAAGGTGTTTCAGCTTTTCGGAGTTTATTTGTGTTTTCCTCGGACATGGCCAGCTTCCTGCCTCTTGGTACCCTGGTCCATTTCGCAGCCATGTGTGACGGGCTCAATACTCTGGGTAGCAGCAGGAAGGCGTAGGGGCCTTGGAGCTGGTTGGTGGTGCGATGCAGTCTTGACATGGTCATGGCGCAGTCACATGGGTAGATGATGCGGGGAGTTATGGGTGTGATGGTTGGGGGCATGACACTATGTGCCACGGGCAGAGGCCGTGTGCCATGGAGGTATGACAAACCAATACGTTTGAGGTCATCGGGTTATTTGCCCATAGATGGTTTTTGGACCATCTATGTGGGAGAGGTGCTGGATGAGATGCCTTCCACTCACACGGGGCCTTGCGTCGCCAAAGGGTGTGTAAGTGTCTCATAGGCCTGAAAGGGTGGGCCTAGGACGTTGCTTCGGCAATATCGTGTGGCACCCAGGGTGAAGTTGCCATGTGGCCCCGGGCCAGCGTCGCGGTGCACAGGGGTCAACTCACAGTGTGACACTCGAGGGCTACGTGGGACTCTATTGAGCACGGTAGCTGAGGGCCGGATGGAGGTGTGTGTTAGTAACGGGGAACGCACACGATGGTGGGCTTGGTTCTGTATGTCGGTGAAGCATGTTGGAATGGGACGGCATGAGGAGCTACATGCTACTGTTGCGATGCGAGGTACTAGTGCAGGGCACGCAAGGGTGAAGCTTGAGCAGGCTAAGTATGACATGGAGGTGCTAGCATGCGTGTCGTAAGGGAGACGATGTGTCGGTATGGTAGGCCTCGGAAAGAAGGTAACCATGAATGGGAGTTCCCGTCCTCTAGGCGGGTGGTATCCGAGCTGATTGAGAGATAGGTTGGCTTCGTTGCATGCAGCATCGAGGCACCGCACGGGTATGATGACGCGATGGATTACATCCCCATGACAGTTGGTATTAGAGACAGGCTGGTCTAGCTTGGAAAGTTAGGAGCCGCACGCGAGGGCACGTCGAAGGGAGTGACTCTGTGACACATGGCCAGCTTCTGTCTTTTTATTATTGTGCCACATTTCGTGCCTTATGGCTGGAGCACAACTCCAGGATCTTCAATTGTCAATGAAGGCTGCTGACTTTAGTTATCCAGGCAGCTAGCGAGATGGTGATTGGCTGGGCGCTTGCCCGTCCCCTCTTTGTGGAATGGAAATTTCGCCTCAATTCTCCGGGATTGGACCTCCCTTTTGGGCTGACTGGTTGTTTGTGAGCTGGCTCTCTTTGTTTTCTTTTTCTTGCTCTGTTGTTTTCGGTATGCCCTTTTCCTCTCAATTGGTGATCTGCTAGTTTCTCACTTGCTTCTGCTTTTGCTTTGTATTCCTTTTTATGCAATGAAATACTATTATCGATGAAATATAAAAATGAAATACCACTATGTCTTAGACATCTTCTTATTTTAACGTGTTTACTTCCGTTAGACAAGTATAAACATTCTATGCGTTTATTCGTTGATATCTTTAGCTGGTGATCTGCTATCATTTTAATTTTCTTTCTATGTTGAGATCTTCTTCCCATGTTTCTTTCATGTGAAAGGTCTAACAACTCGACTGATTCAATTCAATCTCGATAGAAGCTGATAGAGGTCTCCAAGATATACAAATCAGGGGAGTCATATGTTTTAAAAGGAAACTTTTACAATGAGTTGGTCATACTAAACTCAACTCAACTCAGTTTTGGTCGTGATGAAGTTGGCCCCTAATACTGAGTCTGTAATCCTTCTTCAAGTTAATCTTCAAGCTCTACTTATTTGTTAATGCTATTGGTAGCGCTACAAGTCTTCATGCATTTATCATGACTCTTCTCATCTCTGCACCTCCTGATTTGTTCCTAACCTATTTTGCGTTTCCAAGCAATTATTGCTAAATCACTTACATGAACACTATATCAATATTATTGGTAGATGAAATTCCCATTCTTCATTTGGCTATTCAAAACAACATCGGCAAGTGATATCATTTCCAGATTATTGTAGCTTCTGCAACATAAGTTAGAAGTGATATCATTTCCAGATTATTGATAGCAATGTTGATGTACGATTGTACAAAAAATATTTTGTTGCCAGATGACTAGAGATGTTGAAATCCCCTGGATGCTGCAAGGAATTATTATGAAAGGTGATGATTGAAGAGAACCTTATTTAAAAAGACATCAAACTCTTCTTGAGAAGAATGTTTTAAAGATGTGAGCGGAGAGTTAAAAAAAGTCATACTGCTAGATACCTAAAGGTTTCAGCGATCCCATGGATTCTGCAGGGAGTTCGTTATGAACAGTAAGGATAGATCACATTGTTTATTAGAAACAGAAGTCAAACTTTTACTTAGAAGAATACTTTAAATATTTCACTTTTGAGTAATTTTTCTGACGGCATATTTTTATCAGACATCAGAAAAATTAGCAAAGAATTATCATTGATAGTTATGGATCAATAATCAATTCCTTGACTTTTCTGAAGCAGAGAGCCTGGATATCGTTTCTCTGTATAATATACAATAGTGCATCCCAATTGATATTTGATGCACTGAATTTTATGAAAATTCAGTGCAAATATTGGATTTTAGTTGCAGGTGTTTTGATAGATTGGACAGCAATGTGGATGTGAACCGAAAATTGATTCCATCACACTACTCTAAGAGTGATTGGCACAAGAAAAGTGCTAGTAGTCTGAGGCATAAATAAATCACGAATCAAATCTAGAGCTCAGCCATTGGTTGTCCTAAAAGAAAAATTGATGGATCCCAATATTTTGATTGTGCACAATGTAGTTTTAAGACATAGAAAACTTGGATGATTGAGTTTGTTTTTAGGTCTATGATAAGTTGTAGATATCTCAAACTGAATTATGTCCATCAGAACTAGTGGCAAAAACTGATAACCTATTTTCTCCAGTAGCAGCATTGAACTCCCAAATTTTGTCTCAATCATAAAAGCTCGGAGAAGATTATCTTCTGGAGATTTGTTTTCAGGATTGAAAAAAATTATCTCCAAGCTTTTTTTCTGAAATAGATTCTTTTAATCTTGTTAGAAAAGACAGCTGGAACCCCTATCCCTTAAACCTCAAACAGTAACATAGGAACATTATTTTGAAAGTTCTACATGACCTCGCCAATTTTTTTTTTGTCAACCCCCAAGTTTTTGATCCTCTGAGTCAAAGCATCGCCATATCATACTGTTCGAAACTCCCATGCAGATGCAGTAATCGTTATCATGTTTGTAATCATTGCATTGATATATAGAAAGTTGCCTCCTTGTACGGAAGCATCTCAAATTTTATCGCTTAATATTCCAACCACTTTCCTAATAGAAAAGTCAAAATTTAAGAAAACTGGTATTTGTTATGTAGAAATACACTTGGAGATCGAGGAGTTGCCACCCAAGTTGTTTTAGGAGAGACTTATCTATGAAACCAATGATTGTTTTCTAAATTAGGTTTTTCTGATTTTAGCGATTGGTCAATAAGATTGGGATATGAGGTATGTGTTTTAATTATGAATTGGGTAGGTGTTTTTTTTTTAATCGGTAAAGACGTAATCTATTAAAAAAGCAGCGAGAAGTTGGCAGAGTACAAAAGAGGTCACACCGACCAAAAAAAGAGAGAGAAGAACAAAAAACAAAAAATAGAAGGCAAAGGCAGGGAAGGGCCAGACGACCAGAGTGGCCCTATCCTTAGTCCTAGCCCGGGTCCCATTGGAGGGCATTCCCTCCCAGCTCCCTCCTTATCTAGCACCACCCACGAGTACATAAAGTCCTGGGTAGACTTCAGGACCATCCCGATTGGTTGGCGATTCCTGCCGAAAATACGAGCGTTTCTCTCGAGCCAGATACTCCTGACTACCGCAAAGAAACCCACCCTCCAAAGAGCTCCTTGCTGACCCGCAATGTCGACCCCAAACCAAGTAAGGAACTACTGAGAAATAGTAGAAGGGCAGGTCCAATGCATGTCAGAAGAACTGTGGATAACCCCCCAAATCTTCTGCGCCACCCAACAATGGAGGAAAAGGTGGGAGACAATCTTCCGCTTGAAGACACATGGCACACCTGTTTTGGATATCTTCCCCCCGTCGGATCAGCTGGTCTATCGTGAGAACCCTCTCTTTCAGAAGGGTCCATGATGCGGGAACTTACTAAATGCAATGCTAGAGCTGAGATTATGATTAAAATTAATTTAATCAATTAAAATAATAATTTCTCATAAGCAATTAGCACAGAAAATTCTAGAAATTCAATTAGGAGATTTAATTCCGACTCAAAATAGCGTTACTTTCGTGTACGTTCCCTATCGCGGATCTAGAAGACTAGGGTTCTTATGAACGGCTAGATCTTCAATAGTTTTAGGGTGTCGAACGAACTCGCAAGCGGGTTCTCTCGATACCGAACAAAATTAAAAGGCCAGTAATGATTTATGATGAACAAATAGGTTGATTTTGGATTTTATGAAATAAATAAAATAACTAGGGTTACGCTATTTACGCACACCGTAAATCTAAAGAAGATAGAGATGGAAGAAGTTGGTCTCTTACCAAATCGCAAGCGGGAATCGAAGAATCGCTCTCCGTTTTGAGAGAATCACACCCTCACGAAAGTTTAGAACTCTTAATTTTGCATAAGCAATTTTCATTAACCAAAAAATTATAATAAAAGTGTTTACAAGCCTTTAAATAGGCTGACCAATGCATAAAATTAGAAATCCTAGAATAACTCTAATTCATAATTTAAATAAAAGAAATATCCTAATTCTTCTAAAACAATAAAGTCCTAAAACAATAAGGAAACTAATCCTATTTCTAATAAAAGAAACAACTCTTATTTTCTAAAATAAAATAATAAAAGAGACTAATCTTAATTCAATTAGGATTCTTGAAATTCCTCACTTTCTGTGCAGCTTCCGAAAACTGACCATAACTTCTTCAATACTTGTCGGAATTGCTTAATTTTAGGCTCGTTGGAAAGCTACTTCGATAAGCTTTCAAATATGATCAATTTCGCATCAATCCGACTTTGTTTAACACTTCAAAATAGGCCAAATATAAAAGTGACGGAATTAAAAGTTACTCTTCTTTCGATAAGTTACTTTTCTTCTTTCTGATCACTTTGATGTTCTTCTTTCACCTCTGATATGTTATGGGAGGTTGCTTGAATCGGATGTTCCCATCAACTCTCCCCGGGTTAGATGGATTCATCCCCGATGAATGCTGGTTGTGATAAAGGTCCAAAAGATCCGGATCGAGCTGCTGAAATTCATCCTGTGTAATCCAAGTATTCTCTGTGTTGGTTTTGTTCTTCCACTTGACCAAGTACTTTTGAAGTCCCTCGTGGTTGGTGGACACAATCTGATCTTCCAGCACATCTTCGATGATCTCACGGATTTGCTGAGTAGGTGGGGGTAACGGTGTGGGAAGGGAAATAATCGGGTCATAGGATGTAGAAGGCTCAGGGGGGTTGGTATGGATGGTTGAAGGGCTATGGAATCGAAAAAGGTCCTCCACATTGAAAGTCGTACTAATCCCCAATGCGAAGCATTAGAACCGATACGCTTCAAGATCTGTTAGGGTCCAACACCACGAGTTTGCAACTTCTTTGCAACTCCTTGTGGGAATCGCTCGAGCCTATTCCGAACCATCACAAAATCACCCTCTTGGAATTCTTTGAACCGTCTATGAGAATCTGCAGAGAACTTGTATTTTTCATTCTTTAAATTAATTCTTTTCTTAATCTCAGCATGCAACTCATGAATGCGATGTGCGAATGTGGATGCAGACTCTGATGACCTTTAATGAATGGACATTGGAATGAAATCTACAGGTATCCTAGGTTTATACCCATGCACAATTTGGAACAGACTCATGCCTGTAGTCCTATTAACAAAATTGCTATATGCAAACTCAGCGACAGGTAAGATGGAATCCCAACTCCTAATGTGCTTGCCCACTATACACCATAACAGATTCCCTAAACTCTTATTGACAACCTCGGTTTGCCTACCAATTCTCCGCAGGTGGGAGAAACTCATCTCCGATGAGTTGTAGAACCCACGTATGATATACCTTGGGTGCTCAGCTCTCGGCTTGCCTTTCCATTTTGTGATATACGCCTGAATTTTAGTCGCGTTGGTAGTGGAATGTGGACATTCTAGAACCTCCTCGTTCAACCTCTTCTCATTTGGCACTGATAGGGTACGGGTTATGAATTGGTCAAATGGGTTTGGCTCGTTTGTTCAGGTAGCAAGGAATGAATCAAAAGACATAGTTGCAGAACTTGGAATAGGTGTAAGATCTTCCACCGCAACTATCGGATGGATGCCCTACCTAGAGGAAATTCTGAACTTTCATCACTACCTCTTTCAAGGTCGGGAGTACTTCCACATGCTCAAGACTATCAGGAATTTACACACAAATGCCATTATTAAATTCCTTAAATGAAGTCATTGTGTTAGTGGCATTTTGCGTATTCTCATCGTTCAATAAGTTCTGATTATTAATCTCATGCAATTGAGAATGATGACACAACCCTACTGACTCTGTTGACACTATCAACTCATGTGTGATTGGATGAAGGGACATTGATGGCTCATGTACCTTCAACTCGAATAACTTGTGCGTACTCGCTTCGACCAAAATCAAAGACTCTGGGGTACTCGATTCAATTGACACTAATGGTTCTTGTGTACCCAGTTCGATGGACTTACGTGTATTTGATCCAATGGGCACCAACAAGTTGTGTGCGTCCAACTCTACGGGTACCAATGACTTATAGGCAAGTGGCTCGATTGGTTCGTGTCTAATCGGTTCGATCAACTTCATAGATTCAAGTGCACTCGACTCTACCTACAATAATGACTCGTGCACAACTGACTCTACGGATACTAACAAGTCGCGCGTACAGGACTTGGTCGAATCGCGCGTAGGTGACTCGGTTGACTCAAGTGTGAGTGACTCAATATCACTACTCACAAGAGAAATAGAGGTCTCTTTAACACAAACTAGACTTCCATCAACTTCTTCTATCTCCTTGTCACTCATCACGGTGCTAGGGTCATACACAATTTCCACTGCCCTCTTCGCTGGCTCCTTAGGGCTCTCTCTTTTAATCAATAAATTCGAAGTGGGAGATTTTGTGGGGCATTGGTATGCAAAGTGCGCAGGTCCTTGACACTTATAGCACTTGTTACGACTACAAGGATTAGGGTTCTCAACACTTACTCCTCTTGCTTCAGCAATTTGGGGATGCGGAGGAGTAATCACGGGTTTCGATGGTGGATCCCATAAATTAGAGCTCCCTTTAGTGTAGGTGCTCCTTGACTCAAGTTGGAAAGTCCGACTATGATTTTGAGTCTGACGGATTATTAAATCCTCCTGCTGAGTTTGCAGTTGGGTCTGAAAGGCGGTCGCAAAATCATTAAGAAGGGCTTCTATCCTATCGAGATCCATGACGATGCAAGACAAAATTAGACAACGGCTAGACAAAAATTTATGCAAAAAAAATTCAGTAAAAAAGCTAGAAGAAAATTCAGACAAAAGCTAGAAAAAAACTAGACGAAAAAAAAACCAGGCGAAAAAAAAATCGGACAAAAAAAAATCAAACAAAAGTCAGACGAAAAAACCAGACAAAAGTCAGAAGAAAAAATCAGATAAGAACCAAATAAACAAAACTAGACAAAAATCAGAAGAAAAAATAGACAAAATCCAGACACGAGCTAGACAGACCCTAGACAAATATGAATGAATGGCAAAATAAACCCTAAAACCTATATGAACACTAAAACCCTAAAACTAAACTGATGCTTTGATACTAATTTGATGCGGGAACTTACTAAATGCAATGCTAGAGTTGAGATTAGGATTAAAATTAATTTAATCAATTAAAATAACAATTTCTCATAAGCAATTAGCACGAAAAATTCTAGAAATTCAATTAGGTGATTTAATTCTGACCCAAAATAGCATTACTTTCGTGTACGTTCCCTATCACGGATCTAGAAGATTAAGGTTTTTATGAATGGCTAGATCTCCGATAGTTTTAGAGCGTAGAATGAACTCGCAGGCGGGTTCTCTTGATACCGAACAAAATTAAAAGGCTAGTAATGATTTGTGATGAACAAATAGGTTGATTTTGGATTTTATGAAATAAATAAAATAACTAGGGTTATGTTACTTACGCAAACCGTAAATCTAAAGAAGATAGAGATGAAAGAAGAGTTGGTCTCATACCAAATTGCAAGCGGGAATCGAAGAATCGCTCTCTGTTTTGAGAGTCTCATACCCTCACGAAAGTTTAAAACTTTCAATTTTGCATAAACAATTTTCATTAATCAAAAAGTTATAATAAAAGTCTTTACAAGCCTTTAAATAGGCTAACCAATTCATAAAATTAGAAATCCTAGGATAACTCTAATTCCTAATTCAAATAAAAGAAATATCCTAATTCTTCTAAAATTAGAAATCCTAGTATAACTCTAATTCCTAATTCAAATAAAAGAAATACCCTAATTCTTCTAAAACAATAAACTCCTAAAACAACAAGGAAACTAATCCTATTTCTAATAAAAGAAACAACTCTTATTTTCTAAAATAAAATAATACAAGAGACTAATCCTAATTTAATTAGGATTCTTGAAATTCGTCACTTTCTGTGCAGCTTTCGAAAACTGACCATAACTTCTTCAATACTTGTCGGAATTACTCAACTTTTGGTTCGTTGGAAAGCTACTTCGATAAGCTTTCAAATATGACCAATTTTGCAGCAATCCGACTTCGTTTAACACTTCAAAATAGGCCAAACATAAAAGTGACGGGATTAAAAGTTACTCTTCTTTCGATAGGTTACTTTTCTTCTTTCTCATCACTTTGATGTTCTTCTTTCACCTCCGATATGTTATGGGCGGTTGCTTGAATTGGATGTCCCCATCAGCCAAGGTAAAGAATTTAACTTTGGGGGGTGCTGCAGCATTCCATAAGCCAGCCCACTTGCATCGAATTAGGGGTCGGTAAGACAACATCCGATAATAAGACCTGGTGCTAAAGACCCCGTTCTTACTCAACCCCCACATCCTGGCATCTACTCGGGTACGATTTCTGGTGGCCCCGTATACCGCCCCTAGCAGGTGAAGGAAAGCAGATTCCTCTCTCTCTAAGGGGCCTCCTAAGAACCAAATTCCAACAAGTCCCCCATTCAAACTCCGAAAAAATGCTAACGATGACTCCGATGCAATGTTGAATATGGTTGGGAACAACACTTTGAGTGGCCTGGACTCTACCCACGCATCTTCCCAGAATCGGATGCGAGTGTCGTCTCCCCAACTGTAAGACACCCATCAAGAGAAATAGGGCCAGGTCCCACATATACCCTTCCACCATGGCTAGAAATTGCGGTAAATGGCCATACTTCTCTGCCAAGAACGGCAACCAGAGGCTCCCTCTCTCTTTTTCCAAACCAGCTCGCCAAAATCACTTCCTCAACAGAGCAGTGTTAACCCATCTGAGAGAGCGGATACCCAGGCCGCCACAGCTGAGTGGGAGATGACAAGTGTTCCAGTTGACAAGATGATATCTCTTGTCCAGGCCCGAGCCCTCCCATAAGAAGTCCCTTTGGATTTGCTCCAATCTATGTATCACACCTGCCGGGCAGTTGAACATGGACATGTAGAATACCAGCAGACTAGCTAGAACATCTTTGACTAGGAGGAGGCGACCTCCACTACTGAGGAGTTTCCCCGACTAGGAAGACAACCTTCGGTCAAACCTCTGAACTACTGGGTCCCAGGTCTTTGTCGACGGACGGCCAAACCCGAAGGGGAGACCCAAATAAGTGATTGTGATGTCCTCGATCTCGCTACCCACAATAGCAGCAATCTCTGCCAATAGCTGGTCTCCTGTTCCAATTCTAGACACTATAGATTTGTGCAAGTTAATCCGTTGTCTCGAAACCGCTTCATAGATTGTAAGGGCCTCCACATACGCTCGGAACTCGGTGACATCGGCCTTTCAAAAAAGAATGGTGTCTTCATACTGGAGATGGGTAACGCGACGACCGTTAGAGCCCACCTGGATACCAGATATATAGTCGAGCTGACGGGCCCAATGGATGAGGCCATCCAAAGCCTCCCCGACCATATTAAATAAGAAGGGGGAGACGGGATCTCCTTGTCTGACGCCCTGAGTACTTCGGAAATAGCCCGTTGGAGATCCATTAATGATGATAGAGAACCACGCCGTAGAATAGCAAACGCTCATCCACCTTTTCCATCTGATCCCGAATCCAAATCTGCTCAACATATAATCAAGACAACCCCAATTCACTCAATCATATGCCTTTTCCATGTCTATTTTCCAAAGGGCAATAGGAATGTGATCACGGTGTGCGAAATGCACCACTTCAAGTGCCACAACAACCTGATCCACCAATTGCCTACCCTGCACGAAAGCCCCCTCGTTAGCCGAAATCAACTTTCCCATCAACGACTTCAACCGATTGACAAGCACCTTGGAGATAATTTTTGTACAAACAATTGAACAAGCTGATCGAGCGATAATCCCAAATGTCTTCAGCTCCATCTTTTTTCGGGATGAGGCAGACGAAGGTGGAATTGAGTGCACACCCAATGAAGTAGGTGTCGTGGAACTCGTGAAGGACTGCCATCAAGTCATCCTCAAGAAGGGGCCAAAAGCTTTGGTAAAATTCCATGGTGAAGTCGTTTGGACCTGGGGACTTGTTTTTCTCGCTCTTTTTTATGGCCTGCCATACCTCTTCTTCTTGAAACTGCTACTCTGCGGCAACTTGATACCCCACAGAGATGGTGTGAAATGGAATGTCGTCCAGCTCGGGCCCGGTCCGCCCCTCATCAGAATAAAGATTTTTATAGAAATCGACCACCTGGGACTTGATCTGATCCGGGTCCGAGTGCACTAAACCATCTACAACAATTTGACCCAGAAAATTGATTTTGTCTCAAGCATTAGCTATGACATGAAAAAATTTAGTGTTATTGTCCCCCTCTCTGAGCCAGTGGGCCTTTGATTTTTGTCTCCAGCATACTTCCTCAGCTAGGCATTTTTCATTGAATTCTGTTTTCTTGCTAAGTCTCTCTTCTCTTTCCAACACCGACAGGTCTCTGGACTCCTGTAGACCGTCAAACTCCTTAAGCCTAGCAAGGATCATCTCTTTAGCTATGTCGACCAGTCCAAAAGTGTCTCCGTTCCAATCTTTAATCCCACCTTTGAGGAACCCCAACTGAGAGATGAATCTGAAGGCAATAGACCCTGAAGATGTTTCTTTCCACCACGTGTGAACAAGAGTCTGGAAGTCGTCATCAAAGAGCCACATGTTCTCAAAACGGAAGGGGGAGGCGCCCTTCCCTCTAGTCTCGCACCAAAGAAGGATCGGACGATAATCAGAAATAGCCCTCACGAGGCCTTGCTGGAGGGAGGTAGGATATAGGTTTATCCATTCTGAGGTGCAAAAAAAGCGGTTGATACGGCTCAAAGTGGGAACTTCTTGGAGGTTTGACCACGTGAAGCGTGCACCTGATAATAGGAGATCGGCTAGCTCCCAATCCTGAATAAAACCATTGAAGTCCTGCATCACATACGCATCTGGGATCCCACCCACTCTTTCGTGGGCCCATCTAATAGCATTGAAGTCACCTCCGAAACAGTGTGGATAATCCCACCGTGCTTATATCGCTGCCAACTCAAACTAGAACTCTGCCTGACTGCCATCATTCGATGGACCATAAATACTAGAGAAAGTCCAGAGCTTCATGTTATCCCTATTCCGCAACACAACAGAAGCAGAGAAAAAGCCCACTTTGTCAATTTTCTCAAACAGATGCGAGTTCTAGGCTACCAGGATGCCCCCAACGGCTCCACTGGAGTCAACCCCAGTCCACCCCCAACGCTTGCCACCAAGCACCGACGCCACCTTAGCGCTATCACAACAACCTCACTTAGTTTCTTGCAGCGTGACCACCGCAAGCTTGGTAGCGGCAATCACCTTTTTAATCCCTTCTCTCTTTTTCAGATCACAAATCCCCCGCACATTTGATGGGGATGCCACATACATGGACATTGGATTTGGACCACATCAGTTTTACTGACGTTGGAAGAAGCGTAGGGGAAGTCCGGAGGAAAAAGAAGAGAAAATGATAAAGAATAGCGTCATCAGTATGTATACCAAGACGTCACACAAAAGATGACATCTTGTGATATAGCCACCGCATCTTGTCAGAGTAACGTCATTGTCATTACTGCAATACGCCATCAACGTCGATTTCCGCCGACGGAATTTTAATTTAATGCGGAAACTGTCTTTTTTTGTTTTATTAGTATTAGGATTCTTTTATTTTCGGAATTAATTATTGGTGGCCTATATATTGAGGCTTGTAAAAACTTTTAATTAGTTGATTGAATATTTGAATGCATTATTGCTTGAGTATTCTTTGCCTGAGATGGGTTTGGTGTGAGACTAAGGGAGTGATTCTCATCTATTCTCTTTGATCTATTATTGTCTTTGCTCTATAATTTCTCTATTAATCCATTACCCATATTGAAGCCATAATCCAAAACCCAAAGCCTACTTCCATAAAAAATCCTTGTTTTCATACGAGCCATCAAACCTAACAAATTCTACAACCCTAGTTTGAACCCGTGAATCTACATCGGATCGAAGACAAACGCCAAAGCCTGGAAAAGCTAGAGTCCTATCTCTAGGCCTGATCCCGCCTCAAATCTAACGAGACTTGTGCATCGGATTGGACACCCTATTCGGATCTTGCGTGATTTACCAACCGAAATTCTACGAACCCGAAGGTATCGTGATAGTTTTGAGATTACTCTTGAATTAATTTTATTTAATTTCAGCAAATCGCATTATCATATTCACGCATTTTAGGGTTCCCGTCCTGCGTCAGTTTTGGTATCAGAGCCCTAGGTTTTCTAGGTTAGGGCATCCTTGCTTGTCATATTTATATTATTGCATTGTTTTATTTTGTGAGTCCATATTGTATTCCATATTAGAACCCTAATAGACCTTGTGATCACCATGGCTTCGAATGATGTTCTTAATACTCTTAGAGCTATGCGAGAAGAATTGGGTACGATTAATGCACGTCTGAATACCATAGAGTAAGCCCAAACATCCCTAGGAGTTGGTAATGATTGATTACGTGATCGAATCAACCAACTGGAAGCGATGGGTGGGCTGAAAAATCAGCACCAAGAGCATGAGTGTCCTCACTTTGAACGTAATGGTTGCAAAGACAATTGGAACCGTAGGGATCATCGTAGAGATGACTATGACCCCAAAGTTCAACTCCTTAAGAATGCCCGAGTTGAGATTCCGACTTTCGATGGAAGAATGGACCCTACTGTCTTCCTCGATTGGCTTTTTGACATGGACCAACACTTTGATTGGTATGCCATGAATGACGACCGTTGCGTTAGACTCGCTAAAATGAAGTTGGTTGGTCAAGCTCGACTTTTCTGGCTCAATGTTGAGCGCATTAGGGTGAACGCGGGTTGTCCTCCCATTAACCGTTAGGACGACATGAAGGAACGACTTACTGAGAAGTATGTTCCTTTATCATACTACCAGCGCCTCCTCGACCAGTGGAAAAATTTACATCAAGATGGTGTGCTCGTGACCGATTATATTGCAAAATTCGAAGAGTTCATGATGAGGGCAAAAGTATTGGAAGACCCTGAAATCACTTTCTCTAGATTCCGCACCGGATTGCGACTTGATTTGCAAAAAGAGTTGATTTCTCACCCCGTGGAAACTCTTGAAAGATGCTATGCCGTTGTGCAAGATCTTGAACGGTACTTGAAAACTACGGTGGTGAAGAGGACCGAGCCACAATATAGTAGTCAACGATCCGATGAGGGATGATTCAATCCTCCTCCCAAACCTACACAACCAGCCCTTACTAATTCGTGGTTTGAAAAGGGAAAAGGTATAGTCGGAGAATCCTTAAAGGTTAATTCTCAAGTCAAGTGTTATAACTGTCATGGGATGGGACACTTTGCCGCCCAATACCCTTCGAAAGAACCCTAAAGAACTCTTCATTGAGGGAGAGGAGGATGATGATGATGAGGTAGTGGTTGAAGAGGAAGTATTTGAACCGGTAAGCACACCCAGTGATGAGGAGGGTGATGCCATTAGTCATACTTTAGTTGTGAGGTGTGCCCTTGCACAGCCTCAACGGGATGAAAAGGATGACTAGCGAAGGGAGAACATCTTCCATACCTTTGCCAGATTTTGTGAGAAGAATTGTAGGGTCATCATGGATAGCGGAAGTTGTACTAACGTAATATCCACTCATGCAGTACGCCGCTTGGGGTTTACACCTGAAACCCACCCGAGACTTATAAAGTCGCATGGGTCAATTCTTCATCCATTCCCGTGTCGAAAAAGTGTCGTGTACTGATTCAGTTAGGTTCTTATTCGAACACCTTATGGTGTGATGTGGTGCCGATGGATGTGGGCCATATCATTTTGGGAAGGCCGTGGCTCTATGACATGGACGTGACTCTTTCTGGTCGATCAAACATATACACGTTCATGCATAAGGGCAAAAAGATCGCTTTACACCCTTTGCCTCCCAAAACACCATCAACCAACACAGTAAAAAAGAAGGCCGAATCTTTTAAATCCATTAATATTGTGAGCTCTTCTGAGTTCGAGAAAGCATCGATAGATGAGAGTGTGGTGTACGTGGTTCTCACCGTAGAGAGTGCTTCCGAGTCGGTGAGCGAGTGTCCCAAGGAGGTTGAGCCGATTATAAAAGAGTTTACGGATGTCTTCCCTGAAGACTTACCAAATGAACTCCCTCCCCTGTGTGATATTCAACACGCAATAGACTTGGTTCCTGGTTCTACTTTACCGAACCTGTCCCACTATAGGTTGAATCCGATTGAGCACGCCGAGTTGACTCGACAAGTCAATGAGCTCCTTCAAAAGGGGTTCATCCAAGAGAGTCTGAGCCCGTGTGCCGTACCTGCCCTACTCACTCCTAAGAAAGATGGTACGTGGCACATGTGCGTGGATAGTCGTGCAATCAATAAAATTACCGTTAAGTATCGGTTTCCCATACCAAGGCTCCATGACATGCTTAACATGATGGTTGGTGCTACTATTTTTCAAAGATAGACCTTAAGAGTGGCTACCATCAAGTTCGCATCCTCCCCGGAGATGAGTGGAAAACCGCCTTTAAGACTAATGATGGTCTTTATGAGTGGATGGTCATGCCTTTTGGGCTTTCTAACGCCCTGAGTACTTTCATGCGACCCATGACCCAAGTGTTGAGGCCGTTTCTAGGAAAATTCCTTGTTTATTTCGATGACATCTTGGTCTATAGTCACGACAAGGATCAACACTTGACCCACCTTAGGCTGGTTTGTGAAACCCTCAAGGGCGAGAAGTTGTTTGTCAATCTTAAGAAGTGCACTTTCATGCAACCTTCTGTTGTCTTCTTGGGATTCATTATCTCGGCCAATGAAATGGTCGCGGACCCCGAAAAGGTTAGAGCCATTGTGGAGTGGCCCGAACCTAAGAACATACACGATGTCCGCAACTTCCATGGCTTGGCTATTTTATTTCGCCACTTTATCAGGAGCTTTAGCACCATTATGGCCTCAATTACAGATTGCATGAAAAAGGGGGACTTTAAATGGGGCAAAGCAGCGACAAAAGCCTTTGCTGAGATCAAACAACGAATGAGTAGTGCACCCGTCATGCGATTGCTGAACTTTTCCAAAGTTTTTGAAGTCGCTTGCGACGCATCGGGTGTAGGCATAGGAGTGCTTAGCCAAGAGGGTCACCTAGTGGCCTATTTTAGTGAAAAACTTAACGAGGCAAAGCAAAAATACTCCACCTATGACAAGGAGTTCTATGCGGTCGTTCGATCTCTTTAATATTGGAAACATTACCTTAGACCACAAGAATTTGAGTTGTTTTCTGACCATGAAGCCTTACGCTTTCTTGCTTCACAAAAGAAGTTGAACCCAAGGCACGCGAAGTGGATCGAGTACCTTCAAGAGTTCACACTCGTATTAAATCATAAGGCTGATGCTGAAAATAGGGCCGCTGATGCACTTAGTCGGCGAGTGGTGGCTTTGCGTACAATGAGCACCGAGGTTGTCGGGTTCGAAAAGTTAAAGGATGAGTACCCCGTGTGCCCAGATTTTGGGGTTGAGTACACTGCTCTCCTTAGTTATCCGACCAGCACACACCCCATGTACACCATCCACGATGGGTACTTGTTTAAAGGCAATCGCCTTTGCATCCCTCGCACTTCGTTGCGTGACTTTCTCATTTGGGAGTTACATGCTCGAGGGATGGCCGGACATTTCGGGCATAATAAAACTGTTGCGCTCGTAGAGGATAGGTTCTTTTAGCCTAGCCTAATGAGAGATGTCGCTCGGGTTGTGAAACATTATCATACTTGCCAAGTGTCAAAACAAACCAAACAAAATACCGGCTTGTGCACCCCGTTACCTGTGCCACACACACCGTGGCAAGACCTCTATGGATTTCGTACTTGGACTTCCTAAGACCCCTAAGAAGCACGATTCCATCTATGTCATAGTGGACCGATTTTCCAAGATGACCCACTTCATTCCTTGTTCCCAAACCTCCGATACATCTCATATTGCTAAACTATTTTTCGTGGAGGTAGTGCGTCTTCATGGGTTGCCCAAAACCATTGGTCTGATAGAGATGTTAAATTCACTAGTTATTTTTCAAAGACCCTTTGGCACATGATGGGCGCATTGCTTCAATTCTCAACAGCTTACCACCCTCAAACAGATGGCTAAACCGAAAGCACCAATAGGAGCCTTGGGAATCTCCTTCGTAGTCTTGTTGGTGATCATGTTAGGACTTGGGATACCATCTTACCCATAGCCGAGTTTGCCTATAATAATTCTGTCAATAGGTCTATAGGCATGAGTCCTTTTGAGGTAGTACATGGCCATAGGCCTAGGACCCCATTAGGTTTGATCCCCATGTCTGCATCCCATAGAGTGTCAGAGTCCGCCGATACATTTGCACAACACATTCATAGCTTGCATTGTGAAATTAAACAAAAACTTAATTCAAGCAACAGTCAATATAAATAATCTGTAGATGCTCACAGGCGTTCTAAAGAATTTCACGTGGGTGATTATGTGATGGTCTAGGTTAGGCCTGAGCGCTTCCCATCGGGATCCGCAAAGAAACTACAATCTCGAGGCGCTGGGCCTTTTAGAATTTTGGCTAAGAGTGGTCTTAATGCATATGTGCTCAAGTTTCCTCCAGGTACGGGGGTTAGTTCAACGTTCAATGTGGAGGACTTGGTTCCTCACTTGGGTTTCACCCCACCTCTTGAAAATCCACTCCAGCCACCTCCTAATCCCAGCCCCAACCCAACCTTGCAGCCTGTACCTCTTCCTTCCCCAAGCAGACAGAGAACAGATAAAATAGAGGATATAATCAATGATCTTGCCGTCTCTACACATGACGGGGGATTCCAGAAGTACTTAGTTAAATGGGTCGGCAAATCGGAGTCCGAAAACACTTGGATCCACGAGAATGAAGTTCGCCACTTGAACCTCGACCTGATAGACATCTACCACGAGTGTGTGAAACCTTTTTGGTCAAGGAGAATTGGCGGGGATGCCACATACATGGACATTGGATTCGGACCACATCAGTTTTACCGGCGTCGGAAGAAGCGTAGGGGAAGTCCGGAGGAAAAAGAGGAGAAAATGACACAACAGATAGCCTCAGAAGCGTCAACATCCTTTGCCATAAGGCCATGTAAATCAACATTTCGATTTGACGGAATTTTAATTTAATTTAACACCGCCTTTTTTGTTTTATTAGTATTAAGATTCTTTTATTTTCGGAATTAATTATTGGTGGCCTATATATTGAGGCTTGTAAAGACTTTTAATTAGTTGATTGAATATTTGAATGCATTATTGCTTGAGTATTCTTTGCCTGAAATGGGTTTGGTGTGAGACCAAGGGAGTGATTCCCATCTATTCTCTTTGATCTATTAGTCTTTGTTCTATAATTTCTCTATTAATCCATTACCCATATTGAAGCCATAATCCAAAACCCAAAACCTACTTCCATAAAAAACCTTTGCTTTCATACGAGCTATCAAACCTAACAAATTCTACAACCCTAGTTTGAACCCGTGAATCTGCATCGGATCGAAGATGAACGCCTAAGCCTGGAAAAGCTTGAGTCCTATCTCTAGGCACGATCCCGCCTCAAATCTAACGGGACTTGCGCATTGGATTGGACACCCTATCCGGATCTCGCGTGATTTACCAACCGAAATTCTACGAACCCGAAGGTATCATGATAGTTTTGAGATTACTCTTGAATTAATTTTATTTAATTTCGGCAAATCGTATTAAAAATCATATTCACGCATTTTAGGGTTCCTGTCCCGCGTCAACATTCCATGAAAGAATCTTCATAAGAATACAACAAAAAGCTCACCCCATCCAACCAGAGGTGCGGTTAAATGCACCCGGATCCCCTTCCGTCCGACATCCCCTAATGAACCCTAGCAAGCTCTCTAGCCTTATAGATTTTCTTCTTCCCTTTGGATCTGGCCCGATTGAGAAGGATGGAATTAAAGACCTCCTGTAGGTTCTCGTCCGAGCCCTTGAAAGACATCCCGAACTCGCGGCCCACACGAATAAACCAATCTGCCTGTTCCTGATTCAGCGAGTCTGGCCTCGTTGGCCACGCGTCTGGGCTTTGGTGAACCGGCCCCCCTCATGGAGCTGAAGCAACATCGACCCAATTTCTGTCATCGTCTTGATGGAGGGAACAGATCTGCTAAATCTCGGAAGTGGAAGACTAATCTGAAGAGAAATAATCCGAGGCAATAGGTGAGGAGGAACTCGTAGGATCCTCCACCCTAGGATTCGATTCATGACTAGCCGGTGTGGACACGAACCTAGAAAACCTCACAACCAAGGAGGGAAAGTGGCAGTCCAACAAAGTGCTCGTGTCCCTCGCGAGAGTCTCGGAAGAATCCGCAGGGGAGATGAGTTCTTCCCAGTCAAGACTGGTCGCAGTGTTGCACATGTCCAGAAGCCAACGGTCAAGACTGGTTGCCGTGGTTGCCACAGCCCAGCGAAAAGAGAACCAGTTCCATGGCCCTCCTGACCCATTATATAGTGCCAGCTGGATCGATCCGGGACCCAACCGGCCCGAAAGAAATGCCACGTGGCAGCATTCGGCAGAAGCTGTCCCATGAGTTGACACATGTCTATGGTCGTCAGATCCCTTAACATGGCCTCCCTCCCTTTTTCTAAAGTCAACAAAGTTCAAATACACCTCCATACCAGCTAAAAAAACCGTGGGCGGTTTACAAGAGAGAGCTGACCTCATACTGCGACAAAAGCTGTGGTCCAATTGTCGCGTTTTCATTGGCAAGTACCTGGTCTTCCTCGACACCCAAGCGTAGCCCCGACGCCAAAAAGCCTATCAAGAAGGTTTTGGAAATTCCTCAACGTAAAGAGTCGACACGTGGCAGACTACCCTTAGCCATCCATTCAAGGGTCATAGGGTCCTCCCTGGAATTAAATGGGGAGGTAGGGTTGGTTGGGACTCCAAATCGTCCTTTTCATTCCAAAAAGCTCCGCTTCCTCGATCTCGGCCGGGCAACGCATCGTGGCCGTTGAATCACTCGACGGTGATAGATCATCAAAGAGTCCCCCATAATCCCGAGCGTCCATCGCTGGTGTTTTTTCGCAAGTATCATCGTGCTCTGACTTTCTCTCTTCTCTGTGGTGAGATTCATCCTCTGCGGTAGCTATCGCCGATGAGTCAACGCTGGCCTCGTCCTCCTGCTGCCACTCTCCCTCCTCTCTGCCCCGTCCCCCGATTGATGGCTCTTCCCTATCGAGGTGGTGCACCCCGTCGCTGCCATCCCCCGAAGCTTCAATACCGGCAGGGCCACGCCCCTCAACGAGGTTTCTTCTCCCGACTGAATGCTCCGATCTACTCCGTTCCAGGCTGGTTGGACAAGCGGTGTGATTTTTTCGCCGGTGCCAACGAAATCTTGATTCTTACCTCCATGGTCCCCTCCCATTCCTACTTCGGGTGCACCGGGAGGAGAGTCCTCTGACCCAGCTCCACCTCTACAAAGAGCCTAACGCGTTGGTCGTTGATTCCGATGATGCAACTGCTCAGGATATCATCGAGGTTCTCCACAGCAACGAGAATCCTGGCGAAACTAGTCTCCACAAATCAGCGGTGCTCCGATCCACGGACATGAGAGAGCCACAGATAGCCCCGATCGCCATGAAAACCTCAGGGGCCCAGGTGTGGAGCGGGAGACCGAATAAGTGAATCCAACTCCCCCCTTCGAAGGTGAGCGGGGACGCCTCTCCGATGTGAGAACTCCAGCGGGAAGATACCACCGGTGCGCCATTGATTAGAAAAGCTGCCTCCGAGCAGAACAAATCTGTGGCCGCCACGTCCTGGAAACGCAGCAGGTAGCTAGTAGGGGACGGGGGAGACGAGAGGTCGATAAAAAAAACCCCACCTCCGGTACACCCATCGAAAAACTGAACAGGTGGAATAATGTGTTTGGTGAGGCTCACCGAGACCCAAAAGGCCGGGAGATGCGAAGCCAAATCCTCAAATTCGACGTTCAAAAATTCCAAAACCCGGGAGCCGCCTCTTCCGCCTGTGGATACCAATTTGCGAGCCTCGAGTCGGCCCTCTGCCAAAGAGGGGCAATCATCAACCTCCGGGGGCAAATTAAAACCTATCGGGCGACCGATAACCATTGATGCGAAGGATACCTCCGGAAGAACGCTGCCCAAAGCAACCATTCTCGGCTCTTCATAGCTTAATGTTGCCTTATTTCGCTTCCCGGCGATCGACCATCCGTGTTTAAGATCCTGTGCCTGAGAGCCAGTAACGAACACCTGGCCCTTAGAACTTTCGTCTCTGGATCGGTTGTTCGCGATTTTTAACTAGGATCCCCTCAGCCCTGCTCACCTCGCACCCGTTCCGATGGCACATCGAATGACGTCTAGAGTTTACGTTGTGGCAAGCCAGATAAATCCAGTCACCTGCCTGAAGAACAAGAGGGGCGCTCATCCTTCCTAGCACCATTGTTTTTTTTAAGACCTCTCTCGTCATCGTCGATCTTTCAGTCGTCTTCAAGGTCAATCCCTACGGTAAATATTAACTACTGTACCTCTTGTGGGTTAACATGATTTCATTTTTTCATAAATTCTTGTGACCTTACTGAAAATTCAGGACAGCACAAGGTTTTATCTGTAAAAAAAATTTCTCTCTATTTCAAATTCTAGTACCATGAATGTGATGACTTAGCATCTCAGTAAGAGAGAACCCATTGAGAAATATGATGATATATGGTAGATAAATTAATAAATAAATTGGATTAAATTAGTAAACATCTCTAATTAAAATGAAATTACCTAAGAAGTAGAAGAATTAATTCAGTGTATTTTGGAAAATATATTATAGACCAATAATCGATCATACAATTAAACATGTGGAAGCTAGTTTCTCTTCATAATGTACAAACTGATGTAGTCAGTTGTGAAAGTAGAAACACTAGTTGATAGCATGTAACTACTCAATGTATATTGTAGATATATAATGATTTGCCCGAGTCAATTATAAAATGTTAATAAAATTCTGGTCCAGATAATTAATGCGTGTCTGCACATGATTGAAAATAATTAAGTATTGTGAGCCCACCTGGACACACAAACTTTTGAATAGAGTCACGTTGCCCATGCCATTTCTAGCAGTTTCAAGCTGAATCAAAATCAAACTATGCAGGCGAGCCTGATTGAAAAAATAATAAATAAATAAAACTAAAAATAATAAATAAATAAATAGAACTAAATATAAATATGGATGTATAAGTGAAGCGGTCATCCAATCATTGAAGATCGTTGAGTTTAGCCCACATCGGACAATCATAGCCTTGCCTCTCCTCTTATAAGATCCTGGGCTTCTCCACTCATGGCCAATTGGTTGAGTTGGATGTCCAAATTTATCAAATATAGTCTTCGATCCGGCCAGCCTTTTCTTTTTTCACCTCAAACTTTGTACTGATCGGAGAACCAACCATTTGATCAATCTGAGTTTCTTTAGACTTGTTTGTAGAGTAAGATATTGGGTGTAACCCCACTATTAGTAATGATGTACACCACATAAATTGAATGTAATGATCTATTGTTCCGATCAAATTTTTATATTTAATTTTGTAGTTTATATTTATTCTCTTTTACTTGATAAACAAATATTGCCATTAGCTGATCTCATTAACTATATTGACTATCCAAATATAGATTATCGATCAGATGATTAAACTCTTTCCCCTAGATTATATGAACCATAAATATTCCTTTCGACGGTAATGCAGGTGTTGTGAAATCTGTGGTGAATCTGCAAAAAACATCACCGGCATGGGCGATAACAGATTTATAGAGGAGTGGAATGAAAGGACGCCGGGAAGCAGCGGCAGCTCCCCAGGGCGAGGAGGATGCTGGCGGGGCCAACCGTTTTGCAATTTCTTGATGGCATGCATAGTCATTGCCTTCGTGCTTCCATGGTTCTTCCGTGTAAACATGTTTTAAGAGCTGGTATTAGGTACCCGACTCAAGTGCCAATTGTCGCACTCGGGACAATCTCCTTTTGTCGATGGTCCAGCCTTGACACTGAATTCCAAATCTGTAAAAGTCAAAATTTGACCTCTCACTGATTTGACGCTCAAAGTTATCAGCTCATTTATGAGGGTTGTCAGTTTGAGATTGACTCGAGTGCCACCGTTAGCCCTCTGTTCGGGTTCCTTATACGAAGTTCATGTTTTAATGCATTGCAGGTGTGACCTTGGGGTTGTGGGGATGCAACATTCTTGCACATGAAAATGCATTGTAGCCTTGGGCACTTGTGTCCTGTTGAATCAGAGTGGACCAAAGTTCTGGTTCCTCAAACAGATTACTAGCCCGAAGAAGAAATCGGGTATATGGTGGTGCTGAGCACCACATAGAACTCCCCCTCTTATAGATAATCTGCCAATTCAGGCGTGTTTCTTGTTTAGTATCGTTTCTTGGATGCTGCTCTGAGTAGCGAAATTATGGCGGATTTTTTGTAGGTATATTGGGGTGCATTTTACAATATGCCTACCAGTGGAAATCGACCAAATCTTGGTATACTAGGATGGTAGTTTTGGGTACTTGTTGATAACTATATAATGTATTATCTTTATTTGTGGTTTATAAGAATGTTATGTTGGATGGTGATTGATAACAATATAATGTAATATAGTTGTTTGTGGTTTAGTTTTTACATCTGAATTGAACGTGGAGTTATATTTTTACTAAAATGGTTATGTAGTGTTAAATGGAAAGTTCCCCCTTCTATGTATTAGAAATGTTGCTTCTTGGTGGTTGAGACATTCACCAATTGGGATCGATTGTTGTCACTGTCTGGTTGAGATAATATTCTCAACATTCTGCTTTTGAACCCGTGGGACCATCTGTGCACATATTTTACCAATCCAAGTTGTAGACGTGATGTATTGAAACGCTCTAAAATTATAACCGTGAAGGGTTCATATCATTTGATCTAAGCACTTTAATAAGGACTTGACGATAAATATGAAAACAGGCCGTGTTAAAATGTTAAAAGTTGATGGTTTGAATCATCTAATGATCATAATTTTTGGGTTAAGTTCAGGTAAATGATGCCCTTCCATTTGGGCGACTTGGAGTGGGCAAAATTTACCTGCATGGCCTTGAAGGTGGGATGATGATTGATGGGTGTTAGCTTAAGCAGACGTTTGTTGCTGTCATTTTTTAATTATTTTTTATTCACGCACTATTTTTTTTTTTGTTGTTATTATCTATATTTGTCTACCTATGTAAATTGATAGAATTGGATTTGGCCAAGAATATGGATTCTCATTTAGCTAAATTTTTGTTAAATCTGTTTGGATGCAGGGAGTTAGCGACTTCCACAAGAAATTGAAACAAACTCAAAGCCTTCGTTGCAAAGTTAGTAACAGACAAATTTTTATATACAAGAAATTGAACACTTATTATTTATTGGTAATTTTTATTTTAATAGGGATTGGTTATGAATCTACTAATGAACCCCACATAAGACAACCCCTTCAAATGTTGCACATCTAGGGCCCTGAGAATGTGTGTTGGTTAATAAATTAAAGATCTCTTGGTTTATTCTGTTTTGTTATCATTTGTGGTTATTAGATACTTTAGAGTCCTTTTAATCTTGGTCAATATCTTAGTGTTTAGGTTATTCTAGGACAAATCTTTATATTATTGAGTAATTTATGGAAAAAATCCTCAAGACCTCTAAAATACTTATAACAGATATGGGGAAGTCAAAATTCCTAAAAAATACTTAAAAGTATATTCTTTCCATTTTACCCTCCTATATATATATATATATATATATATATATATATATATATATATATATATATATATATTATATTTATTTATAACTTTAGAATAGAATAAATGTTTTACATAATTTCAAAGAAAATAAAATTTTCTTTTTGATTTCTTAGCTTATTGGGTTGGTTTTTAGGCAATAGAAGTTCTCATTTTTTTTATCTAAATAAATAGTCTCATATTGGAAGATGTTAAAAGTGATTAATGTCATATATAGAACTTTTCACCTTCTATTATTGTTTGACAATAAGAAGAGAAGAGTGCCTAGCGGCGAGGCGTCATATTCGCATGCTCGTGTGCATGGTGATTGATATTTAGGCGCGCACACTTTGCAGCCTATTGTCGCGGGGAGCGCACCATAAGTTTGATTTTTTTATTAGGTAGATCGAACGGTCAGATTATTCATGTGTCGGGTCGGGTCTAATGGGTCACTGATCAGTGGGTTAATTCGATTCTATTAGGCATGTTTAAGTAGATCTAACGGTCAGGTTATTCATGGGTCGGATCGGGTTTGATGAGTCAAAAATCAATGGGTTAATTTGATTCTATAAGGTTAAACAGAATGATCAAATGTTGACTATTGGACCTAGCCATTTCATAACCATTTATAAATGCTCAACATTTCATATAACTGTTGAATGGAGCGATTGGGATCTCGGAAAGATTTGAGCCGCCCATAATATGATTGTTGGTCCAACAATCATATTGAATCTATAAAATGAGATCTCTAGACACAAATTCAGACACTCTAAAATTCATCGATTTTCCTTGCATACAGGTTTGAGAATTCTGTTGCTTTCTTCAGCTCGTTGTATCCTGAAAACTTCTCGTTGGAACCCTTTTGCAATCTTGAGGATTTACTCGAGTAGAGAGTGAAGAGCGTTTTAAAGATAGCGACTACGTGTCTCGAATCCAATTTCTTTTGCCCAATTTTAACATTTTCATATTTCTGATCGTAATTTTTCTAACAATTTTATAATGCTATTTTGCATTATCATGGCTTCAAATATGAAAGTGATGAGTCACGACTTTGTTATATTGGAGCGATTCGACGGCAACAACTATAGAAGATGGCAAAAAAAATTACATTTTCTATTGACGACTTTGGGAGTTGCTACCTGCGGAGCTTGAACATTCTGATGGAGAATCTCTTCCCAATGCTCGTAATCATAAAAAATGAGAGCAAGATGATTATATCTGCAAATGACACATTTTCAATACACTAACAAATTCACTCTTCAATGTGTATCAGAGAATGTCGTCTGCAATGGAACTTTGGGAGGCGCTGGAGACAGTATACAACTGAAGACACTAGTACAAAAAACTTCATTGTAAGTCACTATTTAGAATACAAAATGATTGATAATAAATTAATTCTCGATTAAATTCATGAGATTCAATATATTATCGATCAAATTAATCAAGAGAGTATAAAATTGAATCTCATCTTTCACAGTCATGTGATTATCCATAAATTTTTCCCCTCATGGAATGACTGCATGAAAATTCAAATATAAAAAGAAAGAACTTTCGTTTGAAGTGTTGTGCCACCATCTTCGTGTTCACGGTAAGAAAAATGAGCAATCGCAATTAACTTTAAAGGCTCATATGGTAGAAGTTAATATGTCCAAATCATATGAAAAGCAGAAAGACAACTTCAATTTGATAAGGCTAACAAGAAAAATATGAGCTAAGGTCATTAGGGTCAGAAGAAAAATAGCAGTTGTTATCACTGTGGCAAACCCGATCACGTCAAAAAAGATTGCAGACTTTTGAAAAGGGAGAAATAATCTTAAGCGAATGTGACTGAAGAAAGTTCGTAGTCATAATTTCAGAAATCAATATGGTTGAAAGCGAAAAAGATTGGTGGATCGATTATGATGCCACTATACATGTTTCTAATTATAGATCTTTATTCACCAACTATATGGAGGACACGAATAGACAAAAGCTATTAATGGGGAACACTTCAACTGCAAAGCTCAAGGGCTCATGAAAAATCAATCTCAAATTAACCTTTGATAAAAATCGTACGTTCTTGAGATTTGCAAGAATTTGATTTCAACCAATTTACTCAGTAAACATGGTTTCAAGTTAGTATTTGAATCAGATAAAGTTATAATTACTAAGGGTGGAGTATTTATGAGAAAATGCTATATCTGTAATGAGATGTTTAAGTTGAATGTAATCAATGAAATGTTTTCTTCCATTTATATTATTAATTATCTTTTATTATTGCATGATAAATTAGAATATGTGAATGCTAATTGTTTAAATTTTATGATAGAATTAAGATTAATTTCTAGATGCGAAAAAAATATTAATGAAAATATAGAATTTGTGTTTAAACTAAAATCACTAGAAATCCTTTCAGTAAAGTAAAAAGAAAATATCAGATTTTCGAACTCATTCATACTGATATTTGTGATTTAAATAGTCTTGTGACTAGAGGAGGAAAAATATATTTTATAACATTTATTGATGACTCTTCTAAATGTAATTATGTTTATCTGCTAAAACATAAAGACAAAACGTTAGAAAAATTTAAAACTTATAAAAAAGAAGTTGAAAATCAGTTAAATTTTAGAATTAAAACTTAAAAATATGAAAGAAGAGAATACACCTCAAATCATTTTAGTGAATTTTATGAAAATTTGGGAGGTGCACATCTACGACTACACCTTACACTCTTCAACAAAATGGTATAACAGAAAGAAAAAATCGAATGTTAATAGAAATGGTGAATGCCATGCTTTTAAATTTCGATTTAAATTTAAGAGGTGAAACACTATTAATTATTTGTTATGTATTAAATAGAGTACCACAAAAGAGTTTTAGAAAAAAAGAAAATCAAATATTAAATACCTCAAAGTGTGGGGGTATCGTGTACTGATTAGATTACCAAATCTTAAAAGACCCAAATTAGATAATAGTCATTGAATGCGTATTTATTGGATACTCATTAACCAGTAAACCTACAGAGTTTTGGTAATTGAATCTATGAGTGCAATTGATCAAAACAGTATAATAGAATCTAGAGATGATGAATTCTATGAATACTGTTTTTCGTCTATTCATAAAATTAATAAAAATTTTGATAAAGAAAAATTAACTATAAATTTTAAAATTATAGAAAATATGGATCTCAGAAGAAGTAAAAGAATGAGAAAAGAAATCTTTTAGTTCAGATTTTTATATGTTTGTAGTAGAAGGAACAAGATTAGAACAAGTAATGAAACCATGTCTTCATTTCATATCGAAAATAATCCTTTAACATTTGATAAGGCTATGAAATCACAAGATGGTACCTTTTCGGAGGAAGTAATAAATGATGAAATAAAATCTATAATGAGTAATAAAACATGAAAACTAGTTGATCTTCCTGAAGGATCTAAACCTGCAAGTTGGAAATGAATTTTCAAATGAAAACTAGTTGATCTTCCTAAGGATCTAAACCTTTAAGTTGGAAATAGATTTTCGAACGAAAAGTAACAGCTAATGGAACTATAGATAAAAGGTCAGATTGGTGACAAAAAGAATATATTGACTTTTTTGTTACTTATATGCCAGTAGCTAAAATTTTGACTATTAAGATTTTAATAACGCTTGCTTCTATTTATCATTTACAAATTTATTAAATAAATGTTAAAATCGCTTTCTTAAATGGTGAATTAAAATAAGTTTATATATAATAACCTGAAGGTTTTCTAATGACCGGACATAAGCATAATGTTTGTAAATTAATTAAATCTCTTTATAGTTTAAGCCAAGCTCCTAAATAATGACATGAAAAATTTGGAAGAATTATTGGTTTTAACGATTTCAAAATTAATGAATCTAATAAATATATTTATAGTAAATTTTCTACAAATAAGAAAGTTATCAAATATTTATATGTAGATGAGATGCTTATATTTGGTTCTTCAGTTTTGATATGAAAGATATGGGTAATGTCGATGTCATCTTAGGAATCAAAATAATAAGAAATAATAATAAACTTACTTTGATCCAGTCTCATTACATAGATAAAATTCTCAAGAAATATAATCATTTAGATGGTAAATCTGCATCTATACCATATAATCCTAGCATTAAACTTTCTTATAATGAAGGTAGATCTATGAATCTGTTAGAGTATGTTAGAGTAATTGGTAGTTTGATATATGCAATGCATTGCACTGGACCTGACTTACAGTTGAAAAATTGAGTAGATATACTAGTAATCAAATAAAATTTTCTTTTTGATTCCTTAGTTTAGCAGATTGGTTTTTAAGTAATAGAAGTTTTCATTTTTTGTATGCAAATAAATAGTCTCACATTGAAAAATGTCAAAAGTGGTCCATGCTATATATAGAACATTTTATTATTTTTTGACAATAATAAGAGAAGAGTATGTGTGGTGGCGAGCCGTCGCGTTCGCGCATGCACTCGTGCGTAGCGATTGACATTTAGGCGTATTGGGGCTTTAGGCACACGCACTTTGTAGCCCATCGTCGCGAGGAGACTTTAGGAGCCCACCATAAGTTAAACTCTTTGACTGGGTAGATCCAACGGTTAAATTATTCATGGGTCGGGTCGGGTCTAATGGGTCACTAATCAGTGAGTTAAATCAGTTATATTAGGTTATCAATGGATGACTAATTAGTGGGTTCATTCGGTTCTATTGAGTTAAACGGATTAGTCAAATGTTGATCGTTGGACTTAACCATTTCATAGCCGCTTATAAAGGTTTGCAACTTTTCGAATTTAAATTCGAAAAGGTGCAACATTTCATATAGCCGTTAGATGGAACGGTTGAGATCTCTGAAAGATCTAAGTCGTCCAAAATATGATTGTTGGTCCAACAGTCATATTGAAAAGACACTTGAGATCTATAAAAAGAGATCTTTGGACACAGATTCAGACACTCTAAAATTCATCGATTTTCCTTACAGATTTGAGAATTCTCTTGCTTTCTTCTTTTATTTGGTACTTTATTAGATCTAGTTTTCTGGGGCGATTCTCTACTGTTCAAAGTGGCGGATCACATCTAAGAGATTGAACTCGTAGTATCCTGAAAAAGTCTCGCTGAAACCCTTTTACAAATTACTCGCGTAGAGAGTGAATAACGTTTTAAAGATAGCGACTACACGCCTCAAGTCCAATTTCTCTTGCCCAATTTAATCATTTTCAGATTTCTAATTGTAATTTTTCTAACAATATTAACCAATCATTTAGGCTTAATTTGAAACTCTCCTCTCCCTGCCTATGAAATCCCTCTAATGTTCACTCCTCTCTACTCTCTATCTTCTTTTCTATCTATCGAACGACTACTACAAAGCTGAAAAATGATCTCCTCCTCCTTTTGCCTATCAAATCGAAACCCTAATTCATGTGGGATCCATAGAAAAGAAGGAAGCTTCACTTGTAGGAGCCACCACCACATGACCATTCTCCTATTGTTAATTTGGTTGAAACTCATTTGTTAGTCACATGTGTCGTAATGGAGATGTGTATGTTGGATATCAGTAATAAGGGTAATGATCCTCTCACTCCAGTCATGGTTTACACTACGAAGAGTGTACTATGCGTCATTACCTTAATACGTTGATTATCATAATTGCATGGGACTATCAAAACCATGTTACAAATTTAGTGGTGTAGAAGTAAATAGTATTTTGGTGCATTTTTGTAGCGACCCAAGTCCTCACAATCCCAGATTATGAGATCTTAGGTCGTACCATCGAATACCGTAAATTAGGTTCGCAACAGAATATATCAAGAGTACATTTAAACAACAGAAGGATAGATTCGATATATATAGAAAATATGAATCACATTAAATTAAACTCAACCTAAGCATATCCTTAAAAGAAATTTTTTATTCATCCATACTAATCTTCTTATTCCATGCTCATACCCATCAAATCAAAATGTTTAAAAGAAACTCTGTATCATCAAAATGTGATCAACATAGTCATAAAATGAAAATAAATAACTAGGCTACGAAGGCCTCATCGCCATCTATCTCTGGTCCCTTAACATCGTGTACAATCTTGTCACCATACGCCTATACGTTATCATCAGTTGTACCTGTCTCATCTGGTCACCTACATAAAATATTGATACATATGATGTGCAAAACCTAATAAATTTCATATTAATATAAAGAGTTAGTCTAATAAATTTCATAATAATATAAAAAGTTAGTGTACAATTTGTAAGATAAACTTGTATGAACCAGACTTGCTTTCCTATAAAATATTAAAACATGAATCATATTGTTGAAGCAATTACGAAACTTACATATACATATGATGAGCAAAATCCTAATAATTTGAACAAAAACATAACATATAACATGAACAATTATCTTATAGAGATCTCATTGCATTCAAAAGAAAACAGAAGGAAGGGTCTCGAGTTCATGGCCTTGAGCTCTAGCTCGTGGCCTCGAGATGCCAAATTCGTGGCCACGAGATTCCAGTTCGTGGCCACGAGATTCCAATTCGTGGCCACGAGTTTGCACCCGAAAGTTGTATAGTGCACTCGTGCTTTCATTTTTCTTTAGTTTTATTTTTTATCCCTTTTATCCATCCCTCTCAAAACGTTGACTTTTAGACTCCATCTCTCTCAAGACGTTGGATTTAATGTGTCCTTATTTATTGTTCGTTAGACTTCGTCCCTCTCAAGACTTTGGGTCTAAGCATGCTTATTATTCAATTTTTGTTAGACTCCGCCTCTCTCAAGACGTTGGGTCTAATCAAACACGATCATTGCTTAATATTTTTACCATTTTTTTATAACTTTCATAATTAAAAAACTTATATCATCGTAAGATCTAAAATGTAAAAGAAATACAACATAGTGAACATTCATTGCATGCACTAATTTTGAACATAAACATTCATCTTTTATGCATTAACATATATTATTTGAAATAGAAAACACATTTAATTCGGTAATTAAATTCTAAAGGAAGGGATGATTTCTCCATACCTCGATTGATTGTAAAAGTGTATCTTTGAGTCTTAATCGGTTTTTCTCACCACGATGATGAATCTTAACGGATGAGAATGTTGCTTGAGAACTTGATGCCGATGGCTTTCTGATCTTCCAAAAAAAAAGGTTCTAGAAAAGTAGATATATAATTTCTTCTCTTAAAGTCTCTAGGGTGACACCCAAATATGGCCTAAGACATGATTGATCCATTCTTCGAGAAAGGCACACTTCCGAGCTTCCGAAAGTACTTCCTGAACCCTTAGAATTTAATCCGAACATTTAAAAACCCTTCCCCTTAAAACTTATACTAGACCCATCGGACGAGACCTGGCTCGGGAACACAAGTCACCATTCCAATTTGCTGTCAAGAATAACCTATGTGTGCATACTATGCACGCATATAAGATTTTTGACAAAAATTGGCTATGCATGCATAATATGCACACATAGCCAATTTGGCTCTTCTCTAGCAGTGGGCCCAATATGGGCCCTAACTTCCCAAATCCAAACCAAAGGCTTAATGCATGCGTGTGCACGCGTGTCTTAAAAACTTGCATTTTTGAAAATTTTCAGATTTTGACTTTTTAGGTGACTTGTGGACCTTCCTGGACTTCGAGGTGTTTTTCTTTAATACTCTTATGCCCCTTTAGGCTTTAGATATCACCCTTTTGCCATTTAAATGGCTAGCCCATCATCCACCATTAAAATCCATTTCACTCTTCTCTAAGCCCTAGAAAACCCCAAAAATCTTAGATTCCACATTACCTAATTGTTAACCTTCATTAGAGTTTAAGATCCTCCCTAATCACCTCTCACTCTATAAATAGAGATCTCCCCTCTTGTTTAAGGACCTTGAAAAAAATCTTAAAGAGAAAACTCTAGTGAAATCTCCCACCATCTAAAGCCTTAAACCTCCAAAGTCTTGAAACCCTAGATAATCCCTCATACCATTACACTCTTTCCATCAATACCTTTAAGCTTTAGTAAGTGAGAGACCTATGTGACGGGGACAATACTCGAGCTTGTAGCATGGTGCGTGGGGCACGACATGTGGTGCCAGGAGGGCACGGGACATGGGGCCAAGTGGGCCTGGTGACGTGGTCGCACTGAGAGAACGCGACACGGTGGCATGAGGGTAGGATGCGGAGCGTCACGATCGCGACACGGACGCGACATAGCCAAGGTGGGCTAGCGATGCAAGAGGCGTTGCGGTATGTCAAACCAAGGGGTTTGAGGTTCTCCTGCCATTCTGGCTGAATGACTGTTTTACCCTTATATAGGGGAAGGGAGCTTGAGAGCTATTCTCCCGCACACGGGGCCTTACGTTGCCAGAGGGGGCGCAAGTGTCTCCTAGGCCTGAAAGGGTGAGCCTAGGACGTCGACGCAGCGATGCCGTGTAGCACCCAAGTGAGGTTGAAGTATGGCTCCGGACTACGCATCGCGATACATACGGCTGGGCAACCTCGTGTGAGAACACCAGAGCGCTGCGTGGGACTCAGTTGAGCACGAAGCATGTGGGCTAAGGATGAACGTGTGCTAGTAATTCGAAACGCACATGAAGGCAGGCTGCGTGGGACTCAGTTGAGCACGCGAGCGCGAGGCACAAGGCTGTGGGCTTGGTTCGGTAAACAAGCGAGGTACTAGTGCAGTGCACAAGGTGAAGCTTGAGCAGGCCAAGTTTAGCACAGTGGTGCAGATGGCGTGTCGTAAGGGGCACGATGAGCCGGGTGGTAGGCCGTGAAACAGAGGTAACCACATTGGGGGAGTTCCCGTCCTCTAGGCAGGTGGTATCAGAGCTGATGTACAGATGGGTTGGCTTCGTTGCACGCGGTAGCAAAGCACCGCGGGGGTTGAAAGCGCATTGAAGGACGCTCCCGCGATAGTTGGTATCAGAAGTAGGCTGACCTAGTGAAGCGTGCGTTAGGTGCCGCACGAGACTGAGGTTGCGGAACTGCGACCCCGTGACACCTAGCTCACCCCTCTTCCAAACCATAGCAAAGCTAGCCCTGCATCTCTAACCCATTGTGCTATCGGAAGTTTACTAAAACTTGGATCTACGTGAAGATCTGGCGGTAGTACTACAAGGGCCTGAGAGCTTCAGGTCTCCCCTCTTTTCTTCTACCTTCTCTTTTACTTTTCCTTTATCCTAAGATTTGAGCCGTTATGCCGCCAACATTTTGGTGATTGCGGAAAGCTTAATAGAATCCGAGTGCCTATGGACAAGGGGAGGTGTTTGATTTTTTTCTTTATTTTACACTTGGCCATAGTAGAGACCACTTACTAGCTAGCAGACTAATCGGGTGCCTAACACCTTTCTGATTGGAAACCAAAGTCCCTACCTAGAGGCTTTGGCATAGACCGACAAACCGGATTCAAATCTAGTACTTCGGTGCCTATAATATTAATTTAGGGTATTCCGGCACACCAAAAGCTTTGAGTGGCGACTCCATTTTTGAGAGCATCGTCGTGACGAACCCGTAAAGTCTACAGTTGCACACAAGGTTCAAACCTCTGACCTCTTATCTCAAACACAAGCTTCTAACTACTAGGCTATAACAATACTTGTGTCAATTATTGTATAACTAAATATAAATGTTTGAAAGCAAAATAGATATTTTTAATTAAAGCTTTTGAAAATTCTAAGCATGTGGAATATAGTTATACTATTAGGCATATAGATTGTAATGAGGTGTATCAACGTAATACAATTTAGATCATTTCAATCGTCCCTACCTATAAAATTTTGTCATCGAAATTGTGTCATGCCTTTACTCAAATATATAGGGATAGTCCTTCCTAATAGTGCCAATGCATTCCCAAGTGGCTTCTTCACGAGAGTGATGCTACAAAATCACAAGAACCAATAGTATAACTTTATTTTTCAAGGTCTGCTCTCTCCGATCAATAATCTGAACAGACTTCTCTACAATAGACATATCCTTATAAACTTTCAAAGGTTCCCAGTCAACAACTTGAGAAGGGTCTGCCATATATTTCTTTACATAGATATGTGAAAAGCATTATGCACTTCGATAAACTTCGGTGGTAGCTTGACCCGATATGCAGCTTCTCCAATTCTCTTCAAAACTTCAAACGATCCCACAAATCTCGTACTAAGTTTTCCTTTCAGTACGAATCTCATCACTCCTTTTATCGGTGAGATTTTTACGAAGACTTTTTCTCCTTTTAAAAGATCTCAATTCCTATGTTTCAAATTAGCGTAGCTCTTTTGTCTACTCTGTGTCGCACGCATTCTTTCTTGGATCAACTAAACATGCTCAGATGTACCTTTCCACAATCTGAGGTCCTAGCAAACTTCTTGCACCGATCTCATCCCAACACAAGGGAGTTCTGCAACTTCTCCCATGCAAGGCTTCATACAGAGCTATTTGAATAGTAGACTGATGATTATTGTCATAGGCAAACTCTACGAGAGATAGGTGTTCGTCCCAATGGCCTCCAAAGTCCAGTAAACAAGCATGTAACATGTCCTCCAACACTTGATTCAGTTTTTTGGTTTGTCCATCCTTATAAGGATGATAAGCGGAGCTAAATTTTAACTTAGACTTCATTCCGTATTAAAATTTCTGCTAAAACTTTGACGTGAAACATGGGTCCTATCAGACACAGTATCTGCAGGTATTCCATGTAATCTAATAATCTCACGAATGTAGATATCTGCCAACTGTGAAGTTGAATAGGTCATGCGATATGGAATAAAATGAGCTGATTTAGTCAGTCTATCAACCACAACCCAAATAGCATCATTCATCTTCAAAGTCCTTGACAACCCGGTGATGAAATCCATACTAATACTTTCCCATTTCCATCATGGAATCGGTAGCGGCTATAGTAAATCAGGTGGTTTCTAGTGTTCGGCTTTAACTTGCTGGCATGTGAGACATCTTGCCACATAGTCGGCGATATCTCTCTTTATATTATTCCACCAATAATTTTTCTTCAATCCTTTATACATTTTATTGTTTTCAAGGTGGATAGAAAATTTATATTTATAGGCTTCGTTAAGATCTCTCATTTCAATTTTAAATTATCAGGTACACAATAACGTCCCTGGAATAAAATCATCCCATCATCTCTAACAGTTATCTCTGAGTTTCAATTATCCTTCAATTTCAAAAGCTTAGAATATTCAAGTTGTAGTTCCCTGATTCGATCAAGCAATGAAAAAGTGATAACAATATGCGATACAATGCTCTTGGTCGAAATATTTCTGAAATCATCCCATCATCTCTGAAAGGCATTAACAACTATATTAGCCTCTCCCGGATGGTACTTGATATCGCAATCGTAATCAATCAAGAATTTCAGTCATCTTCTCTGTCTCATATTCAAGTCATTCTCAGTAAAATGATATTTCAGGCTTTGGTGATCCGTTGAGATGATAAATTTTTCCTCATATAAGTAGTGTCTCTAGATCTTCAATGTAAATATGATGGCAGCTAGTTTTAGATCATGCATAGGGTAGTTCTTTTTGTGATCCTTTAATTATCTAGGTTCGTAAACTACAACTCTCTCACTCTGCATAAGGATACCGCGTAATCCTTTATACAACACATCAGTATTAACAGTAAAGCCGCCACTGTAAAAAAGTATCACTAGAATAGGTGCAGTAGTTAACATTTTCATCAATTCGAGAAAGCTCTTCTTGCACTTTTCAGTCCAATAGAATTTTGCATTCTTCTTAGTCAGTTTGGTAAGTAGTCCAGAGATCTTTTAGAAACCCTTTACGAGACTTCTATGGTAACCTGCTAAGCCCAGGAAACTTTGTACTTCAGTAACACTCTTGAGACTCAACCCATTTTACTACGACTTTAATTTTTGCAGGATCAACAGTAATCCCTACCTTCAAAATCCTATGGCCTAGGAATGTCACTTCACACATCCGTCTTCGCGAATAACTAATAGTCCAAAAGAGTTTGTAAGACTATTCTCAAGTGATTGATGTGTTCTTCAGACTTAGAATGGATTAGGATGTCATCGACAAAGATCACTACAAACAGATCCAAATAGGGCTTGAAAATACGGTTCATCAAGTCCATAAAAATCATGGGGGCATTACTAAAAATTCATACTACCCATATCTCGTATTGAATGTCGTTTTAGCTACATCGAACTCTCTCACCCTTAACTAGTAATATCCAGATCTCAGATCGATCTTAGAGAAGTATCGTGTACTTTACAGTTGAACAAATAGAACATTGATTCGTCACAGTTGATACTTGTTCTTAATTATCATCTGGTTCAATTGTTAGTAATATATGCACAGTCTCTAAGTACCGTCCTTCTTTTTCGCAAAGTAAACATGAGCTCCCCATAGCGAATGATTCCTCCTAACAAACTCTTATTTTGAAGTTCCTGTAGCTATTTCTTTAATTCAGACAATTCAATAGGTGTCATCTTATAAGGAGTCTTGGTTATCGACATCATACGAGATATTATTTAGAGTTTTAGTTATTTTAAAATATCTATGTGTATCTTACTTTAGGATTAATTTCCTTATTTGAGATATTTAGGAGTCAAACTCACATATGTGACATTTGACCATTAATTTCGTCACTTTTAATACATCCCTTGCATGTCGGAATTTCACAATTCCTATCTTGTTGGAAAGTTACTTCAACAAGTTTTCAAACAAAACTAATTTCGTGTTAATCGGATACCGTTTGACCCTTCAAAAGTGATCGTGTAACATAAAAATAAGATTACTGGTGAAATAAATTGTAACTATTAGATTAAAAATTTTAATGATTAATTAAGAGTCTTATTTTATTAAGATTATACCTAATTAGGGTTTCAAAAGTTTATATAAAGTATTGTAATCTCTTATGAGAAATAGTTTATGATGAATGAAAATTAATATTTTTTTTGAGCATCTTGTGAAAGAGTGAATCTTTCGTGAAAAACTTACGATGAGTTTTTGCCTTTGAGGAGTAATTCTTCAAAGCTATCGCTGGTGTGAAGCCGACAGACTTTTTTGGAGTGATTCTGAAGTTCTTCTACCTCTTTTCTTTTTTTATTTTTGTTTTATTTGAAAATCAAGAATCCTTAGACTTATCGTATGAGATTTTAGGTTGTTTTAGGGTTAATGCCATTTGTCCGGCATTAGACACCTATTGTAGACCAACTTTTCAACCTAAGCCTGCATCATTAGCGCATATATATATATATATATATATATATATATGAAGATAAAATTGGAAAGAAAATAGATTTAAGCCTTTTAAGGAAAATATCGACTTCCCCAAGCCTGTGACGAGTATTTTGCAAGTCTCGAGGATTTTTGGGGCAGAGTGCTCTAAGTTATTTAGGGTCAGGTCAAACATGTAGGCCCTTTCACTCTGTTGACTTTTGGGGTCATGATATAATTTAGGGGTTCTAGGTTGTGTGCAAGTCTGCCACCATGCATCCAGTGGCAATAATGAATCCTAGAGTTCCCTTAGCTCTTAAGTTATTTAGGCTCCCTAAATAATTGTGCACTTCAACGAGTCAAACATTTCTAGGGGTAGGGGATCAACCTTACAAAATATCTACCTAGGCCCTTGATGTTTTGTTAGTCAATGGGTCGGATTGGTTGGACCATCCCAGATGGCTCCAAGACTTTAGCTTTGATTAAACTCACACACACCTACTATTTATATATGGGCACACCTTAATTAAGTGACATACACCCAAATCCCAATGCTATAAAACATTGAACCATGCTAGCACACACCATTGTTGGTCCATATCCTAAAAAAGTGATCAAAAAATCAGATGACACTCATCACACTCAACTTAATTTTAAAGTCACATGAAATCAAAATCTGACCATCTGAGGGTACGCCCATGATCTCTAAATTCATTGTGTGAAAGATTAGAAATGAAAAAATAATCTTCATTATCTGATTCATAACAGTCTATGTTTTTCGTATGGGCGCCCTCAAAAATTCGGTGGGTATATTTAAAGGTACTCTTTTCTTTATTATATATATATATATATATATATATATATATATATATATATATATATATATATATATATATATAATTTCGCCAAAAGAGCTTATTGATTGATTGATTGCTCCTTACAATGGTAATACAAAATTTAGTTTATAAACCCTCATTCACAAATAACCAGGTCCACCAAAAAGTATGGTCCTTCTAGCTGCACCCCATAAGTCTCCTCCATCAAGGGCTTGATAGCACTTTTCCCAATCATTATAAATATTACAACAATCTGATGGTGGTTTAACTACTTGTAATTTGCCATCATCCCCTTTAACAACAATATGAATGCTTGCCACATTCCCCGATTTTTGAGGGCCTTCTATGGGGTAGTGACCACTGCCCATTGGAGGGCTCACAATATTGGCTGGATCCTGCTTCCTGTAGGACACCATCATTCCACCCCAATAAATGAAATCAGCATGCCCTTCGGCCAAATCAGGTATGAATTGAGGGCCCCAGTAACTTACAGAATAAGGACCAAAGGCTTATTTGTCTTTACATCCTGTAAAGAAGTTAATAAAATGCATGTCTCAAAAATAAGTACAGCACTTGAGCTATAAAGTTGAACACTATACTCGAGTCATTGAGTGTCTGTCACATAATACTCAATCTAAGAATCAGGTGCACAAGGTCGATCTATGATGTTATATATATATATATATATATATATATATATATATATAGAGAGAGAGAGAGAGAAAGGTGAATTATATATATATATATATATATAGAGAGAGAGAGAGAGAGAGAAAGGTGAATTAGGTGGAATTCCCACACCATGCTGTAACATCTATATGGGGGTCCACGATTAATGTCACATGGAACTTCAACAATTGGTATAGATCAATTTTAAAAACAAATGAATTCAAAATTGAATTTTAAAATTAAAAATTAAATTTTGACTATAATTCAAGAGTCTAGATTTTGTGATCCAAAAAATACATGATAGAGATATTTTAAATTTTTCTTTTTCAGAAATGATTTAAAAGAATGCTACCTTTCTCCACATAGCACCCAAAAAATACTTCGATTACCATATGGACAGGGCCAGCCTTGGGCCAAGGCTCAAGAGGCGGCCGCCTCGGGCCCCAAATTTTGGAATTCTTTACTCTTTAGTTGCTTAATATAATTTTTTAAATATAAATGTATTGAAATGATTTTATTATTTAGTTCGTTAACTTACTAGAGTTGTTTTACTTTTTACCCAAGAGGTTGTGGGTTCAACTCTTCCCAGGTCCTATATTTACATTTCTTTTTTAAATGGGTCATGGATCGGGTCTCGGCCAGGTCGGTGCAAGTCATTGGTTGGGTCACTGGCCTTATTGAGCCAGGCCGGTTATATATATATATATATATATATATATATATATATATATATATATGGAAAAGGCCTCCGTCCTCCATGGGAGGACGGTCACTGTCCTCCAACCTTCCACGTGGGTGCCACGTGTATCTTGGGTGCATTGCTTAGATCATCTTTGGAAAAAAATAAAAACCTTATCTCCACTGTATATATTTTGAATCGTGAAATGTGGATCAATGAGAACCGTCAAACTTTGACTTGTGGGTTAAAAAAAAAAAATTCGATTTTTTTCTTTTAATATTGATCTAAACTATCCACTTGTACTCCACGTGGCACCAAAAAAGTGTTTTGGGTATCACGTGGAGTTCCGCGTGGATCGTGGAAGACGGTCACCGTCCTCCATTGGAGGACCTAACTGACTCCCTATATATATATATATATTGACTTAGTAGATTCTCTAACTCAATTTTTGACAGGACTAGATTTGTTTGACCAAATCCTTTATAGATAGGGTACTTTCCACAAGTTCCCCGAAAGCGCCCATGTCCCAGATTCCTTGAAAACCATTGATTCATTCGAATGAGATGATGGAGATCACTTATCAAACCTATCTTTCACAAAATAGATCTTCAGGTCATGGCCCAACTATCAGACGGCCAATTTTTATTCCATGTGCCACAAATCCCCAAAAAATGGCTTTGATTCATGACACAAATGCTCAAATATGATTTTATGGCCATTTTTTGGGATTTGTGACACTTTGAATCACAAACTGACTGTTTGATGTACACCATGATCTCAAGATCTATTGAGTGAAAGATATTGGTGAAAAAAGATCCCCATCATATGATTCGAAGGATTCAATGGTTTTCAAGGGGCCTGGAATGTCGGCGCGTTTAGAGGTACCCTTATACATATATATATATATATATATATATATATATATATATATATATATATATATATGGAAAAGGCCTCCGTCCTCCATGAGAGGACGGTCACCGTCCTCCAACCTTTCACGTGGAGCTCCACATGGCACCCAAAACACTTTTTGGGTGCCACGTGAACCTTGGGTGCATTGCTTAGATCATCTTTGAAAAAAAAAAAAAAATTAAAAACTCATCTCCACCGTGTATATTTTTAATCGTGAAATGTGGACTAATGAAAATCATTAAACTTTGACTTGTTGGTTAAAAAAAAAAAAATTTAATTTTTTTTAATGTCCATAATGCACGTGGCACCCAAAAAGTGTTTTGGGTGCCACGTGGAGCTCCATATGGATCTTGGAGGATGGTCACCGTCCTCCATTGGAGGACCTAACTGGCTCCCTATATATATATATATATATATATATATATATATATATATATATCTTATTAAATGACCCTAACTTAAAATATCGATTTTAGGCTCGTTATCGTTCTATTTTTTGCAAATGACTTGTCAATTTTGATCTATTCAATGAGACTCATCCAATGAACCTAGTTTTGGAATTTTTTAAGATTGTTAAAGTGCTAAAAAATGACTGTGAAAGATTCAATCGCAGTTAAAGTAATAAAAAATGTTAAAATGTTATTGCTTGGGTTACTCAATCCGTCGAGTACGCTCTACTATTTAGCTTTTCTCTTTTTGTGTTGCGTTTTTTTTAATAGACTTTCGCTAATTTGTAAGTTGCATTTTCAAATTATAGGCAATAGATGGAATATGGAGATATTTGTATTCTAAAAGCAATGAGTATTATTTTATTTCTAAAAAAAAATAAAAATTATAGCAATATTTTTTTTAAAGACTAATATGAAAGAGGGGCCCCATTTTAGGAATTCGCCTTGGGCCCCCAAAATCTCAAGGCCGGCCCTGCATATGAATCTCTATGTAGATGTTGGATTCCGATGAGAGTACTCTACGTAAAGTGCCTTCCCAGCTCCCACATATATATATATATATATATATATATATATATATAAGAGAGAGAGAGAGAGAGAGAGAGAGAGAGAGAGAGAGAGAAGGTCTAACCGTGAATATTTGGATCTTGATCTGCCGTTGGTCTCCACCGTAAGTAGACGCTGACAACAAGGTGTCGCCGATGGTTATATTACTTGACACTTGTACAAATCCTACACATCCAAGATTATAACAACCTGTTCATCCGAAGCCCTATCTACATTGAAAAGGAAAGTCTTTTTAAGTCCTGATATTCAAATAGGTTATAACTAAAAGAGTTAGTGTATAATAGGTATCCACGCATCATGTACATTAAAGCAGGTCATGTATTTGTGCGATTATATGACATTCATGAACTTTCATGTATTGAAAATTCATGTATGTTATACAGTCACAGGGATATGTGGACTGCTGTCCACAACACGAAGAGATGATGTAAAAAGTTACCATAAAATTGTGGAAATACCTGAGAAAATTATATGTTAAAACATAGAGTTAATTAGTAAAACCCGGTAAACATGGAACCAGGCCCATAGGCCATGTTCACAACATCACATGTCAAACCACTTTATGTTCACTATAAAAAAACATAAGACTAGTAGCAGCAGTTTTTCTGTAAAACAAAACAACTGCTGCTATTAGTCCAATCGCTACTAGAAACTGCCGTTATTAGTTTTGTTGCGAACAAAAATTGTCCATACAGCAAGTGCCGCTAAAACACCTTATTTCTTATAGTGATTATAAATAGCCACCTCACTTAATCAAACTAAAATAAATGTAGACCGCTTTGAATCAAACGATGAAATCATTTTTTTCATCCCAATCTTACACACACACACTACAAAAGTTAAGACTATTAGCGACAGTTTTTGTAGCAAAAAATTGTCGCTATAAATAAAAAAACTATTAAAGGCTATTAAGCCTTTTAGCGGCAAAGTTATTAGCGACAATTGTTTTGTTAATAACGGCAATTTTCTGCTGCCGCTAATAGTCTTATTTTTTGTAGGGACATATCGAGATCATCAGTGTATTATCAGACAGTCAAATATTAATTACAGGTGACACAAATATAAAAAAGTGGACGTGATCATGGTGTACCATTAAAGGTGATTCACATTCACTTTTTGCCTCACATGCCATATGGAATCAACAGCTAATCGTAGGCCCATGATCTCAATATCATTTAAGTGGAAGATTAGGATTAAAAACGAACTTCATCATATTATTCAGAGCAATCGATGAATTTTTATGTTCATTTAGTGAGGTGGTTGAAACATGAAGTGGTGTGCCAGCAACACCAACCATTTTATTAATATTTTTATAATATCTTAAATGATCTGATTTCTTATTTTCCCATCTCTTCCCTTCCCCTTTCCACCTTTCCCATTCCATTTCTTATTTCTAATTTCAAAGGCCATAGACGAGCGATCGATGATAACTAAAATGATTGAAAATGATGATAGAAAGTAGAAGCATTCTCTCTCTCTCTCCAAGTTTTTTGTTTTTTTTAATAGGTAAGGTTGAGGTTATACGGTCCTCACTCATTTTATTAAAAATGAAGTAATATAGTGGTGATTTTAAAATTAGTACCCTTGCAAATGCACAAATTTGATGAACGAAGGTGAGTACAAGGGTGTCAAACCACAGGGAAGTGCAAAATTTTAATTAATTTTTAAAAGTATAAAAAGTGAACCTAAGGAAATGTTAAAGGTGAGATTTATCTATAAGGAATACTATCAACTACACAAAATATTATTAATAATATTTAAACAAAGCTTGTGCAAGGAAAACAGTGAATAACCAAACAACGGAGAAAAGATGATCAAGAAGTCCGCTAACCCTAGATTTGTAATTTTTTTTATCAACAACCAAAATATTTCAATAGTAAATTATTTGCCCTCATTTTATTATAAGCATAACGATTCAATAAAAATGTGACTATGATAATCGGCATACACTATCCTAATACTATGGCGTATTCAATCACGATATGAACTATGCGAAAAGCATAACGCATCACAAACATATACCCACAACAAAAAAATCAATCGTACGACATCCATTATTGATCTATAAGATCGATCAAGGTGGAATAACTCTTTTATTGTAGCCGATAACCAAGATCAATCAATATAAATAAGTATTCGATGATAACACAATTTGCACAAACTTAAAGCTATACGATTCAATAATTGTAACAAATATTAACCCTTATTTTACTACAAGCAAAACGATTTGAAAAGAATTAATGTAATTATTAGATTCGGCATACCCTATCCTAACACTATGACGCATTCAATCACGATATGAATCATGCGAAAGGCATAACGTTTCATAAATATATAATCACGATAATGATTATCAATCGTACTACATCCTATATCGGTCTATAAGATCGATTTAGGTGGAATAACTCTTTTATTATAGTCGATAATCAAGATCGACTACTATAAATGAGTATTCGATGATAGCGCAATAAGTACAAACTTAAAATCGTACGATTCAATATTTATAAAAAGAAATGATTGAAATGAAAATAAATTAACTACTCATCTAGGGATTTTAGCCGCTCATCTCCGATCTACACGTAATGCATAAATCCAAAACTATCACTACAAAAAGTAAGACTATTAGCGGTAGCCAAAAACTGCTGCTATTAACAAAAAATTGCAGCTAATACCCTTGCCGCTAATAGACTTAATAGTTTTTTTTATTAATAGCGGCAATTTTTTGGAGTAAAAATTGCCACTATTAGTCTTATTTTTTATGGTGCATCAATAATGTTCTTCAATTATCAAGTGTTTGGATCTTTTATGAAAAGATCTGAAAGTTTACAAAGCCTTGATTTCTAATTATAAACTAATTATTAAAGCTAAAACTAAAAAGAAATTAAACCTAACTAATGGAAAAATATAAAAGAAAAGAAAAGAACAAGAAAAGTTGATCCACCAAAGTGAAGGATAGCTAGCCCTAAACCATGTTTCCTTTTGCATTTCAATCGATTGAATTCCAAAATTTAATTGATTGAACTTAAAATCTAAAATTGGTGGGCTCAAATGTCAATCGATTGATTTTGGAAAATCAATCAATTGAATTTAAATTCAAATTTGAACAACAATTTAGTTGTTATAAACTCAATCGATCGATTTTTGGAAATCAATCGATTGAATTTAAATTCAAATTTGAGCAACAATTTAGTTGTTATAAACTCAATCGATCGATTTTTGGAAATCAATCGATTGAATTTAAATTCAAATTTGAGTGGCAAAAATGGGCGTCATAAACTCAATCGATTGAATTTCATAACTCAATCGATTGATTTAGACCCGTGGCATATTGTAGTTCTCTTCAACAATGACAGGATCAATCAATTTTTTACGAATTTCAGTGCTTCCGTTGGCTTTATGGTTTAATTATGCTCTTTTATGCTTCTGTAAGATCCAACGGATGAAAATACCTGAAACCACACAACAATCATCAGAATGACTTCATTGGATGACCAAATGTAGGTATTACGGTGCGAAACATAGTTATATTTTGGCATAGATCACACCCTCAAACCTGCACTTTGCTAGTCCTCGAGCAAAGAGAATGATAAATATGTTGAAAAAATAAACTAACAACCTAAAAAAAATAATAAATGCCACTTTTGTAGGGAGCATGATTGCATTTAGCATATGCAATAAGCCTTTAAACTCTTAGGTGATCCCTAGTGGAGGAGTTGTGTCTCCTAAGGATTTTTAGTGAAGGCGCCCACAAACTTTCAAAACAATTTCAAAATTATTGATAAAAGAGTTTTCAAAATTCGGTTTATATAATATATATACCTTTAAAATAAAAAATCAGTAATTATTTCAACATGCAACTATTCATTCTCAAATACCGATGCTACGATAATTTCACTATTGCTAATTCCAATTAACCCAATGCTCTGATTCTTAGGCGAATTTTTCATTTATGCCTGGAGTGTCGTGTGTGCATGTGCCAATGCTTAAATTGTTCTATCAATGGATTAATCCATACAAGGAATTATTGAATCCTAAGTTTCGACTCAATCTTCACCTTAAGTATACACTCACAACAAATTCGCTCCGATGACTGATTTACTTTTTCACTTACATGTAAGATGGAGTTACAATACAAACTAAAAGATCTCACATGATACAAGAAATACGGTGCGTCAAAGAATTTTAAAAGTAATCTCATAAGAAATGATGTTTGTATCATAAACATGTTATATCAAGTACCATAGTCATTGCATCATCATTCTCTACAAGGCATTTACCAATCGAGATCGGATCACAAAGGTCTTTACAAAGGTTGTAATGGGGCTCGGGTGAAGGTTATGGAAGAAAGGGAAATTAGATTCAAATTTCTCTGAGAAACTAGAAGAAGATTACAATTGATTTTTTTTTCATTTTTCATTCTTGTGGACACCCCCATTTTGTCTTCTTGGAATATACAAACCTGTTCGATCAACCTTTGACCTTGCCCACGATCTCTAGAAAAGGACTAACCTTCTCTGAAGATTTAAAAATCCTATACGGGGACCATGCACTGACATAATAGTACGTGGTCGAGATCCAGGCTGAAATAATAGCTCTGTGGCTTGGACCCGGCTCAAACCCATGGAAGTCCCGAATTACGCGCTCTGTCTAGCGCGCGTAAATCGATTGCGCACCTCATGGTTGGTGCACAATTGGTCCCTCTTGGATTAGGATTGCACTACCTGAGGACCGCCTTAGGCCTTTATTACGCGCTCCGCTAGGCATGCACAATCATATTGCACACTTCATCACCTGTGCGTAATTAGTCCATTTTGGACTGGCCTTCTATCCTTCTAGAAATCGCCTCGAGACTTGATTGCACGCTCTATCTAGAGCGTGCAATCTATTTATGTGCCCCAACACATGCGCATAATCGGCTCCAAAGTGAACCTGGTCTCTAACTCTCTAGACCGCCAAAACTCTCCCATTAAATGCAGTTAACATGGCGTTTAATTGGATTGAGTGCACTAAATAGATCGCACAATCAGTCTAATTAGACTAGGACTGGGACACTCGACTGAGCCAATTAGCCGATCACTCACTGAGTCGGTCACCGACTCAAAGTGATTGAGCGCCTGAGACAGGGTGCGCAATTATAATTTATTGACCAATTGAGCGCAGCCCACAGGCCACGCAATTGACCAAATACCTATAAATAGATCCCACCACCATGACCTAAAACACACAATTTTTGACACACAATTTTCTCTCTCGACTTTCTCGCTTTCAAGCTTAGGATTTCGCGATTCCTCTTTGCGGCCCTGGCCTCAGGTATATTTTTCTTCTAGCTTTTAATTCTTCTAGTTCTTAGTTCTAGATCTTAGGCTTAGATCTTAGGTTCTAGGTTATAGGCCCTTAATTTCTAGTTCTAAACTTTTAATTCTAGATTTCTTTCGATTCATAATTTTTTTACTTTTTCCTATGGTTCTAGTTCTTAATTATTAGAACCAGTCTTTAGTTTCAGTTTTTAGTTTCCTTTCTGTTTATTTCAATTTTTTTAGATCTTAGAATCTAATTTTTGAATTTAGTTTTTAGCTTTGAACTTCATTCTAAATTTCTAGAGCCTAGGTCTTTGATATTCAAATATTAAGTTCTATGTTCTAGATCTCAATTTCATTTTCAGTCCTAAATTCATTATTTTTAGTTTCGATCTCATAATTTCAGTCTACAGTTCTCAACCCCAATCCTTTAAAATTTATGATCTATAAATCTATAATTTCTAAATTAAAAAGAAGGTTTTCAATCCCTAGCCATCTAATTTGCCCAAGGGAGCTTACGGAGGGTACCCGGGAACGGGGCCGATCCTCCTTAGCATAGTGGACCCAAAACCCCTCTTTTTTTAGAATTATGATAGAATTAGTATATCTCAACTAATTAGAGTTTCGATAGAATTAATTTAATTAATCTAATTAGAATATTTTATTACAATTCTAGTAAGGTTAGTAGTTCTAGTGAGATTACGAAATTAATTAGACTTGTAACATAATTAGGCTTTCATTAGAATTAGAATATCAATTAGATTTATTAAGTTAGAATATTAAGTAAATTAGACTTCAAGTCGGATTAGGAGACTTAATTGGATTAGGATTCCTTGATTAATTAGACTTCTAATAGATTTAAAATTAATTAGATCCCCGATAATATTAAGTAATTAAAACGGTCAAGAGTCATAGCAAGAGTGGGAAAGGTAAAGCAGTTAGAAGAGAAATAGGAAAACTAGCTTGACTAAACTTCTAGGTGACCCAGTGCTGTTGACATCGATCGGTCGATGATTCAGTAAAGAGAACAACCCATACCTCCATCCCGAAAGGCGTGATCAGTGACGTGTTGTAGCGTCACTAAACATCTGCAGCTGGTGATCGCAACGAACTAGATATTTTTTTAGAATTTACCTCTTTATTTTCAGTACTTAATTACTTCTAGAAACACCGCCTTTGCCAGAGTCCACTTGGACCGAATTGGGCCACTCTTTCAGGGGACTGAAAGGGACCCAGAAAAAGTGCATACCAACAGACTAGCAATTGCGATGGAACATATTGTCACCAAAGTTGCTTGTGTTTAGTTAAGTTTCCTTGTCTTCTAGTTAGTTTTCTTTTGTTTTATTACTTTATGCACTTAAGTGTACTGTCGAGAGCACATGAGTATACACCAGAGGCTCAAGATGTCAGGAATACGAAGGATTAGAATCGGTGACCCACCGTTATGGGGGTACCATGATAACCCGATGTATCATGAGCAGCCACCCAAGAGCTCAGCATAATACAACCCGAAAATCAACATGGCTGGCGGTGAGGAAACCCCTTTCACACCCCTGAGCACCAGCCACAATGATGGACACAAAGGCAACGACATTGGGCAGAACTTCACAGCTCGACAACTTGTGGATCTCAGTGTCCAAAAATTACAAAGGGGAGAAGATGAAGCTGACGAACTACTCCACGGCTTAGCCGCAGCATAGGAGACCATCAAGGAACGACGAGACACAAAAGAACGAGAAAGACAAAGACAGGAGAGTCCACCCCTTACTCCGACGACGATATCACCGCACGTGTCACCACCTAGGCACACTCTCCACACTCTCCTCAGCAGCAGACGTCAAGAAAGAGTCCGTTCCTAGACCGCTAAGCAAGACGCCGTCGTGAGAGTAGAGGATCTCCCCAAAATGATCGACGAATACATGACTAAGAAAAACCACCCCGGCTTGTCATTCAGATTTGACAGCTTCTGTCGAGACCTTGAATTTAATCTACCTGCGGGATTCAAGCCTCCGAAATTTAGCAAATACAACGGCACCGGGAAACCAAACCACCATTTGGCATTGTTCTACAATGACTGCCGGCCTATTCGATGATGAGGATTTGCCATTTATCGATGATTCATAAATTGGAGTAATTAAAAGAAATCAATTTATTAATAAGATGGGTTTCTTGTTTTTTGAAGTATTATATTTCAGTGAACTTGTTTTAAGTTTTATGCTGTTTGGTTCCCTAATTGTTTCCTAAAGAGATTTCAGATTATTACAGTTGTCAACGTCAGAATCTTATTTGTTACTTAAAGAGATATCATATTATTACTATTGTCAACATGAGAATCTTCTTTCTAATCAAAGTTATATAATATAAGATTAATCTTATTTTTAATTAATGTTTACAATGCTATGGGTCAAAATAAGATTGAAAGGAAATTAAAAAGCCTTAATTCGCTGAAAACATTAGGTGCTAGGAGCCTCATTCAATCGTGCTTCCCGAACCTTCCGATCCCCACTTTAAAATTCAAATTTTCGAATTAGACCAAACCCTAACCCCCCTCCTTTCACAATGAAACTATAAAAAGACCTAAAATCTTTTATGAAGTAGATTACAGTTGCTCCTTCTTCCACATAGACTACAACCCATAGAGGTTTTAGAAGAATGGGTATTATAAGAAATAGTTTCTCGTTCTTAATGGGAACCGTGTGTGGTATCTACATAGCTCAGAACTACCACGTCCCCAACATAAAGAAGCTCGTGAAAACTGAGATGAGGATGGCCAAGCACATCGAGGAAAACTACCAGAAACCCAAGAAGAGAGACGATGAGGATTAGACATCTATAGGTGATTCATAAATTGGAGTAATTAAAAGAACTCAATTTATTAATCAGATGTGTTTCATGTTTTTTGAAGTTTTATATTTCAGTGAAGTTGTTTTAATTTTTATGCTGTTTGGTTCCCTAATTATTTCTTAAAGAGATTTCAGATTATTACTGTTGTCAACGTGAGAATCTTCTTTGTTTCTTAAAGAGATTTCAGATTATTACTGTTGTCAACGTGAGAATCTTGCTTGTAAGCAGTGTTATATAATATAAGATTAATCTTATTCTTAATTAATGTTACATTGATACGGGTCAAATAGCAAAATAATATTAAAAGGAAATTAAAGAGCCTTCATTCACCGAAAACGTTCGGTGCTAGCAGCCTCATTCAATCGTTCTTCCCGAACCTTCTGATCCCCACTTTTAAACTTAGTTTTTTGAATTTGACTGAACCCTAACCCCCCTCCTTTTACTATGAAACTATAAAAAGCCCTAAAATCTTTTCAGAAGTAGATTATTGTTGCCCCTTCTTCTACATAGACTACAACCCATAGAGGTTTCTGAATAATGGATATTATAAGTAGTTTCTCGTTCTTAATGGGAACTGCGTGTGGTATCTACATAGCTCATAACTACAATGTCCCCAACATAAAGAAGCTCGCCAAAACTGGGAAGTTGATGGCCAAGCACGTTGAGGAAAACTACCGGAAACCTAAGAAGAGAGACGATGAGGATTTGACATCTATAGGTGATTTATAAATTGGAGTAATTAAAAGAACTCAATTTATTAAGCATATGGGTTTCTTATTTTTTTAAGTATTATATTTCAGTGAAGTTGTTTTAATTGTTTCACTGTTTGATTCCCTAATTGTTTCTTAAAGAGATTTCAGATTATTACTGCTGTCAGTGTGAGAATCTTGTTTATAATCAGTGTTATTTAATATAGGATTAATCTTATTCTTAATTAATGTTACATTGCTATTGTAATATCTCGGATATTTTGAACCCGATTTTGATTACCTCGATAAGCGTGCCCAAAAAAGTTATGGGATGAATTAGGATTATTTGGGTAGGTTAACTTAAAAGAAGGAGATTGGTCAAAAGAATTCGAGTTTGGACTTGAGGAAGTCCTATTTTTGGTAACATATACACTAAGGATATGTATGTGCTCAACATTGAAAATAAATTCAAGTTAAGTGGATAGGATTTGTAAATAAAAGATCATGATATATTGAGAAAATATCATGATATTTTGGTGTGATAGTTTTGTATTATAAAGAGAGAAGAGTGTAGGAGAAGTTTCATTCTCCTCCCTTTCGTAAGAACCAAAGCTGGAAGCTCTTACATTTTCCTTGTTGGCTTTGCTTAAATCCCTTGTGATTACACTCACTCTCCCCATCTCAGCCGTAGACAAGCCTTGAGTGCAGGCCCTATTTTGCTTTGATATATTGAGAAAGAAGGATAGGGGAGAGTAGAACTTTTGTGTGTGAATTTTGGGCTGACTGTGGCTCTAGCAGCAAGGTTGGTGATGGACTGAATCTGGAGTCCAACTAGTTAAGGCTGGGGAGATTGATCCGGTGCTTGGAAATTGGATCATTCGGAGCCGCAAGAGTCGACCTTGAAAGGTAGGCTTTTAAATTATTTTGCTAATTAGGTTAGATTAGATAATATGTGAATGAAAGACAGAAGTTAGTTTGGTTTTTGGAAGAAAAATCAAGTTAAGAAGAACCAATTTCGAATAGCACAGACCTGGAGAAATTCGAAGTTCAAATTCAAATTCGAACTTCAAATTCAAAATTCGAACGAAAATAGATTCGAGGTTCGAATTTTGGAAGAATTCGATGTTCGAATTTAAATTCGAACATCGAATTCAAATTCAAACTTCAAATTTGGAATTCGATGATCGAATTTTGTCCTATTTCTAGCCTTCAAAATTTTCTTGGAAAATTTGTGGGGAGCTTTTGTCTAGACTTGTAGACCCCATTAACACTTGTGTGGTGTTAATCTTTGTAGGTTCTATATAGAATGAGTCTACTGTGAGGGCCTTTGTGCGAGCTTAGACCGACTCAAAGTCAAAGGTAGGGGAACCTTGAAACTTATTGCGTTTTGTCCTAAGTATTTGATAACCTATTTTTAAGCATAAACTCTGGAATTATTTGAACATAGCATGAATTTGTGTAGTATTAGTTTGATTTAAGGAACTTCGAAATAAACTTTTGGAAGCACATATGAACTATGAAATCTTAGAAATTCCGAACGTCACCTTTGAATCTAATTATGATTAGAACTCTGAAATCTGGAAATGTATTAATTACATAAAATCCGATATATTTAGTATCCACATTTGATTTGAGGTTAATTAGAACAAAACCCTAGATTCTATGAACTGTATTGACGATAAATCTGCCTAGCGCAAGCTTCCCTCATGACGCAGGGGCTTGTTGCACTTTCAGAAAAAAGGTTCATTGAACGACGATGGTTAGTAGGGTTTCCCATCGGTAATACTTTCGCTCTCATCATATACTAATTTGAATATAATTCTATGATTCGATCCATTTGACCATTCCGGACTGCTTAATTTGATTTTTCAATGTGGGCATTTGAGTACTTTGATAACCTAATTTGATCACATTCTAGTTAGTTCACCTTGAGTCACAATGAGGTATGTTTCCTAGCACGTGACACTTGGGGTATGCATCCATGTACGGATGCAACCCACTATGGCCCCATAGGGTGCCACACGCAGTACATCCAGGTTACTATGGATCCCGTCTCTTGACTGCGTGCCTTGTGAAGCCATCGCACTGTGACCCATGTTCCTTTGCTTTAAACTTGTTGCTTTCACTTGGATTCCGAACTTTTGTTTAGGAAGGGTCTCCTTGTAGACCTGTTTGTCTATGTTTTATATTTTCGAGGACGAAAATTTCTAAGGAGGGGAGAATGTAATATCCCAAATATTTTGAACCCGATTTCGATTACCTTGGTAAGCGTACCCGGAAAAGTTATGGGATGAATTAGGATTATTTGGGTAGGTTAACTTAAAAGAAGGAAATTTGTCAAAGGAATTCGGGTTTGGAGTTGAGGAAGTCCTATTTTTAGTAACATATACACTAAGGGTATGTGCTCAACACTGAAAATAAATTCAAGTTAAGTGGATAGGATTTGTAAATAAAAGATCATGATATTTTGAGAAAATATCATGATATTTTGAGAAAATATCATGATATTTTGGTGTGATAGTTTTGTATTATAAAGAGAGAAGAGTGAAGGAGAAGTTTCATTCTCCTCCCTCTTGTAAGAACCAAAGCTGGAAGCTCTTGCATTTTCCTTGTTGCCTTTGCTTAAATCCCTTGTGATTATACTCACTCTCCCCATCTCAGCCGTAGACAAGCCTTGAGTGCAGCCTCTGTTTTGCTTTGATATATTGAGAAAGAAGGATAGGGGAGAGTGGTACTTTTGTGTGTAAATTTTGGGCTGACTGTGGCTCTAACAATTAGGTTAGATTAGATAATATGTGAATGAAAGACAAAAGTTAGTTTGGTTTTTGGAAGAAAAATCAAGTTAAGAAGAACCAATTTCGAACAACACAGACCTGGAGAAATTTGAAGTTCGAATTCAAATTCAAAGTTCGAATTCAAAATTCGAACATCGAAAATAGATTCGAGGTTTGGACTTTGGATTTCCTGACTGATGCATTTTTGGAAGAATTCGATGTTCAAATTTAAATTCGTCGAATTTGGAATTTGATGATCGAATTTTGTCATGTTTCTGGCCTTCAAAATTTTCTTGGAAATTTTGTGGGGAGCTTTTGTCTGGACTTGTAGACCCCATTAACACTTGTGTAGTGTTAATCTTTGTAGGTTCTATATAGAATGAGTCCACTGTGAAGACCTTTGTGTGAGCTTAGACCGACTCAAAATCAAAGGTAGGGGAACCTTGAAACTTAATGCATTTTGTCCGAAGTATTTGATAACCTGTTTTTAAGCATAGACTCTGGAATTATTTGAACATAGCATGAATTTGTGTAGAATTACTTTGATTTACGGAACTCCAACTAAACTTTTGGAAGCACATATGAACTCTGAAATCTTAGAAATTCCAAACCTCACCTTTGAATCTAATTAGAATTTAGAACTCTGAAATTTGGAAATGTATTAATTACATAAAATCTTATATGCTTAGTATCCGCATTTGATTTGACGTTAATTAGAACGAAACCCTAGACTATATGAACCGTGTTGACGGAAAATCAGCCTAGCGCAAGTTTCCCTCATGACGCGGGGGCTTGTTGCACTTTAAGAAAAAGGATTTATTGAACGACGATGGTTAGTAGGGTTTCCCATCGGTAATACTTTCGCTCTCATGATATATTAATTTGAGAGGTAATCTTAAGTTATAAAATTAAGATATTTAACTACAGAAGCATGCATGAAATTCAAATCTGAAACCATAAGAACTTTAGACCTGTTTGATTTCTCTTCCGTCATACTATTTTAGAATTGGAAGTTAGTAAATCAAGGCATGTTTTGAAAACTATATCTGATCCGATTTTAGTCTTTGAAAACCATTGCTTATGACAAAATGTGAATATATGAGTTTCCTCTACTGAGCTTCGATGTTAGCTCACCCCAACTATAGTCACAGGTGCTGAGACAGACTTAGGCTCCGATGACCTTGATCTAGAGGACTCTGACTAATTCCTGAGGACGAGCCAGAGATCCTAGCGGAGGAGTTCTTTCCCTGATTTAGGTTTACTAGCTTGGTATACTTTTGGTTTTAGAATCATTTTGAATTATGGGCCCAAGGCCTTGTTTTGATATATTTGATATCATTTTGAGGTACCATCATTAGGAACCATTGTTTAGGTGATTGCATTGGCCATCACCGATGATTCTTCTTGGTTCCTTTTTGAGATATATTTTGTATGAGCTTTTGTTTTTGTCTTACTAGTTTTGCTTTTGTTTGGAGCTTATGCATATGTTGCTGGTTTTATTTTGATAATTAACTTCTGTTCGGCTTTTTGAGAAATCAATAAGTTGGCGAACCGACCTTTCCTATACCATGAGGATTGGAAAAGTTGGGTTATCACAGCTATGGGTCTAATTCAACAAAATAAGATTGAAAGGAAATTAAAAAATCTTTATTCGCAGAAAACATTCGATGCTAGCAGCCTCATTCAATCGTGCTTCCCAATCCTTCCGATCCCAACTTTAAAACTAAAATTTTAGAATTCGACCAAACCCTAACCCCCTCCTTTTACTACGAAACTACAAAAAGCCCTAAAATCTTTTCAGAAGCAGATTACTATTGCTCCTTCTCTTACATGGAGTATGACCCATATATGTTTCAAAACAATGGGTTTTATAAGGAGTAGCTTCTCGTTCTTAATGGGAACTATGTGTGGTATATACATAGCTCAGAACTACAACGTTCCCAACGTAAAGAAGCTCGTCAAAACTGGGATGCTGATGGCCAAACACATCTAGGAAAACTTTCGAAAACCCAAGAAGAGAGACGAGGAAGATTAGCCATCTATAGGTGATTCGTAAATGAGAGAAATTAAAAAGCATTTATTAATCTGATGGGTTTCTTGTTTTTTTAAGTATTATATTTCAGTGAACTTGTTTTAATTTTTATTATATTTGGTTCGCTAATTTTTTCTTAAAGAGATTTCAGATTATTACTGTTGTTAACGTGAGTGTCTCATTTGATTCTTAAAGGGATTTCAAATTATTACTGCTGTCAACATGAGAATCGTGTTTGTAATCTATGTTATAAAATATAAGATTAAACTTATTCTTAATTAGTGTTACATTGCTATGGGTCAAATTCAGCAAAATAAGATTGAAAGGAAATTAAAAAGCATTTATTCGTCGAAAACAATAGGTACTAGCAGCCTCATTCAAACGTGCTTCCCGAACCTTCCGATCCCCACTTTAAAACTCAAAATTTTGAATTCGACCAAACCCTGAACCCCCTCCCTATACTATGAAACTATAAAAGGCCCTAAAATCTTTTCAGAAGCAGATTACTGTTGCTCCTTCTACATAGACTACAACCCATAGAGCTTTTAGAAGAATGGATATTATAAGCAGTAGTTTCTCATTCTTAATGAGAACTGCATGTGGTATCTAAATAGCTTAGAACTACAACGTCCCCAACATAAAGAAGCTCACCAAAACTGGGATGCTGATGGCCAAGCACATCGAGGAAAGCTCCTGGAAACCCAAGAAGAGAGGCGATGAGGATTAGCCCTCTACAGGTGATTCATAAATTGGAGTAAATAAAAGTACTCAACTTATTAATAAGATGGGATTCTTGTTTTTTGAAGTATTATATTTCAGTGAACTTGTTTTAATTTTTAGGCTGTTTGGTTCCCTAATTGTTTCTTAAAGAGAATTCAGATTATTATTGTTGTCAACGTGAGAATCTTATTTGTTTCATAAATGGATTTCAGATTATTACTGTTTTCAACGTGAGAATCTTGTTTGTAATCAGTGTTATATAATATAAGATCAATCTTGTTCTTAATAAATGTTACATTGCTATCTGTCAAATTCAGCAAAATAAGATTGAAAGGAAATTAAAAAGCATTTATTCACTGAAAACAATAGGTGCTAGCAGCCTCATTCAAACGTGCATCCCGAACCTTCCGATCCACTTTAAAACTCAAAATTTTGAATTCGACCAAACCCTAACCCCCCTCCTTTAACTATGAAACTATAAAAGGTCCTAAAATCTTTTAAGAAGCAAATTACTGTTGCTCCTTCTACATAGACTACAACCCATAGAGCTTTCAGAAGAATGGGTATTATATGGACTAGTTTCTCATTCTTAATGGGAACTGCATGTGGTATCTACATAACTCAGAACTACAACGTCCCCAACATAAAGAAGCTCACCAAAACTGGGATGTTGATGGCCAAGAACATCGAGGAAAGCTCCCGGAAACCCAAGAAGAGAGGCGATGAGGATTAGCCCTCTATAGGTGATTCATAAATTGGAGTAATTAAAAGTACTCAATTTATTAATTAGATGGGTTTCTTGTTTTTTGAAGTATTATATTTCAGTGAAGTTGTTTTAATTTTTAGGCGGTTTTGTAATAGCCCGAAAAATCTCGTTGAACTATGACCTCGGGATTCGTGTCCGATTGGTCTTAGGTTTGACCATGAGATAGTTCCTTGATGAACTTAGGGTGAGGTGAGCGGATGTGATGTGTGAACCAGTGTAGAAGAGTGGAGAGATAGAGGAGTGTGTAGAGTAGCATACACTGATGGGTGTGTATGTGCTCCACACCGAGAAAAGAGATAAGATAAAAAGGGTTGAAAACCCTAACTTTCATGTTTTGGTGGTTGAGAGAAGTAAAGAAGAGAGAGAAAGAGAGGAGTAAGAGAGGAGTTATTGTGGGTGATTGGAAGAAGGATTCAAGCATTAAAGAGGCCGGATTTGACGCAAGGAATCCGTTAGAAACCAAAGCTGGAACCCTAGCCTTCCAACCATTTGATTTGAAATCAACTCGAGATCTAGTTAAGGTAAAATTTTGTAAATAAGATGCATAGATTATAGGGTTAAGTTGCAGAAATGTGGTTAAATCATAGGATAATGGCTTAGAAAAATAGAAGAAAAGTATGGAAAAGATTGGGAAGAACAATGAAGGAATTGGACCGACAATTTCGATTAATCGAAATTGGGTTTCATTAATCAAATTGGCCAGAAGTTGAAGAGTCGAGGACGATTTCATTAATCGAATTGATTCGATTAATCGATTTTTGATTTCGATTAATCGATTTGGGAATCGATTAATCGATCGAGAACCTCCAAAGGACCCTGGGTTAAAGGAAATGATTGAGGAAAATCGACTAATCGAAATGGGATTTGATTAATCGATTTGGTTTTCGATTAATCGATTTGGAATCGATTAATCAACTTGTGAAACTCAACGTCGAATCGAGGGTCTACTTTATGAAGAAGGATTTCGATTAATCAAATTGGATTCGATTAATCAATGAAAACTCAATCGTCAACAAGAAATTTGCTTATGAAGAAGAATTTCGATTTATCCAAATTGGATTCGATTAATCGAATGAAAACTCGACTGTTCGAACTGAGTATGGACTTTGCCAAGAGTAGAATTTCGCTTAATCGAAATTGCTTCGGTAAATCCATATTGACTTTCGATTAATCTATTTTGGAATTCGATTAATCGACTGTAGTAAACTATGTTGACTTTTGGTTTGACTTTAAGATTCTTGGGGGATCTTATACCTTCTTTATTGCATCCTTTGTGATGTGTTTCACCTGTGATATGGTACCATAGGTGATACGTGTGGACTAGTGCACAAGGAGTCACGTGGGACCTTGATGCATTGATCAAGTGAAGACTTGAGGTAGGGAACACCTTGAACATGTACTTTATTTTACAAGAGCATGTATGTAGTGATATCGTTTTCCATTCAAATATATTATTTCTTAAAGAATTGTGAAAAGAGAGTGTGTGTGATATTCATGAGAGTAATCAAACGAGCATTCCCCAGGGGATGAAGAAGTAAAGAGATAAGGGCATCGTGTGATGTAGTAAATGGATACATCCTGTGGATGTATCCAAGGATTGAATCATGTTCGACAGGGCCTAATCGATATAAAATAGCACACTTACGGTGAATAACTATATGTAAGGCAATCGATATTTTGTTATTTGAGGTTTGATAGGTTGCGTGGCGGGATATCCAGGGATATCCGTGCCGATACGGTGGCAAACAAACTGAGGCGTGAGGCTTATCCAGACATAGTAAGCACACCCTGTGGGTGTTGATTGAGACAAGTGAAACGCCACCAATCCCTGGGAAAGGGGCTTGGTATCGTATGGTATTCCTGAGGAATACATTAAAACTATCTATATAGATGACGATGAAGGGTATCTCATCGGGGCTCGATTATATTGCTCGGGGATTATTTAAGTTGAAAGTTTAAGTTTTGCTTTAGGCCTTTCAAAGATTATTCATGAGCAAATGAAAATATAAGTAATCAACAAAACGAAATGCTTTTAACTGCTTTCATCAACAATCGCATAGATACATCATGCATGACATATCATAGAATATATGTGAGTTATAATTTATATATTCGAGTGATGTTTGTTCCCTATTGAGCTAGGATGTAGCTCACCCTATAGACTATACGTCGCAGGTCCACTATTATCAATCGCCATGCTCAGGAGACGCCGATCCCATGTAGCCTGGATCTTGCGGTCGGAAGAGTTGGAGCCACCTCCGGAGGACTTCTTCAGAGGACTCACAGCCACTTTGAGGGATTTTACAGAGAGTTTTGTACGGCTTGGTATGTCAAGCCTTGATTTTGTTAAAACCATGTATATAAGGTTTTGGATTATTCTTTAGGGGCGAACCATCCGTGATGATTTCTATCATCGATGGTTCGGATCGGTTCTCCATTCATGTAGAGGCATGAGGGTAGAACTGTCTTTTGGAAAGTTAATTAATATAGATTTAAATTCCACAATTTCATTTATAGTACTTTTGATGCTTGATATACCAGTGTTCCGTGCTTAGCTAAGGGCACGGTCAAGATGATCGTGCTGATGGCACGGGTTTCGGGGTGCCGAAATCCGGGCTGTCACAGGTTTGGTTCCCTAAGTGTTTCTTAAAGGGATTTCAGATTATTATTGTTGTCAACGTGAGAATCATGTTTGTTGCTTAAAGGGATATCAGATTATTACCATTTTCAACGTGAGAATCTTGTTTGTAATTAGTGTTAGATAATATAAGATCAATCTTATTCTTGATAAATGTTACATTGCTATCTGTCAAATTTAGCAAAATAAGATTGAAAGGAAATTAAAAAGCATTCATTCGCCGAAAACAAGAGGTTCTAGCAGCCTCATTCAAACGTGCATCCCGAAACTTCCTATCCCCACTTTAAAAATCAATTTTTTGAATTCGACCAAACCCTAACCCCCCCCCTTTTACTATGTAACTATAAAAGGCCCTAAAATCTTTTCAGAAGTAGATTATTGTTGCTCTTCTACATAGACTACAACCCATAGTGCTTTCAGAAGAATGACTATTATAGGGAGTAGTTTCTCGTTCTTAATGGGAACTGCGTATGGTATCTCCAACACTCAGAACTACAATGTCCCCAACATAAAGAAGCTCACCAAAACTGGGATGCTAAAGGCCAAGCACATCGATGAAAGCTCCCGAAAACCCAAGAAGAGAGGCGATGAGGATTAGCCATCTATAGGTGATTCATAAATTGGAGTAATTAAAAGAACTCAATTTATTAATCAGATGGTTTCCATGTTTTTTGAAGTATTATATTTCAGTGATCATGTTTTAATTTTTATGTTGTTTGGTTCCCTAATTGTTTCTTAAAGAGATTTCAGATTATAATTGTTGTCAACATGAGAATCTTGTTTGTTTCTTCAAGGGATTACAGATTATTATTGTTTTCAACGTGAGAATCTTGTTTGCAATATGTGTTATATAATATTAGATCAATCTTATTCTTAATATATGTTACATTGATATCTGTCAATTTCAGAAAAATAAGATTGAAGGAAATTAAAAAATCGTTATTCGCCGAAAACATTCGGTGCTAGCAGCCTCATTCAATCGTGCTTCTCGAACCTTCCGATCTCGACTTTAAAACTGAAAATTTTGAATTCGACCAAACCGTAACCCCCCTCCTTTTACTATGAAACTATAAAAAGCCTTAAAATCTTTTTGGAAGCATATTACTGTTGCTCCTTCTTCTACATTGACTTCAACCCATAGAAGTTTTAGAAGAATTGGTATTATAAGGATTGGTTTCTCGTTCTTAATGGGAACTGTGTGTAGTATCTACAAAGGTCAAAACTACAATGTCCCCAACATAAAAAAGCTCTCCAAAATTGGGATGCTAAGGGCCAAGCACATCGAGGAAAACTATCGGAAACCTAAGAAGAGAGATGATGAGGATTACCCATCTATTGATGATTGATTAATTTGAGTAATTAAAAGAAATCAATTTATTAATCAGATGGGCTTCTTGTATTTTTAAGTAATATATTTCAATGAACTTGTTTTGATTTTTAAGCTGTTTGGTTCCCTAATTGTTTCTTAAAGAGATTTTAGATTATTACGGTTGTCAACATGAGAATCTCATTTGTAATCAGTGTTATATAATGTAGGATTAATCTTATTCTTAATTAATGTTGCATTGCTATGGGTCTAATTCAGGAAAAAAAGATTGAAAGGAAATTAAAAGGCCTTTATTTACCGAAAACATTCGATGCTAGTAGCCTCATTCAATCGTGCTTCCCAAACCATCCAATCCCCACTTTAAAACTCAAATTTTCGAATTCGACCAAACCCTAACCCCCCTCCTTTCACTATGAAACTATAAAAAGCCCTAAAGTCTTTTCAGAAGTAGATTACTATTGCTCTTTCTTCTACATAGACTACAACCCGCAGAGGTTTCAGACGAATGGGTATTATAAGTAGTTTCTCATTCCTAATGGGAACTGTGTATGGTATCTACATAGCTCAGAACTACAACGTCCCCAACATAAAGTAGCTAACAAAACTAGGATGCTGATGGCCAAGCATATCGAGGAAAACTATCGGAAACCCAAGAAGAGAGATGATGAGGGTCTGACATCTATAGGTGATTCATAATTTAGAGTAATTAAAAGAACTAAATTTATTAATTAGATCGGTTGCTTGTTATTTGAGGTATTATATTTCAGTGAAGTTGTTTTAGTTTTTATGCTGTTTGGTTCCCTAATTGTTTCTTAAAGAGATTTCAGATTATTACTGCTGTCAGCGTGAGAATCTAATTTGTAATCAGTGTTATATAATACAAGATTAATCTTATTCTTAATTAACGTTACATTGCTATGGGTCTAATTTAGCAAAATAAGATTGAAAGGAAATTAAAAAGCCTTTATTCGTAGAAAACATTCGATGCTAGCAGCCTCATTCAATCGTGCTTCCCAAATGTTCCAATCCCTACCTTAAAACTAAAAGTTTAAAATTTGACCAAACCCTAACCCCCCTCCTTTTACTATGAAACTATAAAAAGCCCTAAAATATTTTTAGAAGCAATTTGTTGTTGCTCCTTCCCTTGCATGGAGTATAACCCATAGATATTTCAGAAGAATGGGTATTATAAGGAGTAGTTTCTCGTTCTTAATGGGAACTGCATGTGGTATCTACATAGCTCAAAACTACAACGTCCCTAACATAAAGAAGCTCGTCAAAACTGGGATGTTGATGGCCAAACACATCGAGGAAAACTTTTGAAAACCCAAGAAGAGAGATGATGAGGATTAGCCATCTATCAGTGATTCGTAAATTGGAGAAATTAAAAAGCATTTATTAATCTGATGGGTTTCTTGTTTTTTTAAGTATTATATTTAAGTGAACTTGTTTTAATTTTTATGTTGTTTGGTTCCCTAATTTTTTCATCAAGAGATTTCAGATTATTACTGTTGTAAACGTGAGTGTCTCATTTGTTTCTTAAAGGGATTTCAGATTATTACTGTTGTCAACGTGAGAATCGTGTTTGGAATCTATGTTATAAAATATAAGATTAATCTTATTCTTAATTAGTGTTACATTGCTATGCGTCAAATTCAGCACATTAAGATTGAAAGGAAATTAAAAAGCATTTATTCACCGAAAACATTAGGTGCTAGCTGCTTCATTCAAACGTGCTTCCCGAACCTTCAGATCCCCAATTTAAAACTCAAAATTTTGAATTCGACCTAACCCTAACCCCCCTCCTCTTACTATGAAACTATAAAAGGCCCTAAAATCTTTTCAAAAGCAAATTACTGTTGCTCCTTCTACATAGACTACAACCCATAAAGCTTTCAGAAGAATGAGTATTATAAGGAGTAGTTTCTCATTCTTTATGGGAACTGCATGTGGTATCTACATAGCTTCGAACTACAGCGCCCCCAACATAATGAAGCTCACCAAAACTGGGATGCTGATGGCCAAGCACATTGGGGAAAGCTCCCGGAAACCCAAGAAGAGAGGCGATGAGGATTAGCCCTCTATAGGTGATTCATAAATTGGAGTAATTAAAAGTACTCAATTTATTAATTAGATGGGTTTCTTGTTTTTTGAAGTATTATATTTCAGTAAACTTGTTTTAATTTTTAGGCTGTTTGGTTCCCTAATTGTTTCTTAAAGAAATTTCAGATTATTATTGTTGTCAACGTGAGAATCTTGTTTGGTTCTTAAAGGGATTTTAGATTACTACTGTTTTCAAAGTGAGAATCTTTTTTGTAACTAGTGTTATATAATATAAGATCAATCTTATTCTTAATAAATATTACATTGCTATCTATCAAATTTAGCAAAATAAGATTAAAAGGAAATTAAAAAGCATTTATTCTCCGAAAACATTAGGTTGTAGCAGCCTTATTCAAACGTGCATCTCGAAACTTCCGATCCCCACTTTAAAACTCAAATTTTCGAATTCGACCAAACCCTAACCCTCCACCTTTTATTATGAAACTATAAAAGGCCCTAAAATCTTTTTAGAAGCAGATTACTGTTGCTCTTCTACCTAGACTAAAACCCATAGAGCTTTCAGAAGAATGGCTATTATAGGGACTAGTTTCTCGTTCTTGATGGGAACTGCGTGTGGTATCTACATAGCTCAGAACTACAACGTCCCCAAGATAAAGAAGCTCACCAAAATTGGGATGCTGAAGGCCAGGCAGATCGAGGAAAGCTCCCAGAAACCCAAGAAGAGAGGCAATGAGGATTACCCATCTATAGGTGATTCATAAATTGGAGTAGTTAAAAGTTTATTTATTATAGTGTCACTCTTAAAATTCCTCTTATGTGCTTGTTCAGAATTTTATGCTTTCTTGTTTCTACACAGCATGGTTCAAAATTTCAGTTTCGGTCGGCACCATTGTAGTCAAATGGCATATGCGACCCTATGCGATGGCATAGGGCCATCGCATATGCGGTTTGCATATGCCATTATGCCATGGCATAACTTTTTTTTTTTTCAAAAAATTCTCAAAAAATCCAAAAAAAATCTCAAAGTATCACATATTGATCAATAATATGTTTTGTGTTAAGTTTGGGCTCTATTAATTTTGTAGTGTATAGAATGCGAAATAAAAGTATATAACCTATAAGTTAGAAATGAAAATATAAATTTCATTAATGTTAAACAAAATAGTACAAAAATGAACATAAGAACATGCAAAAAAGAAGGAAAAGAGTATATTTTAAGTTCAAACCCACAATGATACATCAGTATAAGGTTGAAGGGAAAAAATAAATTTCATTAAAAAATAAGTTTAAATAGTACAAAAACATAGTGGACCATACACAAGAGAAGGAAAAGATTAAAGAGAAAAATTATTGTAAAATAAAGAGCATTAGGAAAAGAAATCCCATATTTATAGGGCTTGGGGAAGCTTGAAAAGCAAAGACAAAAAATAAAAATAAATAAAAAACTTATAGTGGAGAAGTATGCCATGGCATACACTGTATGCAATGGCATACAGTCGCATATGTGACAGTATGCCATGACATACTATTGTAAGCGATGGCATACTTACCTGTATCGCATATGCCATCATGGCATATGCAATACAGCCATCCAAAATAGCATATGCGATCACATAATGGCATATGCGATACAACCATCCAAAACACATTGTCATACCAAATTTTTGCATTTCTACTTTCTTGTTTATATGGTTCTACGTATCCTTTGTGTTTTCAAACTCGCCCATATAGAATCTTGTTTCACTATGTCTAATCATTTAAACTCTGAAGCTATCATATCTTCTTTATACCAAATTCAGTTTAAATGGGTCTTAAACTCTTGTTTTATATTGTGACAGTTGACATCATAAAGTCAATGGTAGTAGACAAGCTACCCAATGACTTGGAATGAATGGAAACTTCAATGGAGCAGCTGCTTGCTCTCATCGATGATGTCTACAAATATGTAGATGGCGTTGCGGTGAGAGCCTTGATACCACCATTTATTTTTCTTTTTTCTCAGGGCTGCTAGGTAAGGTGGGATTGGTGCAGTGAGCCCAATTTAGGCATGTGTATGTTACCGTTGAAGCTGACTTTGAACCCAAATTAGGCCCGTGTATCCTGCCTTGAAGTTGAGCCTGAACCCAAATTAGGCCCGTGTATCCTGCTCTATGTTCTCTGCCTAGTTTCGATTTGCAAACAGGTTTGCCCGTATAAAAAAAAACCAAAAATTTCAGGAACATGGAAAAGAGGTCCCAAAGAAGAGGACTCAACAATGGGGCTTGCAGATCTTGTGACAGAAATCAAATACAATCTTGATTTGAAGTAAGCTATCTATTTTCAGTTTGTCTCATCTTACATCTAGGGTGAATTTTATACCATAAAAAATTTGTATATTCTTTTGGCTTTGAGCCCACACGTTAATCTTTTTCTACTTTTTAATCAGAAATAAGCTTGGTTTCTTTTGACCTTTTACTTATATCCCAGCTAAGTTTATGTTCGAATTTTTAAGCCACTGGGGCATCAATTGCTTATCCCAAATGTTTTGACATGTTGATATGTTTTTAAGCATTCATCACCTTGTGAAGGACTAATGATGATTGGACAGTGATAGTAAGTGGGACACTGTTAATCATAAGTGGCACAGTCCACACCCAACTTCATCCGAATAAGCTGATAAATGCTGCTCAAGGGGCCCAAGGTTGAGAAGGTCACAGGTTCAATCCCAGCTGGGGTTGTCAAAAAACAATTAACCAGGATAAATTATACTAAAAGTATATCACATACCCACAAGCACTGGATTTTCTCGACTTTTCATCTTTTCGAAATATGAATCAATTTCTTTCATGTACCGCCTAACGCTAAGACTCATGGGTTTGTTGTGTTATTTCTTTTAGGTGGTGCGTACATAATCCTTTTCCAGAACTATAAGAGAAGCTACAGGTTTTGACTAGAGGAAAAGCAGTGACAAAGTAGAGCCTAAAAGAGTTTATTGAAGGATTGGATTTTCCGCTGAAAGTGATGGCTACTCTTTTGAACCTCCCATTGAAGATTCCTCATATTTGCACTCATGTTGCCATCAATTGCTTCAGTTGATTACCTTAATTTGTTACAGCTAAATGGTATTGCAAGAATTTCATTGGACTCTTTGGATGTGAATGCAGAGAAAAGTAGAAAAAAATTTGTCCATTTGTAATATCATGAATTTATATAGGGTTGTATATGCATAGAATTTAAATATTGATTTATTTGCAATAATTATAAATGATGCTTTACATTTAAATCAGATGATGGAGATCATTTTCATCATAATCTTCTACCCAATGAATCTTGAGCTAAGGAGTCTACCATTAGTTGGTCAAATTATGATTCCATGTGGCAGAAAACCCAAAAAGTGAACATGATCATGGGAGTACGTCAAACATGGTTCTTGGATCACTTTTCGAGATGTGTGGCATGTGAATCAAAATCTAATCGACTAATTGTAGACCCATGATCTCAAGATCTATTAGGTCAAAGATCGGGGTGTAAAAAATCCCCATTGTCTGATTCAAAGCAGTCAAGGTTATTTGGTCGGAGAGTCCATCATTGTAAGGGGTAACAATTAAAGGAAACACAAAAGCAGGGACACCAGTAAATATGTGAAACACAGGGGGCAGAGTGTAAATAAGACATCTTAGGGAGGTAAATGCAAAAAAAACAGAGTGTAAATAAGACATATCTTAGGGAGGTAAATGCAAAAAAAAAAAGATCATAATAATATGAATGTGTTCTAAATGACATGGTTCTTGATCAGGTTTTCCGATCTAAGGTGGTGGTCTCAGCTTCTATGGTTATGTTTCATCTTCATTCTACTGCTTACTTGTTTGTGAGTTATCTCATTTCAATTAGTATGGTATTTAATTATAAGAGTTTATCTAACCTTAAATATAAACATTGTGGATGTAAGTCTTTAGTGGTTATACCAGATTTCTTTTTTCGAGTAAATTGTAGTAATAATTACTTTTTTTTTCCCTTTTTTTTTTTAGTTTCTTTAAATTATTGGTTTCATCAGTACATCAGCAATCTGAGGCACAGACTTCTCTATAACGGGCCAATTTGCATTTGTTGTGAATAGACACCATGGGTCAAAATCTCGGACGATACCATTAAGTATCGTCCAATACATAATGGTATCGCTGGCCAGCGATACAAGATATATTGGGTACGTATCGGTGATACATACCCAATATATGTGATTTATTTCATTGTATCGCCAATAAATTGAATATATTGGCGATACCGATACGTATCGTCTCGGCATTGATGGTGGGCGATACGTATCTGAAAACCGAGATTTTAATCCATGATAGACAAGGAAGTTTCTCAATATTAAACAAATATGTTGCTTCCATGGTGAATTAAAAACATGAAATCAGATAAGCATGATCCAATCTCATTATTTAATTCAAAGTACTAATAAAAAGTAGAACAGAAACTTGAGGGGGCGATGTTGATTACTAACCTGTTGAAAGTAAAGGTTCCGAATTTCCTCAGCACACACAACATTTCCTTGCTCCTCCTCCAATGATGCCCATGTCATCCCTGTTACTTAACTTTGAGAATTTATGTTCAGTGAGGATCTAAATAATCTCCTAGCAGCGGACATATTGCCAATTCTCTGCTCTAAAACACCCCAAGCCTGCAACAGATGCAATTAATTCCAATTGGAACGAAGTATCAGCTTGCAAAATCTCTTTAAAAGAAGGCCCATTCCGATTATAATGGAGTAATCCAACTTATCCAAGTCAAAATTATAAGCATGGGAATCCAATATAGTCAGCCAAATGGTGAGAACTGTGCAGGCATTTTTTAGCCAAAAAAGAGAAAACTAATTAAGAAGAGTCATAGAGACAAGTAAGAAGAGTTGTGGACTTCAACTCAGACGAGGAATTTTCAACTCTTTACCCACATAAAGGTATTGTACCCATTAATGCAGGTGCTAAAAAATTGAGAAATAATCTACTCACTCTCAGAGGAAAGAAACAAGAGTGCCTGGTCTTGGGTCCAGAGATTGAGCCCTGGTTCAATGTGGTTTTTGGTTCCATGTGGCACCCCACCCTCCACCCATCCCTGGGGAGGGGGTTAGGAAAAATAAAAGAAAATTACTTAATTGATGATGATTTCATTGATTAAATAATAATAATTCTTATTATTTCATTTTTGATGGATCAACCATGCACACGTCCATCTAGCACCCACCTACGTAAGGTGCCACGTGGAAGTGAAATGGCGCTGGACCAAGGCACTACCCTGGACCCTGGTCCAGATACCCTGTGCTCTATGGGTAAATATAGTACTAGCATATTAGTTTTCGTCATTTACAAATAAGATCAGTTTTACCATACAATGATACTCAAATATCCAAATACTCCCCATTCAAGATTAAACATATTTGTGCACTAAAATCATGTTATTCTACTGTAACATCCATATTTGGACAAGTTGCATCTCCAACTTGCTAATGTAAATAGAATTTCAGTTCCTTGTTCTAGAATTTTCCCACTAATTAACTGGTAAACAGATATTAATTAAAGCAGGAATGCATAATGTGACATATTGCCACTGGTGCATTGGATTTCAAAATTAATTTTATGTGGAAATAATTCTCAGATGCAGAATGAATGCTCCTAGTTTTCTGATTCAAAATCCATTGATATTAGATACACATGACAATTTTAACCCAATTCAAATGCCCATCCAAATTTCTCATAATGCATACAATAAAATAATGGAGTTCCCAAGAAAATATGTTATCTCCAGGAAAATTGCAACCTTATGGGGTAAAATATATGTTTCCTGTCGCAATTCAATTGTTTAAGCACATATATTATTCTACAGCGGCTTAAGTAGGGTGCTGCTTTTTTCTGGTCTAACTCAAGATAATTTAAGTAGATAGATTTTTTTTTCTCCAAAATTATTGTTAAGTAGGAAATAATAATTAGGTTACCCAGATAAAAGTATAATAGAAAAGCATATTCCATCCCTTAACCATGGATACTAGAGGTGACAAAAAATTCATAATATATGATTACTAATGGCATTTTGAATAATATATTGACTAACTTAATTAACAAACGTGCTACTTCTCAGAAAGTGAATCGAGATCTAAAAATTTCAATCCATACTTCTTCACATGGGGGAACAGGAATTAGAATAATATAATAAATACTCAGATTAACATCGAGACCTAAAAATCTCAACTAATACTTTGGTACATAGTGGGATTAGTAACTAGGTTCCATCCACAAGCTTCAGCAAATACTACGAACACATGAAGTAACAATAGGCTTCCAGTTTTACAAGACAAATTTCTCAACAGATCCATAGCATACTTCTGCATTGTTATCATCAACATTCAAAGAAACCCCAGAAAGTTTTGATACTGTAAAAGGGCTTTGAGAAAAAATAGCATTCTCATCTCAATTATGACCATGAGTATGAATATCCCAATTTCACTCCAATCTTGTTGTTCTGATAATGTTAACCATCATAAAAAAAATTAAGGCTTCAAATAGAGATAATATATCATCATACATAATTCATGCAGTTTCATACAAGGACCCGGAAATATTAGCTAGAATGATTTGTATTGGTTCTTCCATGTTAGTGCTAATTGAGGTCCAATCTTTTCAGCATTTCAATATTTTTAATCCCCACCTTGATGGTTCCAACCACTGACACTTAATTCTCTGGTTTGTCCTGCAATCTGCGAATTAGGTTCAAACGAACCAATTCGCCATACAGTTCGTCCAAATTCGGTGTGAATGAGAGAATTTGGCGAATTGTTTTTTTATTATTTGTTAAAGTGATATATTATTCAAAATAAAAAGAGCACAAGAAGACTTGAACTCACGACCTCATTACCAACCATGCATAACACCCAGCTTGATTGAAACCCGACCAGTGTTCATAGTAGACCTCACTCACACTATTAAAAATCTGCATATTCCACTTACCCAATCCAATTGACGATGCCACACCAAGTGCCACCGAGCACAACCCAAATCTGAAATAGTGAAATTTTCTCCTGAACATGCTGCACAAACATTCCAGTGGACAGTTAACAAAATCCAACCAAGAAAATTTTGAAACAGAGACAGGAAGCCTCAGATAAGCTAGATATAAGACATCTTGCGAAATTTTTAATTAGTTAGAAAACCAGCACTGGCAGTAAAAAAAAGCAACTGGGTGATGATCGACAGCCACTAATGTAAGCTCTAAGTAAGTTCCTAATTTTTATGGTTCGAAAAAAAAAGGAAAAAAAATTTTACTAGCACTTGACATATTAACAAAGCAATGCTAAGGGAAAGTTTAAATAAAATAAGTCAAATCCGGGTACCTTCTCATGCAGTTCATCAATGGTTATAAGCATAGATCCAATAGCAGCTACAACAGTACTCAAAAGCATAAACCAACCCCCTTTTGTCGGATCATAGAATAACCATTGACAACCTGGCGGCCTAGACCCAAACTAATTAGCATCTGTTTGGTGAAAGTTCATTGATGGTATTTTTTTTGTCTATCCAATTGCTTGCTTATAGAGGTCTAATAAAAAATATATACAATGATTTCAATAAGTTCTTTAACCCAATTATGAATGTTGAATTGGTGTTATCTTTTATTATGCCCAACAGGGGGGGGAGGGGGGGCTACTGATTGGATAGTTCGATCATTATACACACCTATTAGTAGATAGAGACATGGAACAAGTGATTCATTTCATACTATACAAAAATTAATTATATATTTTATTTGGTACATTGGATAGTCAAAGTCAGCATATTGTTACTTGAAAAATGAATATATAGCATTTAATTGCAGTTAACTTCAAATTTGAGTCCGATCTTCTTTTGAAAAACTTCTAAACTCTAGATCCATCAAATGCATTTTTTTGGATTTGAGGACCACATGAATTTAAGTCTCTCAGAACAAACTCAATAAATTAATGCCGGTTATTCCTAATTATTTTTTGTTGTACCTCATTAGGACTAAAGCTTGTTCAAACCCAGTCCAAGGATTGAGCCCTTGGACTGAAGCCCAGTCTACCTTGATAGTGCACCCACCAAACTTGGAAATTATGTTGCCTTTAACTATCAAGCTCTATTATTGTTTATACTAAAATGTTGGGCCTTAGCCTAATACACTGATAAGGCCTAAAAACATGAAGGTGTACCTGCAAAGTTGAGGGAGTAATAAAAATTTCTTCATCCACATCCAATAATTGTCCTAGGATTGCTATTAACACTGTTCATGTTTATAGGATCAATCCTGCATCGATAAGAGCTGCAAAAGGTGTTATATGAAGTTTGAAAATAATAATAACATCGGTAAAACCTGCAATGTCTCAATTCTCTCACCAGGTTCAGTAAAGCATCACTCGTAATGAATGATAATAAAGAAACTAACAAATTTATGTCAAAACTCACCATTTAAATAAACTTGCACAAGAAACCAGATCGAAGACTGGAATGGGGCTGCAAGAAGGGATAAAAAGGATTAGAGTATTCAGAGAGATCATCCCGACTCAGTAACCCCAACAGGGATCGATTAAGGTGGTTTGGATCCATTGAGATCAAGATGGTTTGGGCATACTTAGCTAGATTTTGAAATCAGAATAATATAATTTTTATATATGCTAGATTTTGAAATCAAACAATATCATTTTTATATAAGCATCAAAATGTTTGCAATGTATTCTTTTTGCCCTAAAGAAACAAAGAACCCATTGATTTATCAGTCATGTGTTAGATTAGCACCTTCAAATTAATTTACCCTTTGTTTAAATGGGAGCCACAAGTGGTACCCCAGACAGTGGCAGAACCAGGATTCTCATCTAGGCGGGGCGCAAAATGAATTAAAGATAAATTTTGTACAACGAATTTAAATTTAAACTACTTTATATTATAAACTATAATTTTCATTAAAATTACATAAAAAAAGAAAATTTTAACTAGGCCTAAACCAAGAAAGACTATAAATCGCATTTGCTAGAGCACACACATCAAATAAAAATTTATTCACATATTTATCCTAAACATAACCACATTTCCTAAACATAAATTAATCATTATCAGCCAATAATATAGAATTACAAAAAGTTAAATTTAGACAAGAAAAATTACCTCCGATTTAGCACGATTTGAAGAAATTTTAACTCAAATCCGATTGCGCGATAGGACAAATCCGATTTGTTGAAAACCTGCACAATAAAATTCAAAATACAATTAATATTTAACAAATAAAATTTTAAATTTCAATAAAAATAAAGTCCCTAAATCTCCATTGTATATTCACTGGTATGGGGAGCACAAATCATGTGGAATAACTGAGTATGGTTCACTCTTATGTATTCATAATAGATGAGTTTTTATTTTCATGCTCATATTATGTTATTTTCATGCTCATATTTGTAGAAAGCCCATGTAAAACATAAAAATCATGATTTAAAAGGCACAGTATTTTAGAGAGAGAGACAAGGGGTATCATATGGTATAATTGATTTAGGAAAATAAATCAATAATTTACGCACAATAACCCATTGTATCATATGGCAAATAAATTAAAAATAAATAAAACCCTAAATCTAGAGAGACAAGAAGAAGTACCTAACCCTAAATCAATTAAAAAATAAATAAAACCCTAAATCTAGAGAGAGAGATAAGAAGGCGAAAAAATCATCAATCAAAATGCACAACAAAAAAAAATACTGTGCTACAGAAAAATTATTTGGTTCGATTACAATGTGAAGATTAACTAGATAAACCAAAATAAAATACTTAACCAAACTACAGTACAAAATCACCATACTAACCCCACAGAACTTGAATATGAATCCCCACTCTGTCTCTGCCACGGGCCCACGGCCACAAAGACTTGGGGCTTGGGGGCTGAGGCGGTGCCGGTGGGAGGGGTTTTTTAGGGAGAGAGAATAAGGAGAGAGAGGGCGTCAGATTCTTAAGCCTGGGAGGGATTTTTTAGGGAGAGAGAATAGGGGGAGAGAAAATAGGGAGAAAGAGAATAGGGGGAGAGAGGGGGCGTTAGATTCTTAAGCTTGGGAGGGGTTTTTTAGGGAGAGAAAGAATAGGGGGAGAGAGAATAGGGGGAGAGAGGGCGTCAGATTCTTAAGCCTAGGAGGAATTTTTTAGGGAGAGAGAGAATAGGGGAGAGAAAATAGGGATAGAGGGAATAGGGGGAGAGAGGGCGTTAGATTCTTAAGCTGGGAGGGATTTTTTAAGGAGAGAGAGAATAGGGGGAGAGAAAATAGGGAGAGAGGGAATAGGGGGAGAGAGGGCGTCATATTCTTAAGCTTGGGAGGGGTTTTTTAGGGAGAGAGAGAATAGGGGGAGAGAAAATAGGGAGAGAGAGAATAGGGGGGAGAGAGGGGTTTTTTAGGGAGAGAGGCGTCAGAAGAGAGAGAGAGAGGGCGTCAAAAGAGGAAATCTAGCTTATATATATATATATATAAGTTTTGAGTTTTAGTGGGGGCGTGCGCCTGCACTGGTGGGTATGTGGTTCCGCCCCTGACCCCAAATTTGTACCAGCAGACAATGTCTAAAAGGAAGACTAGATATTTTTGAAATCTGTCATATGGAACACTATCTAAAACCTTTGAGAACAACCCTTTTTTTTTATCGATATGAAAACAACCCATACAATCTAAAACTTGAGAACTTCCCATAATAATTACCTATAAAGCTAACTACTCAAGGTAAATTACATTGCAAACACAAGGGAAATAGATCAAAGAACAATCAAATCTCTTCAAAGCATTTTATCAAATAGCTGCTATACAACCTCTGCTCAATTGAATAATATAAAATTCAAACAAAGAAAGAAAGATTATGTGATAATTTGGTGAATACTGGAATCATAAAATTGATCTGAATTGCTCGTTGCATTTCACCTAACGTAAACCTGCGTATAACCAAATCAAATGATGTATAAGAATCCAGCCAAATGAAACTAAATTTATAAGCTTTGGTCAAAGGTTCTAACAGAAATGTAAAAATCTAATATATTAATACCTGATCGGACAAAATCATCAGCAGATTTGCACTTCATAAGGAAAAATTAGTGAATTGAATATAAAATCTCTGCAAAACAATAAAATCATGAAGAAATCGAAAATCACCTCTGCAAAACCAAGGAATCAAACAAAAAACTACCTCTGCAAAATCTCTCCAATGAATCCGACTGAGTTTATAGGAAAGGATATGGTACCATGGCCTATGGGTTGTTGAATGCGTCGTGTGGGTCGAGTAAACTAGTACAATTTTAACGTAAAGGTAAAAGAGAGAGAGAGAGAGAGAGAGAGAGAGAGAGAGAGAGAGCATAAACACCTTAAGCCCAATCAGAATAGTTGCTCGAAGAGTGAGAGGTGCTTAAGAGAAGGAGGTGGATTTGGCGCTGTTCTAAAAGATTAGACAAAATTTCAAATTGCAAGTGTGGCTGGGCGGGAAAACCATTGTAGCTTTTTTATTTTCAATTTCAGATTTCAAATCTAGAAAAAGGAGAGGCTTTATTAAAGGGGAACCTCCATTTATGCCCAAACTTCTATTTGCGCCCAAGCATTCTCTGAAAGCACCCACATCCCATTCCAATATAAAACCATTGCTTGCTTAGGATTAGATTATTCCATGAGTCACAGGTCCTAGAAAAAGATCCTTGAAACAAATGTTACACAAACACAAATGTAGGGCCTGTTTTGGAGGATCAGTGACGCATGGAATTTAAAATTATGCGTCAGATAGGTGCACCATGATCTGAAGATCTATTGTGTGGAATATCGGGGTGGAAGACGATCTCCATCATCTAATCTGAAACAATCAATGGTTTTCAAGGGATTTGGCCAGTGGACACTTTCACAGAATGCGTGGGGGCAAACATGCTTATGCGTTCTCTAAAAGCGCCCACAAATCTCTATAAAAACTGTTGATTATTTCAGATCAGATGATGGAGTTCTTGTTTCACCCAAATCTTCCACATAATCGATCTTCAGATAACATTGCACCCGTTCAGTGGAAGATCGAGGTAGCCATCAATGAATGCTCTGTGATAACAAAGAACAAATTATAATGTGATCATTATCTTGATCATGCCTTTTTTTTTAGTTTTGTTGGTCTCAAAATTGGTAGTAAAAGGTGACTGCAAGGTACTTAGTAGACTGGATTTAAACCGAATCCAATGGAGGGCGCCAGTCAATCAGATCATTCACATTCACTCATGGACCGTATAACTTGTGCATCACGGGACCGGCCCAGATATAAAGGCCTATACATCTCGTGCTTGTACATCCGGGCCTAGATTAAAACCGACCCTGACGGAGGTAAGCTCTATTTGTGCCCAAACATTTTCTGAAAGCACCCACATCCCATACCAATCTAAAGTCATTGCTTGCTTAGGATCAGATGATGTAGATTGTGTTACACCCCGATCTTTCCCGCAATAGATCTTGAGATCATGGCGCACATATCAGACAGTAAAAAATTTATTGTGTGGGTCACAGGTCTCAGAAAATGGCCCTTGAAACAAATGCCACACATCACCCTCAAACGCAAATATAGGGTATGTTTTGGGGGATCAATGACACATGAAATTTAAAATTGTACGTCATTAGATCACCTACCTCTATCAAATAAGTTATTTTATGTAGAAAATGATGAGTTGCGAGCCCAGCCCAATCAAACAGAGGTTATGGTAAGGTACTCCCGATTCATAAATGGGCTGGCCTTGCCCGGCCTTCTTAGTAGTCAAGCCGGATATGGGATGGTAATGCAAGGAGAGTTGATGATGGGTTCAACAGCTCCTACTTGCTCTTACAATGAATGCAAAGAACATCAAATGATACGACAAGACTAGATGATCCAATGAGCACTGTTTCAAATCTTGAGCGACAATCCTATGCTCGAGCAAGCAGTAGGTTACCTTTGATTGTCCATCAGGCGATAACTGAAGTCCTATTGAGTGTCACCTCGTAAAGAACATCAAATAATACGACAAGAATAGATGATCCAATGAGCACTGTTACAAATCTCGAGTGACAGTCATACGCTCTACCAAGCAGTAGGTGACCTTTGAATGTCTAGCAGGCAATAATCAACGACATATGAAATGAAAATGGATCGCCTGATAGGTGAGACATTAACTCAAGATATATTTTGTGGAAGATCTGGGTGAAAAGCAATCTCCACCATCTGATCTGAAGCAATCAATGACTATCGGGAGCTGTCTACAGAAGTGGGTGCTTGTACAGGATGCAGTAGGTTATTGTGGATTGTCTATTAGACAATAATCAACGTTGTACTAGATGTCACATTAACTGATATGACGAGACTAGAGGATCCGCCAAGCACTTTTCCAAATCTCGAGCGACAATCCTATGCTCGAGCAAGCAGTAGGTTGCCTTTGATTGTCTAGCAGGCAATAATCCATGGAGCAAGTTTCTCCATAGTCCTATAAATTGGAGGTCCTCACAAGTTTGACCCTCATTCTTCATCACCTTTGCTTACGGTAAACGTCGTTTTAGTCGTCTGAGTCATATACATTATTTAGTTGTTACTATACGATTGTGGAATTCTCAAATGATTCGCTATTACCCTTTTTTGGTTGTGTAGATGGAGGATTCTAATCGCACCAACATGACGACGATGCTGACAATCTTGGCAGACAAGGGACAAACAATCTATGAGAACCTAGTCCTGAACCGTCTGTCTTTTGGACAAACTGCAGAGAACGTGCAAGCGTTGAGCTACTTATTCTTCGAAGGGCAAGTGATAATAGGGAAAACCGAGACCGATGAATATATAATTTGTACACATTTTCTTATAATCGTCGACTGATAAATTGGCATGGTACAGATCATCAGGACGCTTTTGATGCAGCAACATTGGAGTCCACGGGAGTGGTGCACTCAACAATGATTTTCACACTTAATAATAAGACCTGGAAGGTTAATATTATCACGAAGCATATCCATTGCCTCGAACTCTCTCTCCTTTTATTTAATGAAACTATCCATTTTCATATCGACCATAATGTGCCCTTTTAATGTTAAACAGGAGATGAAAGATAAGGTACTACCAAGAGGCGAACTCATGCCACATCGAGTAGATGTCGAAGCGGATGAGACAGGCAGAAGCTCGCCACCCATCAAGTTCTTTGGTGGGGAAGGACATTCAGGACCCACAGTCCTTTGTCAGCTAGACTGATATCTATCAAACCCCTAGTCGTTCTCTGGATAAAGCTATCGGGCAGTAGTTGAATAGCTTTAGTAGGACTGACTGAACCTCAACCTTTAGTCTCGTGCCAATCTTATGTTTATGTGTTGTTTTATTTCGTGTTGTTTTATTTAGTAGATCGTACTCAATCTAGTCTACGAAGGTTTGATTGGTGATCCGACTGTTTAGTGGATCCCGGTACTATTTTGATCCAACATTTTGGTTGAATCGCTATTATAATTTGCAGAATTGACGTTTCGTAGTTCATCCCCATAGTATGTCCAAAAAATCCTTCAAATCATATGACATTTTTTGGCGTCATATGACACACATCACAGTCAAACATAAATTGCGATCATTGTTTGAGGATTTGTAACAAATGGAATAAAAAAAAGACCGTCTGATAAGTGAGACATAATCTCAAGATCTACTGTACAGAAGATCAGGGTGAAAAATGATCTCCATCATCTAATCTGGACAAATCAATGGTTATCACATTCTTTGAGACGTGATCGCTATTAAAGAATGTGTGGGCACAAATAGAGGTTCCCATCTCTCATCTCCAAAAGTAGAGGTACCCATCTCCAAAAGAATGTCCGACCATTATTTTAGAGGGCACAAATAGAGGTACCCATGTCCGACCTCACTTAAAATCTTCAACAAAAACAAAATTCTATTGAACATGATCATAGCATCCATAAAACATGGTTCATATTTACTTTTTAAGATGTGCACCACGTCGAAGCAACATCTTACAGTGTAATGGTAGGCCCATGATCTCTATATCACTTTCGTAAAATATTGGGACCAAAAATGGTCTCAATCATCTAATTTAAAGCCTTCTTTCAAAGTTTTTGTTTTTTTTTTCTCTCATTTTTCCCAAACTCGTTGATTTTTTAAATTTTAATGCTGTCGAACTATTGCCGAACCCCGACCTGGTCACTATGTCTCACTTCCATATCTTTGAAATGCCTTGTTCATGAAATCCTATGACAATTAGGGTGTACTCCGTTATAAAACAGAGTGCAACTATTTTATTTTTCGGACTTGACCATTTTAGCAAGAGTTTGAGTTGAGCACCACCAATGGTGCTCAAATCAGGTTAGGGCTGTCAATTGGTCGGGCCGGATCGGATTGGGCTAAAAGATTGGCTGTTCGACGGGTCACATGCCTTTAATGTAGGATTTTGTCCATCTTTGTATGATTTTGTGGGATTTTGCCGTTCTATGTAAAATTTCTTATTTGTAGTGCCTACTATCCAAACACTAGATATATATAAGATATATGTGCGCGCGCGCTCTGGAAAGAGCTTTCATAGTGATAAGAAAACTTCAAAGGGCTACTGAGTTTCTATAGTCCTTATCGTCAACTCCAATATTTGGCGCCTATATTGAAAACTGTTGATTGCATTGAATCAAACAAAGTGATCGTTTCTCATTCTGATCTTTAATACAATGAATCTTGAGACCAAGGGTGAGCCATATGACAAATTTTTTATTCCACGTGAAACATATCTTAAAAAGTACTAGTACCACTCAATTCACATAGCACAGTGTTTGGCATGTGATTTCAGGATCATTTTTCAGAGATGTGTGCCATAAGGAATAAAATATAGACTAAGCACCCTGCTAGAGAGCACCTTGAGGTCACTGTTTCATGTCAAATCTACACCCTGCCAAACAAACAAATCATCTGCTGGATTTCTGCCACATACACCCTACCATAGGCAATAACTTGAAAGCTGGGTGCGAAAATCAAATTCAGTTATTGGAGACAGCTCAAAGCCATATCGAATAAGTTATCCCTTGTTAGCTTTCAACAATCTCCAATTTGTTATAATTTGTTTTATTGGAGACAGCTTTTGGCCTTCTCCAATGGAATTTTTTTTTTTTAATGCTACTTTTTTACAAGCCGTCTCCAATGGATTTTTTTCTAATGCTATTTTTTTTGCCCCAACCACCATATTGCCCGGCAGTAGACATCCATAACATGCAATTAAAAAAACAACTGAAGATCGATAGCTATATAAACTCTAGTACAATGCTAAAAACAACCATCAACTCCTGGTACCAGTCTCATTAGAAGGCATTTATGGTGAACCTGTGGGTCTAAACACAAATTGCCATAAAGTTCGCAAACAAGCCCTTCATTCTGCCCTGCATTTTGTAACCTAAAAACTCGTATAGAGCTAAGGGCATTTGGGCAATTACATACAGAAACATGCTATACAGAAGTCCAAGAGAAATGAAAAATAATGTTATTAATTTCAACGAAGCAAGCCCTTACATTTAATGTCTTAAATGGCAAGTTGCAGAAGTTTTTTTTACATTCTAGTACCATACCAGCATGAAATTGGAAGGTGGCATAGTTGCAGAACTACAAAGTTCTTTTTTACACAATATCATCCAAACTTGGTTCTACAAAAAAAACGTGCAAAATATCAGTTCGCCTATCTACCGCTTTCTTCGAAAGCTGTGATCGACACCATATGTTCCAGGCTGGTCTTCGATCAAGACCTTCTCATTCAACGCCACCATCCAAATGCTAGTGATGATCTGCAGAAACATTGGTAATTCAAGAATTATAGGCGAGCCGAGACTATTTGATGATTAGAATGGAGTTGGAAAACAAACAAGATAACAAGGATAAGATCAACAATCTTTTAATGATTTAAAACCAACAATGCACTTCTTTCTAGTCCTCCAAAAAATTGCCTAGCATGCATGTGTGCACACACAAAAATGGTGTCATCCATTTTAATGACAGTCCAACAGGCCCCAAGACATTGAAAGGCACACATCTTTCACAAAAACAAAATTCTACAATATCATCCTAACGCCTTAAGAGAAAGGACATTAATTTTGAGCAATGCTGTTAGTAATATACTCTACAAAGTGAACTGTGGAAGTATCAAATCAGATTTACCATAAATCAACATTTTCTGAAAAAGAATTTTGTTCCTAACAGCATACACGCAGATATAGTGCAATTTGACTTTTGAACAAGAAAATCCATTTTAATAACAGTGAGCAGGCTATCAAAGATATATTTTGATGCCACTTACTCGATAGTTATGCAACTGGCAAAAGTACTCAGGTTCTCAAACTTTGATAATTTTCATAGGGATCCATAAGAGATTTTTCATAGGAATTTAATAATTTACCATGGGTAATTTTTGGGTATAAAAAAACTTGTATGGTTCTTGTGATTGAGAGGTCCAGAGATGCCCAATATATATGTAGGAAGCCAGGACTCCAAGATGTGGTCATAAAATTGAATGCTACAATAGTGTTATTTGAGGGCCACGAGGCACCCAAACACATGTATGCGTGCTGCGTGGACCTGTGCAAAAGGTAGATCAATGACCATCCAAAGAAATTAAAATTTTCATTTTAATCATCATTGACCATAATAATGTTCAATGATTGCTAAAATGGACAGTGACTTGAAAAATTAGGTTACCTTTAATTCTCACACCATTAGATTAAGGCCCTAAAATTAATTTTTTTTTTTGCTAAAACCCCTAGGGATGGGTGAACCATTGGGGGAACAGGTGCTAGATGGCATTTCGTTGTCACAAGGCATCCCAAAAGGGCACCGTCCTAGGGGTCTATCTCTAAGATCACATCGTAGAAAACCCAAGAAAAGAGTTTCTTTTGTTACATTGCAAGGTTGGTGTGTCTGCCTTTTTCAGGTTCCTTTACATGCAAATGATAAGAGAATGAAAAGAACAACTTGGGTTTTGGTTTCATCACAAATGTGAGCTAAGCAAAACCGCACCATTAACCAACAAAAAGATGATGCTCCTATAAGTTTCTAAGGAAAATATCTGCAAAATAGGACAGTGAACATTGCTTGACTTAAAAATTTCTGCATGTGTCACTATACATCCCACTAACCCATCATACTGCCCCATATATTGTATTTTCCTGCAAAGAAACAAAATATACTTAAACCCAAAGCAAGAATTGGTTGGATAATAAAAATGCACATAAATTAGTTGGATAACAAGGAAAAACAGATTAATAGATCAGCACATTGAGGATAGAGTAACACAAAATGCCATACATGCCAAAAGTAAGGTGCTTACGAACCATAAGGTTTTAAACAACAAACCTATTTATGCACAATGATCATGAGGTACAATCTAATCAAACCAATCCAGAAACTATACTAACCTCAATAACATGACAAACTAAATAGACTCCCCTTTGACAAGGGAATCCACCATCCCTCTTGCCTCTGTGTGTACATGGCTCAAATGTAGCACCTTCGATGAGAAAAAAATCCATAATGTCATACAGTACATTGCAAGCCTCTAGATGTGATTCCCATGTGTGGCACCTATACAATTTTATTTTACTTTCCAAAAAAAGGACCTATTCGGGATCGGCGATTATCCATATTGGTCGATAAGTATCGGAGCAAGATGGACCAATACCTTGTTTTTAGTCATGGGCTTGGGCCTGTAGCACAATGATCCGAGATCGGCGATTATCCATATCGTCTAGTCACGTCAAGTTAGATGGCGGGGCTCGAATCACAATAAGAAAACCACCTTCCATTCTCAGCCCTCCGCAGTGCACCTCGGTAATCTTCGATGGGGAAGTTTACAATTTCAGAAGTGTACGTCGTGGTCAAAGTCTATATCGTAGATTTACCGTCTCGATATTAAGCGCGATGTGACCGGAGCAACTTTAGAAGCGACGACTTGACAGGAGCAAGTCCAGTGTCATTGTCTAGTCACGTCAAGTTAGATGGCGGGGCTCGAAATGTATACTGCTGGAGTTGGCGTATCTAGGGCAGCACTATACTGTCCCATCATGTACGCTGGAACTTATTTCGGATTGGAATTGCACAATGGGTCTCGGCAATGCACGTGATTATTATAATGTAAAGAAAAGGGAGGCATTTCAACATATTATGCTATAAATAGCGGAACTACAACTCTTGTAAGAACCACTAGGGCATCACTACTTGGCATAAAACTAATGTCTTCTGAGAATAGCTCCGACTCTATCCCATCCCCTCCTCGTATGGAGTTTGATTCACCCCCACGTGAAAACCCCAAAAAGCTATGACCTTCTCGACCACCACTGGGACATAGTCGATCGTCATACAGCCGCTACAAGCGTAGCTGTGCCTACATCACACGCCAGCTTCAAGCGGAGTTCCCCGCCGGAGAACTCTTGTCCCGATGGACGTAGACTCATCGATTGATGCAGTTGTAGCTGAAGTCGAAGATGAAAGCGACAGAGAGGAGACTCCGACTAAGCTTTTAGCTCTTCTGGTGCTGCCTGGTATGACGGAAGTTGTGCCAATCGTCATTTTCTCCTCCACTGAAGAGGTTGACGGTGACGATTCAGATGATGTGAACGAAATCAATACTTCTGTTGGGGGTGGTGACATTTAAAAGATGTGTTGGGCCTCTTTTATATTAGTCGGAATATCTATTTAGTAGGTTTCGTTTGAAATAGTCACGTATGCGTAGTTTACGTAGAAGATGTATTAGGATTTAACTAATTTCACTTTCAAGAAAATGTACTAGTCAACTATGCCTAGTAATAGATTACAAACCACTAAGAGTTGTAGTTGTCCCTGAGAAAACTGATCAACCACTGATCGATTGTGTTGTGAGTCTTGTGTGGAAAAATACTTTCATCAAGAAAAAGATTACAGTAATCTTGTGTGTGTGTGAAGTCTGGACCCATGTTCGTCGCTTTTAATTCAACACAATTTGAGATTACTAGTGTGATCGAAAGTCAGTTTCTGTTCTTCAAAGGAGGCCTTGTTTCCTGAAACGAACGTGAATCACTTGACACACAAATGATGCCAGCCAAACTTCATCATCATCGTAAAATGGTGTGTTGGTAGCAACAGCTAAAAACACTCCCCTAACTTGTTTTTGACCGGAATCTGCCCAGTCTAACTCACCCCCATGGCAGTTCGGTACATTATATTACTTGCAATGCCAAAGTTGCAAGCATCAATAAGTAGCTCAATGCCATCCTGACCAATGCCTTCAAGTGCAGAATAACCGTACAGGAGCTCGGCAGAACAATTCCTACAGCACCAAATGTACCCAGACAGTTGATATCAATGGGGTTTTAATCATTTTATTAGTCCTTCTAAAAACTGCTAAATTCTTTGGTAAAAGATCAACTCTTGGAAATGAAGTGCTTCGGACTCTATTTACAACATAAAAATAATAGCACTTGTAATTATGAATAGTAATCAAGAAGTTTGAAGGGATGCCATGGCCTGGAAGGAGAGACTAGCATTTATTCTAGGGAATCACTCCAGCTCATATATGAACTCAAACTATAGAACAGTGATTTCTGCCTAATTATAAATTCCTAGAAATTGTTAACTGACTTTCACAAAGTAAATGCAGGAGCAAGGAAGCTGTGAAACCAGAACCCCATCTGTTGGAGCAACTAAGAAGCATTATATAAACAATATTATAATTTAAAGAATATATTTATCAATGCAAAGTTATGGATTCTTCCTCAAGATTAAAGAGACATAATTTCTTATTTTTCTGATCTATACGAGTTAATATTTCCGCTGTATAAGATTGAAGCTCCAAAAAATAAAAATTCAAAAGAGCATTGATTCTGAGTGAATTTTTATTCATTAAAAATAATAAATAAATAAATACAAATACTCAATCAGAATCAGCGAAATAAAATCAGACCAGATCGGTGGTGTATATTAAAGTGCCCAAATCGAATGGTTCGAATATCCTAGTGGGCATGTCCATATTCATACAATGTTTAATCATTTGAACGGTTTGAATTTATGCTATAGCCTAAATTGTGGAATGGTGAGGGTGCTATCTTAATAAGCTCCCATCAACTCTGTTTGAAAATGAGGGAAGATCGATGAGCCCACTCAACTAAAAGTGAGTATAATACTTTTACAAAGACCTGTAGCAGTCCTAAATAGCAACAACTAAGTACAAAGACCTACAGCAGTCCTTAGATAGCAACAACTAAGCATTAAACCCTGCAGCAGTCCTAGATAGCAACAACTTAGTAGAAAGACCTGCAGCAATCCTAGATAGCGACAACTAAGCATTAAACCCTGCAGCAGTCCTAGACTGCTAGGATATATCCATCTATGCTTAAGGAGAAGCGGCCCTCTTTAATCATCTGACAATTAGTAATTAATCACATTCATGTGACCAATAATATAGTACATGAGAATTTAATCTCATGGGCACATTTTTATAACAAGTAATAACAAGGAAACTTGTCTATTCATATATTTCAATTTATTTAATTACCTATTTATTTTTTGTATTTATTGAAGTAGGTTAGTATTTAATTATGTTTGTTATCATTTTCTGTTAAGTACTTTTTGGGATAGAAATTATGTCATGGTTATTTTTAAACAATTTGATAATAGAGCAATACCTTACACTTCTAAAAAAAATCAAGAAACTTGTAAATACATTGATCTTAGAGCAAGAAAACTGGTTCATAAATAAGGACTTTAGTCATTAAAATTATGTGTATTTTTCCAATTTACATTTCATTAACTTTCTGAAAATTTTTGTTACAGAAAACCAATCCGGTGGTAGCCGAAATTTTTTCGCTGATGTCAAGGGATGAAGCCAGGCATGCTGGGTATGACATTTAGTCTGGAATTTTATTTTATTTTTTTGGTATAATTATGTTTAAATGACATCAATTTATAAAAATATTATTTGTTTGCAAGTAAACCTATATATTATTCTCTTTGAATCTTTTTTTTGACAGGTTTCTGAGCAAGGGTCTGTCTGATTTCAACCTTGCATTGGATTTGGGCATCCTTACAAAGGCTAGAAAATACACATTTTTCAAGCCAAAGTTCATTTTCTATGCTACTTATGTATCTGAGAAAATTGGGTACTGGAGATGCATCTCTATTTACAGGCATTTGAAGGCCAACCCAGAGTTTCAAGTTTACCCAATTTTCAAGTATTTTGAGAATTGGTGTCAGGATGAGAACAGGCATGGAGATTTCTTCTCTGCATTGATGAAGGTGCAACCACAGTTTCTCAACGATTGGAAGGCAAAGTTGTGGTCTCGATTCTTCTGTCTCTCGGTAATTTTTACTTGTTTAATTTTTCTAGGCTCTCAGTTTCAATCTCAGCATATCTATCCAAATAAATAAATGTATCAGCGATTAGATGCAGCCATCGATCCCTGCATTTAGTTTTATAAACATGAGTTTTTCATAAATGAAAAAAATGAAAAAAAGGAAAAAAAGAAAATGGTTTTATTGAAATTACTAAAAAACCCTTCGAATTATCATCATTTACTTCCCTTGTGCCTCATTCACTAAGTTCTCTGCTGACCCTTTTGCCATCTCTGGCTCCTGCAGGTATATGTGACAATGTACCTTAATGATTGCCAGCGTACGGCTTTCTATGAAGGAATTGGCCTCAAAACCAAAGAATTTGACATGCATGTCATCATTGAGGTAAGAATCGTGGTTTCCAGTCACTTCCCCGGCGAGAATCCGGCCTCACTCACTTTTACTACAGAACCAGGTTATAGATTAACTGAAACCATATGAAAGGATATGTGACAGTGAGAAAAACCACTTTTTTTCTTTTTCTGTGGGCTCCTCACTTGGTAGAAAGCCTTCAATTGTCTTGCTCAACATCTTAATTACATGAAAAATAACAAAAACTAGTAGTCCTCTCCAATTAGTGCAAGACGATTTTCCTCCTAGTTGTTGGTATTAAGTGGCACCATGGTTAAAAATTGCAGTTTCCCGAGATGGACCAACCACCATCAATACCGAGACAATCCCTATTCATTCAAATATCAGTGATACAGTGCATATATTGATATGTATTGTCCATCCATCTACAATACATACCGAATGTATCATGCATCAGAGGGCTTCGATATCGGTTCGCATCAAACAATCTGTAACGGTATCATCCTAGATTTTGAACCATGGGTGGCACTCATGCCAAATCTCTCTACCAAATGATCAAGCCAAAGGAAATGTGTAGTTACTTATGAGTATCTGGCTTGGCCACTTTGATCCACTGTAATTCGTTTTCATTAATAATTGAATTATAACTTTATATGGGTAAAAAAAGAAGACCATATGGGTCTCTTGGAATTGAAGCTATAAGCGAGCTGTATATGGTTTTCGAATTTTCTTTGCAGACCAATCGGACCACAGCGAGGATTTTTCCAGCAGTTTTGGATGTAGAGAATCCGGAGTTCAAGAGGAAACTTGACAGAATGGTGGAGATCAACCAGAAACTGCTTGCTGTTGGGGAGACTGAGGATAGTTCCCTAGTGAAGAACTTGAAGGGGATACCCCTGGTTGCAGCTTTGGCCCTCAGAACTCTTGGCTGCCGACCTCATGCCCCCAATTGAGTCTGGTTCCGTCGATTTTGCGGAGTTTGAGCCAACGCTCTTGTATTGATTATGTCATCACTAAATCTTGCCCCTCATTATGCAAAGTTTGATTTGCATCAGAATTAAAAAGATCCCTGTATTAAGAAACTAGAGCATCAATTTAATGAGGTGATTTGTGTTTTAAGTAACGAGCAACTGAATAAATATCTATGTTCTGTATTTCCTGTTGAAAGGTTAAAAGATAAACTTTTAACAAAAGTATCAGTACCAGAACAGCTCAACTCTCTAGTAGGATCATGGAACAAAATCTCGATGTTCCGGTACGTATTGGCCAGCTCCAAAACCGATATGTATTGGTCTACATTGGTATGTATCAACCGATACATACCAAAATATATGGGTTAATACATTCAATGTATCGACCTGGTCTGCTCACGATATGTATCCATGAGTGGGATACTCAACCATATAAGAAGTGATCTGATTTCTCCTTTTTTAGGATGCCATTGGGCATAGACATCCCAGATGTAGTGCTTGTGCAAACTGCACCTAGAAAGAATCTATTTGTGGCGCAGCACACTGGGAGGAGATTCGTGCAGGAGTAAGCGTGAGGTCTAGAACCCATGCCCTGTTGCTTCCACAAGGGAAGAGGATACGATCTATCGCTCAACCGGTGATTTTTCCTTTTACATGAGCTCAGTATTGTATACGATTAATTAATGGGAAATGAGAAGCATTTATAGCTATTTCCATGAGAAGCGCCCATTTTAAACGATATTCCACATCTTTTGCGCAATCCAAATCATCAAAGTCATAGCTCGAATCCGGAGCTACTGTAGACCTGAAATGCTTATTCGGGGATTTAAGCAATCCATCTATGCTCTCTAACATGGATAGTCTAATATGTGGTTTTTGGGCTGAGTGTGATACAAGTGATGGAAAACCGGAAGAATGATCAAAGATGTATGCAACATGACCTAAATGTGTGCTTCTTTGTGTCTAGTTTCCTGGACTGCATATGCATTAACCTACCCCAAATTTTCACAGGACAGAAGTATCATTAAATGTTAGAAACAGGCACATTTGGTGAAATTTCCATCCGCATGCAAGAAAATAGATATCGAGAGTGCCAACTTCAATACAAGCCATGGAAAAGATATCTTTCACCTTATGATCAAAGTACAAATGCACGGAAATGTACAATTACCATGTAAAAACCATGGACATTTTATCCTACAGTCTACACTTAAAAGGATGAAAAGGCAAAGGCTGGGAAACTTGTGAGCCACATGCGCACACGAACGCTAATTCCAATTTCCAATATTTATTACTTTTATGACATGAACACGATTAATAGCATGAAACAATACCATCAAGGTTGATAGACATCAGGAAGCTGAAGGCCGACGCTAGCAGCAGATTTCTTTAAGATCCTTTTCATTTCCTCTGATCTATCCACTGCAATGTTGTATGAGAACAGCAGGTCCTGCAGAATTATCAATTATATGTCACGGTTTCAGATGGGTGTCAGGGTTTTTTCCTTTTATAGTAGCCTTAAAGGCAACAGTTGAGGAATAGCATGATAGATCTGTCGATAATCAAGATTGAATCATCAACACATGAATTCTTAAGATTTGAAAACAATTTGAACACTCATCAACGTGGTATAATGAACTTACTGTATTGGCCAACACATTTAAAACCATTTGCTCACTAATCAAAAGGTCGATTCAATTCTTAAAACTGGATCATCAACCATAAGATTTTTCAAATTTTGTACAGATTAATTAATATGAAATATAAAAAATGCTTGAAGCAGTGAAATATAAAATATAGCCAAAGCAATCAAATTCTTCATTCCAAATCAAATTCTAGTGATGATTAAAATACAATGGCAATTCAGTTATGAATCATATGAAGCATCAAAACCAATCAGATATTGGAAAGAAGACAGCTTTAAATGTTAAAATACCTCCAGTTTCACCTGCCTTCTAATCCATTACCCACATGATGAAACTTTCTAACCATCAACAACATGAATCCTACATTCCATTTTTATTTAAAAAAAGGTTTATGTACAAAATTTTCACGTAGGATTCAAGTGAGATCATAATTCAATCAATCTTCATTGAACGAATTGTAAAATTTTAACAACACCAATTTGAAGTTTAGACTTTAAAAAAAAAAAAAAATCATTTTCTTTTTTTTTTTAAGTAATCTGGGATTAAACCTGTGACCTCTACACTCTAGATGCTAAATAAATGGTAGTTTGGTAGAGTCCCATACTCTAAATGTATGAGTTACCATCTGGAGTCCAAACTGCGACCTCTACACAACCACATGTAATCTACAATCTGGAGTCCAAACTTTGCATTTGGATATCCTGTCACCTTTAAAGGGTTCTTGCCAAGCTATGTTAAAATTCATTTGTTATGGCTTTCCTTTTTAGGATGTATTTTCAGGAAGGGATTAGAGCTAGTTCAAAATTAGATGATTATTTTAATGTAATATTCTTATTTTAGGGAATTCTTAGTGGGTACTTTCTTAGTTGTATGATTATTGTAATAACAGTTAGCTTTTTTAGAACAAATACATTTATCATTTAGGAGAATTCTTGAAGAAACATTTGCAGACGGTTAATGTTTTCTGAAAACTTTCAGCCGAGAAATATAGATCCTTAGGATCTCCTTCTGTCAATTCGGTATAAGGGCAGGCTACACCCGCTGTTCTTCATCAATAAGGGTAGATCCAGCTTGTCGTTGCTTCAGTCATCAATTGGAGGAGGATTCAACTTTATTGTAGTATAATTTACCATCAATCGGAGCAGCTCCATCATTGTTGCATTTATTGTCGTCAGTAAAAAATTAATCTGATCCAACTATCCAAGTACTCTCCAGTTCTCCATAAAAGAAACTTAAATGAAAATAAGGATTTTCTCCAAGGAAACCTTGCAAAAGGAGTCTAGATCGTAGATTTCCTTTCATCTACTCAGAATTTCTTAACAAAATTCCACAGGCCTAACTCAACCTCACACAACCGGCTTGTAAGGTGATGTTTGCCCAAGATATAAAGAGCCCAAGAATGACAGCCCACAGCCGATGTGGGACAAATCCAACACGGCCCCGCACTTGTTGGTGAGATTGAGCCAAATCACGTGGACAAGAAATGAATGATGTGGGGAGAAAGATTGGCTCTGATACCAAAAAAAATTATAAGACTACATTTTTGCAATGATTTTTCTATACTTTCATTAAGGAAAGAAGCCTCTTTAAATAGAGGTGAATACAATCAATAAAATCTCAAGAGATCTTTAAATTTCAAAATACTTCCTAAGATATTTATCTAAATATTTATGAATCAATCATGCCTAAAACATAAGATACACATCTATTACCCTCCCGCAATCACATGTTCCTTTGAAAAAGGAACGTGCGATTCGTTACATAGAATCTTAGCCATCGATCTTATAATGTGAGTTGTCAATGAATAGCTCGTATCGTCTGATCGTGCTTGCTAGTGGTCACCGCCTGTTTGTGAGATCCATCATTGTTGCATCCCACTCTTTGTTGAGTTTGCCAAAGCCAGTGGCTCACTATATCAGATTCATCATGATCTCTCCTAGAAGCTCACGATGTAGGATTATGCAGCTTGAAAAAAACCCTCATTGGAGGTCTTCGATATATAAAAAAATGAGATCGTATGGTATGAATATATAGACCAAGGGAGCTTGTAGAGATAAAAAGAAAGGATACAAATTTTATTGGAAAAAAAAAATCACGCAACTTGAAAAGTGAAGAAGATGAGCAGAACCTAGGAGCACGGTCGACTTGATCGTGAGATCGGAGCCGACCATGGCTCTAATACCATGATAAAATTCCACAGGCCTAACTTAACCTCACAAAACTGGCTTGTCAGGAGAGGTTTGCCCAAGATATAAAGAGCCCAAGAAGGCCACAACCGATACACTTTGTTGGAAAAATCTGCAAAAATTAGAACCACAATCCCTAGATTGTACATCACCGGTGAATTAAAATTTCACTAAATTTGAATTTTGGAGGATTTGCATATCATCTCAACTTCAACATCATTGGAGAAATCAACTTCCCCGATTTTGAATGTTAGACGATTCGTTTCATCAGAAAATGAACATCATCGAAGAATTTAAATTTTCCAAATTCGAATATTGAAGGGTTTGTCATCATCAGAACCTCAACATCATCAGAAATTTTGAATTCACCTATTTTGAATGTCGGAAGTTTCATACACTATCAAAACATAAACCTCATCTGAGAATTCAAATTTCACCAAATTCAAATGTTAAAGCATTCATTCACTATCAAAACCTCGACATTACCAGAGAATTCGAATTTCACCACATTAGTTTGGAATCAAATCTTATATGACTAGATCAGTATCAGATTTGTGAGTAAGCACCACTAGATTGTATGCAAAATTATCATTGAACTACATGTCGAAACAAGATTTTTGACCCAGCTAGGCATTTCCCAACCTTGATGAAAATGTTCCAAGTGGTCACTCGGGACTCGTTTATGTTAGGAAATATGAAAGAAAGCAAACTTGAAATTTAAAGAGGGGGCTAGTATACATGTGTGATCGCCATCTACAGAATTTTATCGACGTCCGCAGAAATATCTGATCGCGAATCTAGGCGGAAGTTAGGTGTTGGACTCCTATACTAAGAATCAGCTTGCCAATGTTAGCAGTTTGGATTACCTACAGATAATTCTAATTCGGAAATCTAATCTAAACTAAGGTTGAGATCTAATTCTAATCATTAAGGGCTAGTTAGCATGCTATGTATTTGGGAGGATCGGACCTGATCACCGAGTACTCCTTGGGGAAATCAGGCTAGGCTATGAATTTTGAAAGCTACGCTAGAAGGACATGGACCTAAAGGGGCACCAGGGCTAGAGAATTAGAAGGGGGTTCCAAAAGGGGTGGCTCTAAGGCTAGCTTCATCAATCTGTGGATCCAGAGGAGTCAAGAGAACTGGCCAGCCCCAATCTACTAGCCCAGTTCACCGAGATTGCCGAAGTTCTAGAGAGGCTGAATATCTAAATTCAGCGTTTAGAGTCCGGTCTTGTCTAGACTCGAATTAGAAACTCAAAGCCAATTCCTAAAATTCGCAGAGAGAACAAGTGAAGAGAGCAGGCTTGAGGACCCCTATTTTTAGCCTTAGGGGTCGGCGTCTCAATTATATGCCGGCACAACCTGCATATAATTCGGATCATACCCAGAGAGAGCCAGCATATGATTTGAATTACAAGCCTAAAATTCAGGGTATAACCAAATTTGCGGCAATTTTCGGAGCTCCGAGATCCTTATTCCAGGGTAAGCGATTCAATTATACAACGCGTATGCCTGCATATAATCAACTACAAGCCAGCAGCACGAGGTATAATAGTCTCAGAAGGCTCTAGAAACAAAGGGCACCCGAGTTGAGGCAGTGTGATTATACGCCAACCAGTTTGGCGTGTAATATAAATTATATGCTTGGCATGGCAACATATAACTCACCAATCCTGAAAGTTGGAGAAACCGCAAGGAAATCCGTGTTCTCGGACTCAGTTCTCCAAGTTATTTATTATTGGGATTCTGGGCACAGCCCTTGGTGTTCAGGACATTGCAACTAATCCCGGAAGGTCGAAATGGGGTGTCTACACTACATCCAACCATCATTGACTTTCATTAAATCACAAATATAATCGTGGGTTATAGCCATTGGCTTGTAGTTCTAGTCACCTTGACGATCGGTGAATGACAGGCCCATTTTGTTGAATAAATGGTTCAAAACTTCTCAAGTCTAACTTCTTTTCCAACTATGGGAAAATGATTAAATCCCTACAATTTACGTTCTAGAGCCCATGCATCATGGTGTTCATTTTGCAATCAATGTTTGTACATGAAGTTATGTTTTGGAGCAGTTGTGTTTGTGAAATTTGTTCACTTTCTTGAGTTAATGGCTCAAAACTTCCCAAGTCGAACTTCTTTCCCAACTATGGCCAAATGATGAAAACCCTACAGTCTACATTCTAGAACCCATACATCAAGGTTTCCCTTTTGCAATCAATGTGCGTGCACAGAAGTTATATTTTGGCGGGGTTGTGTCTCTGAAATTCATGCACTATAGATTTTTGGGGTTTAATTTTTGTGACATGATTAGAGGTAGTTTTGTAATTAGTTAATTTCCTAATTATGAGTTCTTTCTTAGTTGTGGGCCCTTCGTAGCTGTGAACAGTCTCATATTTGTGAGAAGATTCTCACTTATGCTTAAGCTTTAGCATTTTTCTACCAACATGTGATTGGTGTGGTAGGAGTGCCATATGAGAATTAATAGGAATGTTTGTTGTTAACTCGTGTCAAGAAAATCATCGAGTATAGGTAAAAAAGTTAGATTTTAGGGTGAAGTAGACCTTACATTGGAATAAAGAGTACAATTGTTTTAATCTTTTGGATTTCAGGGTTCTAGTTGAAATGTCAAATGTGAAGATTAATTCTTTAAGATTTAGGTTCTCAAATTTCAGGAGTAAAGAATTGTTTAAGCAGCAATGTTTGGGTTAGAACTTAAAAATAAAATAAGGTGCTTGCTTAAAGTCTAGCATGGAAAACTACAATGCTGAGTGTCTGATTTCTGTAGTACAGAAGTTTTTAAGGCTCATAATTCTGTAATTTATGCCAAGATTAGCACAAGTCCAAGTCATAGATCACTGGAAATTAACACCAGTTATCTTTGATTTTATGATTCTATTTTTTTTAATGATCGATATTAAATTGCATGGATCGGATGGTTTGAATCCTGTTGTAGGCATGATTCCTTAGCTGATACATGTGCCAATGAGGGACTGCCACTTGGACTGGTTAAATTGATCAAAGATGTGCGCCATGTGGCATAACAGTGGGTAGTCATGCTCTATCTGTGAAAAGGCGGTCAGTAGATTCGCTTGTTTATATTTTCATCTTATCGTCTAGACTAATAAACTTACACATTTGAATCTAAGAGAACATATCATATGTAATTCTCACACAAACGGTAAAAAACTGTTGAGGCACACAAGCAATCAGTTTCTGTTCTTACGCTTCGTAACACTCTTAAAGTACGAATTTGATAGAGCACAGAGATAACTCTAATCTTAAAAGAGCTCTTAAAACATATACCATGTGATGATGCACGCTATTAAGCAAGAAAGTGTAATCTCGAGCAAGCTTTATTTTATGTTGGGCAGCAGTCTGGTCTGATAGATCGGCATTCTTCCGAAACTCTTTAGTTATGAAATCTCTAAAATGTATTTTCTTGCCCTCTTTGCCAATGTGCTTCTCGACAGATTTGAGAAGTTGTCGATAAACCTTTGCAGCTTGCATTGTCAAGAACTAAACTATTGTTAATCTGAAAAAAAATGCAAGACATTTTAGTTATTGGAACTGCAATCAATAGAACAGTTCTATAGTTTTTTACTTTTCTGAAAATACTTGTTCTATTAGTAAATAAACAAAGAAATAACACTCAAAATCATAATAGTTACTCTAACTATAAACTCAAAATAATAATTAAAGTTAAAATATTGAAGCTACAGACATAATTAAGAAAAAAATAAAAATAGGCACGAGAAATGAGATCGCATATATGTAAAATCAAAAAGAAAATTAGGAAAAGACCCCAAATTATATATAAGGAACATAAATAAATCAGTTCCAACGAAAAAACATAAAATAAAAACAACAAAATAAAACCGAATTAATAGAATAAAAATAAATAAACCCAAAAACCGCCCAAATAAATCATAGCGTTCGAATAGCATAACTATAGATTTGGAACCACCAGAAATGAAAGGAAGAAAGATCAAGAGATTTGTTGTCCATAAGATCTAGAAAAACAGAGGCTAGGGATTCAGAGAACTCATATCATGAAACCTTGTTTGTAGTTTCCACCTAAAGTATCTTTTTTTTTTTGACTTTACAGGAGAAGTTTTAAATTATTTTTTTTTAAATGTATAGTAAACTGAGTTTTTTTGAAGTTGTTGTAAATTTAGTTTTTTCTACAACTTGGTACAATAACGGGTAAAATTTATTTCTCACCAAAATTCGCAAAGCGACTTCCACCTTCTAATTTTTTGGCGTTCTATTGAAGGTCACATTGGGGACGAATTGTGTGAAAATTTATGACACCTCAATTTATATGCTTTAAAACGTTTGCAACCAGTTTTGATTTTTCTTTGAGACATCTAATGGCATGGTTTTAATTTATCCTCTTGCCTTGTCCATTTTTTCGTAACTAATTGAATACCATGCAAGAAGCCAATTGGGTTGAAATTTTCCAAGGGTTCAATCTATATGTCTTAGAGCGGTTTAGGCATTCCTGGTTCCATTCAACAACATGGATGAAACAATCAAACTTACAATTATAGAGCTATATAACATTCCCGGAAAGTGTTAAGAAAGACTTAGAAGTTGTGATCAATAATGTGCATGGGTCCTCTCAAGAAAATATTTACCTGAGGACATTAACCAAGTGGCCTTCCTAGCATGGAATCAAATATCAGCCGATATCCATACGTATCGCCAATACGTATAGGTTTTTCGGCCAACCGATACGTATGTATCAGTTTTTCGGCCAACCGATACGTACGTATCAGGTATTAACTCGGGTCCGTATCAGCCGATACCTCTATTTTCTTTAAATTTTTTTATATATTTTTTAAAAGGCACCCGATACTACTCTATATTGGCCAATACGTATCCAGCTGATTCGCATCAGTCCTGCAAGGACCGATACCCGAGTTGACACCTTGCTTCCTAGTATTTGAAGCTTCCTCTGCTTAGCATGAACTAAGAGAAAAAACGGATGGGGATCAAAGGTGGTTATGGTTGTGAACTAATATAAAAACCCTTTGGGATAATATAGATGAGGGCCATGAGGCACAATAAAATTTGAAGTTGAAATTTAAAATCACGCTTAGGAGGAGCCAAGGTTGATCTTACTAAATAAAATTTTGAGATTGAGGGGTGAAAGTTAATTTGCTAAGCTAATTAGGCCTTACTTGCAATATTCTGCATAGAAAATATTCTTTGATGCATTTAATCGAACACGTGGTGCACAAAAGTAGAATATATAAATAATCTAAGCCCCAACTTAACCTCTCCGAATACTGATTGCCTTTATCAAAATCAAAGTAAGGAGCAAACTTGAAACTCCCATAATTGTGATGAAATACAAATCTGCACTCCAGTGTGCAAAAAAAAAAAAAAAGAATCCCAAAGACTAGTAATTGAAGTAGCATATAACCAAATCTCCAATAAATTTTAACAAATTAGAGAGAAGATGAGGATGAACCCTACCACAAATCTCACTCTAATATACCCTAATATAGTGCCCAATGCATAAGAAAGAACATCTAAGAATAGGAAATCAATTACAGACCTTGAGGTCTAATGGTGGAGGGTTAACTCCGTCAGTATTGTTTCTTTGCTCGTCTTGAACCTTGTTTGGGATAATGTTTAAACGGGTACGTGTATTTATAACCACCGCAAGGAGGTTGAATTAGAAGATGGAAATCATTTTTAGTCCCAATCTTACCCACAATAGGTCTATGGTCAACTGTCCATTTCACTGGGAACACCTCCCAAATAGTGACCTTCATTTCACGGGGAACACCTCCCAAAAAGTCCCAAAAAGTGACATGAGAACCCTTCACATTGTACATATGGTGTTACTACTAACTACCACACCACTTTATGTTACAACCACATCACATTGAACAAAAAATAAAGCTAATCATTTTGGTGAAAAGAGAAATTATAGGGTCTCTAACGTAAAAGATGAATTTGCCAATAAAAAGTTGGATTTATTGAATGTGTGAGATATGCGCCATCAATTAGGACAAAAAATAGATGGAAAAGAATGATAACCTTTTTTCCCAACGCCGCCCATTCCCATTAAATGTGTATCCATCTTACACTCCTTCTAATTAATCTGTTGAAGAGACATTACGACTATCTCAATATATATGATTACTGCGAAGCAGGATACGCCAAATTGGGCGCGTCCCTGTATCCATCCGATACGTATCAGATCGATAAGGTGGGATATGCTTGCATACGTATCCCACGATATCTGTATCCATCCTAATGGGTGAGATTTTTTTCCATTGAAAAAAAAAAAAAATCCCTTTGGTATAAAACCAATGGAGCCGACCCATTAGCCCCTTTTAGGGTTGCAAACGGGAGAAAAAAAAAGATACAAAGAAGAAGAAAGAAGGGTTGAAATCGTGAGTCTGCTTGCCTGCGTTGCCCGATTTAGAGTGAAATCAGCTATGAGCTTTGCGTTTTTTTTCCTTTCTCCTCCTTCCAGTTTTTTTACCTTTTCTCCTTCTTCCTGTTTTTTATTCTTGTGAGAGACATTTATAGGAAAGGGAATATGGGACTGACTCCCTGCCCATCACTTACACACCAAAATGGTATTTAAATAATTTTAGACCATCAACGGCTTAAGGTGTAGGTGATCTAAACCGTCAAAATAATTTTTTTTAAGGATATTTGACTATTATATCAACTACTATAGGGAGATTTAAGCCAGGGATGTGAGCCATCCGATTTCAATATTGAGTTTTAATGGACCTCAAAAGTTGGTGTAGAGCTGTAAACAATAAAGAGTAGATATAGAATAGGTATAAAAGTAAAGAGCAGATATAAAAAGTAAAGCAGTTGGTGAAAAGCAGTCAAAATAGAAACAGTAAGCAAAAAAGTGCTGATAAAAGTTACTGATAAAACATAAGTAGATTTAACACAGATAAAGTAGACTTTTGATCTCCTACCGTTAAAATGTGGTTTGCTATTATCAAGGTTTTAAATTTCGGGCGATCGGTGTAGGTGATCAAAAGGGCTCAAGGTGTAGGTGATCTACACCGTCAACATGAATTTTTTAGGAATATTTTACTATTATATCAACCATTATTGGGAGCCATCCGATTTCAATGCTCAGTTTTAATGGACCTAAAAAGTTGGTAAACAGAGTAGACAGAGTAGGTTAAAAAGTAAAGTGTAGATATAAAAAGTGAAGGGTTGGTGAAAAGCAGTTAAAATATAAAAAGTGAGCGAAAAAGTAAAGAGGGCATAATTAAATAAAAAAGTTACTGACAAAACATAACGTATATTTATATTTTAAAAAAAGAATAAAAATAAGTAGGGATAACGGCTATTGACGTAGATTTAACACCAATAAAGTAGACTATTATCAAGGTTTTAAATTTCGGGCGAAAACTCAAAATTTCAGCCTAAATGTTTCGGTTTCGGTCCCCACTGAAGCCGAAACGAAAACTCTAATTATCAGTAGTTATCGACACTGTAGCAAGATTTTGGCGGCCGAAATTTCGGTCCAAAATTTTGACCGAAATCCCAAAATTTTGAATCGTGACTATTACAACACGTGATACATTTGTGATCAATCTAAATTGTCCAAGTGACGATCAGTTATTGGAACATATTCTACCCAAAGAATCATGCCTATAAGTGGATGTGAATCATTTGATTGGTGATATTTAACATCAACCATTAAAAATTAAGACCAACAATTGGCATTAGTGTGCCCAAATCAAATGTTCCCAATCTCCCAAAAAGCTTTTTGGGCCTATTTCCCTTTAGTGTATGATCTCGATATAGACTACCTACATCATAAATCATTAACGGTGTAAGATCATTTAAACACGATTTTGGTGTTTAAATGATATTCGGGGTAGTTGGGTGTGAGCTTTCAACCAAGGCTTTGAAACGGCATATAAAGATCATAAGGAGATAACCACTGTTACCCAATTCTTTGGTTCACCCGATTCAAATTCGGGTTCGCAATGTACTGTTGTTTAGCAAACCTGATTTTCTAAGAGTAGGATGAGTTTTGTATAAAAGTATTAGTTACTCATACTAATTCTTATTATTACTTGAAGATGCATGGTCAAGTAGGGGAACAAGTAACCTTAAGGCTAGAAGTTCAAAACCTTTCCCTTTTTTTAGCTCATCGAACCTGCGACCTTGGGTTGTAATAATGCCAACCTTCCATTGTGCTATAAAGTACATATTATGTTTAAGGGATAATTAGATAAATATGCCTCAAAACTAAATTTTTTAGCAAAAAAGACCCGACCTCAAACGTTTTAGGAAAACGGTGCTTTTACAAATTTTGAAACTTTAGAAAAGTGTGAAAGTACGATTTTTGTCGGGTCTTTTTTGCTAAAAAGTGTGTTTTTGAGGCATTGTTTTCTAAAGTGTCCTATATTTAAGACTTCTCGCTATCCATTTAAAAATTTTAAAATATACAAAGTATGTAGCATGTTTGCTGCTTAAGGGCTAATTGAAACAAACCAAGCCCTAAACTAGTTCGGGGTTTATACTACTAGTTATAACAAATTAGGTAACACTAGTTATAATGATGTTACAAATTTTTTAAAAACTTTATAAAATGTTATAATTGCAATGGTGCTATACGTATATAAATTTTATTTTTTAGTTATTTATTTAAAATTTTTAAAAATAGCACCTTTACCGTAATCCCTAGACAGAAATTTAATAGCTTGTAGTTATGGTCACCTTTATCCTTTATAATATAACGAAAAATAAAGGTGTATAATAGAATATAACGGTTAATATAATGTTGGTCGTTATACACACTTGTAACATAACGGCCTATGTCTGTTACCGTTACAATTGTCGTTATAGAAAAGATGCTTTTAATGTCATTCTACATGCTGTTTGAAGCAAGGTTCAAAATTTTGGTTGAAATGTTTCGGTTTCGGCCCCCACCGAAATCGAAACAAAAACTCTGATTAATTATCGGTAGTTATCAGCATTGTAGCAAGATTTTAGCCGAAATTTCAGTCCAAAATTTTGGTTTCGGTCCCCACCGAAACCAAAACGAAATCCGGAATTTAAAACCTTGGCTCAAAGTGATACTCCCAAAACCCGTTTCGGTGGCAAAGAAGTGTTGCATGGATCAACTTTAAAAAGAAATTAAAAAACTTATCTCGATCATTTGTTTTTTTAAATTGAAATTTAAACTATTAAAATCAATCACTATTTGACTTATATATATTAATTTTTCATTTAGATTGATCTCAATAATGTACACAAGCTCCACCGAAATCAAAGCAATATTTTGGGTGTGAAGTAGAGCTCCACGTAGACGTCATCCTATGCTGAGATAAATGGTATTGAAAATGGCTCTGAGGCACGTAGTGAACTACGTTGTCCTAAAGACAATAAGCACCCCCACTCTGTCGGATAAAATGAAGATGCAATCATGTTCCTAACCATTATGCCTTCGGAATACAATAGAGCTAGATTTTACTAAAAAGCTACATGTTCTCTTCTAGATTACACTGTTTAGAAAGAGAACCTGTAAGAATTCCAGAAGAAAAATGGAGAGAAAAAGAATATAATTTTTGTTGTGTTTTCTAATTGGGATCTGATCTCTATTTTCTAATAAGGGCTTGCTCGATAGCCAAGAATCGTTAGGATTCTAAGTTGTGAGTTATGCATCAAATGTTGCAACATCTACTATCAAGACGTGAAAACAATATATGATCATATCATATGGCACGGAATTGGGAAGAGCTACACTACTGTGTTTTTCCACGGAGAAAATAACATACCATTGAGCTTTACACGAGATGAAACTATGTGGCCAAATTTAGGTATTTCTACTTTAATTTGTTGGCTCACTATTATTATAATTTGTTATGAATAGTTCTACTTAAATTACTTGAGGTACTTGTAGTTAAATTTATTTAGCACTTTGTTAAGCCACAAATGCATATGAACTACGATTTTGTATCATAGATGATCTTTGGATGCACACCAGTGACCTCTTTGGTTGTTCATGGTTCATATAGCAAAAAGTATGAACATCTATGAACATCATTTTCCCCACAACAGTAACCTCTGTTCGTATTTCATAAGCACAGACTGATTATGTTTTATACTGATAATTTCTACCTTTTTTACTTATGTTTTGAGTCAAAAAGGTAGAAATTATCAGTATAAAACATAGTTAAATTTTAGTTGAAAAATAGTAATATATGAAAAAAAGAATGCAAAACTCACTCAACTAACCGTTATATGTTTTATTTTATTTTTTTTAAGATAGATTGCTTCACAGATGCTGCTCTACTATTTTCAATAGCTGCATTGGAACTTACTTGCTACGTTTGTAGTATAAAATATGAATCTCGTGCATTTGAACTTTGATGAAACGTCTAAACTACCAATTTTAGTTGGATTGCACCAAGCCATCAGTCATGTCCAATCCGATTTTAAATGGCTACTATTCAACTCTATAATGAATAATGTGACTAAAAAAAAAAAAAACATTCTATCATGAATAAATATTTTATAATTATGTACATTCAACTCTACAATGAATAAATATCTTATAATTATTTAAGAATGTTTATCTCGTTGACATCTTATACAAGATAGAATTGGAGATGAAACATGATGGCTTTATAGGTTACATGTAACGACCCAACTTTTCAAATCCTCATGGTATAAGAAAGGTCGGTTCGCCAACTTATTGATTTCTCAATAAGCCGAACAGAAGTTAATTATCAGACAAAAGTCGACAACATAAGCATAATTCTAAACAGAAATGCAGCTAATAACACAGGAATAATATCTCATACCATCAATATATCTCAAAAAGGAATCAGGAAGAACCACCGGTGATGGCCAATCCAATCACCTAAACAATAGTTCCTAATGATGGTTCTTCAAAAGGATATCCAAAAATATCCAAACAAGGCCTTGGGCCGATAATTCAAAATGATTCTAAACCAAAGTATATCAGACTAGTAAACCTAAATCAAAGAAAGAACTCCTCTGCTGGAATCTCTGGCTCCTCCCTAGGGATGTAGTCAGAGTTCTCTAGATCAACGTCGTCGAAGCCTAAATCAGTCTCAGCACCTGTGACGTATAGTCGGGGTGAGCTAACATCGAAGCTCGATAGAGGAAACTCATATATTCACATTTTATCATAAGCAATGGTTTTCAAAGACTAGAATTAGATCAAATATGGTTTTCAAAACATGCCTTAATTTACTAACTTCCAACTCTAATATAGTATGACGGAAGAGAAATCAAACAGGTTCAAAGTTCTTATGATTTCATATTCGAATTTCATGCATGCTTCTATAGTTAAATGTCTTAAATTTATAACTTAAGATTATCTCTCAAATTAATATATTATGAGAGCGAGAGTATTACCGATAGGAAATCCTACTAACCATCGTCGTCTAATTAACCTTTTTTCTAAAAAAGCAACAAGCCCCTACGTCATGAGGGAAGTTTGCGCTAGGCTGATTTATCGTAATCATGATTCATAGAATTTACGATTTCGTTCTGATTAATCTCAAATCAAATGCAGATACTAAACATATAAGATTTTATGTACTTAATACATTTCCAGATTTCAGAGTTCTAAATGATAATCAAATTCAAAGGTGAGGTTTGAAATTTCTAAGATTTCGGAGTTCATATGTCATTTCAAATTTGTATTTAGAATTTCTTAAATCAAAGCAATGCTACTCAGAATCATGCTATATTCAAATAATTTCAGAATCTATGTTTGAAACAAATCCTCAAATACTTAGGACAAAATGTAATAAATTTCAAGGTTCCCCTACCTTTGACTTTGACTTGCTTTAAATTCACATCAAAAGTCTTCACAGTGGACTCATTCTATTTAGAACCTGCAAAGATTAATACCACAAAAGTGTTAATAGGGTCTACAAGTCCGGACATAAGCTCCCCATAAATTTCCCAAGAAAATTTAGAAAGCTAGAAACAGGACAAAATTCGATCATCGAATTCTATATTCGAAGTTTGAATTTGAATTCGATGTTCGAATTTGAATTCGAACATCGAATTCCTTCAGAAGTGCATCAGATAGCAGCCCAAAATTCGAACCTCGATTCTATTTTCGATGTTCGAATTTTGAATTTGAAGTTTGAATTTAAATTCGAACTTCGAATTTCTCCAGGTCTCTGCTATTCTGAATTTGTTCTTCTTAACTTGATTTTCTTTCCAAAAAACTAAACTGCCATCAATTTTATCTTCACAGTTTATCTAATCTTGTCTAGGTAACAAATAACTTAACCAAAAGAATTTAAAAGCCTACCTTTCAAGGTCAATTCCTTCGGCTTCCGTGGATCCAATTTCCAAGCACCGGATCAATCTACCAAGCCTTAACCTGTCGAACTCTAGATTTAGTCCATCTCCCACCTTGTTGCTAGAGCAACAGACAGCCCAGATTCACACACAAAAGTACCACTCTCCCCTATCCTTCTTTCTCAATATATCTAATCAAATCAGAGGCTGCGCTCAAGGCTTGTCTACAGCTGAGATGGGGAGAGTGAGTGTAATCACAAGGGATCTAAACAAAGGAAACAAGGAAGTTGCAAGAGCTTCAAGCTTTGGTTCTCATGAGAGGGAGGAAGAATGAAACTTCTTCACTCTTCTCTCTTTATAATACAAAACTATCACACCAATATCGAGTTGTATCTGTAGCTTTTTTTTTTGTTTAAATTAAGAAAATAGAGGTATGGGCCATTACCTAGGGTTGTCAACGGGCCGGCTCGGGCCGGGTTTTCACCCGGCCCGTTTATTATTATTATTATTATTTTAAATGGGCATGGCCCGGTCCGTTTAGCTAAATGGCAGGGCCAGGCTCAGCTCGATTTTAAAATTCTATAGCCTGAACCCGCCCCATTTAGCTAAACGGACCGGGCTGGGCCAGGTTGGGGCCAAGTTTCTAATATTTTTTAACAAAAGTTTTTAAATTTTTTTTTAAGGACCTTAGCTAATCGGGCCGGGCCTTAAACTTTGAAGCCCGAACCCAGGCCCATTTCTTATCCTGTCCGAGCCCGTTTAATAAATTCCTAAAAAACTAGGCTCGAACCCAGCCCATTCGAGCCGGGCTGAAGCCCGGCCCATTGACAACCCTACGGTTACCCGACACGTATGGGCTGATATTTGATATTATGGTCTAAACACATTTTTGTAGCACAACGTTAAAAGTTCTTGTATAAAATATTGATTCCAAATTTCTAATATCATCAACACATGAAAAGAAGTACCACAATCACACTAACTTTACGAACAAAAAGAAACTCCTACCATCAGAATTCATCTGAGTCAAGTAGTCATCCATTTAACATAAACTTTTGGTAAGCTCCATTCAGTTGAACCCATAAACGGGTTCAACTGATTTTAAAACCATCCGACACGAGATCTAAATATGAGTGTCAACTTAACAAAGTTAAAGTCAAGATTCCATTGCATCCAAAGGTTTTTAAAATTAGTTGGACCTAACAAAAAACCACCCTTCTAACAAAAACAAGCAACAGTTTAGTTGCTTGTAGATTCTGCCAATCTAGCTTTCATGCCATTACCAACATTTACAAGGCAAAATACTTAAATAGTCTCTTTTTTTATATACAATTATACTCACATGTAAACTCCATTATATCTCCACTATTTCCAAAAGGAGTTTGAACTAGGTAAACGGGCCGTGGATTGCCAGCATTGCCCATAGTCCACGGCCCAACTCTTCCAAATCAAAGGCGGGCCATAAGGTGACCTCCTTGTTCACCAAGAAATGAGTAATCAGTGTACCCTACAACAAGATCCAGTGTGTAGAAAGTGGCCCTGATGTACTTGTTCAAACCATCATTCACAGCCAATCGAACGACTAGATCAGGGTTCGATATAAAAAGCTGATCGTAAGTAAATATAAAATGTAATAGTGGCCATGTAAAATGTTTGATTAAAATGGAAAATGGATATCAACTACATTAAGGTAATAAAAGAAGCCTACTAGAACTATTAAATACAAATAAGAGATAAATAAACATCGAACCCTGACACCTTCAATATTTGCCAATGCTCCTAAAGCCATGACCTTTGAAAGTCCATTTCCGCCTCCGAAAGTGTGAGATATTCTTTATAACTAGCTCCTCGAAAACCATTAACTTGGGCATGACAATCATTCCATCAGTCATATATTCGACCGATAAATACAACATAATACTTCCATTTTGCCATGCTGAAATATCCAAAAAAATATATTATTTAGCAGTTAAATAATCATTTCCACCTAAAAATTCAGAGAATTGGAAAGGGCCATTGCCGGTTGGCGTAATGCCGTTATTTTAAAGGCCTAAATTTACAGTAAAAAGGAAACTAATGTCAATATACTATCCGAGGTGGGACCAGCCTACTAGAGTTATTAAATACAAATAAGAGATAAATAAACATCGAACCCTAACGCCGTCAATATTTGCCGATGCTCCTAAAGCCATGATAGACCTTTGAAAGTCCATTTCCGCCTCCGAAAGTGTGAGATATTCTTTATAACTAGCTCCTTGAAAACCATTAACTTGGGCATGACAATCATTCCATCGGTCATATATTCGACTGATAAATAAACACTTCCATTTTGCCATGCTGAAATATCCATAAAAAAATATTATTTAGTAGTTAAATAATCATTTCCGCCTGAAAATTCAGAGAATTGGAAAGGGCCATTGCCGATTGGCGTAATGCCGTTATTTTAAAGGCCTAAACTTACAGTAAAAAGGAAACTAATGTCAATATACTATCCGAGGTGGGACCAGCCCGAAGTGTGCCATGATGTTTTTAACCCCCAACCTGGCCCGTAAAAACCAGGCCCTATTAAGGTTAGGCCAAACCCTGGTCTTGGGCCGGGTTTTTCCCTTTTTCTAAACCGCATCAAGAAAAATCAGGTTCTGGGCAAACCCGAAGTGCTAGCTGAATGTTTAACCCCCAACCCGACCCATAAAAATCAGGCCCTATTAAGGTCTGGCCAAACCCACCCCGATCTCAGGCCGGGTTTTTCCCTTATTCTAATCCAAGTTAGGCATCGAGAAAAACCTGGTTCTGAGCATAGTGACAAATTTCCATACTATTTGGAAAAAAATCGGGAATGTATATGGGAATATACAAAAATTTATATTGAATATAGTTTGTAAAAATTACCAAAATATATCCTAAATTACAAACATATCCTAAAACAATATTTTAATAGGGAAATAAAAATTTTCGAAATTTACTGGAAAATGCCGAAGAAAACTGCAAACACAGAAATTACTGAGCAGTACTAAGAGAGAGAGAGAGAGAGCCAGAAAGACAGGGGGTGCGAGCTTTTGGCATAGAGAGAGAGAGAGATAGAGCGATGGAGGGAGAGAGAGAGAGAGGCATTTGTGAATCAAGATGCCTCATCAAAGATAGATTAATTTATTTAAATAAATTGGATACTAAAAAAATGAGGTGTAAGTGTATAACAATAAAATAAATAATAAAAACACAAAAGAAAAGAAAAATTCTCAAATTACATTATTGATCATCAACTTCCATTTTTTTTTACAACATATGGTATAGAAAATGAGGTAATATACAAAAAAATTATATTATTTTCTAAAGTAATATTTAAAATTTTAGTTTTGTTTTGCAATTTTTTTAGTATTATATTTAATCATTCTTATTTATATTGGCGACTTTAATCATTCTTGTTTCAAGAATTATACAAGTATAAACGACATAATCTCAGAAGTTGACACATATTGACATATAATGTAAGATAAATATTTATTTGGGAAATGATGAGAAGTGACATGATGCAACCGATCAGGCTACTCTAGTTTCTGTGATGATGTTACTGCTGCATAATTGAAGTTCTTATGTGTGATGCCATAGATTTAGTCTTTCTTTTCCAGATATATTCGCACGTTTGGGCATATTTGGTTTATGTTTTTTGGTGTCTTATAGAAATCTGTGGATGAGAAGATAAGGCATTAAATGTATAGAAATGAGCATGTTAATGTATAACTTTAAGCTATATTTTTAAGGGCACTTTTTAAAAAGAGGATTGATGATGATAAAGTTTCTCAACATTAAACTGAAATGAAAAGTTTTACATCAGGATTGCACGGTTTTCTGGGTGCTATGGGTGCTAAAATTTGAAAAAGGCAAAAGTTTAGCACATGTGAGCTGTCTTGTTAGAATGAAAGGTCGATTTTGCCCTTTCATTTAAGAGGCTAAGTTCAGCTATTCTTTCATTCTTTCGATGGGTTTTTTGTGAATGCCCGACAGTTCCGTTTTCGTCTCCGGGGAAATACTCGAATAACGGTGCTCGGATAACTCGATTGGAGAGGAAGAAGCCCTCAACGATCACAATGTCGCCCCTAAATGCGCAGAGAGCAAGATCTTGAGTTCGTTTTCCATTTTTTCAGTGCTTTGATCCACAAATCTAGTTCGTTTTCCATTTTTTCAGTGGCTTTGATCCACAGATCTGGTCTTAGTTAGATCTTCTTCTCAAGTGTTTCTCCATAATAATGCCTTGTATATTTATATCTTTTTTTAGACTTTGATTTTAATGATTTATTTGAACAAATGAGGTAATTTTTAAATGAAACGGTAGGCTCTACAGCGGCAACTGCAGGAGCACCTATCGCTGAAGTTGCTTGATGCGCGGGATGGATGGTCGACGTTTTTGCTCTGGCCGACATCCCTTTTTGCATCGACATTGTAAGTATTTTTGTAAGAGATACTTAGCATGATTTTTCTTTTTTGGTGGGTACATTTTGTTTTCATGTATGATGAAGTGTTGGGCATATGGAGTCTATATGTTCGATGAAATGTGTGACGACCCGACTTTTCCAATCCCTAAGGTATAGGAAAGGCCGATTCATCAACTTATTAATTTCTCAATAAGCTGTAACAAACAGAAGCCGACAACATAACAAAGATCTGAAGACAGAGGCAAAACATATAAAAACAAAAGCTTTCTATAACAAAAATATCTATCACTGTGAGGAACCAAGAAGAACCACCGGTGATGGCCAATCCGATCACCTAAAATAGTGGTTTACAATAATGGTTCCTCGAGTGATATCAAAAGAACCAAAATAATGGCCTAGGGCCCAATATTCCAATAATATTCAGACAAAAGTACCAAAAATAAAGGATCTAAGATCACGAGAAAAACTCCTCAGCTGGTATGTCCAAATCCTCCTCGGGAATATAATCGGAGTCCTCCAGATCCTTTGACCCAAGGTCAGTCTTAACACCTGTGACGTATAGTTGAGAGTGAGCTAACAACCAAGCCCAATAGAGGAAACAGATATATTTGCATTTCATTATAATTAAGGTTTTCAAAAGACAGGAATCGGATCAATTATGGTTTTCAAATGATGCTTTGCAAACTAAATCTCCAGTTCTAATCCTGAGTCAAAACTGATAACATAAATCTAGTGTGTTCAAAAATCTTCTGATTTAGTATGCTTATTGTCTTAAATTTATAACTTAAGTTTATCTCCAAAATTTCCTATAGTATGAGAGAGGACTACGTAACCGATGGGAAACCCTACTGACCATCGTCGTTCATGAACCCATTTCTAAAGTGCAACAAGCCCCTACGCTATGAGGGAAACTTGCGCCAAAGTAATACCGTCAGCACGGTTGGTAAAATCTAGGGCATCGTCCGTATGAACCCCAAATCGAATGCAAATGCTAACACATATCAAGGCCTATTATTCATAACATAATACTGATTTTTCTGAAGTTCTGATTCAAAGATTAACTGAGGTTCTGAGGTTCGAATTACAAAGTTCTTAATCATAACGAAGTTTTCAAATTTCATATTTGTGTCTTATATGCAGAGTCTTATTCATGCTAGGTGTAACAGAATTTCCAAATTTATGCCTCTTAAAAGAAACAGTCAAATCATGTATACTTATAATTCAATGCAAATTAAATATAAGGTTCCCCTACCTCAGCAAAGAAGATTTAATATCATGTACAAGCAGCCCTCACCAAGGACTCCCAAAAGTTAAAACCTACATATATTAACACTCTCAGTGTTAATATAGAACCAAAAAATCAAACCAAAAGCTTGCCGAGAAAAAAAATTCAACAAAAATTTTAAATGCCAGAAACAGGACAGAATTCGACCCTCCAATTCAAATTCGTGGGTTGAATTCAAAATTCGATGGTCAATTTCAATTTCGACCCTCGAATTCCAAAAATCTCATCAGTCACAAAAATCTGAAAATCGACCCTCGATTTGAAATTCGATGGTCGATTTCCAAATTCGACCCTCGATTTTCAAAATTCGCATCAGGCTCAAAAACTGGAAAATCGACACTCGATTTTAAAATCGATGGTCGAATTCCAAATTCGACACTCGATTTGGAATTCGACCCTCGAATTTCCTCAGGTCTGTAGCTGTCAAAATTTTCATGTTCGGACTCTTTCTTTCTTATTTAAACACACCATATTCTAATCTAAGCAAAACATAAACTAAAAAGACACAAGGAGGTTTCAAAAGCCTACCTCCTTTAGCTTAAATCGTTGCTTCTGTTGCACCTATACACGCTCCGGAACCAATCTCCAAGTCAATGGTTCAGATCTTCAAATCAGTCCATATTTATAAAGAGGTGGTCACAGCCTCAGCCACAACAAAATCATATAGAACTTCTCACTTTCCACATCTCTCTTCTATTTCAATTGTTCAAACCGATCAGATTTTAAGCACAAGGCTAATTAATGGTTGAGATGGGGAGAAGAATTCTCAAACTCTTTAGATCTAGGATTAGAAGATGCAAGGCTTAAGGACTTAAATTTTCCAACGAGAGAGAGAAGTGAAACTTCTCTTTCACTCTCTTTTATAACCCAAAAGCCAAGCAAAAATAATATCTAGATTTTTATAATTGCAACTTATCCACTTAAGTTGAAAACATATCCTATGCTAAACGCAAACACCAACCTTATTGTGTGAGTCATCGATTACATGACTTGCACACCTCTCAAGATGAAATCCTTTTGCCACAAGTCTTATCATAGCCTTAGCTTACCAAAAATCTAAAAATATCCCTCAACAATTTTCAGACACGCTTACCGAGGTAAACGAAAATAAACCAAAATATCCGGGATATTACAAAATGCCTAGCCGAAATGCAGTTTTTAGTTGCTTCATGTGTATGGTCATCACTTCTGTTGTAGTTCATAGTAGATTTTGTCATTTGAAATGAAATTAGGGACAAATTTTTGATTCAAGGCATTAGTATTCATTTTCCCTGAAGGTTATTGTAGTTCTTCTCGTTTTTTTTTGTCAACTTTCTAATTTTTTCACAAAATTCATTTTGGTCTTTCCCATGTAGTCTACTATTTGTTGCCCAATATGGATGATACGGATTCATAATTGTAAACAAACATCACAGAGGGAAACCCTAAGACAGACTTGTGACCAGAAAGAAAGTATCATAATAACAATGAACCAAAAAGAAAATTTTCATAGTAACAACTTGTGAAATTCCAAAATAAAGAACTTACGCAGTGGACAATGGCAGTTCGTCATGCATGGAACAACTCCAATTCTACATCAATGAGATTAAGAACATGTGAGAATTATAGACTCGGGTTTAAATGCTAAATTTGGCTTTAAAAAATAGGCCAATTCGGCAAAATAGGATATGTTTGGAAAATAATTAGATTATTATACCGAAATTAAAGATATGTAGCAAAACATGTCATTAATCTAGATTTCGTCCCCTTAGTCCTAGTGACACGAAAACATGATTTTGGGTACCACATGGCACCTTTTTTTGGGATATTGGAGGACGATGAAGGTCCTCCATTGGAGGACCTTACTTTTTTGTATTGGGATCACCAAATACCCATCCAACCTTGTTTGAAGAGTGGCCTCCTATCGATGGGTCTGTAGGAGGACTTCACTGAAAATTTGCCCTTCATACCAGTTGCTATGACTGGAGGTATATTCAAGGATAAATACTAAGGAGTTCTATCAAATCGTCCAATTCATTATCACGGAAGTTCATCTTAGCCTCATGTCCCAAACGCCTCTGCCAGATGAGCTATCAACACATTATTGCACAACTACTTACTTTTTGACAGCTAAGGAGCATAAGTTACTGAGCCTGCTAGAGAAAGCTTCATCCCCTACCCAAACATCATACCCGAAAAAAACAGTATCTCCTCTTCCAAGCTTGAAACTAATGGCCTTTTGGAACAACTCTTTTGTCCTTAACACTGCCCTTCACCATCCAGATGCAAAAGCGGAACATGGGTCCCGATATTTCAAGCACATTTCCTTGGCCCATAACACTTTGTTGTCTTCCCCTAGGCGCCACATCCATTTACCCAACGAAGTTATATTCAATTGCACAATTCTTCTAATGCATAAACCTCCATCCTTTTTTGGGAAGCACACATCCTAATGATTAGGTGAATCTTATTTCGTTCGGAACTGCCACACCACAAGAACCTTTTCAGCATGCTCCCAAGTTTCAAGGGACACTTGGAGCATCGAGAAATAATAGATTGGAAAGTTGGACAGTGTAGGAAGATGCCTCGTAGTGAGAATCTTTTTCAAAATCGAACCAGAGACCTCTAAGGAATTTGTAGATTTGGTTCTCTCAAAACGTTTAGCAAGCATAACACCAACTTCCTCTCTAAACTCAATAGTGACCAAGTTCTTCCCACATGCTCTGAAGTGTGTTGTGGTACTTCCCCATGGTAGAATCCTCCAGCTTACAATCAACAATCATTTACTTGAGTTGATAGGTGCACTATCATGCTCAAAAGGAGTAAACATATCGACTAGAGCACTATAAAGCTTGGCAACGGAGTCATAGAATTTAAGTGTTTTATACATAGAGTTGTCCATAGAGTTAAATAACCAACTTAAGATAAACTTGCATCCCTAGTCAACCGTCAGCCAAATTCCAGCTCAACTTGAAAGACTTGTTTATAAAGCATTTGTAAATAAGCTAGATTTACATATATCTTAGCCCATAAATCCAATCCTATTCAGACCGTGATGGATGCCTTCAATATAGCTGCTAGCATTAAAAAGTTCAGAAGCCGTTTCGCTTTCCTATTGCAGAATGCTCAAAGCTCATAATCTCCCTATAGTACTGCCGCGAGAATTGACTAGACTTCCCTGCTTCGAAGAAATGTGATACGTAACTTAAGCCACTGCTCATGTTAGATTTTATCAATTATAGATTCTTAATTTGCGCTTCTGTTATACTAACCTTAAGTATCTAACTAACCCTCCAGCAATTTAACTCGCAACTACCTCAACGGCACAATACCTGTCGAATGGGTGGATTTACCATATTAGTGAACATGTAAGTTTTCCATTTCTCTCTACCATATGCGCTCCTGGTTTATTTTAGCAAATCCAAGCTTTGTTTTTCTAAAGTTAATAGTGTGAGACGTTAATTGCAGCTCCTTGCTTGGAAACCGCTTTTCAGGGCCAATCCCAATGCTGTTTGGTCCTTTCAAATTTAAAATTAGAGTCGCCAAAAATCAAACACTAATTTTACGAAGCTGTATAAGTTACAATTGGCCTAAACTTGATGCTCAAGCTTCTTGTTTCGCAATATATAGACTGACCATTTGGATGTCATCAATTAATAAAAAGACCCTTTTTGAAGAATCACAACCAAAAGACTTCAAATTCGTCTCTTCAAATCATACCCAATTGAGCTCATTTTCTCCCCTCTTATAATCAGTTTATTGAAGCCCAGGGTGTCCTGTTTTAATGAATAATAAAATAAACCAAAATCCAAAACAATTATGAATTTTTTAATTAATTAGAATGTGAGGTGGAATTTGATGCTTCTAGTAAGGATGCATTTGATGATATAAAGATGAGGGATTGAAATTGCAGGCTGGATTTTACTTTTTGTCAGCTATTTGGTTTGATAGAGGGGTATGTGGAGTTACAAAGAGACTTTAATGGATTAGGGCCCTCCTTGGGTTGGCCCCTTCCCAAGATTTTTCATCTTGAAGGGTTTTTTGCATTTACCCCAGAGATGTCTTATTTACACTCCGTCCCCGGGTTTCACCTATTTATACTGCAGCCTTTGCCTTTTTGTTTCTTTTACTCATTGCCTTTAATGGTGAAGAATCAGCCATTGATAATTAAATAAGTAACTTTTGACTGGTTTGAATTAGACGATATAGCGATCATTTTTCACCGTTATAGCCTTTTTATATGGGGTTGGCTTTGTGAGAGTCCTAGTTCTATGCTTGTTCCTAATCAACACTAAGCTCTCTACAACTTTACGATCCTTTTTTTCTCTTTCCACTGCTTTCCTCTAGTCTTTGTTTTTTTCTCCTACTTCTTTGAACTTGTAGCATCTCAATCTCAGCCTTACACATAGGGTCTACTCTTAGCCTCCGATGACCTTGTCCAAACCCCCTTATGCAAGCGACCTCCAATAATTTTATTAATCAAATGGTTTTCTTGTATTTTGAAGTATTATATTTCAGTGAACTTATTTTAATTTTTAGGCTGTTTGGTTCCTTAATTGTTTCTTAAAGAGATTTCAGATTATTATTGTTGTCAATGTGTGAATCTTGTTTGTTTCATAAAGGGATTTAAGATTATTACTGTTTTCAACGTGAGACTCTTGCTTGTAATCAGTGTTATATAATATAAGATCTATCTTATTCTTAACAAATGTAACATTGTTGTCTATCAAATTTAGCAAAATAAGATTGAACGAAAATTAAAAAGCCGTTATTCGCTGAAAACATTCGGTTCTAGCAGCCTCACTAAATCGTGCTTCCCGAACCTTCCGATCCCCACTTTAAATCTGAAATTTTTGAATTCGACCAAACCCTAACCCCCCTCCTTTTACTATGAAACTGTAAAGAGCCCTCAAATCTTTTCAGAAGCAGGTTACTGTTGCTCCTTCTTCTACACTGACTTCAACCCATAGAGGTTTCAGAAGAATGGGTATTATAAGGATTAGTTTCTCGTTCTTAATGGGAACTGCATGTAATGTCTACATAGCTCAGAACCGCAACGTCCCCAACATAAAAAAGCTCTCCAAAATTGGGATGCCGATGGCCAAGCACATCGAGGAAATCTATCGGAAACCTAAGAAGAGAGACGATGAGGATTAGCCATCTATTGATGATTGATAAATTTGAGTAATTAAAAAAACTCAATTTATTAATCAGATGGGTTTCTTACTTTTTAAAGTAATATATTTCAGTGAACTTGTTTTGATTTTTTTGCTGTTTGGCTCCCTAATTGTTTCTTAAAGAGATTTCAGATTATTACAGTTGTCCACGTGAGAATCTTATTTGTAATTAGTGTTATATAATGTAGGATTAATCTCATTCTTAATTAATGTTGCATTGCTATGGATCTAATTCAAGAAAATAAGATTGAAAGGAAATTAAAAGGCCTTTAATCGCTGAAAACATTCGATGCTAGTAGCCTCATTCAATCGTGCTTCCCAAACCTTCCGATTCCCATTTTAAAACTCAAATTTTTGAATTCGACCAAACCCTAACCCCCCTCCTTTTACTATGAAACTATAAAAAGCCCTAAAATCATTTCAAAAGCATATTACTATTGCTCTTTCTTCTACACAGACTACAACCCGTAGAGGTTTCAGAAAAATTGGTATTATAAGGAGTAGTTTCTTGTTCTTAATGGGAACTGTGTGTGGTATCTACATAGCTCAGAACTACAACGTCCCCAACATAAAGAAGCTCACAAAACTGGGATGTTGATGGCCAAGCATATCGAGGAAAACTACCAGAAACCCAAGAAGAGGGTCAACGAGGGTTTGACATCTATACGTGATTCCTAAAATGGAGTAATTAAAAGAACTCAATTTATCAATCAGATGGGATGCTTGTTATTTGAGGTATTATATTTTAGTGAATTTGTTTTAATTTTTTTACTGTTTGGTTCCCTAATTAATTCTTAAAGAGAATTCAGATTATTACTGCTGTCAGCGTGAGAATCTTGTTTGTAATCAGTGTTATATAATAAAGGATTAATCTTATTCTTAATTAATGTTACATTGCTATGGGTCTAATTCGGAAAAATAAGATTGAAAGGATATTAAAAACCCTTTATTCACAGAAAACATTCGATGCTAGCAGCCTCATTCAATCGTGCTTCCCAAACCTTCCGATCCGCACTTTAAAACTCAAATTTTAGAATTTGACCAAACCTTAACCCCCCTCCTTTTACTATGAGACTATAAAAAGCCCTAATATCTTTTCAGAAGCAGATTATTGTGGCTCCTTCTCTTACATGGAGTACAACCCATAGATGTTTCCGAAGAATGGGTAATGATGAGTACTGAAAAATGAGGATATTTCGCCCCTAAATACCTATATTTAGCTGTCCGATGAAGGCTATCTGATAAGATTTATTAGATTTGAAGTGTTTCAGGTAAATATGAGCCAAGTATAGAAAACAGTGCAAGAATTCTGAATATAATGCAAAAACACTGCAATTTCGGGTAATCAAGAACTTGGTGCGACTTGCAGCTAAATTTGGACCTTCAAGACGGTCGAATTACGAAATTGTCAAAACATGAAAGTTGTAGATCGTTTCGTCAGCTTTCCAACGGCGCAAGAATCGTCTCAATCCGAGTTCGGGACAGAATGTTATGGCCGAAATACTGAAGCAGTGTCTGAACCACAAAAAGTGCTGATTTTCACGGATTTCTGGGGTCGATGCATCGACCCTCGGTCGATTAATCGAGCCGAGTTGCGATTCGACACGATTCTACTTGAAAACGTGATTTTTTGGAGATTTTGTTGGCTCGATGCATCGAGGGTCATGAGTCGATTAATCGACTATAAAAAGTCGGTTTAGGATACTGTGCGCGACGTTTTCTATTTAAAGACTCAAACACTTCGGGATTAGAGATTAATTTTAGAGATCTTTTCAGCATAGAAGTAAAAAAGTAGGAGATTAGAATTAGAGTTTTTTTTGAGTTTTAGTTTTTTGTGTTCTTAGTTTTTAGCCATTATTTTTCATAGTTAGACCTAGAAATAGGAAGTTTTATTATTTCTTTTTGAGAGCTTTGTTCTTTAATTTTTCAGTATTCAGTTTATAAATTTTGTTCAAAGTTTATTTCTGCATTTATTTCGTTTCTGAAGATTATCATCCGTTTGAAGTTTGAGGTAATTTTAATTAATGTTATTTTCCCGTCTTTATTTATTTACAATATGTGTGGCTAAATTTATAGGGATGGGGATCTAATGATTCCCATCCGAGGGATGTACTTTTAATAATATAAAATTAAGGATTAAAATATGAGATTTTATTTTTATGGTTGTTGTGCTATCATGAATGGATGAAATCCCCGCCACTAACCGGGATCGCGTGTGCCGAGCCATGCCCATCTCGATCTCGGATTTTACTATCATTGTTATGGTCTTTGTATTTTCGTGTGGATTTAATTATGATTATGTTCGGGATCGAGTGTAGCCATGCCCTGGATCTTGGTTCTGTAATGGTAATTTTATCTGAAATATCCCTAATCTGAATAAAGTGTGCCGAGCCATGCCCTTGATTTCAGATTTGTAAGTGGTATTCTTGTTGGAATTTTCACCCGCTTTGGGGATGACTTTTATTTGAACCTGAGATCATGTGTGTCTAGCCGTACCCTTGATCCCAGATCTAGATAAATGAAAATCATCTAAGTCCTGTTTGCAGGGATGCAACATGGAACCTATTAGGGTGTTGACCATTGATCTTCCATAAAAGGTGTTTGTTACCAATGAAGTATCTCATAAGTTAATCCTTAGATTTATATTATAGGAAGAACGGACCAAAGATGGGAGGATTTAGTATCTTCATCTTTATCATCATCATCTTCACTTTTATTTGCGAATTATCAATTGAATTTTATTTTGTAGTCATTAATTACCATCAATCGCTTAAATCATAAAATTGGTAGAACACTGTTTGATCTTAATAGATTTCTAGAATTGCTTGTCTCTTTTAGATGTTTCAACATTAATCCTCGTGGGAACGATCTCGTACTCCGCACCCACTATATACAAATCGATTCGTGCACTTGCGAGTAAAACATTACATTAAAAATATCACATCAAGTTTTTGGCGCCGTTGCCGGGGATTAAATTTAGAAAATCTGAATTTTTGGTAGACAGTAAATTTTAGGAATTTTCGAGGATTAAAATAGTATTTCTGCTTAAAAAAAAATATATATATATATATATTTTCTGGAGGTCGATGCATCGACCCACACTATCGATGCATCGAGTTAGCCTCGATTGATCGAGTTATACTCGATTAATCGATTTAAAAAAAAAAAAAAAAAAAAAAATTTTTGGTGAAGTCATGTCAATGCATGGATTCAATCTAAACTCATGTGCTATTTGTGGAAATTCGATGCACATTTCACCTATGTGTCCCTTGAATAACTCAAATTTTTACCCTGAACAAGTCCAACCAAATCCGGTTTGGAACACTCATGACTGGGAGAGTCAATCTAATGACATGTGGGGTTGTAATCAACCTCTAATGTGTAATATGATGCCGTACAATGATCAAAATTCTTATCCCAACAAATTTCCTTATGAGTTTTCACAGCAAACTCAATACTTTCAAGACACAAACTCATATGAACCAGTCCAAAATTCTTCTTACTCCTTAGAATATTTAAAAGGTTTGGTGCACACCAATACTCAAAGAATTTCTACGATACAATCTCAAGTTAGTCAGATGATCGAGTACTTACAAAGGAAAGTTGAAATAGAGGAGTCCCTCATTGATACCGATCCGAATAGAGAACATCTTCAAGAGGACTCATCTGATTTTGTTCAAAAATATGAGGATGACCAATTGGTCACTATGCTTGAGAATGGCATAACGAGCGTTGAGGTAGTGCAAGTGCGAGGAGAAGAGGAAATGGAATGGAACGATACTTATGTCGAGGAGGGAATTGAGAATCAAATTGAGATGAAAGAAAAAGAAAATGACACCCTTACAACACCTGATAAGGGAAACATAACTTTTTTCGATGAGTGTGAATTCGGTTTAGGGAAGAAAGAGGAATTTCAAATCTGTTGCCCATTCGTTGAATACATAGATAATCAACAGAATCAAAAAGATTCATGGGTTTGAATCTGAAGTGTGATTTTGGGAATGTCAAGTACAGGGTAGAAATGGACCATAATGGTGACACTTGGACACACCATGGGGGTGTAACTACGTCCTTGAAAAGAGAAATACCGAGACGGTTAAATAAATCGCTGATCTTGCTTAGAAATTTTTTCATGAAGATTTGGGATCCTGGTGGACTCGGAATGAATTTACACCTTGTAGATTAATTTCGCATTTTTCTTTCTTTAAAAAAAAAAAAAAAAAAAAAATCGTTTTTCTTCCTCGATTAATCGACAGTGTATGCCGATTAATCGACCCTCCCCCTCGATTAATCGACTCCTTGTAGTCGATTGATCGACAGTCATAATGACTGTTTTCTTTTTCAATGCAGTCTGCATTTTTGGTTAATTTCTTTTCGATGTAAAAAAAAAAAAAAAAAAAAATTCTGAATCGATGCATCGACCCTATGGTCGATGCATCGACCACTTTGTGCTCGATTAATCGACCACTTTTTGGTCGATTAATCGAGTCTTTAATGGGGTGTCCTTTTTCAAGACACTGCATTTATGGCAATTTTGACTTTTTCTTTAGTCGATTAATCGACTCCTTGAGTCGATGCATCATGCTATTTTGAATCGTCTTTGTTTTAAAATCATCTGCTTTTGTTTTATTTGGTGTCGATTAATCGACTCTTTATGAGTCGATTAATCGACCTTTACTTCGGGACGTGTGTTTTTGTTTTTTATTTGCCTCGATTTTTGTCGATTAATCGAGTAAGTGCGTCGATTAATCGACTTTTCTACTTCCGTACGTTGCGTCTTTTCACTTAAAGACGTTAAAGACGTTGTGTGTTTTCCATGCGTCGGGACTTCTGACGCGCCTCTTTTCATTAGAGTCGATTAATCGACACTTTTGGTCGATTAATCGATTATTTCGATTGTGTCCGTCCGAGAGGGCGCCTTTGCGCTTATTTAAATGGAGCAGTCTCACTACGTTTTTCATTGAGTTTGTTTTTCGGCGCCTCAGACATTCCGATCGGTGCAATCATGGCTTCGACCTCTGCGCGCCGCAAAGACTTGTACAACGCCTCGGTCATCCACGTGATCGCCAAGTGGTCGCCAGCGACCGCGACTGTGTTCGAATATGATTTTGATCTCGCGGGTTTTCAAGCACCGCCTATCTGCGCCGTTCCCTCAATGCCCATTTTCTCCTCACTCCACCTGTGATCAAAGTGTCCGAACGCGTTGTTCGGTTATTCTATCAGAATATGGCATGGGTGCCCCCCTCCATCGAGAATCAAATCGCCGCCCACTTCACTGTTACAATTGATGGGTGGTCGCGACCGATTTTTCCGCACACCATTGCGGAGGTCTTTAATGTTTCGTGCGAGCGCCCTCACAATCACATTCTGGGTGAGGAACTCGACGAGTCTCAGGAGGATATAATCAACGAGATGTGCCGCGGCATATTTTCTTCTGGGATCGCCACTAGGCGATCGGCGTTGCCACGCCCGCTTTTGTTTTGGGATAGTGTGGTCAGTAGCAATCTTTGTCCCCGTGGCCACGTTTCTGAGCGCACCGGTGATCGGGTTCAAGCACTTTATGGGGCCCACCGCAATTCATGGATCAACGTGCCCAGGATTATTCATGATGGCATGTGGCGATGCCATGACGAACTCACTAAACCTACAACTGGTGAAGCCCCGTTGGTCTACTTCCCCCATTATGTTATGAAGCTGCTTAATTTCCTTCGTTTCCCGTTCTACCGGGATGATGATATCGGGGACCTTGCATTCTATCGTTATGGTGCAACCCAGTGGAACCGCAGTATGCGTCTCTTGGGAAATGTCCCTGATGGCCCTGCTGATGCACCGGCCCAACCGGCTCCCCCACGCCAGCGTCGCCGCGTCCGTCAGGATGACCAACATGCACCTGATCAAGGACCCGAGGAGGGTGTGTCGCTTGGCTCGCTCCAAGCCCAAATTACCTCTTTACAAGAGGAGCAGCAGCGACACCATGGTGCACTCCTGCGCCGTAGCCACTATGATCGTTCCTTCCTCCATCAAATCGGGCAGCGCATGTGGCCTGATAGTTATGATGAGATCTGGCCGCCAAGCCGAGGAGGATGGCGATGATTAGTTAGTTTGGTCTAGGATTAGGATTTTTCATTTTGTGTGTTTTTTTTTTTCTTTCTTTTGTTTTAGCTGTTTATTTTAGGAGTCAAATCAGAAGTGTTCATGTAATTATCGTCTTTATCAATGAAACAGTGTGTTTTCTAATCTGTGTGGGATTGTCACAATTTTGCAAATTACCGGTTGCCTGTAGAGTAGTTGGAACGCACTTTTCAAAAGCCAATTTTCATAATTTTTCCAACTCTCTGCCAAGATGGTGTCGCTTAATCGAGGGTTATACTCGATTAATCGACCCCGTTTGTACGAAAAAAAAAAAAAAAAAAAAAAAAAAAAAAATTTTGGGAGGTCGATGAATCGACCCCTCTGTCGATTAATCGACCCCCAAAGGGTCGATGCATCGACCTTTGGGATCGATTAATCGACCCCCTGCTGCTAAAAAAAATAAAAAAAAATAAAAAATAAAAAATAAAAAATAAATTTTGGGTGTCGATGCATCGACCCCATTGTCGATTAATCGACCCCCAGGGGTCGATGCATCGACCTTCATGGGTCGATTAATCGACCCCACTGCTTCTTGTTTTTTTTATTTTTTTTTCTCGCCGGCACTCCTAGTAGAACTCTAATCTGCCACACTTTTCATTGTCTCTTTTCTGCAAGGACACCTCTTTCCACTCCTACTCCAACTCTATATATTTTCCCTTTATATTCACCTTTAGGCTCACTTTTCATTAACTCTGCACAATCTTTCTTATGGCCCGACGATTATATCTTACCAGAGCCCGATTATCAAAGATGGAGGAGACTGCTAAAAAGCGGGAGCGCCGCTCTCATCGGACGGTCCCTTTTGTGCCAAACAATGTTGAAATCATCGACCTCGATCCGATGATCATTCCTTACTGGGGAGAACCATCTCGAAAAAAGGTAAATCGCTCCAAATCTCCTACACCGTGCATCAATACTGATATCGAGATAATTGATGTGATGCCGTCACCATCTCCCCCATCTTCATCTCCTACTTTCACCTCCCCACCTCCATCCTTACAATCGGCGGTGTCTCATCAATTTCCCCTTGCTCTTTGGGAGAAATTGTTCCCTGTGCCTAAGAATATCAATTTCAGTGACCCGAGGTGGATGGGTCCGCCTACTAATGTCTAACAGAGTTGGATTCTTGTTTAGTTTAGGATTTAGGATTTAGGCTTTATTAGTTTTTTCTTTCCTTTTTGTTTTGTTTTGTTTAGTTTAGGTTGTTTTTTTAATTCCCTCAATAGTGTAACCATATCCCCTTCAATATATTTTTTGTAATGTTCCAATTTGATACAATTATTCTCTGCACCTGATCTTTGTGTTGAGGTACTTTTTTCAAACAGGTTTGGGGGTGCGCTACTTCTTTCAGTCAATGAGGACATTGTCATCTTTAGGTTTGGGGGTATGGTTAACTATTTTGCGTCATTTATTTGTTTTATTTGAAAAAAAAAAAAAAAAAAATTTATTTTTGAAGTCATCATGCACATTATTTTACGATTGTTTTCAAACTTTAGTTGATGATGCATGTGAATTTAATTTTGAGAATACTAGTGTCATATTTTGATTACTTGTATCTAAGATGATGAAGCTTAATGTGATATGTTGTGGATAATTTTGATATTCATGCTTAGACTTTTTACACTGATACCAAGCTAAGACTTAGAAATCGATGAACTGTTTTGAATGTTGAATCTTAGGATCTTAGTGGAGACTAAACCCAGTGAGCTTTAGAGCTAATTTCCCGTCATTGATGAGTGAATATATAAACTCGGAGTTTTCTTTGAATACGATTTATTTTGTATAATCTCATACACTTCATTTTGACTTGTGACTTTGCATGAAATCAAATTTATATCATTATGTTAGAATGTCGTATATTTACTCAAGACAAATAGGCAAAGTTACTATCTTTTAAGGATATGATTGAAGGCCATCGTTGGCTCGTTTGTGCTTAAAATGCCCCACCTCAAATAAATTTATCTTTCTAGTACCCCTTTGAGCCTATTGAAAATTTACCTTTATACATTCTTTGATAAGCCACGTTAACCTTTAACCCTTCACCATTTTAAAATTCACTTTACCCTTCTTATTTAGAAATTAGGAACGAGGGATGAGAGTGAACGAAAGAGAGTAAGTGGAGAGATCTTGAGTTGTGGTGTTTCTTGAGAGTGTATGGCAAAAATAAAAGAAAAAGGGGGAGAAAAGAAAAGAAAATTGTGAAAAATAATCGAAAAACTGAGGTGCTTCAAGAAAAGGAAGAGAAAAGAAAGTTGAGAAAAATAGAAAAAATTGAGAAAAATAGTGAGAGAGTAGAAAGAAAGAAGAGAAATAGAAAAAAAGTTGTTTCTTTTCCAATTTCTAAACTTTGAATCCCAACTTCCAATTCTTTCTTACTTTCCCACAGCCCCATTACAACCCTAAAAAGACCTTCATGATTTGATCTTGCATTAGTAACTGTCTTGTGGAGAGTAAATATGTGATACTTATGACACTTGATATGACATGCTTAGGATATACAAGTATCTTCTTATGAGATTTATTTTTGTTTATTGATTGCATCGTGTTTCATTTATCATGTGAGACCTTTTTATTTACTTTGTATTGACCTCTCACATATGTGCGAAAACTTATCCATCATCGGTGTCTTTATATTTTGAGAGTATACCTAAAGTGAGGATTGAGTCAAAACAACATATCCAACGGTTTTCCGTTTAAACTAGTTCTGAGATGAATGAATTTTGGTTTGGTTATGCACACACTTCACGTTTAGGCATGAATGGATGAGCTATCTAACAAATTGAGCATTAGACTAATTTGAATGGATATTAGTATGATTAGTATAACATTGTTATTTAAAATTGAGGATTCGCATGTTGAATTGATTAATGATTTTTGTTTTTGAATGATATATATGTTATCAAAATCATGTTTTGAAAACTCAATTTTATCGATGATTTCAAAAATATATTGAAGTTTGTGGGTAACTTCACTGTAAACCCTCAGGAGACACAACTCCTCCACTAGGATCACCTAGGGGTTTAAAGGCTTGTTGCACATGCTAAGTGCAATCGTGTTCCCTACGAAAGTGGCATTTATTTTCTTTAGTTTGCTTTGCTCGAGGACTAGCAAAGTGTAGGTTTGGGGTATGATGAGTCTTTGAAAAATGAGGATATTTCGCCCTAAATACCTATATTTAGTCCGATGAAGGCTATCTGATAAGATTTATTAGATTTGAAGTGTTTCAGGTAAATATGAGCCAAGTATAGAAAACAGTGCAAGAATTCTGAATATAATGCAAAAACACTGCAATTTCGGGTAATCAAGAACTTGGTGCGACTTGCAGCTAAATTTGGACCTTCAAGACGGTCGAATTACGAAATTGTCAAAACATGAAAGTTGTAGATCGTTTCGTCAGCTTTCCAACGGCGCAAGAATCGTCTCAATCCGAGTTCGGGACAGAATGTTATGGCCGAAATACTGAAGCAGTGTCTGAACCACAAAAAGTGCTGATTTTCACGGATTTCTGGGGTCGATGCATCGACCCTACAGGTCGATTAATCGAGCCAGAGTTGCAGTCTGACACGATTCTGACACTGAAAACGTGATTTTTTGGAGATTTTGTTGGCTCGATGCATCGAGGGTCATGAGTCGATTAATCGACTATAAAAAGTCGGTTTAGGATACTGTGCGCGACGTTTTCTATTTAAAGACTCAAACACTTCGGGATTAGAGATTAATTTTAGAGATCTTTTCAGCATAGAAGTAAAAAAGTAGGAGATTAGAATTAGAGTTTTTTTTGAGTTTTAGTTTTTTGTGTTCTTAGTTTTTAGCCATTATTTTTCATAGTTAGACCTAGAAATAGGAAGTTTTATTATTTCTTTTTGAGAGCTTTGTTCTTTAATTTTTCAGTATTCAGTTTATAAATTTTGTTCAAAGTTTATTTCTGCATTTATTTCGTTTCTGAAGATTATCATCCGTTTGAAGTTTGAGGTAATTTTAATTAATGTTATTTTCCCGTCTTTATTTATTTACAATATGTGTGGCTAAATTTATAGGGATGGGGATCTAATGATTCCCATCCGAGGGATGTACTTTTAATAATATAAAATTAAGGATTAAAATATGAGATTTTATTTTTATGGTTGTTGTGCTAGCATGAATGGATGAAATCCCGCCACTAAGGGATCGCGTGCCATGCCCGGATCTCGGATCTGGATCTGTGACTAATTTTACCCTATCATTGTTATGGTCTTTGTATTTTCGTTGTGTGGATTTAATTATGATTATGTTCTCGATCGAGTGCCGAGCCATGCCCTGATCTTGGTTACGTAATGGTAATTTTATCTCGAATATCCCTAATCTGAATAAAGTGTGCCGAGCCATGCCCTTGATTTCAGATTTGTAAGTGGTATTCTTGTTGGAATTTTCACCCGCTTTGGGGATGACTTTTATTTGAACCTGAGATCATGTGTGTCTAGCCGTACCCTTGATCCCAGATCTAGATAAATGAAAATCATCTAAGTCCTGTTTGCAGGGATGCAACATGGAACCTATTAGGGTGTTGACCATTGATCTTCCATAAAAGGTGTTTGTTACCAATGAAGTATCTCATAAGTTAATCCTTAGATTTATATTATAGGAAGAACGGACCAAAGATGGGAGGATTTAGTATCTTCATCTTTATCATCATCATCTTCACTTTTATTTGCGAATTATCAATTGAATTTTATTTTGTAGTCATTAATTACCATCAATCGCTTAAATCATAAAATTGGTAGAATACTGTTAGATCTTAATAGATTTCTAGAATTGCTTGTCTCTTTTAGATGTTTCAACATTAATCCTCGTGGGAACGATCTCGTACTCCGCACCCACTATATACAAATCGATTCGTGCACTTGCGAGTAAAACATTACATTAAAAATATCACATCAGGTAATATAAGGAGTAGTTTCTCGTTCTTTATGGGAACTACGTGTGGTATCTACATAGGTCATAACTACAACGTCCCCAACGTAAAGAAGCTCGCCAAAACTGAGATGTTGATGGTCAAACACGTCGAGGAAAACTTCTGAAAACCCAAGAAGAGAGACGATGAGGATTAGCCATCTATAGGTGATTCGTAAATTGAAGAAATTGAAAAGCATTTATTAATCTGATGGGCTTCTTTTTATTTTAAGTATTATATTTTGGTGAACTTGTTTTAATTTTTATGCTGTTTGGCTCCCTAATTTTTTCTTAAAGAGATTTCAGATTATTACTGTTGTCAACGTGAGTGTCTCATTCGTTTCCTAAAGGGATTTCAGATTATTACTGTTGTCAACGTGAGAATCATGTCTGTAAAATCTGTGTTATATAATATAAGATTAATCTTATTCTTAATTAGTGTTACATTGCTATGGGTCAAATTCAGCCAAATAAGATTGAAAAGAAATTAGAAAGCATTTATTTGCCGGAAACATTAGGTGTGAGTTGCCTCATTCAAACGTGCTTCCCGAACCTTCCGATCCCCACTTTAAAACTCAAATTTTCGAATTCGACCAAACCCTAACCCCCCTACGTTTACTACGAAACTATAAAAGGCCCTAAAATCTTTTCAGAAGCAGATTACTATTGCTCCTTCTACATAGACTACAACCCAAAGAGCTTTCAAAAGAATGGGTATTATAGGGAGTAGTTTCTCGTTCTTAATGGGAACTGCGTGTGGTATCTACATAGCTCAGAACTACAACGTCCCCAACATAAAGAAGCTCACCAAAACTGGGATGCTGATGGCCAAGCACATCGAGGAAAGCTTCTGAAAACCCAAGAAGAGAGGCGAATAGGATTAGCCATCTATAGGTGATTCATAAATTGGAGTAATTAAAAGAACTCAATTTATTAATCCAATGGATTTCTTGTTTTTTGAAGTATTATATTTCAGTGAACTTGTTTTAATTTTTATGCTGTTTTGTTCCCTAATTGTTTCTAAAAGAGATTTCAGATTATTATTGTTGTCAACGTGAGAATCTTGTTTGTTTGTTTGTAATTAGTGTTATATAATATAAGATCAATCTTATTCTTAATAAATGTTAGATTGCTATCTGTCAAATTCAGCAAAATAAGATTGAAAGGAAATTAAAGAGCATTTATTCTCCAAAAACATTAGGTTCTAGCAGCCTCTTTCAAACGTGTGTCCTGAAACTTCCGATCCCCACTTTAAATGTGACAGCTCATTTTTCGACACCCCGAAACCCGCACCATCAGCGGCTTGGCGCTAAGGCTGAACCTCGAATGAAACCCATGGCATCCCATTCGCACAGCGGAAATAAAGAAGAACCATAACTAACTAACTAACATAAACAAAATAAGGGAAAACTAATGCTATCCCACTAAAGCTCAAAATGACGGTTCTAATTCCATATGAATACCTATGGGAAAAGAACCAACAAGAACCACCGGTAAGGACCCTTCCTTACCGAAACATGGTTCACCGAAAGAATTATCATCATCATTCAATTTAATACATATCCTTTAATTAACTAAAATAACTCTAATCTCTCAACTTAAGGCCGGACATACCAGGCCTAGCACACAGAAAATAATTCTCGGGAGGAATTTCTTCTAACTCCCTCCCAGGAGAATTATCAGGATCCTCCTGCTCGAAATTCTCAGCTCCTACACCTTCACCTGTACCTGTGACATTTAGTCGAGGAATGAGCTTCTACCAAGATCAGTAGAGAAAAACTCATAGCATACGTATCATAGACAATTAACATATATCTCATGGCATAATGGAATTAAAGAAAATCAGATCATATGCATAGTTATAAGTGTCATGGCGAGAAACATATCTATGATACTTGTTTGGAAAACATAAACGCACGCTCACATCTCAATCTCAACATATGAAAGGAAATTTAAAAGTGCTTTACTTAATTTATTGCATGAGGAACTATAGCCTCGAGTCCCCAATGGAATACCCACCATCGTCGTTCACATTAACCATTTTCACATATATCCAAGGTCCCATAAAGTTGGACACTTGGCGAACATAATTACCGTTGTACGGTAGAAGTCACAAAGTCACACATATCACAAAGGGAATACGAATATCCCGCCGTACCGGTCATGGATATCCAGCCGCGTCAGTCATGGTTATACAGCCGCGTCGGTTGGATATTCACATACAAATCTCAAATCAAAGTGCATACATATAGCTTATCGCCATGTAATGTGATAATTATAGCTAAGTTTGAAATTCTGAACAATTCTTACACACATCGAAACGGATTGAATCTTGAAAGATTCCACAAGTCTTACACATTTTTGGAAACATACTTATGCATTTACTTTCTCAATTTGAATTCATGACAATATTTACATGGTTTAATCAAAGAACACATCATAACATAACACACATGCTAATGTATTAAATGCACATAATATCAAATTTTCCCTACCTCAAAATCTCAACTCGCAAGTGCTCAATCCGCGGTTTGAGTTTGCTTTGCATCACACGTCACCAGGTCACCTAAACATATCAAATCTATGGTTCACACATCAGAGTGATGCTAAACATACCATGAAAAATTTCCCCAAAGTCTTACAACCAAAACACAATAAAATCCCGAATCTGGGAATTTTGATCGATCGAATCCCTATTTCGATCGATCGAACCCATTTCGATCAGTCGAACCTCTCAGAACTCACATATCGACCTCATAGTTCGATCGAACGATTTTCCATTTCGATCAAACGAATCACAAATTTGATCGATCAAAAATAATTTTGATCGATCGAATCCCACAGAAGCCAATTGACCAATACATAGTTCGATCGAACGAATTTTAATTCGATCGATCAAAAATATTTCGATCGGTCGAATCCCTCAGAAGCTAATTAAAAAATCACACTGTTCGATCGATCGAAGGGAAATTTTGATCGATCGAAATTAATTTTGATCGGTCGAATCTTCACAGCAATCTTTCAAAATCTCTGTTATATACGTTTTGATCGATCGAGTGTAAAATTCGATCGATCGAAACGCATTTTGTTCAATCGAAATAAATTTGATCGAACGAATTTCCTCAAAAATTGAACTCTTCTGATTTGGGTCAATTTTGATCGATCGAATTATATTTCGATCAATCGAAAAATGCAGATTTCGCCCAAAATTGGGTTGTTGCATTTCACTCTCATTCTTCCTGAGATCATACCTTGCTTATTATGATTTTTTTATCATAATTTAGATAAAAACAACAACGAAGACAATTTCATGATCTAAGCTTAAATTCTATACCTTAATTTCATCAGAATCCCTAATCCTTGCTTCCGAATCAGATTAGGGCTTCACCAAATGAACAGCGGCCTTCTTCACTCCAAGCCTAATTATTTCTCCTTATAACCAAGCCCTAGGCTTGGGTACAAAGCAACTACACCAAGGTTGGGTGTATGAGGGTTTACTAACCCTTCAACACAACCTATTTACACAAATCCTCTCCATAGACTTTGATCTACAGACATTACCTAGTCCATCGATATGGCCCTCGACGTGCGAACAATCGGGCATGCATACCGAGGAATACTATTCATGGGTCAAAACTTAGAGACGCTATATTCTCCCCACCTTAGATATTTTCGTCCTAAAAAATTGAACGAAGAGTGAAGATGAGAAACAAGAAGGGTGACCTCGAAAGGTACCACACATGGCTAAACAATCCATTTCATAATAAAATCTCAAAACACGCACACAAGCCATTCATAACTAATCTTAGCAATTTCTATTCAGACGCACCATTGACCATCAAAAGATTAGCATATCTATATGAAATTCAAAAGATGTGTATCATCGTGGCACCCATGCCCCCACAGTTAGAACGAACTAAAAGTAAATGTGGCAACTATGCCACCATATGTGGCAACTATGCCACCATAGTTATAACGAACAAAAAGTAAATATGGGAACCATGCCATCATAGTAAAAATTATACATAACCACCAACAATTTAAATTTTCAAAAAGAAAAACCCTTAAGCTCACAAAACTCTCTAAGTGCGTCAAGCATCCGCTCCTCCCTCGGCTCTGGTAGGATCGTCAGCTCCAGTAGGATCGCCCGCACCCTCCGTCTCATCGTCTGCTCGGCCCTCGTCGGTCGCCTCATTAGGCTGTGGGTCCTCTGTAGTAGCGCCTGACGTAGAAGCGCCGAATACCTGCGCACGCATGACTGCCATCCTCTGGAGGTAGTTGGTAGAGTACATGGCGTGTAAAGTGTCCTCCACTTGCAGCTCGTGGTAATCAAGGCGCTGATTAAGTTGGCGATTACTCCCCTGTATGAGAGTGGCCAACGCCTCATTGGTCATCAAAGTTGCTTGATGGTAGGGTGGTATCGGTACGTAACCTGGCTAATGTACTGGGGGAATGACATCTAGTTGATCTTGAAGAGGGACCTCTGGAGCCTGTTGGTCATGCACTGGCGTATCCTGGGCAGCCGCATTTTGGGGTTGAGGAGGGATAGGAGGCACCTAGGGCACTGGCTGGAGGTGTGATTTCAGTCGGTTATAGGTCTTCCTCCATTGTCAAAAGGTATAGAACTCCACATTGTCGGAGGACTTGAGCTCACTTGAGGAAACCTTATGTGCGGCGCGAGAGGGCCATATTGGCTCATATCAGCTGATATGTATTGATTATGAACCAAACAAAATTTTAAAAATGCTCGTTTTCCATATTAGGTTTTTTTTTTTTTTTTTTGTTATTTCAAAAATAAAAAAAAGTTGCTTAAATAGGGTACCTCTAATAGCACCCACGCAATCTTGGAAAGCGCCCACGTGTGCAACCCCCTCAAAATCATTGATTGTTTCGAATAAGATGATGGAGATCGTGTTTCACCCCGATCTTCCAAACAAAGGATCTTGAGATCATGTTTCACCTATCAGGTGAACATTTTTTTATTTCACATGTCACAGATCCTCCAAAAATGCCCTAAAATCAAGTTTGAGCGTGACGTGCGCCATAGGATTCAAGGGGCATTTTTAGGGATCTGTGACATGTAGAATAAAAAATGACCGTCTGATAGGTAAACTATAACCTCAAGATCTATTGCGTGGAAGATCGGTGTGAAACAAGTTATTTATCTTATCCAAAGCAATCAATGATTTTGAAGGGGTTTTTTATGTGAGCGCTTTCAGAGATTGCATCAATGCTAATAGAGGTACCCGCCTGGGATCAACCCCATATGCCATCATATAATCAGTCTTTAAATCCTGGTTTATTGGTAAATAAAATAATTACATTTCAATTTTAATTTTTTTAAGAGTACCTTTAAATACTCCCACCAAATCTTTGAGTTCACCCACGCTCAAACACATTGACTGCATTGAATCAGATGATAGAGATTGTTTATCGTCCCATATGAGTCATTTACTGACTCTTATAATCCTTAGTCAGACTCATGTGAGTCTTGTATGCTCCAAAACTAATAGTCACTCGTGTGAGAGTCATGTTATACTGATTAGAGTCACTGAAAAATGGGTTTTCTAGAATGCATGGCGCTTATTATGAGTCATTTACTGACTCTTATAAGTAGTCAGACTCATGTGAGACCCGTATGATCCCAAACTGATACTCACTCGCATGAGTCATGTAGTACTCATCAAAGTTACTGATAATTGGGGATTTTACATGAATTAGTCACATATGAGTCATTTACTGACTCTTATAAGTCCAATTCACGTGAGTCCTGTAGGATCCAAATCTGATAATCAATGAGATCAGTCGCATTATAGTCTGATAATACTGATGTACCAATAACCATTTTTCATGGTTGGGTCTCATATGAGTCATTTGCTGACTCTTACGAGTCCAAGTAAGACTCATGTGAAACCTGTAGGATCCAATTCTGATAGAATACTCATCAGTCGCATTATAGTCTGATGGCAGCGATGTACCAATAAGCAATTTTACCTGTATTGGGTCTCATATGAGTCATTAACGGACTCTTATAAGTCCCACAGAGACTCATGTGAGTCCAATAGGCCTTTGAAGAATCGACTGAATGTCACTAAATTAAAAGAACACTCTCTGGTTCAGACAGACATAAATATGCATGATAATATACCTTGGCTTCTATTAGTAGACTAAAAATCTGCTTCGCTCTTCCCTTAAAGCTATTAAGTCCCATCAATAATTTTAGATAATTTGAGTCATCTCATATGTCACATTCGTTGCATGTATATCCAAAGCAATCAAACAGAAACTAGAAATGTTTATAGTAGTACGCACATTTACAATAATATGGTAGTAGACTATTTACTTCTACAAATAACTTTCAAAAAATTTAAAATACTTCGGTGCTTCACTTGTAACAGCACAAAGTTATTAAACAATCATAGATAAAGCTAACCAAAATATGTAGATAACCCTAAATCAAGGAAGGCTTCCTTTTCCTTTACTAGTTATTGATGTACTCACCTAAAATTTTTTGGTGAGCTCTTCAATCTCCGTCATTACTTTTACTTTTAAATTATCCTTTTTAATGTTCTCCAACTTCTATGCCGCCGTCGGGGTTCGAAAACTTTCGTCCAACCAGCTATAGTACCGACATTGATAACATGTAAAGTACTTACGTCCGAGATTTTTGAGAGAGTTTGAAACTCGCAGCATTGATTGCTTCTAACAGCAACAAAGGGGACGGGCATCGTCCAAGTGACACTTACAATATTTACGGCCGGAATTATTATCAGAGTTTAAAATCCGGAGCACTGCTAGTTTTTTACAATAATATAGCGGTTCACCCTTTTCATCAACGATTTTCTTTTGCGAACAATCTTTAATCCAATATCCACGCATTCCACAACCAAAATAGGCGTCCATTTCAGCTTCTCTGTATAAAGATTTCATATACAATTGCAACTAAATTGAACATACAATAGAATAAATGCGATAAAGGTAAATGACAGTATAAGTGTAATTTAATTGAAGAACAATTTATAGAAAAGAATAAACTTAGAAATGCTACATGACAGTACAAGTTAAATAAAATCTTAAGAATTTATAATTCAGTTCCAAAAAATATATTTCATTATTTATGAACATATTGATAAACTATTACATGTTTGATGTGGTAAGAGAAAAGTAGCAAACAATACAAAAGACGAGATCATTTTATACCCAAACTTGTCAAGGTTTAGCTTCTCCGCTAAGTAACTCTAGCATAATTCTATCTCTAAAATAAGACATATGGCATTAATTAAAATCGAAACTAAGCCCCCGAGATGCGTAGTCAATATACTTTATCATAAAGATTCCACAATCAAAGTAATTTGATTGATGCGGGATAGCAAGCTATCTAGTAAGCGGCCAATATATAGCGTTGATATTATCACCGCCTTGTTGAGCTAAGATCTTAAAAAGAACATTTTTCTATTGTTAAGAACACTCAAATATTATTAAGTTGACATATAACAATAAAGATCTAAAGTTAAATGATATACGTACCAATATATTTATAATATCCGGACAATAGACACTATCACTTTGTCCACTAGACGAGTCTAAATACTTTACTTTTCTCTCCTTCATGTATAATATGAACAAAGACTAGTGATAATCTCTATTGAAGGAAAAATATACCCGCTAACTCATACATGCTATAAGAGATGAGTGGTGGACTCTAGCAATAGTACAAGCATGAATGAAGCACCTAAAATTTAGAGTTAATTACTTTGTCGCATTCGCCTATTTTATATCCTAGTGCCTTGGGTGAATTTCAAACGATAAGATTTTTGTTCTTATCGGCTTCATCTTTCGTCAACGATTCTTTCAATTTCGTCTAAAAAAAATATGAAATGAGTTTAAGAGATAATTATAAATTTTAGAAAATAAAAATGAAAAATTGGGCTCTTACAATAAAATAAGTTGAGAAGAAGTGACTCTTTATAAATTTTTTTTTATGATCACTCTCTCGTTTCTTCATCAAGATAAAATATACGTCAATTTCCTATAAAGCAAAGTCACATATCACCCTAATGGATACCATGAAATAAAAATATGTATTTTCCATAAAAATAAAATCGGACTGACCAACATCAGACGACCTATGGATATCAGACGGACGACTCTATGAATATAAGTATGTGTGCCTTTTAAAATATTGGTCTTACCTCACTATCAAGCCAATTAGTACCATAAACTGAGAATAAGTTCTTCGTCGTGATGGACAGTCTATCAATCACGTGAATCTCACGTCTGCAAAGTCACGAAAGTTGTTAAGAGAAGAATTGAATTACATTAACTATAATTCAATAACTTTTAAAGGAGCGAAACCCTACTCTACGGGGTCATCATTAAAAGTTTTATCTATATCATATTTATCATTCAGTGTTAGTGATTTCATAGGCCAGTAGAAACCGTCGCAGTCCTTCTGTGGATAGACAACATATACAAATTAATAAACATTCACCTAAATTTAACGTATATATGTTTGAACCATTACGTTAGCTAATTAACCATTCACCTTCAGCGCACCCTTTGGAGGTGGTATCTTGGTTGTCGATTTAATACCAATCCTTTTTTTCTGCGATCTTTCCTGCATGTATATATTACAATTAAATACGTTGGAAACTTGTACTCTTAAAAACATAAAAATTATTAACATTGTGAGAGTTTACGTTTGAGACCATTTTACCCTATGCAAAACTTATTTTTGATTTTATATCCTAGATGCATGGTTAGGATTAAGTATTTCATTAATATTGTTTACGTTTTTCGCTATTAATTTATGAGTCGTTTATCATTAACTGTTATTTTAAATGTCTTATTCCATATGCTAAGTCGAATGACGAGTTTTATAAATATATATATATATAAAACAAGCATGCGATGTCATAACACGAAATTTTAGGCCTTTGAAATCGGCTAGGACTCTAAGTCATGATAATTTTAGCTAAGATTAGGATAGTGGGGACGAGGACACCACTTTTTTCTATTCCAATGTATTTCTAGGTTCATCCATTTTACAACCCCTCGGTGAATGATCAGAGTTCCTACTTCCTATGTAAAATATACCTCGGAATAGAAGGCTTAGTGCATGGTGGCTAATGACAGCATTGCTGTTAAACTCTTACAATTCAATTTGATCCCTCTAACTTATTCATGACTTCACTTGAATCCTATTTTTCAAAAAAATCATGTAGAAATTGTACAAAAATTCATTCAATTGAAATGCGATGGAGTTTAATGATGGTGAATGATTCAAAGCTATTTTAATCTTGTCAATTGGAGGGGATGATAAATAACTTGCCAATCAACGTGCTCTATGTAGTTCACTACAACGATTGGAAAGCCATAAAATTTTATGATATAACTTAAATTTGATTATTGAATGATAGAATTTAGGTAACTTATCTGGTCTTAGGCACCCAATTAAACTAAGGCTGCTTTTGGTAACGTAGATTTGGATTTAGGAATTTGAATTTGCATCTCCTAAATCCAAATCCATCGTTTGGCTCCACCTTTTTGTGTTTGGATTTGGATTTAATAAATGTAACGACCCGACTTTTCCAATCTTTTTTGTATAGAAAAGGCCGGCTCGCCAACTTATTGATTTCTCAATAAGCCGCATATCAAACAAAAGTCGGCAGCATAACATAGATCTGAACATAATCCAATCAAAACAACCAAGGAATAAAACTCATACAAAAATATATTACCAAGAGGAACCAGGAAGAACCACCGGTGATGGCCAATCCAATCACCTAAACAATGGTTCCTAATGATGGTTCCTCAAGTAATATCAAAATATACAAAACAAGGCCTTGGGCCCATAATTTCAAAATAATACTAACTCAAAAAGTACCAAAAGACAAGACTAGATCACGGTAAGAACTCTGTTGGGGTCTCAAGCTTATGCTCAGGGATATAGTCAGAGTCCTCTAGATCGAGATCATCTGAGCCTAAATCAGTTTCCGCACTTATGACGTATAGTCGGAGTGAGCTAACATTGAAGCTCAATAGAGGAAACTTAACTATTTACATTTTTGCAGAAGTAAAAGTTTTCAAAGACAAAAATCGAATCAATTATGGTTTTCAAAAAAATGCGTTGCAGACTAAATTCCAATTCTAAGCAGTGTATCAAAAGAGATGTTATGTCCAAAGTTCTGATGTTTTCAATTTCTGATGCATGCTTCTTGTCTTAAAATTAGAACTTAATTGTATCTCTCAAATTACATACTAGCATGAGAGCACGAGTATCACCGATGGGAAATCCTACTGACTATCGTCTTTCATGAACCCTTTTTCGAAAAGTGCAACAAGCCCCTATGTAATGAGGGAAACTTGCGCAAGGCTGAAATACCGTCAACATGGTTGACAAAATCTAGGGTTTTGTTCTAATGAATCTCAAATCAAATGCAGATGCTAAACATATCGGATTTTAGGTACATAATACATATTCAGATTTTCTGAGTTCTAATATAAATTTACATTCAAAGCTGAAGTTCAGAATTTCCACAATTTCTGAGTCCTTATTGATATCACAGTTCAAAGTTCTTATCATGTTATTTTTAACAAAATTTTAGAATTTATGCATTAAACAAAAATAATCAATTACTTAGAATAAAAAGCAACCAAGTCTTAGGGTTCTCCTACCTCAACTTGACTTGAATTAGTCAAAACACACCAAGAGATCCCCACAGTGGACTTCTAAATAGAACCTACAAATATAACCCCATAACAGTATCAAAAAGGGGTCAACATATCCAAACAGAAACTAACATAGACTTTTCCAGAAGAATTTTCAAAGACCAGAAAAACAGGGCAGAATTCGATCATCGAATTCCAAATTCGATGATCAAATTTGAATTCAAGCATCGAATTCACCCAAAAGTGCATTAGTCAGATTTGCCCAAATTCGAGGTTCGAATTTGAATTCGACCCTTGAATTTCTCCAAGTCTATGTTTTTCAAATTTGTCTCCATATAAACTTGCTTTCCACCCTTCCAAATACAAAACAGTTGACATATATTAATTTCACCATTTTTCTAGTCTAAACAAGGCATAAAGGAACTTAAATGCCTACCTCTTGAAGTAATTCCTTCGGCTCCCGTTGATCCAAGTCGGCTCCAATCCAAGTTTCAGTTGGACTCCAAAAATCAGTCCATCCCAACCTTGCTGCTAGAGCAAAGGTTGCCCAGACTATTCACCAAAAGAATTGTCCACTCTCCCCTAGCCTTTCCTTTCAATATATCCAACTAATCAGAAACTGATCACAAAGCTTATCAATGGCTAAGATGGGGAAAGGGATTTTACTCTCAAGGGATCTAAGCAAAAGAATCAAAGGAGTTTGCAAAGGTTCAAGCTTCTTGTTCTCACGTGAGGGAGGAAGGATAGACTTCTCCTTCACTCTTCTCCCTTTATAATACAATAAGCAAACCAAAAATATCAAGATCTTTTAATTCCAAATTATATCCACTTAACTTGCATTAATATTCGGTGTTAAACATGCACACCCAACTTAGCGTATAAGTTACGAAAAAATAAGACTTCCACGAGTCCAAATCCGAAATCCGAAATCCTTTTACTACAATCCATCTCTTATACTAACCTACCCAAATAAATCTGATTCGTCCCATAACTTTTTCGAGCACGCTTACCGAGATACTCAAAATCAGGTCAAAAATATCTGGGATATTACAATAAATCCACCGAAATTTAAAAATTCATGTCTGTATTGTAAAAAAGTGGATTTGTAAATAACACCTCTTAGGCGTCATTTGAAAATCCAAATCTTACACTAGCATTTAATTGGCTATGTTTAGTGAATAAAAAATTGTTACTCAGTGCTATTATAGGTACAGTTTAACCTGATACTCGACCTACCTAAGCCGAGTATTTTTAAGCTTGATCAATTTGGTTGGGTTGGGCATGAGGCAATCCGAATTAAACTGAACTGAATCGGTGGTAAATGGATCGGTACCAGACCAAATCAGACCCAGCCCGACCTGACCCAACCCAAGCTTAAGTAATCACTGCAACAGCTAGAAAACTAGCCATTGCAGTCGTCGTTGGGTTGCAAAGGCTAGTTTTTGACTGTTGCAGCCCACCTTTGTATAGTGCACCCTGGGTGCAACTAAGAAATTGTTGGTTGCACTCATTTTCAATTTTTTTTTCCCGAAATCCAAACCGAAGCAAACTGAACCGAACACCGAAAAATTCGGCTTCGGTTTGATAACGGTTTATGTGTTGGAGGAATTCAGTGTACCGAAACTGAAACCGATATATTTCGGTTCGATTTCAATTTATGGTGTACCAAATCGAAAATCGAAAAAATTGAATTCGGTTCGGTTCGATACACCGAACTTGCATCCCTACTTACATAGAATATATGAAGTAAATCAATGAAATGTAAATTCTTTTTATAAAAAAAAATAGTCAAATAAATTATTTATAAATCATTGGGTCAAATCATAAGACAATGTTTAAACATCTAAACAAGAAATTTGCAAAGCCAAATATTTTAATTTCTAAATTTGAAATGCCTGAATTTGAAATCCCCAAATTCAAATCCAAATCCAAATCCAAATCCAAGTTTCCAAACGCTCCACATCATCAATCCATATATGAAAGCAAGGAATAATCCCTAATCTACTTTTCACATCAATCCATGTGAAAGCAAACAACAAAAGGTTTTTCACCTTCGTTGGAAGTATTTGCATATAAAAAAATTACAGGTGGGTTTTTATATGTAATTCATTAGATTAATATTATTATATAATGATGCATATTAACATATATATCACAACACTACTATATAGGGATAATCAGAAAAACATGCCTCAAAAACAAATTTTTTAACAAAAAAGACCTGACTTCAAACATTTTAGAAAAGCCGTCCTTTCACAAATATTAGAACTTCATAAAACCGTGAAAACACGTTTTCTCTAAAAAAAATTTTGCTATTTGAAGGTAGCTCTGGCACATCTTCTGCGAATCTCACCTTTTTCGTTGTTCGATCTTTCAGAACCTAAACATCTACAATAAAATGGGTTAAATTTCTTAAATTAAATTTTTTTGAAGAGAATGAGTTAAAATAACGACAATAAAATCAAATGAACTTGGATGCAGAAGCTGTTAGGCTCATCATGGCTATTTTAGTTACTTTACTTTGAGTAGTTACAAGGTAACCAACCCTTTCCTACTATTGATTGGGTACATGTGACACTTGGTGTGATTTGGAACGCACCCACTAAATTTTGTTGGGCATCTACTCTAAAAATAATTGATTGCATTAAATCAGATAATGGAGGTCGTTTTTCTCTCCAATGTTCCAAACAAGAGATCTTGAGGCTATGAATGTATTATTAGATGGTCAATATTCAATTCCATGTGTCACAGATCCCAAAAAAGTGGCCCTCACATAACAGTATGGCACACATCACGCTCTAACATGACTTTAGGGCTACATTTTTTAAATTTGTGTCATGTAGAATTGAAAATTGACCGTCTGATGGTACGTCATGGCTTCAAAATCCCTTGCGTGGAAGATTGGAACAAAAAACAATCTATATCGTCTGATTTAAAGCAATCAATAAATTTTATTATAGGTGCCCAACAAAATTCAGTCGGTACGTTTAAAGCTACCCTATTTTATTGTCCGTCTCATTTCATACATCACAAAATAAAGATATGCTGGAATAGAAGATTCATCAAAAAAATTATAAATATTGTGATTCAAAAGCTATTAAAATGTCCTATAAAAAACAAGTTCTTAAAATGAATGGATAAAATAAGTTTCAAAATTTTAAATGGACAGCGTTATACAGTAGATAATTTTGCAGGCAGCTTATATGGTGCAGCAATTGGCTGCACACACAATGGGGCCAAGCACAACAGCCAGTCATGTTGCGCCACATTAGCTGTCTGCAAAATTATCCACCAAAAATTATCCTCCATTTATAATTTTTGAATTTAAAAATTATTTGACCATGCATTTAAAGTTATTTGACTGGCCCATAAAAAGTTTTAAACTGTGAAAATTCATGTGCCAGCTCTTTAGTCTTGAGTTAAGAATAAAATTGGTGAATCTTAGGAACAACATACCATTACATAATACTTATATGGTATCGAGTTTCATAAAAATAATAAAAAAAATAACACTACATGGTATAGAGTTATAGACTATAGAAAATAAAAGTAAAATGCTAGCAACTCATATTTATAATCAAGGTACCAGATACAATCATATAAAATCTCAAATGAACAAAGAAAATTTAGCACTTTTTTTTGCAAATAAAAATTTAAAACACCCAATGTTAGGGAGCCATTAATTGCACACACAAAGTTAAATGAAAATCTGATATCATGTAAAATACCATTTAAGCCGTGTGATTTGAAGGTTATTATCTATAAATCATTGGTACAAAAGATTGGCATGAAAGACGATGTCTATTATATTATTTAATAAAGTCAAAGACTATCATATGATTTAATAGTTGACTATATCGAATCATATGCTAGAGACTCGTGTAATGTTTGACAATGAGGAGAACGGGCGAGAGCCCGTCTCCTCCCCTCCAGAGCGGTTGAAATAGCTCTGACGTAGCCCCAACTAGACCCGCTCTGCATGCTCCACACAGCTCCTCGCCCGTTTCCCACTAAGTCCAGAGTGTGTTACCAAATGTGTTTTAGACTGGGACAACAAGCAAAAAAACGTTCTCAAATGCAGAATATGTTTTTTGCCGGTCTTTTGCATCCAAGATCTTTAGATCATAACCTTCAATTAAACCACTTTGATGGTGTTTTCACATGGCATAAGTTCACAAAAATATAAATCTTTTTATTTGAAGGATAGCTCTATTCACACCTACCTAATTAGTGAGTGCACCTACGCTGAAAAACTATTGACCGGGTTGAATGATGATGACAATGGGTTTTCGTCCCAATCTTCTTCACAAGGTATCGGTGCAACGCAAAAAAAAATACAGTTTAGTGGTACCGCCATGGTCTCAAGATTCATTGTGTTTAAATTTAGGGTGAAAACCCATCATTATCTTTTGATTCAACCTAGTCAATGATTTTTTAACTTATTGCCTAAGCGTGAATAAAGCTACCCTCATTTAAATTGTGTGTTTGCACAAACCTTTTGTGCGCAAGTAATAATACTACTAAAGCGATGTTATACGGAAAAGTGTATAAAATACATAATTTTTGTCTAAATTTAGTATATTTTTTTAATCAAATATTTCTTATATATATATATCCTTAAATTTAAATATTTTTTTCCAGTACTTTCCTTTTTTATTTTATTTTTTCATATTTTTACCTTCCCATACTCTTTTCGTATTCCCTTTTTTCCATACTTCCTTGCCGTTTTATTTTCATGCTCCGTTTTTGTGACTAAGTTTAAAATTAGGAGTCATGAAAAAAATGAATAAATAATAATAATAATAATAATTATTATTATTATTATTAATTAATTAAAAAGATCGACATCATTTTAAGATCTAAAAACCAAAAATAAATAAATAAGATAATCCGGATTTATTGTAAAATATAAAGAAAAATTTATCTAAAACCAAAAACAAATAAGATAACCCGGATTTATTGTAAAATATAAAGAAAAAATTTATCTTAATCTTTTTCTTTACAAAAAGAAAGAGAGAAAATGTACCCAGTTCGAATTCAACCTTCTTCATGAACTACGATAAGAGTTTCTTATGGAATTGCAGAGCAACAAAAGCTACGCTACCTGAAACTGCAACCACCGCCATTAATCCAACTCCATTAGAGTTCACCATCTCTCTCTTCTTTCTAACAAAAGCTTGAAATCAAATCCGAGAACGAAGAGAGCAATGGATGAAGAACCTACTATTGATGCAGTAGTATCCTAATTTATTTCAAAGGTTAAAATTGTATTAACTTCAAGGATTATTTGTAAACGAAAATTGTAAATTTTAATTGTAAAGCAATCATGTTTTTTTTTAATTTATAATAGCAAGTATGTAAACTTTTTATATGGGTTGCTTAACATTAGGCGGGTTATGGGGTTGTCGCAGGCATTATTAAAGTGTGTTCAAGCAGTCGATAGCATAATCAATCGATATCAATTGCGTAAGCAATCGATATCGATTGTAGAAGCAATCGATATTGACTGTCTGTGATAAAACGTTTGAAAATTCTTAAGATTACAAAGCTTGCCTAAAATTCGAAAATCAGTTGGATACAACCCCAATGAAGTTACAAGTCAAACCCAATTCTCACCAAGGCTATCTATCAACACTTCTTTATATTTTTTGGGAAATTTACATCTAGTGCGAAATTTAGCCGACTTCTTGTACTGTATCAACCCATGGGACCAATTGCCGTACAACTCCGGCAATTGTGACCATACTTATTGCACCTGCCACACTGTAGGGCCCTAACTTCACCCTTAGACCTTATCCTTCTCTTTCTCGGACGGCCGACTTGCTTTCAACAATTGTAGGGTGGTCTTACTTTCATATTTTCCGGCAGTTACTCAGCTTGGAATGCCCATTGGCTTTTATCGAGGGTGGGAAGTCATTGTTCGTCGTATGTTTGTCTAAAGCAAGCATTGAAAAATCACTTCTCACAGAAATTATGGTAATCGTAACTTCTCCGATTAATAGCTGTCATGGCATGAGAGCAAGGCAAGCCATGAATAAGCCAACGGTGGCAAGTACAGGTCTTGTGTTCTAAGTCGATGTGATGAATGAAATTTTCAGAATTTACCTGAAATTCATCACGCCCATATGGTTGAGCTATCTTCCTACCGGCCCATTGCAGTACCTTCTTCATATGCTCGTCTGCTTTTGGACAGAGTATGGTGGTCCATTTCTTAGATATCTCTCTGTGCTTTTGAAAATGATCGGCGACTTTCTCTCTAGTAGTTCTGATTAGGTCGATAATTGGTCTCTCTCGAGCTATCTTTAGTACGCTGTTTAAGCTTTCGGCATTATTCGTAGTCAGAGAATCATATTGCCTTTCTTTCATATGTGCGCGTGCCCAATGCTTTGGGTCTATTTTCAAAATATACTCTACGGTCCGAGGATCAACAGGATCTTCCTTCATTTTGTTAATAAAATAATCAAATTTCTCTACTGAATATGCACGCGCGGCGCACCACCATAAACCCTTCACATTGTTCTTGGGATACTTGTGTTACAAATTTTGTGTCATATGTCGCATGCAATAGTTGTGGTGTGCGTTAGGGAAGATATGTTTAACCGCCTTAATTAAACCCTTCGACCTATCCGTGATAAAAACGAAATCTTCGGTAAATTCACCAATCAAGAACGCACTTATTCGTTCAAGAAACCACATCCACGTATCCTCTTCTTCTAATTCGACGACGGCAAATGCTAACGGTAATATATGGCCATTACCGTCTTGCCCCGAGGCAATAAGTAGGATCCCTTCGTAACGTCCCCGTAGGTGTGTGCCATCTACAAGCGGCGTGACTTAGTACTACTAGAGCTTCCGAAAATAAATCTTTAAAATTTACCGTCAAGCGTTAGTTGAAAGGATGTTCGTACATTAGGATCTATCCTCTCCATCTCCTTCACGTAGGCTGGTAGATCCATAAATTATCGTTCCCAACTGCCTCTAATATCATTAAAGGCAAGTTCTTTCCCCCTCCAAGCCTTAGCATATGAGATTTACACATTATAAGCTTTTGCAATATCAAATATTATCAATGCCGGAGTATAGTCGAATCCTTCCATAAGTTTCTCCCGTACATAATTGGCTACGAATGAGATTGTTGCATTACGGTGATCGTGCGGTCCGATCTTAGCGGCCCCGCATGTGTGAGTACTGTTGAACGTCTTGATTTGGAAAGTGTCGAGCCCATTTAATTTAGACGCATGTATTCACCATGAACAATCGGTTTCGTAGTATGCGGCTGTCACTCGATAATTAGCGGTTTTCAAAGGCCGAATTTGAAAGTTTTTCTCCATCACATGCTCTTTCAATGCTCTTTGAAATGTTTGTTTATCTCTGAAGATCTCTCCAACTTCAAACGTCCAATTCCAATATTCGGTTTCCACCTCTTGATCGGAAGACTCGTCCGATGTCTCTGACACTTCGTAAGCTCCATCTACTAATGGATTATCAATGCCCCTTGTAAAACATTTCGGATCCTCTTTTATAAACCCATCCGGTTCATTATCATAATCTTCAACGTTCTCTTCACCAGCAGTGTTTTGAGGTGGTTCACTAGATCCTTCTTCACCGAAGGGGTTCTGATGTGGTTGACTAGGCCCTTCACGGAACAGGTCATGACATGACTGACTAAGCCCTTCACCGAACAGATTCTGACATGGTTGACTAGTCCCTTCATCGAAGGGGTGATTATATGTATGAAAATAGGGTTGAGCTCATTCATTAATCTCCATCGATGGCATAGTAGAACATAATTCGTGAGTCATCCAAGTTGTGAATCCATCGGAAAATATATGATGAAAATTGTCTTCATCCCCCACTCTTAGAGACGTGTAGTCTAACTCTTGACTACAATGTGCCCCATGCATATTTTGTAGTGGGTCATCATATGATTCAACTGGGGCATGATTTAGATCAATAGTTGTCTTCATGGAGGATATGTTTGCCGCAAAATCGCCGTCATCACTTAACTGAATAGTATCATATGTAGGTCCTTCCTCCTCAAACTTACATGGCTGGAAGGAATGGTTACTCACAAAATCAGTCCCACCTAGAGGTACATGTTCAGCTTCGAATCGGAAGGAGGATGGTTCCTTAATGATGAATAACTTTATAATGTCCGACCCGAATTTATAAAACGAAAATAGGGTGGCCAAATCATCCGAATCCAAAACGTCGGCAAGCACAGGGGTGTTCACTATCTTCATAGAGAATTTTATGAAAATTGTTTTATCTGCTCTCGCAAAACTGACAACAGAAATTTACCTTTTGAACCGTTCATAAGATACACTCGTCGAAATTGTAATAACCCTCCGACAGCCACCTTGATACAAACCATCATCGTTTACAATATGACCATCAAAGTGACAGAGAAGAGAAATTTCCACACCAAACATCGCCTCTTTAAGAAGGAAAAGAAATGAGTCATAAGACGGATGAATATGACAAATTGGTAGCAAAACAACTGATATCCAATCGGTACCGATTGGTAACTCAATCAGTACCGATTGAGTTACTAATCGGTAACGATTGAGTATCCAATCGATACCGATTGGATAACCAATCATTAACGATTGCGTATCAAATCGGCACCGATTTCAAATATATGCAAGAGCTGGTCGATTGGATATCCAATCGATATTGATTGTTTATGAAGTCGGAGCCGATTGGAAAAGCAATCGTTAGCAATTGGTTACTCAATCGGTAAAGATTGGATATGCAACCATTAACGATTGGATAATCAATCGAAGCATATCCTACAATCGACCAGCTCCTGTATTTCTTTACAATCGATATCTATTCACCTTTTTCAAAAGTTATTTCGATATGGTTTACACTGGATCTGAACATACCTCGTGTCAGAATGGGACACTGCAGGATCTTCAACTCCGAATGATAAAATGCAGGTGCTTCTTCTCCCAAACCTCTGTTTTCTTCTTTCAGTTAGCAGATTTGAGGCAGAAGACGTCGTCACCTTCACCACCTCTTTAGCACAGATTAAAATGAGGAAAAAGGGAATGTATTTGTGTTAAAGAAAGTCAGAGAAAGGGGTAATATGGACTTTTTATTCTCCTTATGGTCGACTCGGCTTGGAGCTGGTCGATTTGGGTAAAGGTGAAACTATAGGGTCTCTGCAGTAAAAGGTACATCTACAGGGTCGGTCAGGTAAATTTCCCTTTGGAAATTGACTTTGGTGGGACCCCTGAATCTTAGAAAAAACCGCTAAACCTACCTCGTTGCCTAACTTTGTTCACCAAAACTGCTACCTCTGATTTAAAAAGAATAATGGTAATATATGACCATTTTGCCCTTAATGTTTTTTAAATATTTTTTTTGGCTAACCTTTATTTGTACTCTGAATCTTTGGAGCAAGGGCAGAAACAGGATTTTCATCCAGCCGAGGCGTAAGATGAATTAAAATTAATTTTTTTCATAAATAATATTAATTATTTATAGCACTTTCACGCATATCTGCCACATATCAGAAATTTAGGAGGTAAGAACCCGCACAAAACAAAAATGATTTTTTTAAAGTACGAGAGTAAATATCCTCACATGTTATAATTTTATCTTGAAAATCATTAACAGTGAGATTTCGCCTCTAAACTTTGGGGATCTCATTTGATATCATTACAAGTTTCCCTATTATGTTATTGTGTATTTGGGCTCCTAAATAACTTAAATTTCACATCCAACTAGTTCGACAACTTGAAAATGGGTGTCTACAATTTGATAGATCAATGATAAAGTAACACCCAGATAGTTTGGTACATTGAATTTGAGTACCTTACACCTCATTTTAAACATTAGATATGTATTGGATCATGCCTAAATTTTTTGAGTGATACCTGATCGCCCGATCTTCCAAGTTGCGTAACACCTGATCCCCAAAATGGGTGCCACATGAAGCTTAGCTGGTCTGGATACAGTCCTATAGGTAGCATCTAGACGCATAGTCTCGAGCCTCTAATATAAATAGGGTGCATCTTTTCTCGCCAATGCGATTTCTATTCATGCCTTCTTTCGAAAGCAACATAAACCCATTGGCTTCTTAAGGTCAGACGATGAAGATCATGTTTCACACCAATCTTCTACACAAATTGATCTTGAGACCATGAGCGTACCATCAGACATACATGTTATGATTTCAGAATTTTACGAGGCACAAATCACAAAAACGGGGCCCTAAGATCACAAGGTACACATCATGCTCAAACTTGAGTTTAGGGCCCTTTTTTAGGATGTGTTACGGGGAATTAAAAAAATGATCGACTGATTGTAAGATTTTGATCTCAAAGTCCATTGTGTGGACAATTGGTCCGAAAAATAATATGCATTGTCTGATATAAAGAAGTCATTGAGTTTTAGACATAGGCACGAACAAAGACATCAATATAAATATGGGTAGCATTATTTATACTGGTTAAGCCTGTGAAGAACACATATTTCCATCATAAGAAAATCATTGATTTGCTTGAATCAGACAATGGAGGTTTTTTTTCATCCCAATCTTCCACACAAAAGATCTTGATATCATGGCGCACCTATCAGACGGTCAAATCTTGATTCCACATGGTACACATCCCAAAAGTGACTGATCATGGGTGTACCTATCAGACGATCACTTTTGAGGATGTGTGTTATGTGGAATCAACATATGACCGTCTGATTGGTGCGCCATAATCGCAAGATATATTGTGTGAAATATTGTGATGAAAAATGATCTCTATCATCTTATTCAAAAAGTCAACAAACTTTCGTAGTGTTAAGTGCATGTGATTTTCAAAAGTTCAGTTTAAAGGGTGTAAATATAGATACCCTTTAAATCTATAATATATTTTGACTACCTTTTAGCTAACCTGCCAACAGCCTGTATGGTTTTCAAAAGTTTAATTTAAGGGGTGTAAATATGGGTACCCTTTGTTTATTTTATATTAAAACTGGGAAAGATGTAAATAAAGGTAGCCTCTAAAATCTATAAGATGGAGAAAGTTGTTGGCACGGTGTGCGGGTGGGGGGGGGTTTCCACCACTGCTTTAGAGTACCTATAATGAAAATCATTAACTTCTTTAAATCAGTCGATGGAGATATTTTTTTGTTTAAATCTTTCGATCTTAAGATCATGAGAGCAAGTATCAACTGACATCAATATGTATCGGCGATAAATACTGATTTTTCGGTGAACCGATACCAATACCATCCCGATACTGGTAGTATCAGTATTAGTATCAATATCAAACCAATATGGATTAGTATTAGCTGATATTGCCTCAGATTCAATTAATACTGACCGATCCGCTAAAAAACAAAAAAATCTATTTTTTTGAAAATACTCACTAATATTGTATTGACGAGATAGGCACATATTGGCTGGTACGTACCGATCCAAGATAGACTAATATCCGGCACCGATACCCAGTTTGATACCTCACAGCGGAGTATCATAAGATAGTACTATTTACTTTGAGGCACACATTCAAATGACACAACGCTCAAAGATGATTTTCACGTCACTTTTTATGATGTGTCACCTGAAATAAAAAGTGATCAGGCAACGCTCTGCGCACCGTATTAAAGATTGGGACAAAAATTAATCTCCATCCACTAATTCTTAGTCCATGATTTTTCAGCATACGTGCCCTAAAATTCGGTAGGTGCAGCTAAGAGTACCCCTTTTTAGTTTTCATTTTTTGCTATTATTGGTGGGTCAATTATCAGTTTTCAGCCCGATATTTTGACCCTTGGCCACGAGAGTCCATAGATAAATCCTCACTACTCTACTTTTTAGGCCATGTGGAAGAATAAGGCATATGCTTTTGATCCACCAAGAAATCCTAAGTTGATATACATGTTATCAAGGCTATTAATCATAAAAATTTATTTTAACAAAGCTATTTATATTTAAAAAATATGTCCATCAAATGAGTTGGAACCTTGAAGCGCCTACATTCTAAACCCCCTTAATCCGTTGACTGCTTCGGATAAGATGATGGAGATCATTTTCCCCCCTAATCGTCCATGATGAATCTTGAGAGTGACTATACCAAAAATAAAGAGCAACTAGTTGCACACAGAGACGAGATTTCACATAAATCTAAGTTGATACGCAAGATATCAAGGCCATTAATCCTAAAAATTTATTTTACAAAAATGCTACTAATAGTTAACAATGTCTCTTTTCAAAAAAAAAAAGAAAAAAAACAGTCCACATGATTTGGGACCAACGCCATCACTTAAAAACAATCTGTTGACTGGTTCGGATCAGTCGATGGAGATTGTTTTTAACCCCAATCATCCACCTGATTGATCTTGAGACAATGAACATACCATCAAACATTTTGTTTTTATTCCATGCAATACAGATACCCAAAAATAGAGAGTAACTACTTCCACACAAGCCAAGATTCCATGGATTCCTCGTGACAACATCATGATCAAACGAGGTTTTTTGAGGTCTAGTCTGTACCTTTGACACGATATGTCGGTTGAGCCAGGTCAGCCGAAATTCCAAATCAACCCAATCCCTTCAGCCCTTTAATTATTTCACTTCTATTTGTTTCTGTTCTTTTTTTTTATTTGTCCATGCATCACATAAGTTTTCTCATGGTATCAAATATCGGCCAATACTGATAAGTATCATCATACATATCGGTTTTTCAGCAAACCGATACATATCAGGAATTAACTCGGGTATCGGTATCAGCTGATATGGGCATCAGCCAATCTAATAAAAAGTAGAGATGTCAACAGGCCCGGCAACGTTTGGATCGGGCTTTTGATAGCCCATTTATTTTCGACCCTAAAAATTAGTCTTGAATCCGGGCTGGATATAAAATCGGGACATGCTTGACGCGAGTACTTTTAGTCTTGAATCCGGGCTGGATATAAAATCGGGACATGCTTGACCCGACTACTTTTTGTCTCGGGCATTTCAATCCCAAATCTGACCCGAATCGGTCCAGGATGGGTTCGGGGCAGTAAGCCGACCTGTTGACAAACCAAATTAGAATTGATGTGACTTCAACTACCACCTGGACAGTTTAAATTGATCACTGCTTGGCTGCAAATGGTTTGGGTTGGCCGGGTTGACCCGAGAGATGAACCGACCGAACTTTCCATGAGCTGGGTTCGTTACCAAATCCCTACCAATTGGGTCGGGTTAGAAATCTCAACCTAAGTTCGTGTCTTGGACACTTACTTTAACCCGACATGGCTCAACCAGTTCTGATCCGACCAGAGATTTTGCTAATCAGTCAAATACCCATCAAACAAATAGTCTATACTTTGACTTTGTTGGGTGGTCGATGCTGAAACCCGCACACCTAGCAGCATAGACATCGTAGAATACTTTTGCAGCATAATTCCTCGGATTCAAACTGCATACCCACAAATATATGGTTCTGTATTTGCGCTTTCTTCAGTTGCAGTTACCTCAGTTGCTTCACTTAAAGGTGGACGGACCATATTCTTTATCAGTTGCCATTAACGGATTACTTTCTTCTGTGTTGCTTCCCATCACAACCAACTGTTGAAGAAAACCTGCACTTATATATAACTTCTTTGTAAGGCAAAGGGAGCGTGACGCATAACTAGATGACAAATTAAGTCCTAATGAGCAGCAGTATAATTAAACACGCCTAACAAACCATAAAAATATACAAGTTAGAGCCCTGTTTGGATGAATTTGTTAGTTTTGGGCCATCCATAAGCGGTTGGTTTTAATGCTTCCAGATTCTATGCATTTTTAAAGCAAATTGAATTTGTAAAGTGGAATCAGTGCGGGAAATTGAATTATTTTTTAAGCAAAATAATTCAAAAAAAGGTTTTTTTCGTGGCGATTTCCTTAGAGATGAGATTTTGGAAATCATTAAGGAGTTCCATGAGAGTGAGTTCACCCGTAGGTACAGCAACTTTACCTTTATCACTGTGATCCCTAAAAATAAGGACTTTTGGCCTATTTGTCAGTTGGGTAAAGTGTATAAAGTTATTGTGAAGGTGCTCACTAACTAACTGGTATAAACCACTTATGGGCAAGATCACCTCTCCTTTGCAAAGTGCTTTTTGTTTATGGGAGACAAATCCTTAATAGTGCAGTTTTGGCACATGAGTGTATTGACTCAAGATATATAGCTAAGAAGGATGAGTTGGTTTGCAAGATAGATATGGAAAGAGCCTACAATAGGGTCAACTGGGACTTCTTGATTATATGTTCAAAAGAATGGAATTTGAGAAGTAGAGAAAATGGATGAAGGCTAGTTATTTCTCTCCCAAATTTTCAGTGCTCGTGAATGGGGCAACTAAAGGATTAAAGGATTCTTCAAAAGGTCCATAAGCCTTTGACAAGGTGACCCTCTCTCCCCATTTCTACTAGATACGGTTGTGGAAGTTCTTAGAGAACTTATGATACATCAGTGTATCACTTATTTTAAATATGCAGATGATACGATAATTTTTTGAGGTACGTTGAGCGGGAAATGATAAATGTGGATGTTATCCTTCAATGTTATGAAGTCATCTCGGGACAAACAATAAAGGTGGGAAGTCTACGATTCTAGGGATTTCGTTAGAGACGGAAGCAGCTTCGGAGTTGGCAAATTTGTTTGGATGCAAATGGGGTGCCTTCGCCTTCCTCTTTGTGGGGGAAACCTTCTAAGGTTCTATGGGATTCAATCGTGGACTGCTTTGAGAGAAGACGTTCATTGTCAAAAGACAACGGAAATATTTTATTTTTATCGGTAAACAAATTTATATTAAGACTAGAAGGAGAGAGTACAATAACAGTGAATAAACAAAAAGAAATAACCAGGAAAGGAACAATCTATGGCCATTGGAGCTTTGCCAATCACCCCACATGACCACAGATCCCCCACCGAAAACAAGGGAAAACCATTATGCAGAAGAGCAACCATTTTGTAGCAGATAAAGATCAGCAGGAATGATATCAAATTCAGTCCATCTTTTAACAGAATCAGTATGCAAGCCTTTACTAGCAACAAGCTTAGCACACGAGTTGGCCCCACACTCAAGAAATAGCAAATGGACCAGAGGGGAAGGTTCTTCATAACCTGATAGATTTTGTCGATCAGCCTATAGTCCTTCCATCGAGAGGTTACAACTTTACATATCCAATTAACAGCAGCTTCATTATCCGAATAAAAAACTCCTCATATATCAGTCTAAGAAGACTCTGAGATCAGCAGTCAAGACCACCCGATCAAGCCACAGAAGAGCATTTTAAAGACACATCAGATCTATCAGCATTGGAGCATCAAAACCCTCAGAAATCCAACATAAATGGAGACTCAAAAATCTCGGTACAGGTCCAGGACCCTCGAAAACCAACCAGCTATTTTCTCAAGAAAAGTACAAAAGAAACAAATTTCTTGTGCCAAAATCATCAATCAAAAAAATAGAATGAAATACGGTAACAGTCTTCATCTTCATGAGTCTTCATGCAGTTGGTAGGTCGCCACTGAGACTTTAAATAAGTGTCCTCTTTCCCCTATTTGAGGCCCCTTAAACCGTGATTTCTGAAGCAATTCCAGCCCTTTTGTGTCTTGATTTTGAAACCAATAACAGCCAGGAATAAGCTCCCTTTTTATAGTTAGCCGGAAGATCACCCTTATCTAGACTTCACCTCCTTGAGAAGGAAATTTCACCATGCTTTTGCTCATTATGCAGTGTTGCTTTTCGTTTATTATGCACAGATCTAGCGTTTTCGAGTGGCATTTGAGCCTCTTGTCACAGATCTAGCGTCGCCCCTCGACTATCCATGCGACTTGCAATATCTCGCTCCTTAGCGATGCAAAATCAGCCTACTCCGAAACCAAAAAAGAGACTAAGAGAGAGTAGTAGGGGAATATTCGAGAGGGAATCAAAGAACACTTGTATTGAACTCAACCGTCATAACAACTTCGTTTGACAAGGAAGTCGAAAGCATCCTCGCCGATAGAACAATTCGACGTCAAGGCGTTCATCCCTACAATGAGTACCTCGTGAAATGGAAAGAACTACCAGACAGCAAGGCTAGTTGGGAGCATGCCGACACATTTTGGCAATTCGAGGAGCAGATACGGCACATCGACGAAGGAAAAGTGATGAGGACTTCGCCAGCATAGGTGGGGGAGAGTGCCCCGCTTAACACAAGAACTTTCCCACCGCATTTGTACATTAATGTATATACAAGATTATGTACATCCTAGGAAGAACCTAGAGTTATGGAAGAGTGTAGAAACTTAAAGAATGAACCTAGGAAGAGTAGAACCAAGGAAGTGTGGGGAAGTTTCTAGAGAAAACTCTAGAACATTCCCAATCGTTGGATGTACGACGCATGAATCGATTTTACACTGTCCATTGTACCCCATGAATAGGGAAGATGACTAATTTCCAAAGCACCTCAGAACTTGTAAAGCATTCTTGAGTTCAATACAAAGTTGTTCTTTACATTCCCTCTCTTGAGATCTCTTCTACTCTCTCTTAGTCTCTTTGTTAGTTTTCGGAATTAGGCTGATTTTGCGACACTATGGAGCGTGGCGAGGACACCGAAACCATAGACTTGGGTTTTGGGTCGCATCGAGTGTATCGACGCAAAAAGAAACAAAGAAGGAATCATGGAGTATCGACATCATCAGGGAGGGGAGTCTAGAGGAGCGATAAGAGGACACCTAACTGCCCAGAGTCCCTTGAGCGACCCTACCAATCGCTCAAGCGAGGCTGAAGGCCAAAACTTTTAGCAATTTGTCGCTTGAGCGAGAACGCATTAGCAAAACAAGGCCAAACATTGCTCGAGCGACTCCCTTAAAGATTCTCACTCGAGCGAGAACCAAAGCCGCTCGAGCGAGTCAAGTGACGATATTATCCTTTTTTGTCCCTCTTTTGGTTTTTTTTTTCCTTTCTTTGCGTCAAATGTAAGTTACCTTTAAAGATAACATTGTACTTTTATATTTTAGAGTTTATTCTCGCTTGTAGCTACTGTAAAACATCTTTATGTATGCCATTTTGGCATTGGTTGATTTTAATAAAAATGTTATGCATTGAGAGCTTGAGAGGGGCTTAATGGAGAGTGAGACTTCTTCCCCATGTGGGTTTGGTGTGAGGCCAAGGGTGTGATACCCATGTTATCTTTCATCTTCCCTTTATCTTCTTCCTATTTCCTTGTTAATTTCTTGCATCTATTTTCCTTTTTTATTTGATTGTTCAAAATCCAAAGCCCTAGATTTAGAGCAACCTTCCTGCCCATCCTTGTGGATCGACTCTGATCTTAACCCGTCGATCCATGACTGTTGTTGGGCTCGAGATTGTCCGATTTGCGTCGTTGGATCGATTCAATTCAAAGCCCTAGTGAAGATCTAGCGATTCCACATTGAGCCACAATCGAACGCCCCGTCCTAGAGGATGCTAGAGTTTTATCTCCAGGATCACACCTTCCGCAGTTCTAACGGGGTCGCGAGCCGAATTGGACCCTAAGTGGACCAAGCATGGTCAATTAAGTGGAATTCCACAAAATCCTAAGGTATTGCTTTAATTTGGGGTTCTATTGTTTAATTAATTAGTTTAATTTCGGCAACTTCGCATCTCATGATCATTCACGTATTTTAAGGTCATTGTCCCCCATCAATTTTGGTATTAAAGCTTAGGTTCTAGGTTAGGGCATTTGTGCGCACATCTTGTATTTGATAAAATTAGTCGTTCACTTTTGGTTCATAGTTGCTTGTACATTTTAAAATTCATGTTTCGGTGGTGTTTGTCCTCTGCACCCTTCCCTAATCTCTCTCTCTTTCTCACAGCAATTGTATGGCCTTTATCCTAAGAGAAATTATACCCTCGTCCCTCTAATTTAGAAATTTATGTGACAGCACTGAGGCTCTCACTACTATTTTTGAGGTCTTCATTGGTCTTCCCCTTTTCCTACTTCCTTGAACTTGTATCCTAGCAATCCTTTATATCAAGGCTATTTCAGGTGAGTTGGTATTAGGTTTCCTACTCGAGCACCACAAACAGTGCTCAAGTAACTCTCCTGCCAAACAAGTCAATCCTCGAGGCTGCACAAATATTTATGAGCACACATCATTTTAAGCATGCTTTTGACCTTTCACTCTTTTGGCATCCAAGCATGTATGCATTTCCCAAGGTTGAGAACGTAATACCACCTCATTTTCGGTCTTCGACGGAGATACGCAAGCCATCTCAAACCTCATTATTTGACTTTTTCTTTTATTGGGGCCACCCCTAAACTTCCTCTTATATACTCATTCCTAATTATATAATTTCTTATTTCTCCACTCATCCACCTTAGCATACACATCTCAGTCATCCGCATTGTCTTCTTATTGTTTCTTAATAGTCCATTCTGTGCGATACAGTAATGCGGATCATCCATCCATCTTACGAAAACATCCCTTCAATCAATAATATATCACTTACTAATTGCACACTGCATTACTCACACAGTGGCACGTATCTATTAATGAGGTGAAGAACAAATCATATGCAACACCTTCGTCATTGTTAGATTCCTTGATGGGCAAGTTCTAACCTAGTTAGCTAACTATATAAAACGATGTAGAGTCACTCTTTCTACACACAATATGTATTAATTGAATTGAAAAAAAAAAAAATCACAATCCTTAAAAAAAATGATTAAAGCATATACCACAATCATTAAAATTTGGAAAATTTAAAAAATTTGATGAATTGCCGAATTGGCCAATTAATTGACAAAAAGTCCGGTAGACCGCTGATACTTGGGAGAATTTTGTGATATAGTTGGCGGATACATAACATTTTAGGCTAAAGCTTTTGGTGATACAATATTTTAATTAGTCAGCATTGCCCAATACATTTAGGCTAAAATTCCACATTCTATCATTATATGACATAACTTGACCAAAATAGTATCCTCTGTTTAAGTTAGGGAGTCGATACATGATACTGAGTTATTGAGCTATCAATTCAACATCAAATGTATAGACAGTGAATGAATTTTTTATAGCCTCGATATGACTATCATAATCATCAACAACAAATTCAATATACATAAATATATAATAGAAAATTTTCCTCATAGCATTAAAGTTCCATTTTGCTGATATTGCTGAAATTACTAAGGATTAGCCTCGATAATTATCTCGAGAATAATTAGTTCGTGTGGCCCACTTAATGTGTTCATGTGAGGCCGTTGCTTGGCCTGCCTTAGGGACCAACTAGTTACCCTTAATACGGACCATTGGGTCTTTAATTAACCACCCCCTCTTAATTTCTAAGGAATGGCTCTCCCAAAGGTTATTTTAAAAGTTCAAGGGGGTTCAAACAAGGAGATTCTCTCTCTCCTTTTCTCTTCAACATGGTGGTGAAGCACTTAGTAGATTACTTCATAAAGGAACTGGTATAGGGAGGTTCAATGGGTTTCAAATTGCTAGAAACAGTCTGATCGCTTCACACCTTAACAAAACTAGAATCCTTGGGATTTCTGTATGAATCTAGAGTTAAGGAGCTGGCGAATAGTATGGGATGTCCAACGGACACCTTGCCTACTACATACCTTGGTCTTCCTCGTGGGAAAACCTTTTATGACTCTTTGGGAGCCTACTGTGGAAAGATTTAAAAGCAGACTGGTGGTGTGGAGGGAAACTTACTATCAATTGGTGGAAAATTGGCTCTTTTCAAAGTTACATGTATCTAATGATCCGGTTTACTATATGTCTATGTTCAGTTTCCCAATGACGGTAGTTGAAAGATTAGAACAAATTAAAAGGAATTTCCTTTCAGAAGGAAGGGAAAGAAAGAAGATATCACTCAATAAATTGGGAGGTGTGCCAATTTTTTAGGAGTGATGAAGGGTTGAGTAGCTGTAGGCTAAGAGAGATGAATATTGCTCTTATGGGTAAATGGTTATGGAGGATTGCAACTGAAAACCAGAGTTGGTGGGTTCAACTGCTATTATGTAAATATGGGGTGAAGAAATAATGGTTTGAATGCCATATCTAGTAGGAGACGGTCGGGTTGGTGTAAAGTGCGAAGCATTAAATCCAAGTTCAGACAATGCACAAGGTATGAGTGGGGCGACAATGCACAAGGTATGAGTTGGGTAGCGCCGTAGCGGATCTCAGATTCTATTTTGGGAGCAGAGGTAGGTGGGAGAGGAAGTTTTGAAGGATAGGTATCCGGATCTTTATTGGGTAACAGTGACTCAAAATATATGTATAAAGCAGCTTGTTCAGATGATGGCGGACAGATAAGTGGGCTAGATTTTAGAGGAATTTGAGAGATGTGGGTGAAACGTTGAGCATCATTGAGGGGTGTAGGCCCAATAGTGCAGGTCGGGATCTGATTATATGGACAATAAGAGGGAGTGGCTGATTTCGGTTAAATCTTTCTACTGGTTTCTGGTGACGCAGCCGCTAATCACTCACAACTGGGTAGGTGTTTGGAAGCTATGCTCCTTTTAGAGTTCATTTTTTTTGTTGGAGCCTTGCTTGGAGGAAGGTCTTGCTGTTGACCAGCTTATTAAAAGAGGTAAAACAATGTGTAATAAGTGTGTGATATGCTTTCAAGAAGAGGAGTCTGCTGATCATTTGTTTATCCACTGGAATATGGTTAGGGAGACTTGGTCCTATCTATTAAGGACTCTTGGTATTTGTTGGGTCTTTCCAAGGCATGTATGGACTCGTTGGCTAGGTGGGAATTAAGAATAATATTAATCTTATATTATATAACACTGATTACAAACAAGATTCTCACGTTGACAATAATAATAATCTGAAATCTCTTTAAGAAACATTAGGGAACCAAACAAGATTCTCACGTTGACAACAATAATAATCTGAAATTTCTTTAAGAAACAATTAGGGAACCAAACAGCATAAAAATTAAAACAAGTTCACTGAAATATAATACTTCAAAATACAAGAAACTCATCTGATTTATAAATTGAGTTCTTTTAATTACTCCAATTTATGAATCACCTACAAATGGCTAATCCTCATCGTCTCTCTTCTTGGGTTTCCGGTAGTTTTCCTCGATGTGCTTGGCCATCAGCATCCCAGTTTTGGCGAGCTTCTTTATGTTGGGGACGTTGTAGTTCTGAGCTATGTAGATACCACACGCAGTTCCCATTAAGAACGAGAAACTACTCCTTATAATACCCATACCTCTGAAACCTCTACGGGCTATAGTCTATGTAGAAGAAGGAGCAACAGTAATCTGCTTCTGAAAATATTTTAGGGCATTTTATAGTTTCGTAGTAAACGGAGGGGTGTTAGGGTTTGGTCGAATCCGAATGTTTTCGGGGAATAAAAGCTTTTAAATTTCATTTTTCAGTCTACAACTACAGAAGTTATAATAGAATCGGTATTTGTCAACAGATCAGATCGGGTCGATCAAATATTGGCTGCCCAATAAGAAATTAGGTCGATCAAAATACCTAATTTGTGCTCCGAAACAGAGTCCCGCTTGGAAAGCAACTTTTTTTTTGCAGATTCTGAGCTTTTCTTTCGTTCGGCAATGGCGGTGGGACCCACATCAGAAGTGACGGTTCCCGAGTTTCAGGCAGTATCCCATTTCCGAGCAAAAAACTCAGGAATTTCCTGATTCTGAGTTGTTGGGTAGTATACTCTCTCTCAAACACCCACCATATAAAAACCCTGCTGTAGCTGTAACTTGCCTTCTTCCCAAATGAAAAAAGAACAGAGCAGCAAGAGAGAGAGGACGCGGGGGCGATGGCGATGGGAGGAGAGATGGGTTTCTGATTTTCACTTTCCACTCTGGTTTGGTGCTTGATAAGAGAGAGAAAGAGAGAGGACGGCGGCAATAGGAGGAGCGGAGATGAATTGTTCAGGGCTTCAGTTGCCATTTATAGTATCAAAATTCCAAAAATAGCCTTTCGATTTAAGTATTTTACTAATTTTCATTGGAGTTAATATTATGTGGTAAACCCGTACACCAGGTGACAGTGCATGGGTCGATCTCCTGTAGCCAAAATTGTCTAACATTTAGAAGTGCACAGCTATAAAAGGGCTATGGATTACCATTAAGCCACTTGGCACAACACATGATTTTAAATATGGTCATATCGTATATATATATCAGTTTAATCCGACCCGGTACAATGTTGTTCATTTCGATATTGGACTGAAATGATATTTAAAAGATCTTACACCATTTATTGACTTATGATCTTGGAAATTCATACCGTTAACGTGATATATCATCAATTGAAGGGTTATAGATCATTAATTGAAGATCTTGGAAATTCATACCGTTAATGTGATAGATCACCATTTATTGCCCATTTTTACACAATTGCACCGTCGGACGCGTTCAATCTCTTATGATTCGTGCATCGACCAAAAATGACTTTCAAATATATATGACACGGTATCGGATACTCTACCTCATTCCTGCGGTCATACGATGCCACTTAAGTAGACCAATTCTGTGCTTTTCGGAAATAATTAAAAGAACATAAAAAATCATTCGTTTCCGTGAAATATCAGGAATCAGAACTTTTCTGAGCCATAAAAGAATATACATGAGAAAAGTCAGAAATCTGAGTTGGCCAGGAATCTGCAAGCAACTGAGTGGTCAAGAATCTAAGCTTTTCTGGGATAATTGGGGAAATACACGAATATGGCTTAAGTGATTGCACTGAGCTTTAGAAAAGACTGTATTTTAGGGACATGTGACATGTAAAATCGCAATCTTGACGGTCTGATTTAAAGTTCTTGATCTATTATTTGATTCAACGTTTGACAATAATAGATTATATGATAAATATCGTGTTTTGCTCCAATCTCATCTACTAAGGATTTATAAATCATGAACTTTAAATCAAACGACTTAGATTGTGTTTTCACATGTCAGATGTCACATGGCCCTAAAATATAAAGTCTTTCTTTAACCTCGGTGTAATCACTAAAAAATGTGTGCAAGTAATGGCTCCCTAAGAAAAGGCGAGCTCTATTAGCACCCATAGAATCTTGGAGGATCTTGCGCATAAAACCATTGATTGCTTTGATTCCGATGATGGAGATCGTTTTACGTCCTAATCTTCTAAATAATGGATCTTAAGACCATAAGTGTACCTTCAGACGGTCCACTTTTAATTCAATGTGGCATAAATCTTAGAAAAAATGACCCTAAAATTACATGGCCCACATCACGCTCAAACGTAATCATTTTTTAAAATTTTGTGCCACAGGGAATGATCCATAGACGTGCACGCTAGCATAGGGGTAGCACACCCCTCCATATTCCAAACATAGCCTAGAATTTCAACAGGTGAAAATAGAGCTATCCATGGACGATTTTGGATGAGGCACGATTCAAAAGATAGAAGACACATGCAACGGCTCCCACCCAAAATGTATTAGCCATCCCTTTGACTTTTAACATGATTCTAGCTAATTCCATCATTGTTCAATCCTTCCTTTCAGTCACCCCACTTTGTTGATGTGTGTAGCGAGTAGTAAATTGATGTTCATACTTCACTTTGAATAGATTTATCAAAAGTAACAAATGCATCATTGTTTAAAGGAATGTGGCTCCTACAATTATTATCAAGATACCAATCTTCATTGAGTGTAACTTCTTGAATATTATTAGCAAGAAAAAGAGTATCAACTTCTTTACTTTCCTCATTCTCATGCAAAAAATTTGAATATTATTAGCAAGAAAAAGAGTATCAACTTCCTTACTTTCCTCATTCTCGTGCAAAAAATTTGATTCTTTTTTTTTCTTCCGTAATTTTTTTTTACAAAACTTAATGATATGCTCATATTTTTTTTAATGATAACATTGAATATTAGAAAGAGAAGAGCGACTACGTGAAAATAGGGAATAAACAACACCTGTTGCTTAAAAACGATTACAGTTTCTGACCGTTGTAAAGAAATTAACCAATGCAACGGCCCTAAACTATGATTTATGCGATCCAGCGGCCCAATTGAATCCCCTTTTTGCATATAAGAGGGTTCGAACCTATGACCTTTGTTTTCTAAATGATATTGGCGGGTAAATATTAATTGCTAAAACGAAAACTAGCGGGATCCCTAATCTTCTTCCTCTTATTGTACCCACGGCAAATAAAAACTCTTCATCTTCTTCTTCCCACCGAAATAAGAGCTCTCTCCCTCTCCCTCTCTGAATCTCCCCTCCAGCATGACACACATTACAAAGCCTCTTTCTCTCTCTCTCTCCATTCTGCGAGGCAGACGACTGTTGCCCCTGCTCCTCCTCTGGTCGGCAACGCTACTGCTCCTCTGGTCTTCCCTGAATTCCTGTGATTGAAGAACTTCTTCTGCTTCAAGGTACCTTCTGTTAGTTTATTTATTGGTTCATTAATATATATATATATATATATATATATATATATATATATATATATATATATATATATATATATATATATATATATATATGATTCTCGATTTTCTTTTTTTAATATTTAGTATTTAATATTTTAGTCTGTGTCACACGAATAAATCCCCCACAGAAATTAGCCTAATGAAAGAAAACCGGATAACGATGTCTTTGGAGGGTGATATTGTCCCAGTTTCTAATCCATCATTTAATGGTGGGTTGAAGTTTTTTCTGCTCTTTGTTTTGCTCTCTTTCCAAGGATCTCTAGAAGCAATGGCAAGTTCCCAGTTTGCTATTAAGATGCAGTTCATTCCTTACATTGGGGATCTCGATGATATTAGCACAGGTTTTGCTCCAGTTAGGAAAACCTCCTCGTAACTTTTAGTTTTCTTATTCTAAATATTATATAACTATAATAATTATGTGTACCTTAAATTCTAAATTATTTGTAGGATAAATGAGTCTGGTCACTAACATCATTGGTGTATTTCTGCTTCAGGCCTTCTTGCTGATATTTTTCTCTAAGCTGGGGGACAATATTTTTTATTGCAGTGAGGATAAAATAAAGGTATTCAAGTAGATTTAAAATAAAGGTATAGTATCAGTATCGGTCCATCTTGGACTGATACGTATCGGATGATACGGATACAATATCGCCAATACCGAATCGGTATCGGTTCTTGACAAAACCGATATGTCTCAGGGTGGTATTGATATCGGTTCTTGACAAAACCGATATGTATCATTATCTGCCGAGTTTTGATACCATGACTTAAAACATGATCATCATTTTCCACTAACTATACTTTGCATTTAGAAATAGTTAGCTTATATGTAATATGTGTATGTTTGTATGGGCCGACTCTTCTCCCTTTCAAGCCACTATTAAACTATGTGGCGCCATGTGTCATATATCTTAGATCAATCCATATATTCCATGTGGATGGCCATCATTTGTACTTACTCAGGCATAAAATTACCCATTCAAATTATAGCACTTTAATATGGATTGGTTCATATTAAAGTGCATCAATCAGATAGTGCAAAATGGCGTGGCTTTGGGGACTTGGATTTCTTAGACACTTGGTGCCCAAGAATGGTTTTTACTAGCTCACATAAGATGGGAAGTTGTGGTGGGTAGGAGATTCCGGCTACTTCCAATATTAGCAATGTAAGAGTGCCAGAGTGGGTGCACCCAAGGTTTGAAAACTTTGTATCAATGGCCATATCTGTCACTCTTTAGACCGACATGATATCACCGATACTAATATGTATCAGCCAATAGGGGGTCGATGAGGTAAAATAAAATAAATAAGTAATATAATACAACATCAAATAAAACTCATGTTGGGTAAACTAGGCTCAAACATAAGGGAAGGAATTGGGTTAAGGCTGGTCAGGTTTAGGTTCAAATCAAGAATCATAGGTTGGGATTTTTAACTCGACTAGACCGACAGGTCAAAAATCCAAACCCAACCCTTTGCGGGTTGGATCGCTTGTGACCCGTCAAGTTGACTCGACCCATCAGCACCCCTAGTTACAGGTATCAGTCTCGGTATAGGTAGATAAAGTAATGATTAGAAAGACAAGTTTTTCAGCTGATACTTTAAGCCATTTTTCTTTCGACATTATCATTTGGATGAATTACTTTTGTGTTGTTACTTTCAACATAAACGGCATAAGCATGGGCAGGGGCATTTTGCTTTCAATATTATGTGTGTGTGTGTGTGGGTGGGTGGGTGGGGGGGGGAGAGGGGGCATGTTTCCATTTTTTGGGCAGTCTTATAGTCCTCAGTGCAATCTTGCTTCCTAGGATTCTTCTCCATATACAGTGTTTTGTCTAGTGACCGGGAATACATAGTTGACAATCTTTCACTACTGTTATAAATTATATGACTATATTGAGCATTGATGTATCAGCATCTTGATTTACCTCTAATGTATGCATCTGCTGTCCGTGTCTGGCACCAACCTTTCCCTAAGTTGGATATGTTTACCATAATTAGCTGCACTCCATTTGTGATCTCTTTCCCATTTGCAACTCTTGCAGCAACTTCTTCACCTCTAGGAGTCATTGGGGGAGCGCTAGCCGGTCATGCTGTCGCAATTGGTAACATAAAAATATGCAGATTATTATTTTGTGCCCTTACTATTAGAATATAGCAGCTAAAGTACATATTGGTATGAGTTTTTCTAGGTTCTTACAACTTGTAGTGGGGGTTATTTATTAGGAACATTCTTCTCTAAGAAGGTGAGCTTGTTTTTTCAGCTTTTAGCCATAGGCCCAAAGCTCTGTTAATTCGCTCATTCATTTACTGATCAATGAACCTGGTTCAAATGAACTAGTTCATGGTTCGGTTCAATCTGATTCGGCGTGACATGCAAACCACCAGTCAATGCTACTATTTTGTTTGAAAACAAATTTTTAGAAATAAAGGGAAAAGTTGTATGAAGCCATTACACTATTTATGTCTCAATTATTTCTATTAGTTATTACATTATTGCTTCTTATTTTATTAAGGTTAGCAATATCTCCAATTTTGATCATCCTAGTAGAAAAGATGGTGGGATTAGGTTAAAACCAACTTATCATTAAGCATCCGTATTTGGGGATAGAGAAAATATAAAATGAGGTTGGCCTTTTTGCTCCAATTTTGTTCATCTGTTGTTATTGCTGGTAGGTTGACAGAAGTGGAACATTTGACTTAAGGTGGGAAATCTTCTGTTCTTTTGGATGTGAAACCTTGGGACGATGAGACTGACATGAACAAACTGGAAGAGTCGGTTCGCAGCATTGAAATGCCGGGCCTCCTATGGAGAGCATGTACGTTGGGTTTCCTTCCTGTTCACATTATCCTAAATAGTGTGAAATGGGGCCTGCAGAAGCGTTGCATTGTGATTCACTTTAGGCTTAGTTGCACAGCAGCAGGATATATCTCGACTGCAATGGAGGGCTATCCCTTCGTTGCAGCAGTAAGAGCCTGCTGTCCTTCAATGGAGCTGTACTATTGGATCAGGTTCTTTTTCCTTATGTTAGGATGGGAAGACCGACATTACAACATTCATATATATATATACACACACACACACACACACACACACACACACACACACACACACACACACACACTTGTTTTCTTTAACTATTTTATTGATCCAAATAGATATTGAGTGGTATTATTAATCATTGTCTTGGCTTTTGCAGCAAAACTAGCTCCAGTTGGTTATGGGATAAAGAAACTACAGATCATGATGACAATTGTGTACGATCTCGTCTCGGTTGATAATCTCATTGAGGATTATCTCACTGTAGAGCCTGCTAACAATTACATACAAAGCTGTGACATTGTCGCCTTCAACAAATTCTAGAGTGAGTGTTAGATTTAATAGCAACAGAGAAACAGTTGCTAGTTTTTTTTCCCTAGTATTAAAATGCTAGTTGCTAGCCATTTTCTATTGGAATTTAGTTTCTGTCCAAGTGGTCTACCTATTCTAGCTTTTTTTTTTTACCCTTTAATCTGATTAAAGGTGAGTACTAGATTTAATAGCAACAGAGAAATAGTTATTTTGAGCCTTTAATTTCTTAATGCATGTATCTGACAGAAGCCTTTGTAGGCATATCAGATTCACAGGACATTTCTAGTTTAGTAATCGAACATTTTGTGGCAGAAAATTTTGATCTCTTGGACTTGTGGTTTTGAGAATGTAGTAGGAATATATATAAGATGGCCAATGTATTTGCTCGCAATCTCATTGTTATCGTCATCATCATCAACTCATCATAGCCTTATCTATTTGGAGTCAACTTTGCAAGTTTTATTTCTCCCTTCATCTCTTTAGGGTTAAACTCTGTTACTCCCCAACCCCTGATATTGCATTTCACTGCTTCCTTCTAGGTCTTCATTGGTTGCAATCCTTCTCAAAATACATTTGTGCACTGACTTTATGAAATCATCAACCTGAATTGTGCACTCGCAACCTATTTCTGATTTGGCCCTGCTTCTATCTTTAAGCTACCCTTGCATTTGGTAGGGAGTTGTTTCCTTCATAAATTTGTTTTGCTATATCGGAAGAGTTAATGTTGGCTCTCACTCGGGTTACTGAAAGTATAAAATTTGTTTGTAAAATAAGGACACCATAGATCTTGTTGAAGTAAATTGTTGTTCATGCTTCCTCAATTCAATGCTTGAAATACCTTCTCTGTTCGATTGTTGGCAAGAGGAGACAATTCTCCTACTATATTTTGGTCATAGCATTCTTTGTTTTGTACTTGCTTTTGTTCTGCTACTTTTGCGGTCAGTTCGACTTATCAACTAATAAAGGTTATGTGCGCCATTTCGTTGTTTAGCAATGTAATTTTATCGGACTTGAAATCAGCAAACCAAGCTGTATCTCATTCCATCATAGATTGACCAGACTTAGGCTCACCTTGCCCAACTGAACCTGGCCAGATCTGAACCTAACTTGTCCTGCTTGAACCCTGCCTGGCCAGTTTCACCTTTCAATCAAAAGGGCTGGCGTTGCGAGTTGTGAGTCGTGACCGAGTTGTAGCGAGTTGTTTTTGCTAAAAGGTCTGTACCGAGTTGCTGAAAAGTTGTGAGTTGCTGAAAGGCCTGTACCGAGTTGCTGAAAGGTCGGTACCGAGTTGTTTTTGCTGAAAAGTTGTGACCGAGTTGTAGCAAAAACAGCTCATGCTAATCGGGTTAGGTCAGGTTCGGGTTGAGGCCTATACCGAAATCATTTTATCCATGCCCAAAGCCTAAATTATCTCCTCCGATATGCCCGCGAAATTTCAAACCGTGATCAACAATTCTCCAACAGTATACTCTCACTTTCAGTTCATTAAATTTTTCTAGGGATCTACAGCTGATCAAACCACATGCCCCCTGTCGCAATCCACTAACCCGTTCTAAATCACCATTTAGAATGGGTCAGTTTTTTTATTTTTATTTTTGATACATGGAATGGGTCTGTTACCCTATGCAAAGTCATTTGAATTTCTTTATATTCCAACATTAGAATCCGCAAGAACCACAACTGTTGACGTCACTAAATTCTTCCCACGATAGTTGACTTTTTAACAGCGGGATCTCTTATCAGATGACTAATCTAACATGTTTAGGTAACCATCTCCAGCAAGGTCTTCCCAGAAGTAGACTTGGAGTCAAGGTCATTGGCAAATCCTAGCCAAACAATCCTCACAATTACACCATAAAAAAGAACTGCCTCAGATACAAATTATTCAAACCATATTCAAAAAAATTACATCTCTGACACAAACATTTCTTCTAACACCAAAGCCAAAACGCATCAACCATTTCAATTTCTTCACATGGGTTCTCAATCTCTCACCCTTTATTTCACCATTCTCTCTCTGATTTCTTCCTCTTCTGTGGTGTTTTCTCAACAGGCCTATATGGGAAACAACACCAGCTGTTCATTTAGAGATAAAACGACTACTGTTTTTGGTTACATCTGCAACAACCAACACCCAAGTTGCCAAACTTATCTAATTTTCAGGTCCACACCCCCAAATGATTCTGCATACTCAATCTCAAGCCTTTTATCTTCTGACCCATTTCAGATTTCAGAGCTAAATTCACTTGGGAACAACCACAGTGAAACAATTCAAACAAATAGGGAGGTAATTGTTCCTGTCAGATGTTCTTGTTCAGGTGAGTACTACCAGTCCAATTCATCTTATGTAGTTGTACATGGGAACACTCAATTTATAATTGCAACCTCAATATACCAAAACCTCACAACTTGCAATGCTTTGCTCCAACAGAGAACCACTGTGTCTAGGCTGTTGTTTCCTGGTATGAGGCTCACAGTTCCACTTAGATGTGCTTGTCCTACAGGAAATCAAATCAGTAATGGTGTAAAAAATCTATTAACTTACCCAGATTTAATGCCAACTGATTCAGTTTCGAGTATAAGCAACAACTTTGGTGTAGATATACCAAGTATACTTGATGCTAATGAGCTTCCTGAGGTGAATTCTACTCTTTATACTAGTACAACACTTCTCATTCCCCTGAGGAATAGGCCCTCAATCAACCAGACAATAATACCGCCACCACAACCTTCAATCTCATCATCACATAAAAATTCGACAAACAAATGGGCTTATGCACTCATTGGATTTGCTATAGGCTCTTTTATTACTGCTATTTGTTACCATTTCTTAAGTCACAAGGTGAGAAAATCTCGTCCACTTGTGACAACCAAGGATTCTGAGACAAGTTTGTGGCCGTATACCAACTCAACAGTAGTGAAAGAGATTTACCAAGTTCTTCCCGACATACGTCACACCTCAAAAATTTATAAATTTGAAGAACTGCAATTGGCCACTGAAGATTTTTTGCATTGTTCTTTGATCGGGGGGTCTGTTTATCGCGGGCTCATCAATCAAAAGGTGGTCGCGATTAAGAAGATAGGAGGAGATGTTTCAAAGGAAATTTGTGCTCTTAAAAGCATCCACCACTTTAATCTTCTGCAGCTCTTGGGTGTCTGTTTCCATCAAGGCTACTGGTATCTTGTTTATGAGTTTGCCGAAAGAGGGTCCCTGAATAAATGGATGTCAAGGGCGTAGCTCAATGGCACTAGGCTGGACGCAAAGACTAAAGATAGCTTTGGACGTGGCCTATGGTCTTCACTATCTTCACAGTTATACCGAGCCAGCCTATGTTCACAAGGATATAATGAGCAGGAATATTCTATTGGATCGTGATTATAGAGCCAAGATTGCAAATTTTGAAATGGTGACAAGGGTGGAAGATCGTGAAGCCGGATTTGCTTTAACAGAGCATGTTGTTGGGACAATGGGTTATATGTCTCCTGAGTACTTGGAGAATGGTTTGGTTTCTCCTAAGCTAGATGTATACGCCTTCGGGATACTAATGTTGAAGATTATAACTGGTCAAGCTTATCTCCTTTTGCTTCTGAATTTGTTTGCACATAAATTTGGGGTCCAGTTTGTACTATTTGTTAGATGAGCAAGTTTTATTATGTATGAAGGTTGTTTTGTGATGAAGTACCAGAGTGGTTGATAAATATTTGCATTAGCTTTTATAATGGTGCTTAGCACTAATCATCTTTGATATTGCTCTCCATTTCTACAAGCAATTGATGCGTGTCATTCAGTACAGGTGATCTAATCAATGGCCCATTGCCCAAAAATCACATTGATAAGGCAAGTATAATTGTCTAATCAATTGCTTGCTTTTGCATTGTCAATAGATATATTTCCACAAAATGTTCAGTTTGACTATCCAATTTACTATAATGATCGAGCTGAGTAGTGAGTAACCTTGGAACTAGGGAAAATGTACCTTATGAATTTTTCCTATTATATCGTTGGCATGTGTAGTGATTGTTAAAATCTTCCTCTTTTGGCAATATCAGTATGCTTATGCCAGATCAATGATTTTTCTGTAGGATGACAAGTTTGAGAGGCTCTTCAAAATGTATGCTGAGAAAGTTAAGCGCAACTTGGATAACATAGTTTTCTGTTTTGATGGGGATAAAGTTAGTCCCACGGGGACTCCTGGTAGCCTTGGTATTGAGGACACCGATATAATTGAAGTGCACCTTAAGTCATCTTAGACCAGGTAAAATTGTAGCTTATTGCTAATTTTTTGTTACCTATCCATTTTTGCAGTTGTGTGATATGCCATCTCCTCGTGGTTCTTTTGTTTTGCCCATTTCTTTTGTTTTATATGGGATGAATTAGGGCTTTGGGATAATTTGGAAAATTGGCTTAATGAGAAATTCTACTTAAAATATGTGTAGGCAGGCAATTAGTCTTTTTTTTGGATACTGATCAATAGATAAACAAGTAGGTTGGAACCTTGTTCCTCTCTCAGACTTTATTAGTTGATCAACTGATCTATTTATGTATAAAATTTTTTTGAACCATGTTCTCTCTCTCTCAATCAATGTTTCTCATTTGCTTGCTGACAATGGAGTGTTTTTTGGTAGTCTGTTTTCAGTAAACTGATTGTAGTTTTTATGTGACTTTTCTCCTCTGGGTTTGGAGCACTGAAAGAGGATCATCTGGGTTTGGAGCACTTCTGAGTGCTCCAAACCCAGATGATCCTCTTTCAGACAACATTGCAAAGCATTGGAAGTCAAATGAAGCGGAAGCCATGGAAGCAGGTACCTAGTAGTAATTTTGGTCATGCTTTATTCATCATGAATTTAGCCTCATTATACAATATCTGCTTGCACTAGATTCTACAAGTTGGATATATAATATTGGAAACAGGTCATTGTTTTTAGACACATGTGGCGCTATTTTTCATCAAATGTTTCATGTGCTCTGAATCACCCGATGTGAAGACTTGATGGGTCGAACATTGGATCGAAAAAAATACCTCTCTATCGTCAATTCAAAGTGGTCAAACTACTTTGAAATGAACAGCTAAAACTAATTTTGGAGATTTACATGGTAACCGTTCGTTGTAAGAGCATCTCCAATAGGAGAACTTTATTTGGATAGCTAAACACCACTTTTAGCTATCCTCATCTACTTTAGCTCATGCTACAGTAAAAATTATATAAAAATTCTTATGCAAGTCGCTCTTATGCACACTTTTTTTTTTCTTGAACACACATACAAACTTTGAGTAACATTTTATTATGAAATTTGTTTATGTGACTGAGTTTATATTTATGGCAGGAAAACTCGTGGTATGGGAGCTGGGCGCAAGCTGAAAACACACAAGAAGTGGGCGGACAAATCATAAAAGAAAAGTCATCTCGACAACGAGTTGAAAGGTGCTCAATCAAAGGTGTCAAGCAATGAGACATTAAAATTTTCTGTCATTGGGTTTATTGGCAACTCGAGTCATGCTTGAATATGGCGCTGTTGAATGTATTTATAGGATATTGTTGAATATATTAATATTATATCTTTGAATATTTTAATCAAATAGTATTGAATGTATTAATACAATGTTGATTTTATTTTTGGCTTATTATTTTTTCATTTAGTTGAATGGATTATGAATTTTTTCCATTGTAGAGTGATATGTGGTTGATACAATATTTATAACAGGTAAAATGACTCTCATTACAGTAAAAAAAAAATGGAAGCTGTGCATTTAAAAGAAAGAAAAAAAAAAACAACGATCCATACTAGTTGTTTTCATATACCACTGATTTAGGCCGTGATTTTGGAATAAAAATAGTAACTTTTTTTTTATTAGGAACAACGGCTTAACATTGTTGTTATTTTGCAACAACCATGAACAACGGTCCATAACCGTTGTTTCTTAGAGGAAATTAACAACGGTTTGTCACCGTTGTTTACATATACCACTGATTTAGACCGTGGTTTCGGAAGAAAAATAATAACCTTTTTTTTTTCCGTTAAAACAACGGCTTAAAACCGTTGTTATTTTGCAACGGACATAGACCGTGGTTTATCTGTCAAATAAGCAACGGTTTCAGGCCGTTGTTTATAAAAACCACTGCTCTATAAACAACGGCCCTTGCAACGGCTTAAAACCGTTGCTTATGACATTTACAACGGTTTTGGGCCGTTGTTTTTTATCGATTTTCACGTAATGGCGGCCTCTTCCTCTTCCTCATCCACTTCCTTTTCCACTTGATGAAGTGGATGACTCACACTCTCCTCTTTCATTTGACACCACTTTACCGAGAATAAATCAAATTCGGATGAAAATAGATGCAATTTTTCAAGAGAAGAAAATTGTTATTTTGAGCTCAAAACCCGCAAAAACGCTGACTAATATGTAGTATTATATGAAAGACATCAAATTGAACTGAAAACTTTATATATTATGAAAGAGAAGAATATATAGTCAAGTACAAGAACGAATTTCACATTTCAAGAAGACTTTTCACTTCCATAAAGATTTCATATTCCTAATGTGAACATTCTAGTCCCTTAGGCACCTTTTCATTTTCCTATGAAATCATATATGACTCGAGTCATGGGACATAAGCCCATGACTCGAGCTTCTATTGGTTGCATGTCATATCAGGTGTAAATCACCCTGATGTGATATGCAGTCAATGGTAGCTCGAGTCATGAAATTATGTCCCATGACTCGAGTGAGAGAATCATTGGTATATATATATATATAGCACTTCTATTATGAAGGTGTTTTATTTCAATCTTATTTTGCCGAATTTGACCCATAACAATGTGACATTAATTAAGAATAAGATTAATCTTATATTATATAACCCTGATTACAAATAAGATTCTCAGATTGACAACAATAATAATTTGAAATCTCTTTAAGAAATAATTAGAGAACCAAAGAATATTAAAATTAAAACAAGTTCACTGAAATATAATACTTCAAAAAATAAGAAACCCATATGATTAATAAATTGAGTTCTTTTAATTACTCTAATTTATGAGTCACCTATAGATGGCTAATCCTCATCATCTCTCTTCTTGGGTTTCCGGTAATTTTCCTCGATGGGCTTGGCCATCAGCAACCCAATTTTGGTGAGCTTCTTTATGTCTGAGACATTATAGTTCTGAGCTATGTAGATGCCACAAGCAGTTCCCTTTAAGAACGAGAAACTATTCCTTATAATACCTATTCTTCTGAAACCTCTATGGGTTGTAGTGTATGTAGAAGAAGGAGCAACGTAATCTGCTTCTGAAAATTTTTTAGTGCTTTTTATAGTTTCATTGTAAAAGAAGGGGGGTTAGGGTTGGGTCGAATTCAAAATTTTGAGTTTTAAAGTGGGGATCAGAAGGTTCCAAAAGCACGATTGAATGAGGCTGCTAGCACCGAATGTTTTCAGCGAATAAAGATTTTTTAATTTTCTTTTTTAGCGTACAACAACAGAAGTTATAAAAGAATCGGTATTTGTCAACGGATCAGGTCAGGTCGATAAAAATATTGGCTGCCCAATAAGAAAAGGGGAGTCATTACTTGCACTCGCTTTTTAAGTGATCACACCGAACTTTAAAAAAGACTTTGTATTTTAGGGACATTATGTAAAAACGCAATTTGGGCCGTCTAATTTAAAATTCCTGATCTAAAGATCCTTAGTGGATAAGATTGGCACAAAATATAATCTTCATCATGTGATTAAATACAGTCAAAGGCTATTATTTGATTCAACGTTTAACAACAATAGATCATATGATAAATATCATGTTTTGCTCCAATCTTATCCACTAAGGATTTATAGATCATGAACTTTAAATCAGACGACCTAGATTGCGTTTTCACATGTCCCATGCACCTAAAATATAAAGTCTTTCTTTAACCTCGGTGTAATCACAAAAAAAGCATGTGCAAGTAATGGCTCCCTAAGAAAAGGCGAGCTCTATTAACACCCATAGAATCTTGGAGGTTCCTGCGCATAAAACCATTGATTGCTTTGATTTCGACGATGGAGATCATTTTACGTCCTAATCTTCTACATAATGGATCTTAAGACCATAAGTGTACCTTCGGACAGTCAATTTTTTATTCAATGTGGCATAAATCTCAGAAAAAATGACCCTAAAATTACATAACCCACATCACGCTCAAACGTTGTCATTTTTTAAAAATTGGTGCCACATGGAATGATCCATAAATGTGCAAACTAGCACAGGGGTAGCACACCCCTCCGTATACAAAACATAACCTAGAATTTCAACAGGTGCAAATAGAGCTATCCATGGATGCTTTTGGATGAGGCACGATTCAAAAGATAGAAGACACATGCTACGGCTCCCACCCCAAAATGTATTAGCCATCCCTTTGACTTTTAACATGCTTCTAGCTAATTCCATCATTGTTCAATCCTTCCTTTCGGTCACTCTACTTTGTTGATGTGTGTAGCGAGTAGTAAATTGATGTTGAATGCCATTTTCTATGAGAAAATTTTCAAATTCACGAGACATATTCACCACCTTGATCAGAACGAAAAGTCTTCCACATGAAGCCACTATGCTTTTCAACAAAGGCCTTGAAAGATTTGAATAATGCAAACACCTTTGATATTTCTTTGAGAAAATAAACTTATATCTTTTACAAAAATCATCGACAAAAATGAGAAAGTACTAATTACCTAAATTGAAGTGTGTGCATAGGCCCGCATAATCCGAATGAACAAGCTCAAGAGGGTTTGATGCCCTCCAAACTATCCAAACTTGAGAAAAATCTTTCATGATTAATGATGGACATGCCCTGTACATATGCATCTTGCACATGAGAGACAAAGTGCTAAAACTCAAGTGGCAGTAGCGGAAATGCAATAGCCATGAAATATCTTCGATGATGGTAGTTAAACATGGAAGTACTTCACTTTGAAACTTTATGGGAAACATCTTGTTAAATGTCATCATCACCTTTGTGAGAATAACATTATTATTGTCTTTGATTTCACATGTCGCATCCTTGAAATGAACATTATGACCCGGAACATAGAAAAACATTGGGAATACTTTTGACACATTTATTTGTCTTGACAAAAATATCCCTTCCCTTAACGACATTTTTTTTATCATCGTCTGTTCATACTTCACTTTAAATAAATTCATCCAAAGTAACAAATGCGTCATTATTTAAAGGAATGTGGCTCCTACAATTATTATCAAGATACCAATCTTCATTGAGTGCAACTTCTTGAACATTACAAACAAGAAAGAGAGTATCAACTTCCTTACTTTTCTCATTCTCGTGCAAAAAATTTGATTCTTTCTTTTTCTTCCACCAATTTTTTATACAAAACTTAATGGTGTGCCCATATTTTTTATAATTGTAACATTGAACATTATAAAGAGAAGAGCGACCTCTTCCTCTTCCTCATCCACTTCCTTTTCCTCTTGATGAAGTGGATGACTCACACCCTCCTCTTTCATTTCACACCACTTTGCTGGGAACAAGCCAAATTTGGATGAAAATAGATGCAACTTTTCAAGAGAAGGAAATTGTTATTTCGAGCTCAAAACCCACAAAAATGATGACTAATACGTAGTATTATATGAAAGACATCAAATTGCACTGAAAACTTTATATCTTATGAGATAAAAGAATATATAGTCAAGTACAAGAACAAATTTCACATTTCAAAAAGACTTTTCACTTCCATAAAGATTTCATATTTCTAATGTGACATTTTTCGTCCCTTACACACCTTTTCATTTTCCTATGAAATCACATATGACTCGAGTCATGGGACATAAGCCCATGACTCGAACTTCTATTGGTTGCATGTCACATCAGGTGTAAGTCAACCTGATGTGATATACACCTAATGATAGCTCGAGTCATGGGACATAATTCCATGACTCGAGTGAGAGGATCATGGGTATATATATATATACTGTGTTCTATTTCAATCTTATTTTGCTGAATTTGACCCATAGCAATGTAACATTAATTAAGAATAAGATTAATCTTATATTATCTAACCCTGATTACAAACAAGATTCTCACGTTGACAACAGTAATAATCTGAAATCTCTTTAAGAAACAATTAGATAACCAAATAACATAAAAATTAAAACAAATTCACTGAAATATAATACTTCAAAAAACAAGAAAGCCATATGATTAATAAATTGAGTTCTTTTAATTACTCCAATTTATGAATCACCTATAGATGGCTAATCCTCATCGTTTCTCTTCTTTGGTTTCCGATAGTTTTCCTTGATGTGCTTGGCCATCAGCAACCCAGTTTTGGGGAGCTTCTTTATGTTTGGGACGTTGTAGTTCTGATCTATGTAGATGCCACATGCAGTTCCCATTAAGAACAAGAAACTATTCCTTATAATACCCATTATTCTGAAACCTCTATGGGTTGTAGTCTATGTAGAAGAAGGAGCAACAATAATCTGCTTATGAAAAGATTTTAGAGCTTTTTATAGTTTTATAGAAAAAGGAGGGGGGTTAGGGTTTGGTCAAATTCGAAAATTTTAGTTCTAAAGTGGGAATCGGAAGGTTTGGGAAGCACGATTGTATGAGGCTGCTAGCACCGAATGTTTTTTGCGCATAAAGGCTTTTTAATATTCTTTTTTAGTGTACAACTACAAAAGTTATAATAGAATCGGTATTTGTCAACAGATCGGGTCGGGTCGGTCAAAATATTAGCTGCCTAATAAGAAAAGGGGAGTCATTACTTGCACTCGCTTTTTAAGTGATCGCACCGAGCTTTAAAAAAGACTTTGTACTTTAGGGACACGTATGTAAAAATGCAATTTGGGCCGTCTGATTTAAAGTTCCTGATATATAGATCCGTAGTGGATATTCCTGAAGGTGTCAGTACATCTCGAGGAATAGGGATTACTACTCCTCCTAACAATATTCCTATTGGGGGAAGAGTTGGAGCAGGGAATGTTGATCAAGTGTTGGAGGCTTTGGCCAATAACATGGCTCAACAGACATCCTCTATGGCTCAGCAAATTGCTGCGATAGCTCAACAGGCAGAGTTGTTACCAGCCAGACATCAACCTTCGGGTTTGCAGAGTTTAGGAGGATGCGTCCTCCTAATTTTTTAGGTCAAATTGTTCTGATTGAGGCAGAAGGTTGGTTGAACGAGATAGAGAAAATCTTCGATGTGCTACAATGCACCGAAGTTGAGAAGGTGCGATGGGCAACCTTCAAGTTGGACGGGGAGGCTTACTCCTGGTGGAAGTCAGTATCAAGGATTAGAGAGCTGAAAAACCTAATACGCCATGGACCTGGGCAGAATTCGTAGAGACATTTAATGATAAATATTTTCTCAGGATCATAAGACATCAGTGGGAGGTCCAGTTTATAAAACTGGAGCAGGACAAAATGACAGTGCGAGAGTACAAGGCTGAGTTCGATAGATTGTCGAGGTTTGCACCTCATCACGTTGCTACTGAGTTGATGAGGGCCAGATTTCAGATGGGCTTAAGGCCAAATATTCTAGAGAGGATCTCGGCTTTTGAACTTGAGACGCATGTAGGGGTGATTAGTAAAGCCATTATAGTTGAGGAGGACATTAACAGAATGTTCAAGCGGAGAGACTAGCAGAATAAGGAGAGGGCTAGACAAGTGCCTATGATCAGGCAAATAAGAGACCCAAGTTTACGAAATCGTCGGTATATCCTACTCATTCAGCGTACTCGAAACCTGCAGCTTCTTCTGGACCGACCTCCTATCAAAGACCATCAATGTCTTTGCCTATGCGATCCTTCTAACTAGCAGGTTCTACTGCGAGTGGGGCGTCAGTGGCATAAGGATCCTCACGTATTTCATCTTTTGCTTCGGTCTTTTCGTGTACAAGGTGTAGGAAATCGTATATGACTGAAGGCTGCAGGAGAAACACTGGAGCATACTTCCGGTGGGGAAAGATCGGACATATGGTCAAAGATTTTTCTGAGGAGGACAAGGGAAGGATTACTTCGGCTTCTACACAGAGATCAACTCGACCTACTATTCAAGGTCGAGCTTATGTCGTGACAGTGCAAGATGCCCAAACGTCGAATGACGTGATTCAAGGTATTATTAAAAGTTTAGATGTCAATTCTATTTTTGTTTCTATTTGACTAAGTGTTCTATAAATTTTGTTAGTAAATCATGCATTAAGACCACACGGCTTATAAACAATTAATTAAAATTTTATGTAACAATTAAAGGTACCCTTGTTATGCATCGTGACAACGACGTAGGTAAAAGGGAAGCACGAGTATTGATAGACCCCGGGTCTACTCACTCATTTATCACTCCTCTATTCTCGAAGAAGTTGGGCATCATTCTCAAGTCCCTTGACTTCATACTAGTAATGTCAATTCCTATGGGAAGCTCGGTGAGCACAGATACGGTGTGTCAATCAGTGATCATGATGATTGAAGACCATGAGACGATAGCCGATCTGATCATATTAAGTATGGAAGGGTTCGACGTGATCCTGAGAATGGATTGGCTATCCGCTTATCATGCGAGCGTAGATTGCCTTTGGAAAGTTGTGACTTTTCGCCCTCTAAAGAGAAAATCATTCAGATTTTATGGAGTCAAATCCAGCGTCGCACCATTCATTTCAACTATCCGAACAGGGTGTATGATGAGGAGCGATTGCTATGGTTATCTTGCTTACTTGCAAGATCATAAGGAGGAGAAGAACATTGATGACATTACGATTGCTTGTGAGTATTCGAATATCTTTCATGAGGATCTGCCTAGATTGCCACCTGACCGAGAGATCGAGTTCACAATTGAGTTCGCACCTGATACTGAATCGTTGTCAAAGGCTCCATATCGAATGACGCCTCCTGAGTTGAAAGAACTGAAGGAACATCTTCAAGAGATATTAGATAAAGGTTTTATCCGACTTAATTTGTCTTCTTGGTGAGCACCGGTGTTATTTGTCATGAAGAAGGATGTCGATGCGTCTTTGCATCAATTACTGCCAATTAAACAAGTTGATGATTAAGAATTGTTATCCACTTCCGCGGATCAATGACCTCTTTGAACAGCTACAAGACACAAAGCTCTTTACAAAGATTGATTTGAGGTAAGGACACCACCAGTTAAAGATTAAGGTGGAAGACATTTCCAAGACTGCGTTTCGCACAAGGTATGGTCCCTATGAGTTCCTGGTTATGTCTTTTGGGCTAACGAACACGCCAATATCGTTCATGAACTTGATGAACCGGGTATTCAAACCACACCTCAATAAATCAATAGTTGTTTTCGTAGATGATACTCTCATCTATTTGCGAACAAGAGAGGAGCATGAATAGCATTTACGAGTGACTCTTCAAACAATCAAAGACCATCAGCTATATGCCAAACTCAACAAGTGTGAGTTTTGGCTTGATCAGGTCAGTTTCTTGAGCTATGTTATCTCTAAGATTGGCATCACGGTTGATCCAACAAAGATTAAGTCGGTTGTGAACTAGGAACAGCCGAAGACGGTTATATAGGTTCATAGTTTCCTTGGTTTGGCGGGATACTACATGAGATTTGTTGAAGGTTTGTCCAAGATCTCAGGTCCGCTTACACAGCTTATGAAAAAGAATGCTAAGTTTGATTGGACGAAACAGTGAGAACAAAAGTTTTAGGAGCTCAAGAAGCGATTAACTACCGCGCCAATACTTGCCATACCTTCAAGAAGTGGAGGTTTTGCTGTCTGTAGTGATGCTTTGTACGGAAGTCTGGGCTACGTACTTAACCAGAACGAGAGAGTCATTGCTTATGGTTATAGACAGCTAAAGGACCATGAAAAGAATTATCCGACACACGACCTTGAGTTGGTGGCAGTTATCTTTGCTTTGAAGATCTTGAGGCATTATCTTTATGGGGAGACATTTAATATCTTTACTGATCACAAAAGCCTTAAGTATCTGTTCATGCGGAAGGATTTGAATATGAGGCAGTGGAGATGGCTGGAGTTCCTGAAAGACTATGATTGTTCCATCCAGTACCACCCTGAGAAGGCAAATGTTGTAGCTGATGCACTGAACCGGAAATCTTATGCTCAGTTGTCACATCTAATCACTAGAGTACAGAGATGACACTTACTTGAAGATATGGCTTTATGTAGCACAAGATTTGATGTTAAAGGTTCGGGTGCTCTATTGGCTACTCTTGTGATTCATTCTACACTCTTCGAGAATATCCGAAAGCTACAAATGACTGATGATGAGCTTATGGCTATCAGACGGGATGTGATTGGAGGAAGTATAACATATTTCTCTATTAAAGAAGACGAAACATTACTATTTCGTGATCGGGTATGTGTACTGATGAGTAGTGAAATATGATGATATTTCACCCCTAGATACCTATATTTAGCTATCCGATGAAGGCTATCTGATAAGAATTATTAGATTTAAAGTGTTTCAGGTAAATACAAGCCAAGTGCAGAAAACAACCCAAGAATTCTGAAAATAATGTCAAAACACTGCAACTTTGGGTCATCGAGAACTTGGTGCGACTTGTAGCTCAATTTGGACATTCAAGACGGCCGAATTATGAAATTGTTAAAACACAAAAGTTATAGACCTTTCTGTCAGCTTTCCAACGGATCAAGAATCGCCTCAATCCGAGTTCGAGACAAAACGTTATGGCTAAACTACCGAAGCAGTGTCTGATGTAAAAAGTCGGCTGGAATTCACGGATTTCTGGGAGCTCGATGCATCGACCCTTTTGGTCGATTAATCGAGGAAAAAAAAGTGTCAGAGACAGAACTGACACTTTAAAGCTGATTTTTAGGAACTTTTGCAGGCTCGATGCATCGACCCTTTTTGGTCGATTAATCGAGCCACAAAAAGTGTCAGACATGGAACTGACACTTTAAAAGCAGATTTTCAGTGATTTTTGCAGGGTCGATGCATCAACCCTATAGGGTCGATTAATCAACCCTGAATTGAGGCGGCGGGAGACCTCTGCGATGAGGGGGCTATTTAAAGCCAAACCAAACACGTCGAGAGAACGGGGTGTTTTTAGGAAATAATTAGAGATTTTTTTAGAGGATTATCATTATTATTATTTTTGGTTTTAGACTCCTCTGGGCATCTTTTTAAAAGTTCTTTTCTCCTTCTAGGGATTGATTTGGGTAGATTGTACTTAGGATTTGCACTGTCTTTCTTTTACATTCATAGATTGTATTTAGAAAAAGGCATTGTAACCAAAGATTTTTTGGAAGAAATAAAAAGAGGAATGACTTTGGATGAACAAGGAGATCATACACCAAAGATGAGCGGCTAAATCAGTAGATCGTGGAATATGCGATCCCCAGATAATTACCCTTATTTATGATTAATATCATAGTCTATTATGTCATCATGGAATCGTTTTGCTCAAAGTTTGTGTTATTGAAAATATATTGAATGCTTGTTATGACCGTTGATTGCGCGTATCAACGGCTATAATCACTAGATCTGGACCTGCAGACTGATCTAGGCTGCAGAGCGATTATGTGTTTACTGTTGTGATCTAAACATCATGAGATACGCTATGATTCTTACATGACTCATACCATGATGATAAATTTGAGTCATTGTTTTTAGATAGGGTATGCCGGATTGATGATCATATTTTATTACGAATCATCTCTATAGCCGAATGATGGTGTGAATGATGCTTTAATGAAACTGTGGGTTTTAATGGTAGAAAAGGGGTACAAATCTGGGGTAGCATATTCCTTGATCTCATTTAAATATTGTTCTTAGATTTATCAGTAATTAGTTGTTTAAATTAATTTATTTTTCTTGCATTTAGAAAAAGTGATAAATTTTTGGTTAAATTGAATCTGCCCCTTGGTACTTCCTTGGGGACGTTTTTAAATCTCTGAAAGAATTAATTAAAATTCAAGATTTCCCTGTGGGTTCGACACCTTTGTTCTTGCCATACTGCAATAGATCTTGTGCACTTGCAAGGGTTACATTTAAAATATACCATGTACCAACCAATACTGAACTTTGTGACACTATTTTAGAAGAGGCTTACAAATCTATGTATGTCATTCATCCTGACAGTACCAAGATATACCAATATTTGAAGAAGAGCTTATGATGGAGAGGCTTAAAGAGAGATGTCGCGAAATATGTATCGCGATGTTTGGTTTTTCAGCAGGTCAAGGTTGATCATCGGAATCCATCGGGATTGTTGCAACCTTTATCTATACCCAAGTGGAAATGAGAGGCCATTTCTATAGACTTTATTCTGGGGTTGCTAAGAACTCTAAAGAAGCACAATGCCATCTGGGGCATTGTGGATCGGTTGACTAAATCTGCTCATTTTCTACTATACAATACGACATATATCGCCAGTAAACTAGTAGAGTTGTACCTCAAGGAGATCGTCAAGCTGCACGCTATATCGATCAGTATTATGGCCGATAAAGACCCGCTACACACATCTCAGTTCTGGCAGCGATTTCAGGAAGGGATGGGTTCTAGGCTTGACTTTAGCGAGACATTTTACCCTCAGACCGATGGGCAAACTGAGCGAGTGAACCAGATCATAGAGGACATGCTACGTTCTTGCATGTTGGATTTCCAAGGGTCATGAGACCAACACTTACCTCTGATTGAATTTATCGATAACAATAGCTATCAGGCTAGTATCAGGATAACACCTTTTGAGGCATTATATGGGCGACGATGCAGATCTCCGCTTAATTGGAAAGAAGTGGGTGAGAAGCTCATTTTGGGCCCAGAGATTATGGACAGTACTACTGGGACTGTTTGATTTATCCGCGAGAGGCTACACATTACTCAAAGTCTTCAAAAGAGCTATGCTGACCTCAAACGAAATCATGTTGAGCATTAGGTGAGCATTGTAGCATTAATTACCTTTGTTTCCTTTATAATGTGAAGTCCTGGCTAATACCTTGTGTTTCAGGTAGGCGACTATGTCTTTGTCTGAATCTGTCCTACGAAAGGCGTGATGCGATTCGACAAGCGTGGAAAGCTTAGTCCGCGTTATGTTAGGCCTTTTGAGATTTTAGGCCGAGTCGGTAAAGTCGCCTATCGAGTAGCTTCACCACCGCAACTATCCAGCATGCACAATGTATTTCACGTGTTAATGTTGCGAAGGTATATTAAAGACTAGACTCATGTGTTGGGCTACTAGCCTATCGAGCTTTAGGAAGGTCTAACATTGGTCGAGGAGCCAATACAGATCTTGGACCGCAAGGAACAGATCTTACTGACAAAGCGGATTCCTTTAGTTCTTGTAAAGTAGCGAAACTACTCAGCAGAGGAAGCCACTTGGGAACGTGAAGTCGAAATCCGCGAGCAATTTTCACGTCTCTTCTAGTGAATTTTCTTACTTTTGTAAAGGATTGTCTTGTAGGAAATGTAATACGTACATTGCTTTAGATTCATAGTTGGGGTAACTTCAAATTTCATACGACTTTTGAAATTATATGCGTATATGACTTTCCTTTTTTGATTAAAATTTTGGTTTTATTTTATGTACATTTACATGGTTGGAGAATTATTACCACCTAGTGGTTCTACTTCTCTTCGCTACCTCTATAATAACTCATTGGAATAATTTTTACCTGTTAGTTCGACCTTTGTGAAAGTGTGATGTTTTGTTTGATTTACAGATGAATCTTGATCTGTTTCTATTTGTCTGTTTCAAAATTCTGGGGGTTAATTGAATTCTACAAATATCCGATTTTGGCCATAGTTGTTTGATTCGATTCCTTTTGATTATACATGCCTGATTTTATTTAGTTTCAACTGCATGTGTGTGCCTGATACATACACGAAATATGATAAGATATACTACAGTTTAGTTTGAGTCACGGTGGGGTCTTTTTTCTAGGCACGTGACACTTGGAATGTAGGCATCCATGTATGGGTGCAACTCCTCTATGATGATATAGGATGCCACACGAAGTACATCCAGTTTACTATGGATCTCATCTCTTGAGAAGCGTGATTGGTGAAGCCTATTGCACTATGACCCGCTCTCTTTAAAACCTATAATAGTATTGAATATCTTATGTTAAGAGCTTTATTTAAGATGAGCATTACTTGTAGACCTGACCTGTCCGTATAGCATTTTCAAGGATAAAAATTCCTAAGGAGGGGAGAATGTAATGACCCAAAATTTTTTAAGCCGAACCCGACTGAACCTTGTGGGTGTCTGGCATGACGACCAATGTCACCTTGGGCTTTTTATTAAATGATTAAATATTATAAGAATAAATGGTGTGAAAGGAATTAAGATTAAAGCTTGTTTTGGGCCTTTAGTGAGAAGCGTAAACTGACTTGCGGTGTGCTGCTCAAAATCGAAACTGAACCCTAGGTAAGTGGATGGAATTTGGGGAGTAAATATCTAAGATATTTTTGGTTGGGTTTTTAGGTTATAAGAGAGAGAGGTGTGGGTTGCTTGAAGGCTAAGTTTAGCCTTGCAAATGTGAGAGAGAAAAAGAAGGGAGAACGAGCCCCACTTCCGAAAATCCGAAACCCTTGAACCCCTTATGAGATTTTGACCATGTGATCACTCGCAAGCTGGGCACTATTCGTGAAGCACTTGACGCCGATCGTCGCTTGAGTTTCGCTTTGTGAATTCCTACTGTTAGAAGCCCCTGGTCTTGGAACGAGCGTGAACCGGTCACCGTGGATGCATCTTTTGCGCTTTGAATGTGTTAAGATCGAAGCGTGAGAATAGGCGGCATCATATTCAAGTCATTGTGATCAATCTCTGTGGATTCGTCGTGGAAATCCGAAGTTCCATTCTGAAATCCTCTTTAGATACCACTGCTCATAAGCCGTAAAATCGATCGGTGAAATGTACGATCGTGTTGATTTACAAATATAGATTCATAGATTAAATGCTTACTTTAGCTACTTGATTTATGTGTGGAAGTTTTGGGCAAAAATGGCGAGAAGCCGTGTGAAAAATGGGTTTCTGAAACTCAGAAATCGCAAAGTCTCTGAAACTCATGCGCCCGAGCTTCGAAGCTCGCTCGCGCGAGGTGCCTTCAGAAAGAGGCTCCAGTGAGTCTCTGATAACTGCTCGCGCGAGAGTTTAAGTAACCCATGAGCTCACTCGGGCGATGTAGATTTCTCGCTCGCACGAGGGCCTCGCTTGCTTAGCTTCAGTAAGCTAAAATTCAATCGCTCGCCCGAGGTCTGTGAATGTTTGTGAGCTCGCACGCCCGAGCTTTAGTGCTCGCTCGCGCGAGAAAGAGTCAGACTAGTTTTGACTCTTTTTGTGTGATTTCTTCATAAATGTGTATCTATGTGCTTCCTTAAACATTTTTAAGGACTCTTTGAATATTTTGGGTTGTAGGATAAAGTGTTGAGCATCCACGTGAATCCTCAAAAGGTTGTGTGTATTGCGTGAAATCATACCGAGGCAGGAGAATCTTAACATCAATTACATTACATTCTTAATTTGTATGAACATTTTATAATAGGTTTGAATACTGAAATTCTGAGTTTCTGTTTTGTAATATGATCTTAACCTTGCATCTAAAATAAGAATTCTGAATAGGTGAATCCTGAATTCTGCATCTGAATTATATATAAGAACTTTGCATATGAAATATGTATTAGAATCAACATCTGATTTATGTTTCACCTTAATAAAGCCCTCAAATCCTGAACACTATTCCTGACGCAAGTTATCCTCATAACGCAGGGGCTTGTTGCACTACTGAAAAAGGGTTTATGAATGATGATGGTTAGGTAGGGGTTCCCATCGGTATTATTCCCGCTCTCATGATATATTAATTTAAGAGATAGATTAAGTTGAGATTTAAGTCATGAATTTGAAAAGCTTGCATATGTGAACTAAGAAAAGCATGAGCATATGAAATTATCTAAACTCTTTATTTGTTTGGAATCTGATTTAAAAATCTGCTTTAAAAACTCCGCATATGAAACTGCATTTGACCATAGTATTTGACTTCCGGTTATCTATTCTGTTTTGAATATTTAATGAAGACCACCCATTTCGATTATGCTTTGAAAATCATGTAATTAAGATATGATGTGATTGAGTTTTGTTTCTTCTACTAAGCTTAGCTATTAGCTCACTCCGACTATACGTCACAGGTACTGCTTCAGACACTACGGCTTGAGGCTACGAGAGTGACCCTGATTATATTCCGGAGGGCGAATCTGAGATTCCTCCTGAGGAATTCTTTCCTCTTTAGGAGTCTACCTTGTCCTTTGTGTGCTTTTTGAGAGATTAGACTTAGGCTTGGTTTGTCTGACTTATTTTGTTTATGTTTTAGATTTTATGTAATTATGATATTTTTGTGAACCATGTTTTGGTGATGGTCGGTCATCACCGATGGTTCTTTTCGATTTTTTGTTCATGTGTTTTTACATGAAATTAGAACCGTTATTTTGATTTACTTTTTTTTAGAATTGGAGTTTCTTTTTATTATACTTTGATGTATGTTCAGTTTCTGCCCGACTTATCGATTCATCGATAGGTTGGCGAACCGGCCTTTTTAGTATTTCGGATATGGAAAAGTCGGGTCGTCACAATGGATAATGTGAAAGGTTTTACATTTAAGGGGTTATCACAAACACGTTGGGAGAGTCGTGTTCAAAGTGTTAAAGCAATAAGGTATCAAGCTTTAGAAATAAGAGATGCTTTACTTATCCTTGTAGAGTTTACTTGTGAAAATGACAACAAAAGTTCTCGTGAAGCACAATCTCTCGCAACAAATAAACTTGAGAGTTATGAATTCTTAGTAGCCATGATTATTTGGCATAATGTATTGTTTGCTGCGAATATTGTTAGCAAGTTTCTTCAACAAGAAAGTATGAATATTAATATTATTATACAACAGTTAGAGGGACTCATTACCTATTTTAAAAGGTATAGAGAAAGTGAGTTTGCAGAGGTCCTAATTGAAGCTAAAGAAGTTGTAACTCAAATGGGGATCAAGCATATATTTCGTGAAAAATGCATTGTTCGGAGAAAGAGACAGTTTGATGAGGATGTAAACGAAGAAGTGTCATAGTAAGTTAAAGAATCATTCATAATTTATTACTTCACTTATATTATTGATCAAGGCCTTTCATCAATTGAGCATAGGTTTGAACAGTATAAAACATATGAGCAACATTTTGGACTTTTTCTTGATTTAAAGAAGTTACGTTCAGTCAGTGAAGAATGTTTGAAGACATTTTGCGTAAATCTTGAACACGTTCTCAAACATGAACAATATATTGATATTGATGAGCTAGATTTATCTTCAGAATTAAACGTCTTGAAAGATACTTTGCCGAGAGAAGTGAAAACGCCGATTGAAGTGCTAAATTATTTGAAGCAAATGGAAGGTTATTACCCAAATGTCCGGATTGCTTATAGGATACTGCTGACTATACCAGTTACAGTTGCCTCTGGTGAAAGAAGTTTTTCCAAATTGAAGTTGATCAAATCATATCTTCGATCAATGATGTCACAAGAAAGATTAAATGGATTAGCTATATATCCATTGAAAATGATATGGTGGATAAGATTGACTATACAACTATAATCAGTGACTTTGCCACTAAAATTGCGAGAAGAAAAATATTTAAATGAAATTTTTTAGTATTGCATTTACGAGTATTGCATTTTCTTGGTGTATTACATTTTCTTTTAATATTTACTTGTATTAAATTCTTAGTTACATTTTCAAATTATATATAGTAAAATAGAATATGAGTATTATTTAATTTGTCAAAAAATAATTGTTGCGAATTTTTTATATATTATAAAGTAATATGAAATAGGGGCCCCATTTTAGGAACTCGCCTTGAGCCCCCAAAATGTCAAGGCCGCCCACCCTGCTTATACCAACTCATAGAAAAGGGAGTTGCAATTGGGTTGCAATATATATATATATTTTTGAGGATGTCATACCTCATAGATAGCCCAAATGTAGTACATGTGCAAACTTGCACGCATAGAGGATCAACTATTGGCCTAACACACTGGGAAAGGACTTGCACAAAAGGCAGGAGCAGATGCGGGGATTAGAATCCATGACCTGTGCTTCCACAAAGGAAGAAGATACCAATTGAGTTGTTGTTCAACCGGTGCACGAATATTTTTGAGCACCAAATAAGTATTGGGAATAAATTAATTAACACTTATTATGTTAAAAAAAATCACTTTTGTAAGATATCCTACTTCTCAATAGATATATTATGTCTATTTTGACACAAATGGTCAAAATAGATCTATTATGTCTCTATATTCTATTTTAAGCAGACAAAAAAATGTAACTCAAGCTCAAGCAAAATACATACAAACGGAGCCTATAAGATGAAGACAATACGACTTAAAGTTGTAAATCATAAGCAAGATGCATATGTTTGAAGTTGGTTCACTTGGTTTGAATACCCTTGAATTGGATGGAAGGTTGTGTGACATTATTGACATGAAAAGCATCTATAATGTAGTTTTAAACAATTAATTATTTTTAGAGTGGTGTTATTTGTACCCGTTTTTCTTGTGAAGAGCACACTCTTTCACAGGAAAAAAATGTTGACTACCTTGAATCAAACGACATATATCATTTTTCATCCCAATCTTCCACAAAATAGATCTTCAGATCATGGCACACCTGTCAGACGATCACTTTTGAGGATGTGTGTTACGTGGAATAAATATCTAATCATCTGATAGGTGCGGCATGATCTCAAGGTCTATTATGCAGATTATTGTGACAAAAAGATCTTCATCATCTGATTCGAGGCAATCAACAGTTTTTTGGTGTGAAAGAGCACGTATTCTGAAAAAATAGGTGTGAATAACCCTCCCTTATTTTTATTCTTATTATTTTTATTTATTATTGATATTATTATATCTTAATATGATTTCACTTTTATCATAAGTTGATGGGTACCTCTGTTTACGCCCACTCAAGTCTTAGATCCTTTGAAAACCATTGATTGCATCGGATCAGATGATGGATGTCATGTTTCACCATGATATTCTACAAAATACAACTTGAGATCATGGTTCATCCATCAGGCGATCATTGTTTGATTCCATTTGTCATAGATCCCCAAACAATGGCCCTAAATTCACGTTTGAGCATGATGTGTGCCATGTGATTCAAGGGCCATTTGTTTTGGAATCTATGACATATAGAGTAAAAAAATGATTGTATGATAGGTGAGCTATGACCTCAAGATCTATTGTGTGGAATATCAGGCTAAAACACGATATCCATCATCTGACCCAAAGCAATCAATGGTTTTGAAAGGGTCTAGGACGTGGGCATTTTCAGAGAATGCATGGGCGCAAACAGAGGTACACAAACTAGAATAAAGTCTTTATCACGTTTTGTTGCGCGTTAATGAAGTCTGCATAATTTGAGATTTTGCTATAATAAGCATGAGTTTTACTAATTTGCACCTAATCTTTATTGTCCTATGTAATAGAGTGAAATAATATCCTTTCAATAGAAATGAATCAAATGAGTACCAAATTTTGAATTCCTTTCTCTTTTATAGGTAGGTGGTATATATATATATATATATATATATATATATATATATATATATATATATATATATATATATATATATATATATATCCCCACATATATGTATCCAATATGGGATACTACACTTCCCAAGGATTAGCCCAAGCGCAAAGTGGGACCCTTGTATAAAAGAAAAGGAAGATTATAATGAGCGGACCTCAAACAGCATACCAATGGTGTACCTTGCGGTCCGCCATATAACAGTGTCCAAAAGAAAAGAGAAAAAAAAAGATATGTATCTAATATGGCTGACAATTAAAATCACGCTCTGGAAGACATTTTAGGGTGGTAACAACTACTATTTATTTCCCTTTAAAATTAATATATGATTTATGGGAGTCATTAGTTACACAAGTTTTTTAAGTAGTTGCCCCAAATTAGCAAAAAAATATTATTAATTTTATTTTTTAAATGACTTAATTACCTAGTGATTGCATTGCGGAAATAGGGAGAAAATTTTGTAAAATCACTACGAAGAGGAGACCAAAAGAGAGAGAGAGAGAGAGAGAGAGAGAGAGAGAGAGAGGTTTTTAAGGAATATGTGTATTTATCTCGGAGGAGGTTTCAAAGGAATATTGATCCAGGCACTACTCTTGGTGCACAAATTGGCTACATAATGTAAACTCATTGATTATAGGGCATCAAAATTGGCCCCATTTTCTGCTAAAGGCCATTAAGAGATGTACGATAGAGTTAAAATGGCCTAAATCACAGTTGTAAGAGAGAGGTTAGAGAGATATATTACGTCAAAAACGTCTATAAAAGACATAAAATAAGATTGGCTTTTTTCGTCTTTAAATAAGACAGTCCATAACCGTCTTAAAGTTAGCAACAAGACGGTCATGGGACGAAAATTAAGGACTACTAGTAAGACGGTATAGTTCGTCTTATTATCACGATGGAATACCCAACCTAAAGCAAACACTCCAAGCCTCCAACCATCTCTCTTGCTCGTCTCTACCAACAAAAAAGAAAAAAAAAAGCCCTAGCTCCATCTCCCTCCCTCCGACTGAGGTAATAAAGCCACCCTCAAAGATATTGGTTCCATAAATCTTATTTGCTTTTTCATCTTCCCTTCTCTTAAAAGAAAACCCATTGGTCTTCCCCTTCTTCTCGTTAAATAAACCCTAAATGCTAATTAAAGGTCCGACGAATTAACACCAGGTGATCGATCATCATCTTCAACATATTTCGGCATCTTCTCTCCAACTTTTAGGCATTTGCATCATCGATCAGACAAAGCGATCGTCATCTTCGTTGTGGAGTCATTGGTAAACTCCAACACTCTGTTCTTTTTCATCTTCTTCTTTTTGATTATTTCTATGATTCTTCAACTTCTTCTTTTACCCATATTACTGAATTTTTGATGATTAATTTAGGGTTTTGCTATTTTAGGTTTATTGGGTTTATTTGAACTTTTTGTTTCATTGTTTGGGTTTATTTTTCATCATGGTTTATATATTTCATTAGATTAGGGTTTTGTTATTTGGACTGGTCAGACAGACCAAACAGAGATCTCGTATGCCAGCCGGTGGCCAGCCATGGCGTTGGCGCAACAACCATCTCCACACTTTCTCATACAATAAAGGGTCTCGGGGTTGCAACTTTGCATAGCCTAAGCATCTCCCATTGGCACAAGCCATGCTACTCATTGACCGTTGAAATGAACCAGATCGCCCATGCTGGCGAAGTAAGTTGATGGTTCCATTTAGTATACCCTGAAAACAGGGGTAGATGCGTACTTGGGTCTGCCATGGAGGTCACCCACGTGGAGTTTAGGATTTGATATGAAAAATCGGAGATCTTAATGTATAAATTTCTCATTGTTGGGGCTATTTTGAAACACCCTCCTTCAACAATTTCTTGTTAGTATACAATGAAAAGAAGGCCAAATGACTCCCTCTTGAATATCATACATCAAAGTTAGTCAATTTACATCTGCCCACTAAATGTTTGTGGAAATGATCTCTGTTTGAAGAACTGTGTTTTGAAAGAAACACGCTCTTGCTGGTTTTACATTAAAGTTTCAAATGACTTTATATGAAATGGGGGGACTTCGATCTAGTTTTTTGTAATTTTATTATTGTGAGGACTTTGTTTGTTTTATGCAGTTGATGGGGACTTCCTTGATGATTTCCCTATAAAAGTATATGTACATGGCTCAACCACAATTCAATGGACTAGTACCCACACCCGAGAATGGTCTCTATGGTTGGTTTACAAATTTGAATTTTCCTTGGGAAGGGTTATCTTATAGCTGATTGTAAGCATTGGTGAGGTAGGCTGTAATTGCAGTTAAGAGTTGTTTAATATGGTACTTGTGTTGATGCATTTAGAATGTTTCCCTTATCTAAGTTCAGATTTAAAGAGCAAGTTTCGTAGTAGCACTGTAGCAGTAAATATTATCTTAATTTTGTTTCTGTCATCATTTGGAACTTCTCCTCTACTTTGATGCTTCATAACATATATAAAACCGACAAAAAAACTAATGAAATTTTAGTACCTTGCTAAGAATTTATAAAATGAATTTTCGCACTTTTAAGTGGAGGCATATTATAAGCGAACTAGGTAGCTATTTATATTAGTCTCTGATTCGAGCTTAGCATCAAATTCTTTTACTAACAGTATGGTCTGACTTAGAATTGCAGGTCTACAAGTGTCTCCTACTAATTTGTATCCAATCTAAAAATTAAATCAGTTCCCTAATTGAATTCACTTTTATTTAGATATTTATATTAGTCTCTGTTATACTTGAATTTTGATAATGCATCATCAATTGCTGAAGCAACATATGCTGGCAATGGTTGCAATTGTTGAAGCAACATATGTTAGTTGCAATTGCTGAAGCAACATATGTTGGCAATCCCAAATCAAGTAGCTATTTATATTAGTCTCTGTTATACTTGGATTTTGACAATGCATGGCACTCAATTGCTAAAGCAACATATGTTGGCAATCCCAAATCAGGTAGCTACTTATTTTGCTTAATAATTGTTGAAGGCTTAGATATTCTATTCAATAATAGCTTACTATGGCAATGACTTAGGCTGCGTATAACATAGCTCTCTACTAGCACCTGCCACAGTAGAGTTATTTGGAAACAATCAAAATGGAGAAACTGGCCCTTTTAGACTAAATTGAGTCCTAGATTTTGTCAGGTCAGTGAGATGGTCTCTTAAACTATATAGATCATCTCATTAGTTTTTCCCATGCTAGATTCTAATATGTCAAATGAGTGCCAATTTAGACCATGTTTACGTTAATAACATCATTCTGTGTAGAGTGAGAAATCTGAATTCTTATCCAAACTTGCAGGTTGAGACAGCCCAGAAAATTCCCCATCTAACTTTTCTTTTACTTTACACCAAAACCAAATTGGGAAAACTTGGACCGCCAGATCGTAGATCACAATCTAATACAGGATACTTGATACATCCACACACATGCAGAAATCAAAGCAGATAATACATATGGCATAATTAAAATCTCCAGTTCTAATATTTAACATAAACAATAACTAAAAAAAATCACCAGTGATGGCCAACCATCACCTAACAATGGTGTACAATAGTATAAATGTACCAAAGCACAATTTACCAAATCCACAAGGTACTAAATCTACGATCCCGAAAATTTTATCAATCCTCAAGTCCTCAATCCTTAAGTCTGGTGTCCTAATAAGCGTTATACCTGTGACATATAGTCGGAGTGAGCTAATATCTAAGATCAGTAGAAGAATCTCAAGTTCAATTAATATTTTATCATATCATCACATAAATTAAACGACGGAAATAAAAACGAAATGGAGAAGATATTCAAGAATCGAAACAAATATGAAACAGAGTGGATATTCAATTTGAAACAAAAACAGAAATACTATGACAGATGCAAGGACAATTCCTTGTCAGAACGTAACCTCAAATATTCTTGAATCAAAACAGTTTGAAGTTCCACATATCTTCTAATTCCTCACATTCCAAATTCACCTCTTTCAGTACGTTCACATCTTCCAGTCCACTTCTCACAATGTTCTGATTTCTAATTCATAATTCACGGCGTTCTAATTTCTCATTCAAACCTTATGTTCCAAATTTCTCGTTCATATATTACAGTGTTCAAATATTCTATTCCAGTGGTCTAGTCAATGTATGGTATGCAGTATGTACGGATAACCCGCTTATCGGTCGATCGGTTCTGACAACAGGTGTCGATCAATTTATACGATGAAATACGGAAAAACATGTTGTATCGGTCGATATGCAAGGTATACGGTGTACGGATAACCCGTATCGATCATCGGCAGTGTATGCAGTGCATTATGTACGAAAAAATTCATCTTACCGGTCCAGTATGCTTGCAGTGTACAATCAAGTAGTCAATATCCAGTCTACTCAATTAGATTTAATGTCAAAGCATTCGATATCCAAATGCAACTAATATTTCAGAGATTTCAATGTTTATAGTTAAATGATTGTCAACTTCAAATATTCCTACAAAAAGGGTTTTAGACTTAACAAGATTTCATTTCTCAAATGCAATCAATCTCACAAATTCGATTTCAAATCTCACTTTTCACTCCAAATATTCGATTATAAGTTCTAATTCCATTGCTAAGATTACAACTTAATTTAAACGGATATCATGTCAAATCAGATTCAAGGAATAATTTCAAGAGTTCTAATCAATTCATTCGATCCTGCAATGATATCTATGAAATCAATTCAAAAATGCAATGAGTAATGAGTTTCCCTTATCTCAACTTGAAGACAAAACGAAGATATCTTCTTTCAAGGTGACATTCCTATCACGTCCTCTTGATCATAACCTGAAACACATCAAATTTACATCTCACACGTCAAAAATGACGAAGAAAAGGAAGTCACAAAGTCTTTTTTCTCTCTCAAAACAGACAAATGCCAGAATCTGACCAAATCGATAGATCGAATCCCAATCCAATCGATCGGTTTCCTATGAAAAACACACATACTTCTGTTTGTATAATTAGTCCCACACTCGATCGATCGGTTTCCAAATCTAATCGATCGATCGGTTTACTCATAAACCAATCCCATCTTCACATCACCATCATATCGACGTTACACAGAAACCTGTTGACCTTGAATGGAGCTTGTCGACAAATTTCGATCGATCGAATTCCATTTCGATCAATCGAACTCCATTTCGATCAATCGGTTTCTCCAATACATGAAACCTATCGACATTAATTTAAGCCAATCGATAAATTTCGATCAATTGAATTCCATTTCGATCAATCGGTTCCTCAAATCGATCGATCGAATTTTATTTTGATCGATCGATTTCTCCAGAAACCTTCACATATTTGTCCTGTCAAAATCGATCAATCGGATACTTATTTCAATCGATCGATTTTGATATATTTCCTTAGAAACACTTGCTTTTTCATTTTTTTAACTCATTTTTTTCTCAAATTTCCCTATTTTCTTCAAATCTTTCACTCACATCATAACTAAAGACTAGCACAAATATAAATTACAACTTAACATAATTTTTCTCACCTTTAAGTGGTCAATTCTTTGATCCACGTGCTCACGTCCAAGCGAGGGTTTCAAAGTCGAAAATTTGGGAAACATGTCGATTCAAAATCCATAGCTTCACGCATAGGTCCCAATCTTGCACACCCAACACTAGATCTAAACAACACACACACACACACACACACACATACACACACACACACACACACATATATATATATATATATATATATATATATATATATATATATATATATATATATAACTTTATTAGATTATTGTTCAGATCTCGCTTATTTTTATAGTTGAGCAGGGTATTTGGGGGTACAAGCCTATCCAGAGTAATTAATATTTTTTTTATTACAATTTTTAGAAAATGACTTTCTAAGACCGTCTTATTTCGACTATCATTTAAATAAGACGGTTCATAAAGGACTGCCTGATATAATAAATAAGACAGCTCATGACCGTCTCTAATAGAGCATTCGATAAAGGACGGTTTTCAGCCATCCTTTAGGTTTTAAAAAAAATATATCTAAAGGGTCGGTGATCGTCCTTTATTGATTATTATGAGACGGTTTCAGACCGTCTTATATTAGGACTGTAGAAAACAGTCATTTCCTTCCGTCTTATTTATGAAATATAAGACGGTTTAGGACCATCTCGTATTTTTAAGACGGCAACGAAAAGAACGGCCGTGAGGACGGTTTTGAGTCATCTTATTTTTTTTAAAAAAGCCGTCTTTTTTTCGTCTATTTTGACGTAATCGTGTGCGAGAGAGATTAAAAAGATATTAGCGAGGGAGAAAGAAAGAGAGATTAGAGAGAGAGAAAGGTGCAATTTTTTATTATTCTTTTAGGTGCAATTACTAAAAAGTGTGTAAGGACAAATTTAGATTAATTGGGTGGAATCACTTAAAAAGCTTCTGCAAGTAACGGCTCCCTTAATTTATTTACCATATAATTTGTATATGGTAAACTGGTTAGGCTCGTGTGAACATTAATAGCCTGTGAAACGACCACTTCCTCTCTCTTTATTTCAGGGTTGACCAATATAACACTAAGGAAAGTTGGTGAGCACTGCATGAGCAGCTGGTCACAATCTTAATTTTGGTGTTTCTCACTATTTGTGAAAAATTATAAAGAGTGGACATATTTGACGTAGGCCGCTTGGAAGATCATAAAGAGTCAACATATTTGATGTAGGCCACTGACCTGTCACGACATGAATCACCACTACAAAAAATAAGACTATTAGTGACAGTCAAAAATTGTCTCTATTAACAAAAAATTGTGGCTACTAGTCTTGTTGCTATCAAAAACTGTCTTAACAGAACGTGCCGTTGAAATACCTTATTTTTATTGTGAATGGCAGCATCGACCTATATTAATTGAGCCCGCTGCACTTGCAACCAAATGCGTTGTGCCACATCATCCACTTTGTCTCAATAAAATATGTCCACCATATAACAATGTCTATAATTTTTTCAATGTAATAAGAAAAAGATAATGTTATACAGTAGACAATTTTTTAAGACAAATTTACAGACATCTTATGTGGCAGGAGGTGACTGGCTGCACACATAGTAGGGCTCAAATATTGCAGCCAATAACATCGTATCACATAAGCTATCTATAAAATTGTATACCAAAACTTGCTCACCGTTTATAATTTTGAATCTAGGGAAGATGATTGCCCCATGCACTATATGACATAAGGTGGCACGAAAGGTTTAATTGTACAGAATTAACGACCCACTCACCAACTTTTGTGAGCGGGCTCAACGTGCTATACCAGCTCTTTTCATTATTGTGTTTTTTTCAACGGTGAAGTTGTTGGGCATTCATATCATTTTGTATCCGCTAGCTGGTGCCTGCAAGCTAAAGCACTTAGTCCAGAACTCTCTCTCTCTCTCTCTCTCTCTCTCTCTACCATAGGAGATGTCTACAGAACCAGTTTCAGATGCCATTTTAGGTGACAAGTATAGATCACACATGCATGGAGACGAAGAGAAGAGCACCCAATGGAGACACGGCTGCCCTCCGAGCTATGATCCCGTTAATCGTCTTTTCGAAGAAGGTCGAACAAAGGTAAAATCTACAACGGGAAAATTCACAAATTAAGCAAGGCGGGGAAAAATGAGAAAAAAGTTTATAAAAATTAAAAAGGATACTAGTTGCAACCAAAGATTCTAATTCTGTAGCCAGGGGTTTTCGTCGTTAAAACTATTGAGTTCCTTGAATGGGACGATGGAGAATTTTTCTTCGCCTAATCTTCCACAATAGATCTGGAGATCATGGTCCACCTATCATACAATCGTATTTTGATTCTGTGTGGCACACATCTCCAAAAGTTATTGTGATTATGGCGTACCATGAGAAGGGAGGTGTTCTACGTGAAATAAACATGTAACTTTTTGATATTGTTGGTCATGATCTGAACTATTTTGTTGATAATTGGATTGAAAAGAAATCTCTATTGTCTGATTTAAGACAATTTAAACAGGCAGAAAACCTAGCTAGCTAGGTATTCCTAGCTAAAGAGATGGAATCTTGGGCTATAATTATCGGTACCTTATAAATATGAGATTAAAATTTTTTAAATATTTTAGAAGTCATGATTTATCGATGATTGAAGTCGTGAATTAATCAATAATAATCTCACAAACTTTTGAAAAACACATGATTTTTTTACAAAATTCACGAGTAATTTGTTATTCAATCATTACACCAAAGAATAGTATATTATTTGCAATCTTTTATAATATTCGGGAATTTTGTTAATTAAGTTTGATTTATTTCAATTTTAGACCTTACCAACTCTATTAGCATAGTTAACCAATTAAATAAATAAAAGAAAAAGTTGCTATCATGGATTGTGATCCTGTGAATCATTTGTAATAAGTTTTCATCTTAATTATTTTCCCTGGCCTAAAAGAAATTTTTTGGCTATAACATATGCCTATTTTTAGTAAATAATTTTGTTGGTTTAATTTACAGGAGTGGGCTCAAGGGTCCTTAGAGGAGATCGTCCAAAACGCCATCAAGACATGGGAGATGGAGTTATCTCACAAGATGCACTTAAAAGATTTTAAATCTGTAAACCCTGAGAAATTCAAGTTTTTCGTTAACGGTATTCCAAACATCAAACCCTTCTTCGCTTTCTTATCTTCTATCACAAGATACATGTGAAACACCGTAATCATTTTCAATTGTCTAGTTTATTTAAGGCTGGTGTTACTACCGCACCCCTTAGGTTTTAACCGCCTCACTTAAAAGCAAAGTAAATAATCGTGCACTGCTTTGAATGAGATGGTAGAGATTATTTTTCATCCCAATCTTTCATTTAATAAATTTTTAGATCAAAGTATTAATATCAGTATCGGGGTATCAATCCATCTTGGACCGATACATCTTGATTGATATATACAAATATGATATCGCTGAAATTGAATTGTTCCTTTTTTTATTAAAAAGTTAAAAAATAAAAAATAAAAAATATAAAGACAAAAATTGAATTTGTATCAGCCGATACTAAGACCGTATGAACCATTATTGACTCGTATCGGCCAGATACAAATATTGCAACCGATACCACCCTGATACTTGTATCGAGGTGGTATCAATTTCAGTTCTCGACAAAATCGATATGTACTTTGAGATCACAAGCCTCATCATATAGATAGATGATGATTCCAAGTGACACATATCTCAAAAAGTGAACATGCTCCTGACATACCATCCAAGGCGATTCACGCTCACCATTTTGGGATGTGTCCCACGTGAAATCAATATCTGACTATGGTATCGGTCATCATCTCAAGATCATTATGATCTCAACCTTTGGTTTTGCTTAATTGAGGTCGCTGTAACATAAGGTGGTGTGGTGGTAAAATAATATGATGGTGCTATTAATAGAATATTATAATAATAAGGAAAAAGCGTTCGTCCTTCATGGGAGGACGGTCACCGTCCTCCAAGCTTCCACTTGGAGCTCCATGTGGCACCCAACATATTGTTTCGATGCCACATGGAGCTTGGGTGCATTGCTTAGATCATCTTTGAAAAAAATAATTTGAATAGTCATCTCCACCGTATGTTTTTTGAATCGTGAAATGTGGATCAACGAAACCCATCAAACTTTGACTTGTGAGTTAAAAAAGTTCTTTTTCGATTTTTTTTTATTGATATTGATCTATACCGTTCACCTGTGCTCCACGTGACACCAAACAGCGTAGAGCTCCATATCAATCTTGGAGGACGGTCACGATCCTCCATTGGAGGACCTAACCGGCTCCCTAACAATAATTGCAATCTTTGACTTCTGTACTTTGATTGTAGGCTGACCAAACCTTATCTACTTCCTTAATTAATTAAGGGTGCGGATTCGGTTAATCGAAACAATGGTTGTGCATTTTTTGGACCGAACCGATTGAACCGAACCTAGCCGTTGTGTTTGGTCCGGTTTGGGTTTGGTTTGGAAAAAAGGAAAACTAAAAAGTTTGGTTTGGTTTCGATTCCAAACCTCTCCAAGCCGAAACCGAACCGATCCGAATGTAGTTTGTAAGTATATATATATATATATATATATATATATATATATATATATATATATATATATATATATATATTGGGAGCCGGTTAGGTCCTCTAATGGAGGACGGATCCACGTGGAGCACAGGTGGACAGTTTAGATCAATATTAAAAAAAAAAATTCGAAAAATAAATTTAAACCCATAAGTCAAAGTTTGAGGATTTTCATTGGTCCACATTTCACGGTTCAAGATATACACGGTGGAGATGAGTTTTTAATTTATTTTTTTTCAAAGATGATCTAAGCAATGCACCCAAGGTCCACGTGGTACTGAAAAAGTGTTTTGGGTGCCACGTGGAGCTCCACGTGGAAGGTTGGAGGACGGTGGCTGTCCTCCCATGGAGGACGAAGGCCTTTTCCATATATATAGGGGGTTTTGATTAATTTTAAAGGACATTTAAGTAAAATGCATATTTTTATATAAAACCCTACCCTTATCTGTAGCCTATTCCTAAATCTTAAAGTAGTAAAGTAGAACTTAAAGGAAAATCGGTTGAGAAGTTGTGCAAATTTTGATGTGCAAGTAGAACTTATAGGAAATCGAAACCGATCAAACCAAAACGAACTGAACTGAATCGGGCTGGTTTGGTTTAAGAGTTAGGACGGTTTGGTTTGGTTTGAAAATCTAGAAACCGATTATGACCGATTTGGTTTGTGGTTTTGGTTCAAAACTGACCAAACCGAACAGATACACCCCTAATCGAAACTGAAATTTTAGTTTTTGAGTTGGTTTTTGCAAAACCAAATACTAAACGAAACATTTCGGTTTTGGTTAATCAGACTTTCCTCCCCCACCCCCAAAACCGAAACTGAACCAAACTGATCCGATTTCGGTTTCAATCAGTTTGGTTCAGTTTTTATTCATTTATTTTATTTTATTTATATATTTTTTGTCCGTTTTCTCACCCTACATGATCGATTTTCGGTTTTTAGTTACCAAAATCAAACCAGGCCGAATCAGTTCAGTTTTCAGTCGGTTTCAATCTGGTTCGGAGGGCTCGGTTTTCGGTCGGTTTCGTGTATCGGTATTTATTTGCATGCACCCCTTATTGACTAGGAATTAGTTTATCAGGGAGAAAAGGGTTATCAGGAGAAGAAACCCTTAAATTGGGGAGCTACAACGCGTTGTTGCAGAACTCCTTGCCTGAGGAGTTGAAATATTACAAAGCCAAAGAGGAAAGCTTTGAATCATCCCACGAGGCTTTCCGATTGGCTTTTCCACGTGGCTTTGCATGGGAGGTTTTGAGCGTTTACAGTGGTCCACCTGTTATCGTTTTCAAGTATAGGCATTGGGGTTTCATGGAGGGCCCTTTCAAAGGACATGCTCCCACTGGAGAAAAAGTTGAATTTTCTGGGGTGGCTATCCTTAAGGTACACTTTTCTCTCTCTCTCTCTCTCTCTCTCTCTCTCTCTCTCTCTCTCTCTCTCTCGCCTATTGAATCTCTATTTTATCTTTTTTAATACTGGCCAACACGGATTTCAGTGATCATAACACCTGTGAAAGTTAGTACTAGCTAAAAGCACTTGGAGTCAACAATCAACACCATGGACTTTTACTAAGGCTGTTTTTGGATAGGGAGAAGAAAGGAAATAAGAGGAAAGGAAAGGAAAAATTATAAAATACCTTATTTGACAATAAATTTTTGTCATGAAAAATAATAAGAAAATTAAAAAAAAATTCCAATGAAAACCTACAAATCCCTCTAAAATAGGGGGATTTCATCGGAAATCTTTTACAGTTCTGCTCTCTCCCCTCCTTGCGTGAGAGCTCTCTTTCTCTGTTCTCTGTTCTCTCTCTCTCTCTCTCTATGTGTTCTCTGTTCTCTCTCTCTCTCTATGCGTTCTCTCTCCTCTCTCTATGCGAATCTCTCACTCTCTCTCTTCGAAATCTCTTTCTGTCTCTCTATACAATCTCTCTCTATATCTCTCTCTCCTCGATTTCTCTTTCTCTCTCCTTTGTCTCTCTGTGCACTATCTCTCACTCACTCTATCCGATCTTCCCTCTCCGACTGATTTCTCTCTCTACAAATTTCTCTCTCTCCGATTTATCTCTCATTTGAAATTTCTCTACAAATCTCTCTTTCATACAATTTTTCTCTCTCTACCTACCTAAGTCAATTATTATTAATTTTTTATTTTGTGTGTTCATATTCACCAAAGATGGTGCTCCCCTTTTATTTCTTATAGGTTATTAAACAATCCAAATGCCCAAAAACAATGAATTCCTATTGATTTCAAAGGGGCTGAAATCCATAGGTTATTCAAATTCATTCCACCCTTTTCTAGAAAACATTCAAACATAATAATCACTATAGTCCATGGGTATGACATGCATTGACCATGAGATGCGCAAAGACTTTTAGGTTGTGTTTGGCATTGCTCTTTTGAAGAGTAGAAAAGAGCGGCGGTTGCTTTTTGTTGTTGTAAATGAAAATGGGAGAGGAGAATTCGAGGAAGAAAAAAGGGGAAGCTGCTCTTTGAAATATGAAAAATATTCATCTTTAAAAGAGCATCAAAAAAGGTATGACTCTTCTCACCCGTTTATTAGTATGTACCATACAGTTTTTCCAAGGATGAAAAGCATTAACTGATTTGAATCAAACAATGGAGATTGTATTTCATTCAAATATTCCTCATGATAGATCTTAAGATCATGGCGTGCCTATCAAACGGTCAGATGTTGTTTCCACATGGCAAACATCCCCAAAAGAAACCTAGATCATGGGAAAAGGAGTTAACCTTCACTTTTTAGGACATGTGTCATGTATAATCAACATCTGACCATCTGATAGGTGCACCATCATCTTAAGATCCATCGCGAGGAAGATTGGAATGAAAAACCTATTGTCTGATTCAAATTCGTCAGCGATTTTCGTCTGTGAAATAACTATGTGGTACTTACTAATAAATGGGTGAGAATAGTCGTACCCGCATGAAAAATCATGTTCTTTTAAAGAAGGTTGTTTTTCTATTTTCAAGAGCAGCCTCCTTTTTATCTTCTTCAAATATTTTTCTCTCTGCACATTTCTTTGCACTAACAAAGAGCAGTTGCTGCCCTTTTCTACTCTCCCAAAGAGCAATGGCAAACACAGCCTTAAGTGTCTGGAGGTCTGTCTGTCTCTCAAGGTCCATGCATAACAAAGATTGCATAATGTGTACCAGGTGTGCACCATATAAAACTCCTAAAACAGAATAGGTCAAGACTCCTAATCATGGTTTGAAATATCGGGTGTATCTGATACAACATTACCTCCGATTCGATGTAGGGTAAAATATCGAGTAATATCAGCCCATATAAGGTCGTATTGGACAATATGTGTCCAATATGACTAAGACATAAAACCAAAAATCCCCTTTTATTAAGTCATATATATTTTTGCACAAGCAAATACATTAATATCAGCTGAGATATCAGCTAGTTTGATCGATATGTAATGGCATGGGACCCGACTGACTCCTAAACAAAAACAAAAGTAAAGAAACTAAGAGGGTTTTTTGTACTATATGTCTTATTTACACTCCGCCCCTCGTGTTTTACCTATTTACAGTGCAGCCCTTATGTTTGTATTTTTTTCTACTTATCATCCCCTACAGTGACACTCTCCGAAAAAATAAACTTTCAGTGCATTAAATCAAATGATGACATTGTTTTGTTAGATTTTTTGTGGTCAATACCATAACCCATATTTGTTTTTCTATTAAAAATTGGGTTGGACTTTTGACCACACGTATCTCGAGGCAATAGGAAGTAGTTTCCTAATATAAGTGATATGTCTCCACTTTCTTTCCTTGATGGGTTAGGAAAGAGAGGTGGCTATATAAGGAAACTACCGTCCCCTCTTCTTCTAACCCTAGCTCATTCCCATCTAGAGGCTAAACTTAGAGAAGACAAGAGGTAACGTAGTTTCGGATTCTTTAGCGGAGATCATCAGCTTCATTAAGGAGATCACTCACACGGCGATCCGATAATAAATATAGGTACGTGTGTTCTTGAAAAATGTATATTTTGATCGTGTGATTCAAGCCTAGATCCTACAAATTCTAACAATTGGTATCAGAGCAAGGTTTGCTTTATCACACGATCAAAGGATTTATGTATTATTTATTTTTAAATTATAAGAAAAATTATTGTTGCTTGAGAGTTTTAACTTTTGCCCGAATTTAAGAATTTTAGTAGGTACATGGCTCAATCCGTGTCCACCCTAAGATGCACGATATCTAAAATCAACAAAACCCGTTTAAACAAGGCTGAGATCAGGTCTTAGCGTGTGTAACTAATTATAATGGGGGATTTCGTTTTACCCAACTGCTTTAATATCTAAATTCAAGAAGTATTGGAAGAAGGTACCCAAATCGTCTCTGGATACTAAATCCCTTGAAGAAGACGAACCGTCTCTTGTTACTAGTTCTGTCACTTTTAAGTCTCTTTAAGTTTGGTATCTGATTCCCTTTTTTTTTTCCCACGATGGGTTAAATGGACCCAGAGACCCAACTGCGATCAAACTCCCATTGGATAAGGGGAGTCACCCGCTTTATTGGATTTCAAAAATTATGAAGCTGATAATAACCAACTTTCAGACGTCTCCTGGGTTTTTCAGTTCTTCACTTTTTTTTTTTGTCTTCCCTTATTATTATTTTTTTTATTTTTTCGGATCATTTTTGAGCTATTTATAGGTCCGATTTTCGGATATTATATATGAATTTTGACTTTCTCGGACATTTCGAATATGTTTTTAAAGTTTAATTTTTAAAATGAATTCTCCGTTGTGATTTTTTAATCACCTGACGTCTTTTTGATAATTTTTTAATCGGATAATTATTATGTATTTGAGTGCTTTTAATTAAAGTTGGATTTTGTAAGAAAGAAAATATAGGGTTGGGTATTGAAGGTTGTGCTCCAGCACCAACGTTAATACTTACATAATGTTACCCATGATTAATATTAATTTTGGCACTTACCCACCACATGAGTTAGATTAGCTATTTGGAAGGATTCTTCTGCCCAACGGTGATGATCTTTCCTAATTTCGTGATTTTTATAAATGAGATTTAATTTTATTTGATTGTTCTCAACATATTATATCCGATTCAAGGTAAAAATCATGTGTGCTTTTCAATGCTCTATTGACGATGTTAACTAGATGTGGCATGCATGCCCATATAATCATAGTTTGATGATTATAGATAATTTCTTCACTTAATGCATATGTATCTTATAATTATTTGATTTTAATTAATTTATTCATCAAATATAATGTGTGGCATTGATTTATCTTTCAAAAGAAGATTAGTTAGCAAAATGTGCAAATACATGGAAATGAATTTTTTGAAACCTTGAATCAGACTTGATATGGTTGAATGAAATTTAGGTCGTACCTTAGGGATCAAGGTAAATTGATAAAACGATCGTTTGAGAGTACGTAGCTGAAATAAGCCGAGGTCTGCCCAAAGGTGACTACCTATGTATGCTGCGTGACTTTTGAATCTTGATACTTGTGTCTCATTAAGATCGGATTGCACATGCTTCTATGAGATTTCTAACTTCTGGCCAAAGCTGATTTAGAAATTTCATATAAGTAGAATGAATAGAACGGCCATAAGTGCTTAGGGGAGAGAAGGATAATCTTTCTGGCCAAAGCTGATAGAGAGTCTGGATCAATCATACGGCACAAGTGATTAGGTCTATGCATGTTTTCTCAAACACGATCTTGGGAAACAAACTGCATGTTAAAGTTTTCGCCCAAAGGTGATGCTGAGACATGGCAACTGGTTGTCCCAAAGAGTGAAAGTTGTTCATAGCTGACACCAAATTAATTCAGATTTGACCATAAATCAGAATTTAAATCTTTGAAGAATAGTTAGTGGCATATGGTCATAGTTCACAGTGAACATTTAATGACATATGGTCATAATGTAATCTTCGAGGACATGTGATCATGACGTATTCTAATTAAATCGTTAGTGATATATGGTTAAAGTGATTGATAAAAATTTAGGTGCATAATCGGCATATTTCTTTATTTTACTAGTGATATATAATGTCTTGTTTCTATATAGAGCTATGGATGGATCTATTATTCATAAGCAACTAGCAAGTATTGAGCCTCTGGATGGCTCTAACTATTCATCGTGGCGTATGGACATTGATATATTATTAAAATATATGGACTATGATTTTATCCTCACTGAGGATAAACCTCCCACACCCACTACGAGTTCTACGGAATTAGAGAAGAATTATTTTGCTAAATGAGAAAAAGCTAACCGTATCGCTATGATGATGATTCGTTCATCAATTAATCAAACTCTTAGAGGTGGGTTGAATCCTACAGCTATGGCAAAAGAACTCTTGAAAAATATTAAAGATCAGTTTGTGGTTACGTGAAAGTCTTTAGAGTACTCTTATCTTACACAATTAGTTAACATACGATCTAATGGAAATGGAAGTGTGCGTGAGCACATTTTAAAGATGTCAAAGTGTGCCATAGGGCTCAGGGAACAAGGAACTGCTTTTGGTGATGATCTACTTGTTCACTTAGTTGTCTATTCGCTTCCGTCTTCATTTAATACTTTGAAGGTGAACTATAATGCTCAAGAGATAAAATGGGATCTTAACCAATTAATTTCCCTATGTGTGACCGAGGAGGAGCGTTTGAAAGTGGCTAAAGTTGAGTTTGCACATCTAGCGGTGAGTGGGTCAAGTCAGAAGATTTTTAAAAGGAATCATAATCAGAACTTCAATCGAAAGCAAGCTGGAGCAGAGAATTCAAATAAGAAAGTCAAAACTGAAAATTTAGAATGTTGGCACTGCAAGAAAAAGGACATCTTCGGAGAGATTGCTATATATTTAAAAATCTGCTGAAATAGGTCAAAGGAGGAACATCTCAACCAGAGAAGTCGGCTCAGCCCGAGAAGCCCCATAACTGAAATCACGTTTCCGCCATTTATTAATTTATTTTTGCAAGACATTAATTAGTACTTTGACATTTATTTTGATAGACTTGATTTGCGTAAGTTTAATTAAATGATTATAAATAGTTGATATTAAGTTAATCTTGTTATTTATTGATTGCTATTATGAATGACCAAATCAGTGGGAGCTTGTAGTTGTTGAGAGTTATTACAAATCTTAGAATTGTAATGCTCATATCGAATTAGTTTTAACTGCATAATTTTAGTGGGAGTTGTCTCTCTGATATTAGTTAGTTGATGCATCATATATTTTAATTTTGTGCACGTACTCTTGAGAGTATATGTGATTATACTCTATCCATATGCATGAGGATTTTATCACATGGCATGATGGTGAGGTTGTACCTCGTTATGCCTGAATTTTGCTTAGGCTAGATGTGATTAAGTACCACTTCGGTAAACCTTCTTTCTGCTAGATTGGTGACGTGAGTCACAAACGGGGAGCCAGTAAGATATCAGAAAGACATACCCTGGGGTCAGTGGCGGAACCAGGATTCTCATCTAGGCGGGGCACAAAATGTTTGCCGCCTAGATGAGAAAAAGTTATAATCTATGAAGTTTTCCCCCAATTTCCCATGAATCTTTCTTGAATTTATCTGAATTAAACCAATTTGACACCCCACCAACTGCTTGCCGAATCCAAACTTGGCTACTGTGTCCATGAAAGGAATGTGCAGATTGTTGGGGCATGGAGCTGGGATGGCTCACAATCCTAACACTTTGAACAGAGGATCAGAGCATAGTCACCAAGTCAGGCTCGGGAATAAGTCGGCAAGAAGAAAGATTGTGTACTTTTTCTTTGCGAGGGGTGGAGATACCCAAAAAATTCATCTCTTGACTTGGGATATGTGCTGTCGCAACAAGAAAGATGTGGTTTGGGAATCAGGAAATTGGGGCTCGTGAACAAGGCTTTCTTGGAAAAATTGATTTGAAGGCTGGTCGAGGAAAAGTTAGAGGAAACGGAGAGAGACAAATTTTGGTCTCCAAATATGGGGTACTTGAAAATGGGTGTGGACCTTCTAATGGATGGTAGGAATGACTCAGAGTGGTGGAATGGAGTCGAGTCTATGGCTTCCGAATTAAAGGAATGTCTAGTGTTTAGCTTCGGAGATGGTTCGAGAAACAATTTTTGGGGATAGATGGGCTTATACAAATTTCTCCGAAATTCCATGAAACAGGGATCAGACAAATCCTTTGGTAAACAAAACACAAGTTCCAAATTTCAGCTCAACTGATTATAAATAACAATAAAAAATAAAAAAACTAAACCGCACAATTCGCCAATTAAAATCAAACAAAAAAGCAAAATTTTCAAACCCAGATCAGATTCACTCTTTTCAAACAAAACTCAGATTTTATCTTAAGCTCATTCATCTAAACAGGAGAGCAAATGAATATCCTAATTAAAACAAAAAAAAGCAAAAAAAATAAGTATTTACACAATCCGAATTGGGTCAAAAGCAGTCGATTCAACCCCATATAGTCAACAAACATTATAGAAAATTTCAAACTTAATATTGAATTATTTAAGAAAAATCTATATAAATAAATAATAATAAAACAAAGACATTGAATGAAAAGAAAAATTAATAATTAGGAAAAGAGAAAGAGGTGTTAGTGTTACTCACTTACTTGCTTGCAATTTGCAAATGGCTGGGAGACTTGGAGTTGCAGAGGATGCCCCGAGGAAGAAGACGAAGCCGACTAGCCTAGGTCCGAGGATATGAACCAAAGAGAAAAGAGGAGAAGCAGTGAGTTTAGAGAGGGCAGCGAGGAGGGGTTTAGAGAGAGAAAAGAGGGAGGGCGTGGGTTTAGGTTTAGAGAGGAGTTTAGAGAGAGAAAAGAGAGGGAGGGTGGGAGGGAGGGGGTTTAGGGAAGGGTTTAGAGAGAGAGAGAGATTGGGTTTGGGTTTAGAGGGGTTTAGAGAGAGAGAGGGCGTGGGTTTAGAGAGAGAGAGAGAGGGAGGGCGTGGGTTTAGGGATGGGTTTAGAGAGGGAGAGAGAGAGAGAGAGAGGGAGGGGGAGGGCGTGGGTTTAGGGATGGGTTTAGAGAGAGAGAGAGAGGGCGTCGGTTTAGGGATGGCATGGGTTTAATACCTTTAGGTTTAAAGGGGCTTGTTGGGAAAGTTTCATAATATTTTTATTTATTTAAAAAAAAAAAAAATTTGAGTAAGGGCGCTCGCCCGCAGTAAGGTGTACGTGGCTCCGCCACTGCCTGGGGTATGAAATTGGATAAATATAAGAACTGTACAGATATGTAAGTTGCCTGATATCACTAAGTAAAGACTTAAGTCCATTAATGATGCTAGTTTTGTGACCATGGATTTCCTAGTATCGATTCGTAAGATGGAATACTCTGTGCGCCATGATCCTTTACTAGTATCATTATTGAATTTGGGTGATTGTTACGAAGCATCGAGGTAGTAGGGGTTAATGATTTTTTAAAATATAAAATGGATGGTCATCTGCTTTTCAGAGTTTGTCAACCCAGAGAGTCGTTTTCAAAAAATAAAATAAAATATGTTTAGATGAGTTAAGGTATAGACCAAGTGGGAGAATGTTAGATTTTTTGTGGTCAATATCTTAACCCATATTTGTTTTTCTATTAAAAACTGGGTTGGACTTTTGATCACACGTATCTCGAGGCAATAGGAAGTAGTTTTCTAATATAAGTGATATGTCTCTACTTTCTTTCCTTGATGGGTTAGGAAAGAGAGGTGGCTATATAAGGAGACCACCGTCCCTCTTCCTCTAACCCTAGCTCATTCCCATCTAGAGGCTAAACTTAGAGAAGACGAGAGGTAACGTGGTTTCGAATTTTTTGACGGAGATCATCAGCTTCATTAAGGAGATCACTCACACGGCGATCCGATAATAAATACAAGGTACGTGTGTTCTTGAAAAAGGTATATTTTGATCGTATGATTCGAGCCTAGATCCTACAAAATCTAACATGTTTTTCGCCCAAATATTTGACCTTGTGGATCTTGAGGTCATGGACCTACAATCAAACTATCAGATTTTGATTCCCATGGCACGCATCTAAAAAATTGATCCAAAGACCACAGTTGATGTACAATCCTGATCTTGTTAACTTTGGGTTGTCTACCATGTGGTTAATAGTCTTATTTTCTTAGTGAAGTCAAATTCTTTCCTATCCATGGCAGATATGGTTGAAACAGGTGAAATCTTTAGGCAGAGATTCATATTTTTTGTATTAGCTGTCCAACTCGAGAGTCAGTATTCTTGGAACTTGGATCACTTTTTGGATGCCTGTCATGTGAACCAAGATTTGGTGCATGCGATTTGGCGCCCATGATCTTAATATCTATGATGCAAAAAGAAAAAATTATTAAAAAGAGGGTAAAGATAAAATGTAAGAAAAGAAAAAAAAATATTAAAAATTTGACATATATATATAAACTTTTGAAAAAAATATCAAATATTATTTAACTTTGACTTTTTTCTTTTAAAGCATATTGTTTACGAAAAATGGCATAAACGCATTTTAAATGAAAAAAACAAGTTTTATACATGTTTTAGAAACAAAATGCCTTTCATACGATAGACCAAAAAAAAGGAAAATTTACGTGATCGACCTGTCAAATACATCTTTTCTGTTAGAGACCCTATATTTTCACCTTTACCCAAACCGATCAACTTTTAGCCAAGCCAGTTCCTGGTAGCACAAAAAGTCTCAAATATCCCTTCCTACACTTTTTATCGTTCTACATAGTTTAAAATTTTAAAAATTTGCACTTTTTTATATTTACGCGATGTGAAGTAGCATCTATGCCGTCTAATTTGAAGGCCATAATATAAAAATCAATGGTGCCAAAGATTGACAAGTAAAAAAAGGCGATATTGCCTCTTAAAAAAATATATATATTTGTTTATGCGATGTGAAACAGCATCTGTAATTTATGATTTGAAAGCCATAAAATAAAGATCGATGGTGTCAAAGATTGACACACAAAAAAATTGATATCGCCTCTTTAAAAAAAAAAATATTGTTTGTTTAAAGAATTGATATCGACTTATTAAAGAATTGATAGCGACTCATTAAACAGTCGGGATCGATTCTTTAATAAGTCGATATCGACTCATTAAAGAGTCGATATCGATTCTTTAAACAAACAATTTTTTTTTCTTTTTTTTTAAAGAGGCAATATCGACTTTTTTTTCGTGTCAATCTTTGGCACTATCGAACTTTAGATTAATGCATTTAAATCATATGGCATAGATGTTGTTTCACATCACGTAAACTGACGATTTTTTTTTTTTTTAAAGAGGTAATATCACCTTTTTATCGTGTCAATATTTGGCACCATCGATTTTTATATGATAGCCTTCAAATCACACGACATTGATACTGCTTCACATCGCGTAAATATAAAAAAGTACAAATTTTTAAAATTTTAAACTACCTAAAATAATAAAAAGTATAGGAAGGGGTATTGAGACTTTTTGTGCTAGCTGGAACTTGCTTGGCTATAAGCTGGTCGGTCTGGGTAAAGGTGAAAATATAGGGTCTCCGACGGAAAAATTGTATCTGACAGGATCGATCAAGTAAATTTCTCCAAAAAAAATGGCATTTTAAATCACTTTATTTTTTTGAAAACATGTTTTATGTGACTATGTTAAAACTTAATCTAATATTTAATTTCCTTTTCAATCATATATTTCAGGTTGATGAGTCCCTTAGAGCTGAAGAGGTAGAGATATTCTATGATCCTGGTGAGCTCTTTGGAGGTCTTCTGAAGGGTCCATTAGTCCTCAACTCACAACCCATCTCTAATTCTACTTCCTCCTGTCCTTTCTTCAAGGGAGATTGAAGATGAATCTAGCCATGAATTTCAGTAGGTTCAAGGATTTATATTAATTAGTTTACCATGTTAGTTGAAGTGACTGAAATATCCTTTATGGGTCTTCATTTCCTTTTATATATAAGTTGTGTTTGGTTAGCCTCACGGCATATTCGTTTCAAAGTAAAGTGTTTGCATGTAATATTTGAAAAAAATATTAATATAAATTCCACTTTGCTTGTGTAATATTATTGTTTTTTTCAATATAATATTTGCTTATAAAAGATATCTTTATCACAACTATTCATTATACGTTGAAGTGACTATGTTACGTAATATTTGGCTCACGTAAAAGAGGGATCATTGCCATTATACCGTAGAAGGTTTGATGCTTCATCCCCTACCACGCAAATATCGGATTGGGTTGAAAATTTTCGTGACCCTAATCAATATCAACCCCATTCTTCCTGCCGGTTCAAATTTAACTGATTCATTGTGTGTGTGCGTGTGTACAATTTTGGGGTTCCAATGGTTCTATAGAGTTGATATCATTAAAAATTAAATAAGCCTCTAATTTTACACTTCATTAAGTATACTAGACAATATAGTTTGCATTACTTAGAAAAAAATGTTAAATAAGCCTCTAATTTCCACCAATTACTTTGGTAAGCTTCTAACTGCAATCACCTGATATATATATATATATATATATATATATATATATATATATATATATATATATATATATATATATATATATATTAGCGTTCGGGAACCTATTAGGTCCATTATCAAAAACGTAAAGATTCATATATTCTTGGTCTACTTAGTCATATATGATTGGACTGCTTAGTTTTTATCATGCAAAATCCTATTTATCAAGGAAAAACAAGGCTCAAAGGCTCAAAATCCTATATTAAGAGGTGTTTCACATTTCAGAGCCCTCCAAAAATAGATATGCTTAGTTGTATCTGAGCTTCGTTGGAGAACTGCTTAGTTGAAAATATCACAACATATATGGCTCTTTATGGGCACCTCAACTGCAGATCGATTTCATGGATCTGTGTAACGGAGATTAGCTTTTTCCATAAAGAGCTTATAACTCGGAGTAACGAAGCTTTCGATTTTCATCAAATGGGTTCTTGTGTATATTATATCCTCTCGTGTAACTCTCTAGCCATAATATTCAATTACAAAAAGTAACCATTATAACATTGCAGTGATTTTTTTATATTTATTACGAGGCTATATCTTGTAAGTAAAAAAAAATACAGGGAAAGAATCTTCTATTTTTACAAGTGTATTACCGTGAAAAGAACAGTGGAAAAAGTGAATCTCATATATCATTCAACACTTTCCCTGTAAAATCACTACTTTACCCCGAAGTGAACGTGCCCTTACTCTCTGTCACAGCAGATAAAATATGCTTTGAGATAGAGCAACCATAAAACAGTTTTATCACTTAAAATAACTCCCCGCCATGGCAAATGAGGCAAGGATCTGTGTCACCAAATGTAAAAGTAGTTTTATGTCGAAACCAAAAAATGAAAGAGTCACCATTAAAATAAGGGGCTTCAGCGGCACTTGCTATTTGGGCATTTTTCGGATGCGGTAAGATTACCAACGGCAGTTTTTGGTAGCGACAACACTAATAGCATCAGTTTTTTGTTAAAAAAACTGCCACTAATAGTCTTTTTTATTAAAAAGACTGTGGCTAATAGTCTTATTTTTGTAGTGAGTTGCTCTTTGCTTCAAAAGAGCTAAACCTAACACAGCCATAATAACTTTATATCTTTTAGGGCATTGTATTCTCATAATTTTTATTTTATATTATGACTTAGGTGTCAGGGCATCTATGAGCACTACAAATCCCAGAGGCACGTGGAAGTAGCACATATTGGGTCAACAAGAGATGCAGATCCTTAGGGCCACCTAAGGAGGATTCGAACTCATCACTCTATTATTATACATAGCAAGTACATCAACCGTGGGTCAAAATGCCGGCTTTCCGATACGTATCGTCCGAGCTCCAAATCGATACGTATCGGAATAGTAACTTATCTATGACAGCCCGAATTTCTGCGCTTGAAAATCTATGCCATCAAGATCATACTCTGGATGATCCCCAGGACAAATCACAAAGTGTCTGCTCGTATAGCGGAAACCAAGCAGACACTGTCCAGCAGTGGTAGGTCGAGTCATCACATAAGACATTTAAAAATAAAAAGAAACAATAATAAAACAAAACATGTATCTAAATATATCAAAAGAACATATATTTCTAAAAAAGAACCAAGAAGAACCAATGGTGATGGACATCCATCACTCAAAAAGTGGTTCCTAATAATGGTTCCAATAGAATGTATAGTAACACTATAAAAGAAAGAAAGTATCTACAGAAATAAATACAGAAGTGGCCACCAGGCACACAACAATCCAAAGTTTATACAAAATCCTCAAACAAAGGGGTCAAGATACCTGCACTAAGGATAGAAATCGTCCGCCTGGACGTCCGTCTCCTCGTCCTCTGCCTCAGCCTCTAGATCCAGCTGATAGTCAGGAACACTCTCCGTCCTAGGTGCTCTAGCCTCAGAACCTAAAATGTTAATTAAAACAGGGTGAGCTACATCTAAGCTCAGTAGAAGAATTTCAGATAAAGTTACATCTTAATTGTAAAACATGGTCGCAGAAGATATGAACGTAACTGAACAGATGCAAATAGATGTGTCAGATATGCAGAAATTATCAAAGCAGGCAGATCTTATCAAAGTATACAGAGTGTGATGCATATATTGTTTAATGACTTAGAATAATAAACTTAAATAACTCCCGTGAGTATAGCACGTGGTAGCCAGATTTGGTCCGATGGGTAATCCCGACCATCGTCGTTCACATGAACAATTTCAGGAATTGTAACAATGCCTCAACTACGGAGTGCAATTGTGCCGAAAATTTCCAAGCAAATGCACAAGTGTGCCAGAAACGGATATATCGTCGAGTCGGTGAGACTCGTCAGAATATTAAACCATAAATCATATGCAGGTATATCATATTTAATAGAAATCAGATGACAGATGACCGGTGTCAAAGTTATAACAGAGTTAACACACATATGCTAGACATGACTGGACGATAAAATCAGACTATGCAGTCAAATACATAAGCTTTGGAACCATGAGATAAAAAATAAATGCAATTTCAATGGAATTCCCCTACCTCAGATCAGATTTCTTTCTAAGCAAATCCAAAGCTTTTTAAAGTGTCATGGTTCGATCCTAGACCATAAACATCATATACTAAGTGTTAGGCAGGTCAGATGGTCAACTGGTAGGGTGTCTAGTCTCATTCAATTCACGCAACCAAAACAGGATAAAAGCAGGGGTAATTGATCGATCAACACCCTTATTGATCGATCAATCCACCTTGTTGATCGATCAATGACCTCCTTGATCGATCAACACACTCAATTTAACTCACCAACAACAGAGGTAGTTGATCGATCAATGACCCTTATTGATCGATCAACACTCTTCATTGATCGATCAATACCTTAATTGATCGATCACCAATCCATTCTCTTCACACTTTAGCACAGCCAAAATTGATCGATCACCAGCTTGGTTGATCGATCAATGCATCCTGTTGATCGATCAATCCCCTCATTGATCGATCAATAGCCCAAAATCTCAAATTTCCCACCTTCTGTTCACATTTAAAATTTATACAGATTGATCGATCAATGCCTTCATTGATCGATCACTACACACGAGTGATCGATCAATGCCTTCATTGATCGATCACCACCAACTATTGATCGATCACCCTCTCTGTGATCGATCAATACTCAGGATTGATCGATCAATCCACAAATTGATCGATCAACACCCTTCGAGCATTGAACTTCCAAATATTTTAGGGTTTCTGATCCCTTATTTGTCCTATACAGATTGATCGATCAATGGCCTTCATTAATCGATCACCCAAGTATTGATCGATCAATCTTGTCATTGATCGATCAATAATGATAGAACTCTGTCATTAATGGAGGTCATCTACTCTTCCCTATTTTTAACCCATTCTCATTAATGGTTTCTTGCAACCATTAATACACACACATGCATACATAAGGGCTCTCCTTAGCCCAATTTAAACGCACAAACACACCTTTAGTCAGGCCCTTTTGGAGTTTCGGCAAATCGATCCGAAAGAGGGTTTTGGATCTGGAACTCGAGCTGTGTCGCCGGTGCGACTCCGATATGTAAGTATCGACTCCGATTCAGCACACAAAGGCTTCACACGCACTTAGACTATGCTTGAGCTCCTCCTATTGCATTCCACATACCATAACTACGATTTACGCAAGATCTCGGCACCTCTAACCCTCTTTCGTTGTAGCGCACACTCAAACCCCAACCTAGCTACAGACTCTTAGCTCAAGAGTAAGGGAAAAAAGAAGAAGAATACCTCTCCAGGTCTCTTCCTTCCCTTATAAGCTACCTAAGCTGAAATATCTTTGATATTTCAGTTTAGACCCTAATTTACACTCCGGTGTTAAGCGCGAACACGGTCGCTACGGCATAGCGTGCTACGTTGACACCTTACACAACTCAGACTTAAGCGAAAATGCACGTGTGAACTCATCTAACTATGGTGCAACTTTATGTCAACTAATATTAGATATGAATTTTCAAATCGTTCTCGATTTCCGTGCTTGGCACGTAGATCGAAATAGTTAATTTCTTGTTCAGAATTTTTAGGTCGTTACATTATCTCCCCCTTAGGAATTTTCGTCCTCGAAAATGTCAGGGTGGTCACAGTCATTGTAGGGGGTAAAAGTAATAGTTTATGATGACAAAAAGTGTACGTACAGAATCATGAAATGAGATACAGAATAAATAGATGACAGCAACATATAAAATAATCAACAAAATTTACGAGAAGAGTAAAGGAATTACCTGCCGGGACATCAGATGGTCCGGCCTCGTAAGGAGTGGGTCTGTTAGGACGAGGTGGTGGTGTGTGGTAGTCACGAGGGTCCACCACGTGCTGACGGGCGTGGGCAATCATCGGCGTGGACGTCGTGGCGTATAAGTGCTGCATGATGAGCTCATGCATTCCCTCGTGATAATCCAGACGACGATGGATCTGTCGCTGGAACGCCTCCATACCGTCAAGACGCTCATGAATGCGCCGATTACCCTCCACAAGCTCGCAAAGCATGGCTGCTACGTCGACTGCGGATGGTGGTGGGGGATGTGATGGGGTGTGACGGGGCGGTCTGCCGGGTGTAGTGGGGGCAGGTCGTGTAGACACCTCAGGCGGAGGTGGTGGATCACGTGGGGCCTCCCCTTCTCCAAGTGCAGGCTCGGCAGGTGCCGCACCCTCGGCGACGGGACGGGCTCAGCTGCGCCCTCCTCCTCCTCCGAGAGTCGTCGAACCAATAAGTTGTAGCTCTTGGTCCAGTCTTTCAGGTGGAAGACTTTGGTATTGTCGACCAAGTGTGGCTCGTTAGGAGCCAAGGTATATGCCTCGCATAGAGCGGCATATTGCTCTACCATCTTGGTGATGAGGCGGGCGTAGGGGATTTGTTTCTTAACCCATGATTTTGCCTTCTCCGACATAAGGTCATTGGCATTTATGATGCCATCTATGACCAAGTCAGCCATAGAGAACCAACGGTTCTCAAAGGCCGAAAATAGGGCCTGTTGCACAGTACCAGTCTGTGAGGACTTGTGCAAAAATGGGTTAAGTGCACACTTGATGTATGTATCAAGCATCCACAATTTGTCGGGCAATTGGGCTCGAGAAATGGATTGACCCTTCCCATGCTGACCTTGGGTCATTTTGGTGACCACGTCAGTAAAGGGGACCTCCTTAACATATGGCGCATGCAAACCCGCGTTCTCAACGTAAGCGAACGGGCATTGAAGTGCCGCCGCCACGTGAAAATAGTTGAATTTGTATTCGAACCCATCGATGCATGTGACGAGTCGGTGTCGACTATCACCCCACCATAGGTTTTGGAAGAAAAGTCTCACGATCCTAGGACAGTAGTGATCGTGGAAAGGCTCCAACAAGGGCTTCAACCAGAGCCGTTGGATGTAGCCCTTGGCCCAAGCCATTTCGGGCAGATCCTCGTAAAGGGACGAGGTGAGCACGTACTCGGGTAAGAAGGACTTAGAAGTCCACCAAGGATTGGGGACTTCACGTTCCATTGGAGTCGGAATGGGGGTTGGAACGGGTGGTACCACGTTTGAAACCGATGCCATAGGTGGCACGAACGGTTAGGGAACGGAAACGGTGGGCAGTACGGGTGTATGGGCCCGAGAAATGGGTACCTTGCACGAAGGGTTCTTCGTGCGTGGTCCCATGGTCAAAGTTTTGCAAAAACGCTAAAACGAGAATTGAAATGAACGAAAAGGAAAGTTTTACCGAGCAAATGGTACGAAATCCGCTTGATTGACACGGAAGGAAGGAGCTAGATGGCTGGAAGTGAGTCGGGAAGGAGGTTGAACGGTCGGAGTCCAAAAGCCCTTTGATCGATCACTCAAAAGCTTGGTGCAAATGACAGTTCGAAACCCCTATTCTAACTTAAAACCTCAGGATTGATCGATCAATGCTTTTATTGATCGATCAATGGAACATCTTTATGCCCTAGTCCTATGCATAGATCGATCAATACCCTCTATTGATCGATCAATGGTCCCTTAATTGATCGATCACTACTCTGTTGATTGATCAATGACATCCTTATTGATCGATCACACCATGTTGATCGATCAATACACTATACGTTGATCAATCAATACTAAAATTGATCGATCAATCAATCGATCTCTAACCCTTAACTAGATGGTGTTGATCAATCAATGCTTTCATTGATCGATCAATGAGCCATGGTGATCGATCAATAGCTTCTATTGATCGATCAATCATACCGAACCCAACTTGTTTATATTTTTATTCTTTTTTATTTCATATTGCGGATCAATAATATTCATAACAATAGGGGTATATTATAATCTACATACAGCACCTGGGTAAATCACGCATTTATGTACAATCATAGACGTAAATCGAGCCGTAAAAGTACCTTTAACGTCAAGTAAACAAATGCGAGTACTGCTCGTGAATTTCAGTTGCACGTTCTCAAGTAGCTTCCGAATCTGAATGATTTCGCCACTTGACTAGCACCAGTGGAATCAACTTGGTCTGCAAAACTTGATCTCTATGATCCAAGATGGCGATTGGTTCCTCAATGATCGTCAAGTCCTCTTGTAACTCAATTGGTTGGAAATCCAAGACATGAGTCGGGTCGCGCACGTTTCGTCGCAGCATGGAAACATGAAGCACGTTATGCATGCTCGCCAATTGCGGCAGTAAAGCAATCTGGTAAGCGACTTCGCCAATCCGTTTGAGTACCTCAAATGGACTGATATATCGAGGACTCAGCTTCCCGCGCATTACTCCCTTGGTTGGCGAGATCTTTACAAAGGCCTTGTCTCCAATCTGAAAAATAGTGGTCAAGTCTGTAGCCAATCATATTAACTATGAACAGTAATTTTGTCTAACGCATTCGATTATACGTGAAACTTCACGTGCGTCCGGTGGAGATCGGCATAGGTCTTTTGGCGACTTTGAGCAACCCTCAATCTTTCGCGGATCAACCGAACTGTCTCGGTAGTACTGTCCACGATATCAGGTCCCAAAACGAGCTTCTCACCGACTTCTTCCCAATTCAACGGAGATTTGCATCGTCGTCCATACAAGGCTTCATAAGGCGCCATCCCAATACTCGTCTGATAGCTGTTATTATAAGCAAACTCGATCAGAGGTAAATGTTGATCCCATGAACCATGAAAGTCCAACATACATGCACACAACATATCCTCTATATTCTGATTCACTCTCTCAGTCTGTCCATCGGTCTGAGGATGAAACGCTGAGCTGAACTCCAATCTAGAACCCATGCCTTCCTGAAATCGTCGCTAGAATTGCGACGTATATAGCAGATCTCTATCACATACGATGTTGAATGGTATGCCATGTAACCGAACTATCTCCTTCATGTACAGCTCTGCTAGCTTATTGGCTGTATACGTAGTCCGCTACAACAGAAAATGCACAGATTTCGTCAGTCGATCTACAATAACTCAGATGGCATTGTTCTTCCTCAATGTGCTCGGTAATCCCAAAATAAAATCCATAGAAATGGCTTCCCATTTCTACTATGGTATTGGCAATGGTTGTAAAAAACCCGCCGGATTTCGATAGTCTACTTTCACCTGTTGGCAGACCAAACACCAAGAAACACAATCTGTAACATCTTTCTTCAGTCCTCTCCACCAAAAACTTCGCTTGAGATCTTGGTACATCTTGGTACTCCCAGGATGTGTAGCATACGTAGACTTGTGCGCTTCCTCCAAAATTATATCTTTAAGATTTTTCATATCAGGTATGCACATCCGATCTCTAAATAGCAAAGTGTCATCATCTTTAATGGTAAAATCGGGTCTGATCTCGTTGATCACATCCTTTCTAATGGCCATAAGCTCATCATCAATCATCTGGAGCTTAAGTACGTTATCAAACAACGTGGGCCGTATCACAATAGTAGCCATCAATGCCCCTGAACCCTTGACATCAATCAGTGTATCGCACAAGGCCAGGTCCTCAAGTAGATGCCACCGCTGTACTCTGGTGATAAGATGTGTCAACTAAGCTGAAGACTTCCTGCTCAAAGCATCTGCCACGACGTTGTCCTTCCCAGGGTGATACTGGATGGAACAATAGTAATCTTTCAAGAACTCCATCCATCTGCACTGTCGCATATTCAAATCCTTCTGGGTAAACAGATACTTAAGGCTTTTATGGTTGGTGTAGATATCAAACGTCTCACCGTATAAGTAGTGCCTCCAAATCTTCAAAGCAAAGATCACCGCCGCTAACTCCACATTATGAGTCGGGTAATTTCTCTCATGTTCCTTAAGCTGTCTAGAGTCATACACGATAACCTTCTTGTGCTGGTTGAGGACACAACCCAAACCACTATATGATGCGTCACTGTAGATAGCGAAACCCCCTCTGCCAGAAGGTATAGCTAATACCGGTGCTGTAGTCAGACGCGTCTTCAGTTTTTGGAAACTCTTCTCACATCGATCGGTCCAATCAAACTTAACATTCTTCTTGGTAAGCTGAGTAAGTGGACTCGAGAGTTTGGAGAACCCCTCTACAAAACGTCTGTAGTATCCTGCTAACCCAAGAAAACTACGGACTTCTGTTACTGTTCTCGACTGTTCCCAATTCACGACGGCCTCGATCTTTATCGGGTCAACTGTTATACCCTTAGCGGAGACAATATGGCCCAAGAAACTAACTTGATCCAGTCAAAACTCACACTTGCTGAGCTTTGCATACAATTTGTGCTCTTTGAGGGTCTGTAAAGCCACGTGTAGATGTTCTTCATGTTCTTCCTTTGTCTTGGAATAGACAAGGATGTCATCTACAAAGACAACCACTGACTTTTCCAAGTGTGGTTTAAACACTCGGTTCATTAGGTTCATAAATGACGCAGGTGCGTTCGTCAACCCAAATGGCATGACTAAAAACTCGTAGTGCCCATATCTGGTTCTGAACGCCGTCTTTTCAACATCTTCTGCTTTGACTCATAGCTGATGATAACCTGATCTCAAGTCAATCTTCATAAAGAACCTCGCTCCTTATAACTGATCAAACAGATCATCGATCCTAGGGAGCGGGTAACGATTCTTAATCATCAACTTGTTCAACTGCCGATAGTCAATGCATAGTCGCATTGAACCATCCTTCTTTCTGACAAATAACACTGGTGCTCCCCAAGGAGACACACTTGATCGAATGAACCCTTTGTCAAGCAGTTCCTGCAGTTGCTCCTTCAACTCTTGTAATTCTGTTGGAGCCATCCGATAAGGAGCTTTAGATACTAGTTCAGTGCCTGGAACTAGATTGATTGCAAACTCAATCTCTCGAGCTGGTGGTAGTCCTGGCAAATCCTCAGGGAACACATCGGGATACTCGCATGCAACGTGAATATCAGATATCACATTCGTCTCTTCCCATTGCTCTTGTAGAAAGGTCATATATCCACTGCATCCACTCTTCATCATCTTCTCAGCCCGAATAGCAGATATCAACGGAGCTACCTTAGACTTCACCCTGAAGAATCTGAATGATCACTCCTTTGGAGGGCGAAAAACCACTATCTTTCGAAGACAATCAACGCTCGCGTGGTAAGCAAATAGCCACTCCATTCTCAGAATGATGTCGAATCCCTTCATATCTAACAGAATTAAGTCTGCCAGTGTCTCGTGATCATCTACTGACACTATCACCGATTTACACACTGTGAGTGCATTCACTGTACTACCCGTAGGAATGGACACTGTCAAAATGAAATCTAGCTGTTCAGGAGTGGCACTCAATTCTTTCATAAATTGAGGCCTTACGAATGAATGCGTAGAGCCTTGGTCTATCAAGACTCGAGCTCTATGGAAGCAAATGTCACAACTCCTATATACTTTCAACTCACCTACAATCCAGTTATAATATTAGATCAAGTGTTTAAGATATGTGTGCATATGTGTACTATTATTTTAACACTTAATCAAAGCAATTTTTATTTTTACGAAATTTCCAGTTCATCTTTCTAGATAAATAGCTTCTCTTGAATTTTAATCATACCTTGGATGACATCATTCGATGTCAAAGCATCTGTAGCGGTAACAGTATATGCTCGACCGTGAACCACAGGTCGAGAAGATTTTTGCGTGGACACCGATCCTGACTGCACTTTGCCGTCTTTGCTCTCCTCGGGGCAACTCCTAACCAAGTGGCCCATCTTGCCACACCTGAAGCACGCCCCTGTATCCCTCCGACAATCCTTTGTCTTGTGTGGTTTCCCACACTTTGCACATGACACGGCTAGAGTGAAAGAAGAGACCCTTGAAGGTCCCTGGGTCACTGAGGCCCCATTATTAGAAGACCCAGACGGTCGAAATGGTTTGGAAGATGTAGGCACTGCTGCTCTCTGGTACGAACTCGGACCTGAAGAAATCGTCGGTCGAGAGTGTGTAGGGTATCTCGGAGGTCTGGAGAATCTAGCCCTCTTGTTCTGCTCCGAGTCCTGAGATTGCCCTTGAAATGGTCTCTCTCTCGCCTGCTTGTCTCTCCAAGAAAACTGTTTCTCGTTCTCTTCCTCCGCTATGAGAGCCTTGGCCATCACTCCCTCATATGTCTCCATTTCTCACATGGCGACATCCTTTTGCAAGTTCTGCCTCAGGCCAAGTTAAAATTTCCTTGCTCTCATCAGTTCAGTGGCTACGTGTTGGGGTGCAAACCTAGCCAGTCGATCAAATTCAGCGCCATAATCCCTCACTGACATTGCACCCTGCTTCAGCTTTATAAATTTCACTTCCCACTGATGCCTCACAATTTTCAGAAAGTATTTATGGTCAAATACTTCCGTGAACTCCTCCCATGTCTAAGGAGTGTGAGGAAACTCTCTCTGCCTATTCTGTGACACCGACTTCCACCAAGGTCCGGCGTCACCATCCAATTTGAAAGTGGCCCAGCGCACTTTCTCTACATCGTTGCACTGGAGCACTTCAAAAAGCTTCTCCATCTCTTCTATCCATTCCTCTGCCTCTATGGGATCAGTCTGACCCGAGAAGTTAGGAGGTCTCATTCTCTAGTCACGAGTCGGAAGCTGTCCTATTTGGCGACGTTGGTAGCCAATGCTTCCAACACCTGCTCCATTCTTTCTTCATTACCCCTTCTTCCTCCTCTCGGTCCCACGGGAACCGCGTTCGTGTGCGAGAGGAATTCCAATCCCCGCGACGTGCCAACAACATCAGGGATCTCTCTCAGAGGAACCTCTCTTTGACTTTCCCTTCCTCCACTGCATCCGCCTCTGAACTTAGGGCCCATACTGGTCTGTCATTGTGAAAACAATAACATTGATCAGTACATAGATTGTGAAAACAATCCAACATGAATCTGTAGTTCAACCTAACCGTGGACCCAAATTTACGTGCTGAAAATCCGTGCTATCATGATCATACTCTGGATGATCCCCAGGACAAATCACAAAGTGTCTGGTCGTATAGCGAAAACCAAGCAGACACTGTCCAGCAATGGTAGGTCGAGTCATCACATAAGACATTTAAAAATAAAAAGAAATAATAATAAAACGAAACATGTTTATAAATATATCAAAAGAATATATATTTCCAAAAAGGAACCAAGAAGAACCAATGGTGATAGACATCCATCACCCAAAAAGTGGTTCCTAATAATGGTTCCAATAGAATGTATAGTAACACTATAAAAGAAAGAAAGTATCTACAGAAATAAATACAGAAGTGGCCACCAGGCACACAACAATCCAAAGTTTATACAAAAATCCCTCAAAATAGTTGGCCAGTATACCCAAACTAAGGATAGAAATTGTCCGCCTGGACATCCGCCTCCTCGTCCTCTGCCTCAGCCTCTAGATCCGGCTGATAGTCAGGATCACTCTCCGTACCAAGTGCTCTAGCCTCATAACCTAAAATATTAATTAAAACAAGGTGAGCTACATCTAAGCTCAGTAGAAGAATTTCAGATAAAGTTGCATCTTAATTGTAAAATATGGTTGCAGAAGATATGAACGTAACTGAACAAATGCAAACAGATGTGTCAGATATGCAGAAATTATTAAAGCAGGCAGATCTTATCAGAGCATACAGAGTGTGATGCATATATTATTTAATGACTTAGAATAATAAACTTAAATAACTCCCGTGAGTATAGCACGTAGTAGTCAGATTTGGTCCAATGGGTAATCCCAACCATCATCGTTCACATGAACAATTTCAGGAATTGCAACAATGCCTCAACTACGAAGTGCAATTGTGCCGAGGATTTCCAAGCAGATGCACGAGTGTGCCAGAAACGGATATACCGTCTAGTCGGTGAGATTCGTCATAATATTAAACCATAAATCATATGCATGTATATCATATTTAATAGAAATCAGATGACAGATGACCGGTGTCAAAATTATAATAGAGTTAACACACATATGTTAGACATGACTGGACGATAAAATCAGACTATGCAGTCAAATACAGAAGCTTTGGAACCATGAAGTAAAAAATAAATGCAATTTCAGTGAAATTCCCCTACCTCAGATCAGATTTCTTTCTAAGCAAGTCCAAAACTTTTTAAAGTGTCATGGTTCGATCCTAGACCATAAACATCATATACTAAGTATTAGGTAGGTCAGATGGTCAACTGGTATGGTGTCTAGTCTCATTCAATTCACGAAACCAAAACAAGACAAAAGCAGGGGTAATTGATCGATCAATCCACCTTGTTGATCGATCAATGACCTCCTTGATCGATCAACACACTCAATTTAACTCACCAGCAACAGAGGTAGTTGATCGATCAATGACCCTTATTGATCGATCAACACTCTTCATTGATCGATCAATACCTTAATTGATCGATCACCAATCCATTCTCTTCACACTTTAGCACAGCCAAAATTGATCGATCACCAGCTTGGTTGATCGATCAATGCATCCTGTTGATCGATCAATCCCCTCATTGATCGATCAATAGCCCAAAATCTCAATTTTCTCACCTTCTGTTCACATTTAAAATTTATACAGATTGATTGATCAATGCCTTCATTGATCGATCACTACACACAAGTGATCGATCAATGCCTTCATTGATCGATCACCACCAACTATTGATCGATCACCCTCTCTGTGATCGATTAATACTCAGGATTGATCGATCAATCTACAAATTGATCGATCAACACCCTTCGAGCATTGAACTTCCAAAAATTTCAGGATTTCTGTTCCCTTATTTGTCTTATACAGATTGATCGATCAATGGCCTTCATTGATCGATCACCCAAGTATTGATCGATCAATCTTGTCATTGATCGATCAATAATGATAGAACTCTGTCATTAATGGAGGTCATCTACTCTTCCCTATTTTTAACCCATTCTCATTAATGGTTTCTTGCAACCATTAATACACACATATGCATACATAAGGGCTCTCCTTAGCCTAATTTAAACGCACAAACACACCTTTAGTCAGGCCCTTTCGGGGTTTCGGCAAATCGATTCGAAAGAGGGTTTCGGATCTGGAACTCGAGCTGTGTCGCCGGTGCGACTCCGATATGTAAGTATCGACTCCGATTCAGCACACAAAGGCTTCACACGCACTTAGACTATGCTTGAGCTCCTCTTATTGCATTCCACATACTCTAACTAAGATTTACGCAAGATCTCGGCACTTCTAACCCTCTTTCGTCGTAGAGCACACTCAAACCCCAACCTAGCTACAGACTCTTAGCTCAAGAGCAAGGGAAAAAAGAAGAAGAATACCTCTCCAGGTCTCTCCCTTCCCTTATAAGCTACTTGAGCTGAAATATCTTTGATATTTCAGTTTAGACCCTAATTTGCACTCCGGTGTTAAGCGCGAAAACGGTCGCTACGGCGTAACGTGCTACGTTGACACCTTACACAACTCGGACTTAAGCGAAAATGTACGTGTGAACTCATCTAACTATGGTGCAACTTTATGTCAACTAATATTAGATATGAATTTTCAAATCGGTCTCGATTTTCGTGTCGGGCACGTAGATCGAAACAGTTAGTTTCTTGTTCAAAATTTTTGGGTCGTTACATTATTAGACGATACATTGAATGTATCGTCCGAGCCTTCCCATATAAATTGGACGATACGGTACATCGAAAATCTTGATGGGATTCTTGTCTTGAATATTGATGGGATTCTTTATGGGAAATCTATTATTTTATGGACCCAATCATTTAACCCATGAATCAAAATACCGGATTTTCTATACTTATTATTCAGTCTTCTCGACGATACGTAGTGGGGTATCGGTTGATACATTTAATGTATATATCGGTCTGGTACAAAATTAAATTTTTTTTTATTCTGAAGCAATGAATGACCCTTTTGAAGCCACAAACATCCATCACTTAAATTTTATATGAAATTATCGTCTGATACGGACGATATATTGCCCGTATCGAATGATAACTTACCTATTTTTTTTGGTGCCAGATAAATACTGAATTTATCATATTGGGCACCCTTGAAACCGATACGTATCGGTTTCGTCCAAAATTTTGATTCATGCTTTAACCGTCATTTTTATTTTGGATTTTTTAGAATAGCATGCATATGACATAAACAACCCAAATATAATGCACACAAAGATATTCTGATTTGACGCAACACACTAGAAGAAATTCGCATAGAGGGCGAGAGCAAGCGTGGAGATTAGAACCCATAACCTATTGCTTCTACAAGGGAAGAGAATACTAATTGGGCTATCGCTCACCCCTCTGATTATCATTTAGATAAACTTAATTGGGCTATCGCTCACCCCTCTGATTATCATTTAGATAAACTAAAGTGGGGTTTAAATTATCGTACCCCATTTATAGTTTAATGTGTGGATAATACATAGAAAATATCATATATTAAAAAGAAGCAGCCCCAACAATCACACTTTTTGAAAGATATGGAATGTTCTATCCATGCATTCTAATATACCAACTGCTATTACTGCTTTTTAATGGCCGATATAAAAGCTAACCAATCGGACGGTGGCCTTTTGTATAACTTGCCTAGTAAAAAAATAAGTAATCATTTTTCTTTTTCTATTTCTATATGACACTTATAGGCATGATTCTCATATATGTTAAATGATAGATTGCCACCTGAACAATTAGATTTATGAGTGTACGCCTCAATATTAAAATCTAATTTAAATGTACCTTTATTTACTATCTAACATTCTTCCTTTTTTAACTCAAGTTTCATGATCTTACATTGTTGACTCCTTTTTGAATCAGAAGATGGAAATCGATTTTTGTCTCAACCTTCAACACGAGAGACTTTGAGATCATGGGCTATCATCAGAGTGTCAGAATGCATCATTAACCTCCTTATTGTATTTATGGGCATTTTTATCATTTTATGATAGCTTGGCTGTGACCCGCCCGAAAATTTAAAAAAGCAAAATTAAGTTTCAAATTGTAAAATGTGAAACTAGCAAATCCTAAATTGCAAAAATGCCCAAATAAATTGTCGACCTTCTTAGTTGATTATTTCATGCTCGCTCTAATCCTAATGGCAGCAGTAGCAGCAACGATGACGACGATACCTACAATAACAAAACCCATCCTCTACTTCCCTTCTTCATCCCACCAAAACCACCATAACTTCTTCACCTTCAAACCCTCTCCAAAATTCCCTAACTCCCCTTCCAATTTCGACTCTTCAATCTCTATCAAAGCAGCTACATTGCTCAACCAATCTATCTCCCACAAAACTTCAAACCTCAACAGAAAAATTTGTCAATCTTGTGAAGCAGGTAATCTAACAGAAGCCATCAATTTGCTCTCTGAATCTAGTACCATTGATTCCCAACTCGATTCAAGAACCTACAGTCGTGTACTCCAGCTCTGCGCTGATCTTAAATCCCTTAAAGACGGTAAGATAGTGCATTCTTTGATACGTTCTTGGAACGTCGAAATCGACAGCGGTTTGGGTGCCAAATTGGTGTTTATGTATGTTAAATGTGGGGATTTGAGAGAAGGGAGAAGGGTTTTTGATGGGTTTAAGGGGAATAATATTTATATTTGGAATCTTGTTGTTAATGGGTATGCAAAGATTGGGGAGTTTAAAGAGAGTATTGGTTTGTTTAAAGAGATGGTAGAGTTGGGAGTTGGTGTGGATTCTCATACTTTTTCTTGTGTTTTGAAGTGTTTTGGTAGTTTGGGAAGTGTTAAAGGTGCAATTGTTCATGGGTCTCTGTTGAAATTGGGATTTGAGAATTATAATGCAGTTGGGAACTCTCTTATTGCCTTCTACTCAAAAATCAAGAGAATTGATGTTGCACACAAGGTGTTTGATGAAATGTCTGATAGAGATGTTATATCGTGGAATTCAATGATAAGCGGGTTTGTTTCGAATGGGTATACGGGAAAGGGAGTTCGATTGTTTGCAGAAATGTGGTTTTCAGGGATCGATATGGATTTAGCTACAATGGTTAGTGTTTTACCGGCCTGCGCAGAAATGGGCGGTCATTTAGAAGGGAGGGCGCTTCATGGGTATGCGATAAAAGCTGGTTTAGGTGAAGAAATACAACTTAATAGTTGTTTGGTGGACATGTATGCAAAATGTAATGATTTGGATAGCGGAGTGCGGGTATTTGGGAAAATGAAGAAGAGGAGCGTTGTATCGTGGACTTCAATGATATCGGGATATGCTCGAGCTGGGCAGTTTGATAAGGCGATTGGATCATTTCTAGAAATGGAAGTGGAAGGTGTAAAGCCGGATTTGTTTGCACTTACAAGTATCCTGCATGCATGTTCATGTAATGGGTCGCTAGAGCGCGGCAAGGATATCCACGATTATGTAGTGAGGAATGGCTTGGAAACAAATATTCCCATTGCTAATGCACTCATGGACATGTATGCTAAATGTGGAAGTATGGGTGACGCTAGATCAGTTTTTGATCAGATGCTCGTAAGAGACATCATATCATGGAATACCATGATTGGAGGTTACTCGAAGAACTCCCTTCCTAACAAAGCTCTCGTTCTGTTTAGTGAAATGCAACTCGAATTGGAGCCCAATTGTGTGACTATGGCCTGCGTTCTCCCAGCTTGTGCCAGTCTCTCGGCCTTAGATAGAGGCAGAGAGATTCACGGCCATATACATAGAAATAAAATTTTAGCCGATGGGCATGTAGCCAATGCGCTGGTTGACATGTATGCTAAATGCGGTGCACTAGTACTAGCACGTTTTCTCTTTGATCGGATGGGTGTGAGGGATCTGATCTCATGGACCGTGATGATTGCTGGATATGGCATGCATGGGTACGGAAGAGATGCCATTGTAGTTTTCTATGAGATGCGAGATACCGGTATTGAGCCTGATGAGGTTTCTTTTGTTGCTATACTATATGCTTGCAGCCATTCAGGCTTAGTAGATGAAGGGTGGAGACTCTTCAATATCATGAGATATGACTGCAAGATTGAGCCAAAAGTGGAGCATTATGCATGTATGGTTGATCTTCTCGGTCGTGCTGGGCAATTACATAAGGCCTACAAGTTCATTGAGGAGATGCCCATCAAGCCGGATTCGACAGTTTGGGGTGCTTTGCTTTGTGGCTGCAGAACCTACCAAAATGTAAAACTAGCTGAAAAGGTTGCAGAGCATGTTTTTGAATTAGAACCGGAGAACACAGGGTATTACATACTTCTAGCTAATATATATGCTGAGGCGGAAAAATGGGATGCCGTGATGAAGATGCGAGAAAGGATAGGAAGGCGTAGGCTTAAAAAGAACACGGGTTGTAGTTGGATAGAAATCAAGAGCAAAGTTCGGGTCTTTGTTGCTGGGGACAAATCACACCCACAATTCAAACGAATATGGTTATTGTTGGAAAGGGTTCGAACGAGGATGAAAGAAGAAGGGTACACACCGAAGAAGAGGTATGCCTTGCTCAATGTGGATGACATGGCGAAAGAAGAGGCTCTTTGTGGGCACAGCGAGAAGCTGGCCATTTCTTATGGTATCTTGAACTCGCCACGTGGCAAGCCTATACGGGTTGCCAAGAATCTACGAGTCTGCGGTGACTGCCACGAAGTGGCGAAGTTTGTGTCAAAGATGTTTGATAGGGAGATCATTTTAAGAGATACGAATCGCTTTCACCATTTTGAGGACGGACGGTGTTCTTGTAGAGGTTATTGGTAAACCCAAAGTGGAAATAGGAATCAGATCAAGCTAATGGCAAATGAGAGAAATGTGCTCCCGTTGGTAGTTCATCTTTAACAAGTGGTATCAAAGCTTGGTCAATGTCTTCTGCAGCTAACGACGAACTGCAGCAATGCTATTTGGCACAAGAAAGCTACTCCCAAGGTTGCAAGCTCAATTTGAAAGGTGGACAGCTATTTTGGGTTAAGAAGATGTGAAAGCGCACTTCTCTCTTCGAGAACAGTGCGTTCCGAGGTGTGAAGCTGGAGAGAGGGGGTGTCTTAATTGGGTTTTGAATAATATTTTGACTTCATTTCACTCCACTTGTTTACAGGCAGCCTTGGCTTCATTTGTCTTGACTTCATTTGATTGAATTTGCAAACAGTCGACCATAGACGGAAGGAAGCAAGAAGATTTTTAGCTGGTATGGAGCCAGAGTAAATTGCTGACTCGTGATCACCTCATCGCCCGAGGGATAATTATTTTGTCTAGATGCACTCTCTACCTCTCTAACTGTGAAAACCATCTCTTCTTCGAATTTTCCTATACCTTTTGGATTTGGCACTTCATTTTGGCTAGGCTGGGAATTAGAAGGTTTCTTCTCAGGAACCTCATTGCAGAACTCGAGGATTTTCCCATCTCCCAGATAGCTCCATTCAACTCAAAGCCAAAGCATAAATTGCATATGCCATTTTCCACATTTGGAAAGAAAGAAATGCTAGGACCTTCTCGGACGTCAAAACTCAGGAGAAAGCCCTCCTAAGGAACATTACATATAGTGTTCATCTTTGCCATTCGGATAACTAATTTTGGTTATCTTTCTTCTCGCGTGGAGGTTTTGTATTGCTTGTAAATTCACTTTCCATTAATGAATGGGTAGGAAACCCTTACAACCTCTTGGCTTAACGAGCAGAAAAAACTGCAGCAGAAATTGAAAAGATTGGATGAGAAGTAAAATAGGTCATTGCCTCAAGCTGTACTTTTTTTACATCAGTGAAGATGCAATTTCATTAAAAAAAATAAAATAAATCAGGGATCAAAGCCGCCTCAAGCTGTACTTTAGAAGGCTTGAGATCTGACTTCATTGGCTTGTATGGCCGGCTCTATGTGAATGAATCCAGAGAAAAGAGCTTATGGCGGGCACTTCAGTTGCTTCGGAAAACCATCTTTTCTGGCAATTCCTACATGAGAGGAGTGTTATGTGAAGGGTATCCTCTCTATGCAATTTTATTGCAGTTCTTCCCATTGTTTGTTATTGAAGTCTTCATGACTGCGTGTCTTTATTGCAGCAATAGACTGTAATTACTAACTAGTACTAAAATTATCAAAAATAGCATCTTTGCTACACACATTGTGACAAAAAAATACCATTTTTTGAAAAATGTGCGTTGATTACATGCATTATTGGTACAATGTATTAAACCTGTATTTTTGTAAAAAAAAATAAAAAAAGTTTTAAAACGTGCATTTCATGTTTTTTTTTAATTGGTAAGGTTAGATTGCATTAAAAGGAACAAAATTACAACCACAAATCAAGAACGAGCGAGGAGCTCGTCAAGAAGAAAACAAAAAGAACAAACCAAAAAACAAAAAAAAGAGGGTCTCAGCCCTCACCGCCCGACCGAAACTAGCACAGAAGAGGCTACCCAGGACCAGGAACACCAGCTCTCAACCTTTCTCGAACCTCCACATCTTTCCCCAATCCCTTAGTTCTGTGGCATTCTCACTAGCCACTTGATTATGGGACCTGAAATTCCCTTCAAACTGGTTGATATTCCTCTCCTTCCAATTGCCCGAGATAATAACCACCGGAATGTCACATCGCACATGCCTTTTTTTAATTATAATTGGAGCAAATTTTAACAATAACCTCACCGCATGTCTCCTGTATACACTTAATAAGGCTCTCTCCACTACGAAAAATCCCCCAAATCAAAATAGCCACCGGACAATGAATAAACAGATGATCAGCTGAATTGGCATCTGTGCAACACATATTGCACCGATTCGGCAACACCATCCCTCTCCGCAAAAGAAAGTCAACGGTTTTAACCTGATTAAGAAAGGCAAACCAAGCAAATGGAACACTCCTCGGGGGCGCTTTAACCTTCCACACCCCCACCAAGATCTAATAATAATCGGTCTATGCCACAAACAATAATAAGCAGATTTTACTAAGAACTTTCCGTTAGACCGATGCCGCCAAACTCTCCTATCCTCCTCCGAATTGAGGTTCGCTCCCCCATGAATCTCAGCAATCATTGCGTTCAACTAATCCTCTTTAACACTCCTTAAATCACTCCTTAAATCTAGCTCTCATCCCATCGAATCGCCACCCTCCTCAACAATGCACTCGATCACCGTGGCATTCTTCCTTCTACAAAGCGTGTACAATGAAGGATAAAGATCTTTAAGAGGGCTAATGGTGGTCCACTGATGTTCCCATAATCTAATTGTTTGCCCATTGCTTAGAGAAAACTTGATTCCTCTCTGAAAGTCTAGCAATAGATCCACAACACCTCTCCTCCAACCTGAACATCTACGCAAATTTAACACCACTCACTTCCCAACCTCTCCCTCCCAGCTTATATTCGTTCACTATCAAAGTGCCCCGGAAGGAGGTGGAACTATCCCCCACCTTCCACCTTCCACAACCACTTACACAACAACACTTCGTTGAACCTCCTTAAACTCCGCACTAGGCGAGCAGACCGCATCCCACCTGATTATGTGCAGTTTTCTCCTTTCACTACCCGCATTCCACAAGAAGTTACGCATGATCTTCTCCAATGTAGCAACCACTTTAGTCGGACATTTGAACATGGATAAAAAATAAATCGACATACTAGTAAGTATACTCTTAAAAAGGACCAGCCTCCTAGCCATAGATAAAAGCTTGCTTTTCCATACTGCAAGCTTCTTCTTCATCTTGGCCACAATAGGATCCCATAAACTCAGCGAGGGGGTGCCGATACACAACGGCTTCCCCAAATACATGGTCAGAATCGCCCCAACATCACAGCCCAAGTATCTAGCTAATTCCAAAGCCTTATCAAGCTCTAAATGAACCCCCATAAGTTTGGTCTTTGCGATATTTATTCTCTGGCCCATACATGCTTCATAAGCCTGAAGGATCCACTGCAAACTTAACAATTCTTCTTTGTTAGCATTGTAGAAAATGACTGTATCATCGGCAAATTAGAGGTGAGTGATAGGAGTGCCACCTCTAACGATCCGAAACCTTGAAATTTCCCCCAATTCCACTCCTCTCTCTATCAGCTTACTCAAACATTCATTGACTAAATTATATAGGAATGGAGATAGGGGATCTCCTTGCCCGAAAAGTACCCATTAGGAGCATCATTGATCAAAACGAAAAACATAGGTCTCCAGATACACCCACTAATCCATTTACACCATCTCGCCCCGAAACACATGCAAGATAGGATCCTATCTATGTACCCCAACTGACTCGGTCAAACGCCTTTTCCATATCCAACTTAAGGATTACCCCTAGTTTTTTATCAACATATTATAAGTGAAGACATTCGTGAGCTAACACTGCCACATCAGCAATTTGACGACTCTTTAGAAAGGCTCCTTGCGTAGGGCTAATCAATCTATCAATGACGCTTCTAAATCGGTTAACCAACACTGTTGTTATCACTTTATATAGACTACCGATCAAGCTTATTGACTGGAAATCTCCGAGCTCCTCCACCCCTTCCTTTTTGGGAATAAGAGTAATGAAAGAAGCACAAATATCTTTGCATAGCCTTCCCTTCTTGTAAAACTGGGTGAAGACCCTACTCAAATCGCCTTTTATTACATCCCAAAACACTTGAAAAATTTTGAGTGGAAAATCATCCGGCCCCGGTGCTCTGTCGCCCTCTCCCTCGAAAACGGCCCCTTTTATCTCTTCCAACGTAAAAGGCCTCTCCAAACCGACCTTTGCCTCCTCGAATATGCTACCAAAATTCAGACCCGCTGGGAACGGTCTCGAGTAGAACTCCTCAATATATCTATCATGTAAGTGTTCAACAACCGCATCCTTAATCACATTCTTCTCGATCACCATGTTGCTATTAACCTTTAACATCGAAATCCAATTGCCTCTGTTTATGATATTAGCTAGCTCATGAAAGAACCTAGTGTTACGATCCCCCTCTTTAACCCATCTCTTTTTGGATCTTTACCGCCAGAACACTTCTTCTAGAACCTTACGGTTTAGGTCTTCTTTCAACTCATTTCTAGTCACCCTATCCTCTTCCGATAAGACCCCCTCCATTTGCTCTTTCAAATTGAAATCAACAATCTTATTCAACAAATCCTTCTTGAGGAAGATCACATTACCATACTAATCTTTGTTCCTCACGCAAAATAAGCATATTGTGCCCAATTTTTCCCCTTTTCTCAAATTTTTTCATTTTTTTCCCGAGTTATATGTTTTACAAGTTTTTTAGCTTTAGATTTTTTCCGCCTTTTTTTTTTGCCTTTTTTTTTTTATTGACTTTTTCACTTGCCGTATTAAACTTGTATCCGTACTTTATCACTTTGGCTACACATATATGAGCGCCTTTACCACACAGCAATACCTCCCCATATTATGCGTATTATATGTGTACCCTCCCCCACATTATACTTAATTTGTGTACCCTCTCTTACATTCTCCGGATATACATGACTTGGCCTATTATTGAGCATAGAAAGAAGAAGATTTTGCGATTATTGTTGTTATAAATGTTGGAATGTGGCCATGAATGCCATCCAATGGTTATGACAATATAACTACTTGGTGATTAATGAAATACAATAATGATGAGAACCGTTACACATATTATGATTAAGAGGGTGATTAAGGCCTCTTAATGGAAAATCCATCAGTTACATTGTTAGCTTATATAAGCAATGTTTAGCACATGAAAAAGTGTGCTTGGATACATGGGATATGCCTTAGACCGATCGGACGAGCTGCAATAAGTGACCACTAGTCTAGTGACACCGTCACCCTCTTGATCACGGCATGTGGCACGGATTTCTCAATCCTTCACGGATTTCTCAATCGTTCACTGGTATTATAGCTTAGGTTATATCGTTACCATGCCATGATCGACACCGTTCGTTGCTAATCATTATTGATACCATCACCATTGATCGGATAATATATGGTGGTATCCTGATTATCCGATTATCGATCAGATCATTGATCACAAGTATCGCCTGATCGAAGGTGACACTGCTACGCTATCCAATCAACGATCAAAAGCTATCTCGACGTTAGATCTACAAACAAAAGGCTTCAACACATAAATCGATAAACTTGAAGCAAGAATGGTATATTTTTCACACCTTAATCCTACAATTTTTTTTATAGTAGATATATAATGAAATATCTAGAATAGCGGGGGCATACCAACATTAGATGATTGATTTATCATATGGTATTTGATTTTATTTTTGGGAACATCCAAATAAATTTATACAATCGAGTATTAGACATATTCATGACGGGAAAATTCGCTTTGCGTGTAAAACATCAGGACATATGAGATTTAATATGACATGGTTAATATGACGGGTAAAGAGCCTCATTGCCTGCATATTTATTTCTCGTTATAATCGTTTGTATTTTCTTGATAGGTTAATCCAATTATTAAACCAAATGTCTTATGATAGCATATATTTTGGCCTTCATGGCCAAGTGGGAGATGTTGGAATGTAGTCATGAATGTCATCCAACGGTTGTGACAACATAACTAATTAGTGATTAATGAAATACAATAATGATGAGAACCGTTACACATATTGTGATTAAGACGGCGATTAAGGCCTCTTAATGAAAAATCCATCGATTATGTACATTACTAGCTTATATAAGTAATGTTTAGCACGGGAAAAAAGTGTGCTTGGATACATGGGATATGCCTTAGACTGATTGGACGAGCGCCAATAAGCAGCCACTAGTCTAGCGACACTGTCGCCCTCTTGATCGCGGCATGTGGCACGGATTTCTCAATCCTTCATGGATTTCTCAATTGTTCACTGGTATCAGAGTTTAGGTTACATCGTTACCATGCCATGATCGACACCGTTCGTTGCCAATCGTTACCAATACCATCACCATTGATCGGATAATATATGGTGGTATCATGATTGTCCGATCATTGCCGATCAGATCATTAATCACAAGTATCGCCTGATCGAAGGTGACACTGTCACGGCCACGCTATCCAATCAACGATCAAAATCAATCTCGATGTTAGATCTACAAATAAAAGGCTCCAACATATAAATCGGTAAACTTGAAGCAAGAACGATATATTTTTCAAACCTTAATCCCACAATTTTTTTTATAGTAGACATATAATGAAATATCTAGAATAGTGGGGGCATACCAACACTAGATGATTGGTTTATCATATGGTATTTGATTTAATTTTTGGGAACGTCCAAAGAGACTTATACAATTAAGTATTAGACATGTTCATGACGGGAAAATCCCATTTGCATGTAAAACATCAGGACATTTGAGATTTAATATGGCTTGGTTAATATGACGGGTAAATAACCTCATAGCCTGCATATTTATTTCTCGTTATAATCGCTTGCATTTTCTTGATGGGTTAATCTAATTATTAAACCAAATGTCTTATGATAGCATATATTTTGGCTTTCATGGTCAAGTGAGAGATGTTGGAATGTGGCCATAAATGTCACATAACGGTTATGACAACATAACTAATTGGTGATTAATGAAATACAATAATGATGAGAACCGTTACACATATTGTGATTAAGAGGGTGATTAAGGTCTCTTAATGGAAAATCCATCAATTACATATATTGTTAGCTTGTATAAGCAATGTTTAGCACAGGAAAAAAGTGTGCTTAGATACATGGGATATGCCTTAGACCGATTGGACGAGCCGCGATAAGCGACCACTAGTCTAGCGACACCGTCGCCCTCTTGATCGCAGAATACGGCACAGATTTCTCAATCCTTCAATAAAAACAAGAAAGCCTTAATTTTCTTAAGTGAAGAAGAGGAAACCCAAATCTTCCAATCTATAAAAAAAATTGAAATATCTCATGTGCTCATCCTCTTCCTCGTTACAGATCTTTATGAGTTACTAGTGCACACAGAAGTGTGGTATCCCAACAAAGGAATAGCTTAAGGGCATTTATAAGAGAGATTTTTCTTCATTGTTCACTGCAAAACAGATTTAGACTTTGATAAGGGTCAGGGTTGGTTGAATATAAATAGTATTTCTATATCCATTGCATTATTTAGGTGGCTCCCACTACCTTGAAGAAGCATCTCTCACAACATTACAATTATGGCTCCTAGTAAAGCTCCTAGTAAAATGCGCCATTCTCAAATGATTCTGGCCATGTTTAGTTAGGGTTCATATGGTTCAAACCTTTGGAAGGCCCATGTCAAATGATTCATAACACGGTCAGTTAGGGTACATATGGTTTAAACCATGGATCAAGCCCAAGTTAGGGTCATATATTTCAAACCTTGGGTCAAGCCTAGGTCGCATGGTTCAGACCATCATCAAGTTAGGGTTATAGGAGTCAAACCTTGGGTCTATCCCGGTCAAATAGTTTGGAGCACGGTCAAATATATGATTTGGACCTTGGGTCAAGCCCAAGTCAGATGGTTACCATGGTTAAGTTAGGTTACTATGGTCCAAACATTTGGTCAAGCCTAGGTCAAATGGTTCAAACCATGGTCAGTTTGGTCAGTCTAGACCCCCTTAGGGTTAGACACATTTGAGATTATGGTTAATCTAGTTCAATCAGAGTCACCCTATTACAAACCAGTCATAGTTGCATAGGTGGAACCCTAGTTCCTTATTTATAAATTTACTCAACCCATGATTAAGGCTTGAACCTTTTGATTAGAAAGGGGGGTCAAAGGTTCAAATCACAGGAGGAACCCAATGTAGGATTGAGCTAACCTAGACAGTGTGAGTCATCCCTCATAGTCGAAGGCAGCTCGTAGAGAGATCTATGTACCTTCTATTAAAGGGATTATCCCTAGTGAAATGGGCACCCGACTATTAAGTAGACCATCTAAGCTTAAGGTTTGCAAGGGACCCAAGGGGTAGGATAGCCTAGACTTGGAATAGGGACTACCTTGTGAAAAAGGTTGAGAGAAGCTCGAATTCGAATTTCTCCACAGGGTCTTAAAAAAGTGAACTCTAAAAGAGTAAGTGAAGGATTGTCTATAGGCTTGGGGTTATGGGAGTAATTGAGGAGTCTCTCAGACATCGCAATTGGAGAAGTAGAAGCTATCTCATTAGTTGTTCCTGCGGCTTGAGAAAAAGGAAACTTTTATCCTCATTAAATTCATTTATTTTTCATCATTTGAGATGAGTTGATGTTTACATTATTTGAAGCTTGTCTGAGACTCGAGGTTAAACTAGATTATGAATTACTTTCAATGCATGAATTAAAAAGATGACAGGTTTATTTCCTTTTTATCATTTAAAAAGACAGCCCCAAAACCTCACTTCTCCTCTGCTCTAGAGTCTAGAGTCAATAATATCATACATGCATTCATAAAAAAAATATAAAATAATATCATACATGCCAACCAACAATCATTTTTCAAAAAATAGAAACCAAAAAAAGGTACAAAGAAAAGTGATTTCATCCCCAAAGAATGTCAAAACCAGCTTTAATACTGCTGAATCAATCTAAACTTCAAAACCCACCTCCATTTTCACTTGTTTTTGCTTTAAAAAATCAACCTCCATCTCTTTCTCATCTGCACCACTTTGATATAAGAACAAGGAATATGATCAGAAAGACTAAACAAGCAAGCCCAATTGCCACTGCAAGAACAATCTTACTAGGTCCATGGTGGTGATCATCCCTGTGTCTCGATTCACCCACATTGTCGTCATCGTTGTCGTCGCTGCTATCGTCACCGCCCGATGATGAATCCGACGATCGATCGGGTGGCGGCGACACCGGATACCCATCCCTATCACATGGAGCTATACCAAGCTTGAGCTTTGAAGAAACAATTGAGTGGTTGTAACATAAATTACTGTTCCCACCCACCTTAAAAACAGCCAATCTCTTAATGAAGGAGCCATTAAATGGCATAACACCATGGAAATTATTGTTCTCAAGATTCAGATGCTTCAAATTCTTCATCTCTGCGAAGAATTTAGGAACAGTTCCATTGAACTGGTTCGAACTCAGATCGAGGTGAACCAGAGAGGGTATGTCGAACAGCGAATCGGGTACCGGACCGGACATCGAATTGGAAGCAAATGACACGTTGCGGAGAGATAAGAGGTCCCCAATCGACGAGGGGATCAAACCCGTTAGCCCATTCGAACCCAAATTCAAAAATTCGAGGCCTAAAAGACGGGTCACTGAATTGGGCACCTGTCCTCTGAGTTCATTACCAGATAGATCGATCGAACGAATGTTCGAGTGGAATCTTTTTGGTAGGTATCCGGTGAGATTTGTTCGGGAGATCCTTATAGTCCTTAGCTTCTTCATACTACCAAGAATGATCGAGGGCCCGCTCGCATTAACTCCGGTGTCGGAGACCGTAAGATCAGTTACATTTTGCAGTCTGCTGAGCCAGACACCAGTCAGTTTCCTAAGACTGTTAATGCAGGTGAAGGAATCGAGGTTTCCGGCGAGATCGGAGGGGAATCGGACGATCGGGATCGGGCAGTTGATGAAGGAGAGATCATGCAATGTGAATAGAGATTTCAAGGCGGTAGGCGACATTCGGGTGTCGTCGGAGCAGTTAATGAGGTGTAGAGAGACGAGGTGGCGAAAGGGCGTAGCGGAGTCACAGAGGGTGGCATTTTTAGGGGAGGGTTGAGAGCAGGGGTCTTTGAGGGTGGGGATGTCGAGGGATTGGAGGGCTGTGATTTGTTTGGGATCTAGAGTGGATGTTGGGGTTGGAGAGGAAGGGGTTGGCTTTGAAGGAGAGGAGGGAGTGGGCTTGGAAGGTGAAGGGGTTGGGTTTGAAGGAGAGGGGGGAGTGGGCTTCGAAGGTGGAGGGGTTGGGGATATGGTAGGAGGTGGAGTGATGGAGGTAATGGTGAGGGTGTAGGATAAAAGAAGGGGGAGTATGATAAGAGAAAATGTGGATTTGGGTTCCATTAGAGAGAGAGAGAGAGAGAGAGAGAGAGAGAGAGAGAGAGACCTAAAAAAAATTTGAGTCAGTGCCAAAAGGGCTATTCCATTGAGGGAGAGGAAGAAAAAGGGCAAGGGAGAAGAACATGAAAAGAGGGTACAGAAGAAAAAGAAAGAGAGAATAAGATGAAAGTGTCCCAGGAGAAGAACAAGGGAAATGGTAGGATGGTAGGGAAGGAGTGCTCATACAGGAGAATAAGAGAGAGAGGCTTTTGATGGTTTTCTACTTTACTTTTTTCCGTTTTTGTGATTAAGAGTACGGGGAGGATCAGTGTCCAAGATTAGAGTTTCTTGAAGTAAGTTGGTATGAGCTGTTGCTAGAAATCTTACATGATGGCTCTCTCTCTCTCTCTCTCTCTCTCTCTCTCTCTCTCTCTCTCCATTCTGCAATCATAATGCCCCCACCTCTCCATCTCTCTACCCACAACTGGTAACATGTGCCTTGGGATCTAATTTTCTAATTGGATGTAACATCTATGGCACCTTCAAAGTTCTAACACTAAAAAAATCCAACCGCCGTCTGATCTATTGGCTAATCTTGGACAGTTGTGAGCGTTAACTGCAATTGTCCACAAAAAAATTTATTAGGAGATGTTAAGGACACCACTCCAAAGTCCAAAAACTTATTAAGTTGGCGGGTCAGATCATTTTAATCTGAATTAAGATCATTTTAATCTTAAATTCAGTGGTGGATGGAGACATGAGCAACCACCATGTTCAATGTTTGCAAAACTACAATTCTCAAAATTTGAAGTTCCAACTACAGAAGTATCCTTTATTTCACTTTAATCCTTCAAGTATACTAACCACCCGTTTTGAAACCTTGGATACAAAGAAGCTTTGACTTTTACGACTTCCACTGTCTTTGGATTGAATACTACAAACATAAGGCTCAACCAGGAGGGTTGTCAAGGGCCGGGTGGTTTTGTTACGCATATACTAAATTTGGCAATTTTTTTCGAAAAATTATTCCTTTCATTAATGCGATTGAAAAAAAAATCTGAATTTCGAATGAATTAAAAAGAATGCAATTTTTTGTTTTTAAACACAATTCTTTTGCAATAAATTCGATAATAAGGACTGAGTTAAAGAGTTCAATAAATAGGTCCAATTGTCCCTCAATTTCTTTTCTTTCCCGATTTAACCATTGTTTCCCTTTTTTTGGTTCTCCTGATTTCTGACTTGGTCACTATGGTTACACAGCCCCACCAACTAAGCCTTTATCCAAGAAGTTCGACACATAAATTGGACCACCTTGTAGGACATGAAGCATCTGACCCCTTTCGGGTTGAAGAAGAAGGAAGTCCCATCACGTAGGGAAAAAAATTATTCAAATCAAGCTGACCAAATTCAAAAGCCTGTATATGTCATGCAGTCATACAGACGTGTGGACTGTTTTGATGTACATAATAGATAAACACTTATTATAAACGAGCTCATATTTTATAAATAATATAAGGGACTTAAGTAAGTTTAGGAGATCTTGAACCGAGTTGAGTTAGGCACACTCCAATTGCGGGTGTTGCTTCATCCCCTTAAAATTTGGGCCAACCTGACTGATTGACACCCCTAGACATAGGGGTTAAGCTGGATTCACGAAACCTTAACTCGAACCCAATCAATTCATTAAAATGGTCGAAATTTTCAGATAGACCCAACCACATCAGTTGGGAATTTAAGTCCCAAACCCGACCAATGGTAAGTAGAGGTGGAAAATAAAATAAAATAAAATAATAGAAAACTAACAAAATCAAATAAAAAAATATAGGCCTGAGCCCAACCGAAACCGATACTGACTTGGATTGATTTGGGCACCGGAAACCGAAAACTTGTTGGGTAGGGAGAGGAAACCGAAGCTAAAACCCCCCAAAAAAATGAACCAAACCCTTTTTAATAAAAAGCGACACTCACCCCGAGATCTTAATACCCAGGCCCAACCCGCCCTAGGCTGGTTATTTTATTTTATTTTTTAAAATCTCTCTTAAAAAAAAAAAAAAAAAAAACTCTCTCTTCCTCTCTTCCAAGAAAATATAGAAATTTTTTTTCAGATAAACAGAATACTGAACCGAAACCAAATTTTCTCAGTTTAGTTTGGTACGATTCAGGGGGCAGAAAGGTTTCGTTAACCGAAACAGAAAATTTTCGGTTCGGTTTCTGTTTTAGGTGAAGTGATGTCAAAAACGAAATTTCGGTTTCTGATCGCCTAACCGACCTTCCACCCTAGAAGTGGGTGCGGTCGCTTGACCCATCGATTAGATCCGATGGGCTGGCTAGCTACACGTGTTTGAAAAATGTAGCTTTGCATCTATAGGAAGATAAGATTGTAATATATTATAAATCTAGGGGTAACGTTTCCTGCAATAATTACTTCTATAATGATGACGTCTAAAATCTCTTTATATTTTGCTTCGGAACATGGTTTCCAGCTCTTTTCGGTTTACCTTTTTTGCTTTTTTTTAAGCGGCCGTTGCGTTATAAATTTAAATCTCTTTATCTGTGCCCCCCACACACAGAGACCTGGGTGTCAGAGGCTCGGATACTATTTTATTACACAACAGTTTATTACCATTTTCCACAGCCGTCCAAAAATTAGATAAAAAAAAAATATTATTGGTCGGACGGTTGGATATGTTAGTCGGTCTGAGATTTCAGAACCTCAAAAATTGCGCACACAGATTGGTTGCACGTGATCGACGCTGCAACGGTTTTATCTAAATAATGTTCAATCATGATGGATGAGTTAAGAGTATCAACGTCAGTGTTACGCTATCCATGGAATCCAACACTAAAAAATCTTTGAGTTCGAGATTAGCTTGGGGAGTTGGGACTGGGACCTTCTTACGATAGTGACAAATTTTCTCCTAAATTTACCGGAAGAGGAGTCGGGCCGAACTTTTGGCGAGGTTTCCCTTATTTCTCCGAAATCACTTAATCACTGAAATTTTATTAATTTTAGTGAAATTAATAAAAGAATTTAATTTTTATTATTTTTTAAATAATAAATAAATTTTTGATAAAGTTTAAATATAATTTATATTTAATATTTTTGGTACTTCCTGAAATTTTTTCAAAACTTTTCAAAATTTTTTTAAAATTTATTCAAAATGACCTCCTCCCGAAATGTTGCTGAAAATAAAATTTGTCACTAAACTTCTTGCCGCCAAAATTTTTTACCAGGTTGAGGCTCAAATATATGAGCAAGTGATCGGGCCAATCTAAGAGACACTTTGGAGTTTGGCTTTGGATGCTTGACAAGTTGGCCTCACCTGACCTGACCTGCTCCTCACCTCAATAATCTCATAACTACATAATTAAGATTATTAGGTAGGATGAGTTTTAAAATTATGGGATTTTTGCATTTACCGCCTAAGACATGTTAAGATGTGTGGTAGTTACACTACGCTCTTCAGGTTTCCCTTATTTACAAAGGGGTCTTTATTTTTGTGTTTCTTTTATTTATTACCCCTAAAATAATGAATAAGTCATTGACTATTAAAATATTAAACTTTGATGGCTTTGAGTGAGATGATAGAGATCATTTTTCACCAATAACATTCTATCGAATGAATCTTAAGATTAGGAGGCTACCATCAAGCTATGAGATTTTGGTTCTACTTGGCAGATAATACAAAAAGTGATCATGATCATGAGTGTACATCAAACATAATTCTTAGAACACTTTTCAATATGTGTATCATGTAAATCAAAATCTTACAATCTGATGGTAGACTCATAAGCTAAAGATTCATTAGGCAAAAAATTATGATGAAAAATGACCTCCATCATCTGATTCCACACAGTCAAAGTTTAGTTTTATAATAGTCAGCGATTGATTTGTCACATTAAAGGGCAAAATGCAAAGGAAACACAAAATAGGAGCCATGGTGTAAATAGGTGAAACCTGATGGGCAGAGTGTAAATACCACATCTTCCAGAGTAAATACAAAAATCCCTAAACTTATTAATTACATAAAATGTAAAGTTTAAATCAAAACTTTTAATGAATCCATGGGCAAAGATTAATTCAACAATTTGCTTGCTATGTTGAATTCGATTCTTTGCTGGTTGAGTGAGCAAATTAAGTAATATAGAAACCGTGTCATTTAAACTCCAAAATTGTGTTTAAATGATTTTAAACCATCACTAATTTTAGATGTAGGTGATATGCACTATCAAAGTAATAGATCAGACCGGACTCAGACATGCCCTAAAGTGGCGTTTTAGGGAGATTTAAATCATATGATTCACAAAATTTCAGCCGAAATGTTTCGAGTTCAGGTACGGCCAAAACTAAACCAAAATCCAAAATTTCGATCCATTTTATATGGGGTCCAAAATTTCGAATGTCCAAAACCGAAATTCATCCCGAAATATTGATTCTTGTGGGTATGTTCTAACTATAGATTGGCACTTTACAATTTAGATTGGCCACATATCTATTTCCTCATGCCATAATGATAAATCCCTGAGATAAAAGTATAATGTTAATGGTGTAAGATCATCATGTAATTTGCATTGTAAGCACTAATAATAAGTGTCATATTTAATTTAGTTTGTTTAGATGGCTGACCAATGGGCCCGACCCACTGACCCAGCCCAAAAATATTGAATTCTTAACCCGACCCGCCCAACCTATCAAACCAAAGACTCCAAAACCTGAAGACCTGACCCAAACCGTTGGGCAGTTGGGTTGATCTGGATCGGGTCGGGCCTCAAAGGGGCCGGGCAAAGAGATAAACTGCTCTGTGCTGCGCGACGCATAGAATCAACACTTTACGAGAAAGATAAACCAGTAATCGTATTTTCTCTACAATTAAAATATCCATTTTATCAAATAAGTAAAATCTGTCTTTCTCTCACTCTATCTCTCTCTTTCATCTCTAATAAATCGATTAGAACAACTACGTTATAACGAGCAACAACTATGGTATAACGAGCTTCTTCCCAGCGTAAATCGTGTCCCCAGTAAGCCCATTTGCTTCTTTAATAGCATCGATCGAAACCTAAATCACCCATCAAACAAAAATACACAAATTATCTACGTATATCTCGCACTCAGATCTATAGAAATAAACAATAAATAAATAAAAACCTTACCCCATATTTTCTAGAGAAGCCCCAAAGTGTATCTCCCTTTACAATCTCTACGGTCAGAGGAGATGGGCTGTCTTCTCCCTTGTGGCTCATGGGCTTCTAAATAAACGGAAATAAATAAAAATAAATAATGGGAAAAATGATGTAGAGGCGGAGAGATTAGGGTTCTAATTAAATGGGTATTTTGTTTTTAATTTTTATTTTATTTTTTGTTACCTTGGATTCTTGGAAAAGTGGTTCATGTGCCGTTTTTGGTGGTGGTTGGTGCTCTTTGTTGTTGGGAGTTAAGGCTTTGAAGATGCTCATGGCGATGCCGGAAAGCACGAAAATTCCGGCCGTTTTAGCGACGCCGGCGTCGTTACTGCCGCCGTCGCCGTCGCCGTCGCAATCGTCGGTTCCGGTGGATTTCGGGGCTGACATCGAATCGGGGTCTTCGTTTGGGGAAAATGAAAAGAGGAGACGACGAAGAAAACGACGGATGATTTTTTATCTTTAATTTTTGGCTCTGCAGCTACTGCTTCGGCTTTAGGTTTAGGGTTTTGGCCGTCTGGTGAGTTTTAGGTTCGGTGTTCCGAGCCTGGGAGACGTAGCCTTATTTTTTGTGCTTGTTTTAGTTAGCACTCGCCACCTGGCAATTTGGTATACGAAGTGGTGTTATTGGGTCTCTTTTCATCCAAAACCGATACCCAAAGTGATAACTATCGGTTTTTTTTTTCTTCTTTTTTCCTTTTTTTAAGATAAATTATTGGTTTCTTTTAACCGATTTTCGATTTCTAAACATCAATTTTTTAACTTTTTTTAATTTGTAATATATAACTTTTTTTATTTGTAATATTTATCTAGAAGTTTTAATCCATTTTAATAAAATTAATCTAATATAGTGACATACAGTGAGAGGGATATTTAGCCCTTGTTGAGGTTTCTTGGCTTTTCTTAGAAAAATTTTGAATCTTAATAACTCAGAATCTTGTTGATTCTTAGCAGACTCTAATTCTTGTCTTTTCCAATAATTATTCTTACGTTATCATAATTTTTAACTTTTTTCAGAGAAGTTAATTTGTCATTCGTTCTTAAGTTTTTCTCCAAAAAGCTCAGAATCGAATGAATGTGTAGTTGTGCTGCCATCATACGAATGTTAATCATCGGACTATTTGTAGTACTCGACTAAAAAATTTTGGACGACCAATCCATGCGAGATTGGAGTTATGTGACGGATTTTTTTTTTAATATAATTTCTTGACACTATTTTTATAACACCAAAAATGTTATATATATAGATATATATATATATATATATATATATATATATATATATATATATATATATATATATATATATATATATATATCAAATACAAATTAGAAACTCATAAAAGTGTCCGAGCCGATATCATTAATGGAAAATGATGAGGTTCACTTAACCCAAATACATTCAATCTCGGGTTAATCGAAAAGTCAAAATAAAAAAATACAAACTCAAAAAGGAACTAGGAAAAGTGACATATAACATCAAAGATGGCTATAAGGATGCATTGTCGACATCCTCATCCTCCAAAGAATATGAGGCAGTTATCATCTGTCTGGGAGAACCATTATGATCGTCCCAACTATCGTCGCAAATATGTTGTACTGAAGGCTCCTAATCGGGGTTCAACTCATCCTCGGACTCTATCATACACTTCAGAACTTCCTAGCCGAGAAATAATCACATAAATAATTATTTTATTTTTTAAAGCAGAAACCTACAACAACTTTATCTTGATTAAGACGTGAAATTTCATACTGCTCAGCCACATTTTCTGAAGTGATACCCATAAGAATTAAGCAATCTTTAGCATATTGGTTTGACTGGTTTTGAACCTGCCTAGAAAAAGCAAGTTAAGCAAACAGGTAAAGCTGATTTTAAAATAGACTTATATACTAATGATCAAAGATTAAAAAAAACTATACACATACATCATTAAGTATTCAAGAAATTTTGGCTAGATTGAAAAATTAGCAGAGCTTTGAAAATAACACAGTTCTCATAAATGGTTAGCCATACCTAAGGGTTGAAAGTATGTTTATGAGCCCCATGATCGAGGGACATAGATTCAACCCCTGCTCCTATGCCTACAATTTAGGAAAAATAAACTAGTGAAACAGAAGAAAACCCACACATAACCAAAATCATAAAACTCTGTCCCTTGAAAATTCAACTTAAAACCGAGGGAAATTTACCTGACAGGCCCTGTCAGATACGTCTTTTACGTCAGAAGCCCTATAGTTTCACTTTTACCCAGACAAACCCACTGCGCGCCGAGCTGAGGCACGCCTGTAGGAAATACCCAAACTACCCCCACAGTAATAAATAGCCGCCCTCTTTTCAAATCATTTACTGTTTTCAATTTACTTTTTCGTTCGAAGTCGGTGGAGAGTCGTTGACGCTTCGTGGACGATCGCGTTCAAAACTACAACCTTCAAGCTACCAAATCTGTAAGTTAGAATTAAAAGTAGCTTCCATCGTTATAGATTTTTTATTTCTCCTCTCTTTGTTGCATATTTTGACATAATTTTTTTAGGTTTTCCCATATGTAATCGATATCGATCTTCTATGTAATCGATATCGATCCTATATGTAATCGTTACCGATTACATATTTAGTCGCTATCGATTACATCGAAGATCGTTATCGATTACATTTAGAGTCGATAACGATTATATATGTAGTCGTAATCGACTATATAAACTGTGGATGACGAATCTATAACAAATCGATATCGACTCTCTATGAATATAATTAATACCCATCATTTGAAATAATTTCCCTATAGTTATTACCCTCGATGTCATAATAAATCATACGAGATTTTATATTTATCTCAGCCGACGTTCAATTTATTGCCAACTACCCTTTTGTAAAACCATTATGACAAGTTAGGTTGGAAGAATGAGAAAATTTAATACAACGATTCGTATTCCACAATCTAGGAGCTTTAAATACAGGTTTAGTTCGTCCTTAGCAAACCACCTATCATCCCTACCAGCCCATATTTTTTCCAATGTCTGACGACGAAGAAAAAACCTTCTATAACCCAATCAAGTTCGAGCAGATGGAGGACACCACCACCACCGTAACTGATCCTCTGCAGCCTCTGGGGACGAGTACGATGAAGTAATGGAGATTTTGGCGAAGGAAGAAAAGAAGAAGAGGAAGGAAGAAAAGAAGAAGAGGAAGGAAGAAAAGAAGAAGAAGAATGAAGAAAAGAAAAAGAAACTTAAGACGGAACCACCCGCCTCTCCACCCCATCCACCACCTGCTCTTCATCCTTCTTCCTAAATTTTCTTTTCTTTTTTAATTATAAGTGAAAAAATTTGAATGTAATTGAAATATTTTGTAAGTAAATGAAACTTTTTGATGCAATGGCGACTTCATGAAATCTTTTGAGTCCGTAAATTAAATATTTTCTATATAAATAAGGGAAATTTACCTGACAGGTAAATTAAATATTTTGAGATCAATGTAGACTTATATTGAATTGATGGCGATTTCATAAGTAATCGAGATCGATTACATTGAGAGTCGGTATCGATTACATATAGGGTCGATATCGATTATATATGTAATCGATGTAGGTAAAGAAGAAGGAAGAAAAGAAATAGAACAAAAGAAAGAAAAAGAAACTTAAGAGTCAGTAAATTAAGTAATTTCTATATAGATAAACATTTTGAGGTCATTGCGAATTTATATTGAGTCGTTGGCGATTTCATAAGTAATCGATATCGATTACATATAGAGTCGTTATCGTAATCGATACAGGTTTTATATATACATTTCATCAACATTTTTAACTATCCTTGTTAGTATGGTGCTCATCTTTCTTTTTATTACAGTTCATTTCAAAAGGTCATCAAGATGGTTGTACGAGTCGCTGCCAAGTGTTCGCCAAAGGTTGCTTTCAATTTCTACGAAAATGCTACCCCATCGAGAAGAAGTTATGAGAGATTCAGCATATTTCAAATGTCAAGGGTGTGGGATTTCTTTCCGATGTGGTGGATACGATGTCGACATTTTGGGTTGATAAAACCACTTCGAATTGGGAAGACTGATGTCTATCTTCTAAGATAGACATTGCATTGATCTGGGCCTTGCAGTAGTTGGCCCAGAAAAAGTATACCCCATCCAAACCATCAGAACAAACCATTAGATACAAATACTTTCGTGAACGCCTCCCGAAAAATTTTTCCGGTCTCATATAGATGCTGCAATTTGGAGAGCGGAAAGTGATGAGGACTTCTTAAAGTTGTCCCTTCTGTTTGTGTTGTGCATATTTCTCTTCCCCGGGTCCCACCATCAGATTTCGGAAGACCACATCGACCTCATCGATGATGTGGAGACCTTTAACCGAACTCCGTGTCGCACGCCTACCGTGACTTGATCGAGTATATAATAAAGGGCGCGGCGAATAGAAAAACCGCCGAGATGGATAAAGCCCTGAAGACGTACAACACATATGGATGCATATGTGTACTTCTATGGTGGGCTTATGAGATCCTGCCCGATATATCGCCATCCCAGCTAGGCCTCAAGGACCCTTTCCCACGGCTGCTGAAATGGTCGGACAGGGCGCAGTCCAGGATCAAAAGTTACACTCGCGGGCATATGTTAGACAGCAAGGTGTAAGGTCTATTGCCTATTAAAAAAAAAAAGCAACTTACCGATTCATTCTAGAATCGATAACGATTCATTACAGAATCGCTATCGATTCATTTACGAATCGATAACGATTCCTTAACAATCGATAGCGATTCCGTACAGAGTCGATAACGATTTAATAAGTAGTCGATAACGATTTAATAAGTAGTCGATAACGATTCATTACCTAATCGATAGCGATTTTTTAACGAATCGATAACGATTTATTAAATAGTCGGTACCGATTCTTTACATGATCGAGAGTGATTTATTATATATATAACGATCATTTTATTCTGTTGTTTCATTTTCTTTCAAAAGGTTCGCGCTCCCCTCATGCCTCAGGGCTTTGAATTAGAGATACCCGTGTTAAGAGAATATCTACGGGTTCAAAAGGAGGTTGGAGGGAAGAGGAAAGAACCGGTCAAGAAAGCTGTGGAAGAGATTCGGTCGAAGAAGAAAAGAAATTACATTCCGGTCGAGAATATTAGAGAGGGAGAGGAAGAATGAGATGATGCATCGACGTCTGAAGAAGAACCCCTCTCGAAAAAGGGCCTCGTGCATGTGGGAGAGGGTCGGCCAAGAACTAAGGGGGCCGCCAAGGAGAGCCTGGCAGCGAAAGATAGCCCAGCTGAACCGTCCACCTCCAATGATTCTTTGTTGAGGAGGGTCGATCATTTGACGCTGGATAACTTGAAGCTCACCCAAAGAGTGAGCGATTTGGAGGGAGAGAATAAGGCCCTGGCTAAACTTTACGCTTCTTTAGAGAAACTATGCAACTCCTTCAATGAGAGGTTGAATTCAAGGGATGCGGAGTGGCAGAAGTTAAATCACTACAATTATTTAGTCAGAAAAGGCCAGACTGATATAAAAGAACTCCTTGAAAATTTATTGGAGGTGAGACCTAAGGTATGTGTTGAAATCTAGTTTTAGATGTTCAATTTTGTTAACATAAATCGATATCGATTATATATAGAGTCGATACCGATCATATATACAATCGTTATCGATTATATATGCAATCGATATCGATTCTATTTACAATCGATCACGACTATATATATAATCGATAACGATCATATATAAAATCGATAGAGACTACATATATAACCGATAACGATCATATATAAAATCGATAGCGACTATAAGTACAGTCGATAACGATTATATTTAAAATCGATTTGGACTTTTTAAAATGTGGACTAAAAATTAATTCTTATTTTGCATCATTATTACGATGTGTGATGTGGCTACGGAGGAGCTGATATCGAAGGTGTGCGACAGCCTTGATGAGGAACCATCGCCTCCTGCGCATCGTGTTCCTCCTCCTCCTCCTGATGAGGTGAAGGCTGACAAGCGACCGAGACCCAAATGATAAGGGTCTTCTTTGGTGAAGAGGAAACCTCCAATTTCCACCAACAAGTCGAAGCTTCGCTTAAGACCTAGGCAAGTGAAAGTCAAAAGTAATTGCCATCAAACCTAAGGCCCAAATAAGGGTAGCAAAAGAAGCCTACGCGAAGGCCGAAGGACAATCACGAGCTCGACGGTCGCATCATTCTACCGTCCTGGGTCTACGGATGAAGATGCTCCTGCTGAGCTAACAGCGGAGCAAAAATATATGCTAGACATATGGAACAAGCCTCTGAAGGAGGACGAGTAAGTAGAATTACCCTGAATACTTAACTTTATTATTATATATTTATCGTGAAGATTAGTTAAGTTGGCCATTTTTTATGCAGAGAATATGTTAGCACTGTCGGCAAGTATAAGCTGGTGGTGCAATCCTTCAGATGTCTGGCAGAAACTCAGTACCTGGATAACTTTGTAAGTTTAACATACTATAGGCAAAATCGTTATCGATAGCTTATGTAATCGTTATCGATGGCTTATGTAATCGTTATCGATGGCTTATGGAATCGGTATCGATGGCTTTTAGAGTCACTAACGATGGCGTATGTAATCGTTAGCGACTCTGTACATCATCGATATCGATTCATTAGAGAGTCGATAAAGATTTCGACAACTTAAATAATCGTTACCGACTCTCAAATGAATCGATATCGATGACTTATAGAGTCGATAATGATTATGTATTTAACTCTAATTGCATATTTTAATCTAACTGCATTGGTTTCAGGTTATGGGCGCCTACCTGAGACATTTGGAAGTTATTGATGATAGAATTCATCCTGAGAAAGAGGTCAAAAACTTCCTTATGGACCCTGCCGCACTGACGTACATGGGCTATGAACTGAGAGATTTCAACAAGTTCACCTATTTAAAAAATTATCGACCATCGATCGAGGTTCAAGTTCACGGTGGGTGCCTATAGACAAAGAGAGGCCAGGAGGAAGAAGTCGATGGAAACTTTCTTCTTCAATGAGCTTGAATCAGGCTCACGAATGCAACATAGTATGCTTTATCCTCTTTATAATTATTCTTTTAATTTTTCTATCATACCCTTTGAGATTATATTACTTTTTGTAGATATTTATGCCAATACATTCTCGAACAACCACTACACCGGGCGCCTGATCGTAGGTAGTCGAACGATCGATAATGATCGTCGACCCTATATTTAATAGGCCTCTAAGGAAAGATATGTGTCCCAATTGCGGTATTTGGTAAGATATTTTGTAGCATATCTTTTATCATTGTTAGCTTAACATATCTGACACTTCTCTCTATTATTTCGAAACAGACCCAATACCTTCCCGTGATCTTATATTCGTACGATGACTCCGCTGCACTAATGAAGAAGAGCTATCCTTGGTCATCTACTGACTGCCGGATCAAAGCCGTCCCCCGACAGACCAACTCCTGTGATTGTAGAGTGTTTGTTGTGAAGTATGTCGAATACTTTATGATGGGGGAGAAATTTGACTTTCACAAGAATCGACATATAGATAGGATCGAGAAATTGGCCATATATCAGCTACATACACAAAGCGATGTATGAGTAATCAAGGACGACAAAAAGAGGGGAGCAAAGTTGGTTGTATTTGAATATTTTTGTAATTGTAAATAAAATATTTTTTATTAATGAATTATTTTGAATATAATTGCACTATTTTTATGTAGTTGTAGTTAAAAAGTAGAATAATATCCATTAGCGAGTACATATATAGTCGTCATCGACTATATAAATAATCGGTGACAACTCTGTATGTAATCACGCCCGACTATATACATAATCGTCGTCGATTGTATAAATAATCGATATCGACTATATATGTAGTCGTCATCGACGATATCCATAATCGATGCCGATTCTTAAATGAATCGATATCGACTTTATACATAGTTGATGGCGACTCTATATAGAATCGATATCTATTAGTTATATAATCGATGACGACTCTATGATACATCAGTAAAGACTATATTACAGTGTAAAAAAATATGAATTCTGAATTTCTCATTTACATTCAATCTATCATTATTAAAAATATACACTGCTAGCCCATCGGTCCCACTGCCTTGCAGCTCTTGCGGTTGTGACCATATTCACTGCACCTGCTACACTGTAGTGCCCTAACCTCATCCTTAGACCTTATCCTTCTCTTCCTCGGACGGCCAGCTTGCTTTCGACAATAATAGGGTGGTCTCACTTTCATATTTTCAGGGAGTTGCTCTGCTTGGAACTCTCATTGAATTTTATCGAGGGTGGGAACCCATTGCTTGTCATATGTTTGTCTAAAGCAAGCGGTGAAAAACCAGTTCTCACAAAATTTGTGGTAGTCGTAACTTCTTCGATTGATGGTCGCCACGGCATGGGAGCAAGGCAAGCCATGAATGTGCCAACGGCGGCAACTACAAGTCTTGTGTTCTAAGTCGACGTGATGAATGTAATTTCCGGAATTGACTTGGAATTGATCGCGCCCGTATGGTTGAGCTCTCTTTCTACCGGCCCATTACAACACCTTCTTCATGTGAGCGTCTGCTTTCGGGCAGAGAAGGGTGGTCCATTTATCAGATATCTCTCTGTGTTTTTGAAAATGATCGGCGACTTTCTCTCTAGTAGTTCTGATTAAGTCAATAATTGGTCTCTCTCGAGCTATCTTTAGCACGATGTTTAAGCTTTCGGCAATATTCGTAGTCAGGGACTCGTACTGCCTTCCTTCATTGGGTTGGGTTGCGCGATGCTTTGGATCTATTTTCAAAATATATTCTACGGCCTGAGAATCAACAGGATCTTTCTTCATTTCGTTAATAAAATAATCAAATTTCTCTTTCGAATATGCACGCGCGGCGCACCACCATAGACCCTTCACATTGTTCCTAGGATACTTGTGCTGCAAATTTTGTGTCATATGCCGCATGCAGTAGTTGTGATATGCATTAGGGAAGATACGTTTCACCATATTTATTAAACCCTTCGACCTGTCCGTGATAATTACGAGATCTTCGTTAAACCCACTGATCACGAACGCACCTACCCGTTCAAGAAACCACATCCACGTATCCTCTTCTTCTAACTCGACCACGGCAAATGCTAACGGTAATATATGACCATTATCGTCTTGCGCAGAGCCGATAAGTAGGATCCCTTCGAAACGTCCTCATAGGTGTGTGCCGTCTACAAGCAATATGCGACGAAGTGTATTGCGGTAGCTTCCGATGCATGGGCCAAAACTCTAAAAAAATCTTTGAAACTTACCGTCAAGAGTAAGTTGAAAGGATGTTTGTACATTAGGATCTACCCTCTCCATCTCCTTCACGTAGGCCGGTAAATCAATAAATTGTCCTTCCCAACTTCCTCTAATATCATTAAGGGCAAGCTCTTTTCCCCTCCAAGCTTTTGCATATGAGATTTACACATTATAAGCTTTTGCAATATCAAACATTATCGACGCCGGTGTGTAGTTGAATCCTTCCATAAGTTTATCCCGTACATAATTCGCTATGAAGGAGATTGTTGCATTACGGTGACCATGCGGTCCGATCTTAGCGGCTCCGCATGTGTGAGTACTATTGAATGTCTTGATTTGGAAAGAACCGAGCCCAGTCAATTTAGAAGCATGTATTCGCCATGAACAATCGGGTTCGTAGCATCCGGCTGTCACTAGATAACTAGCGGTCCTCAAAGGCCGAATTTGAAAGTTTTTCTCCACCGCGTGTTCTTTCAATGCTCTTTGAAATGTTTGTTTGTCTCGGAAGATCTCTCCAATTTTAAACGTCTAATTTCGATATTTAGTTTCCACCTCTTCATCGGAGGAATCGCCCGATGTCTCTGACATTTCGTAATCTCCGTCTACTAGGGGATTGTCAATATCTCTCACAAAAATTTTCGGATCCTCTTTGATAAACCCATCTGGTTCACCTTCATATTCTTCTTCTAAGGTATCTTCATTCATGGCGGTGTTCTCGGGTGGTTGACTAGATCCTTCACCGAAGGGGTTCTGATGTGATTGACCGGATCCTTCACAAAATGGATAATGGCGTGGTTGGCTAGGCCCTTCACCGAAGGGGTGCTCATATGTATGGACATGGGGTTGAGTTACTCCGGTAATTCCCATCGATGGCATGGTAGAACATAAGTCTTGAGTAAACCAAGTTGTCCATCCACCGGGGAAGATATGACTGAAATCGTTGGTATCCATCACCCTTTCTGAAGTATAGTCTAACCATTGACTACATTGTTGTGACCCATGCATGTATTTTACTGGGTCATCATACGATTCAATCGGAGCATCGTTTAAATCAAATGTTGCTTTCCCTCTGCCATCGTTCGCCGCAATATAACCGTCATCGCCTAACGGGACGGTATCGTATACAATTTCATCCTCAAACTTACATTGCTGAAATGAATGAGACACAAAATCAGTCCCGCCGAGATTTACTTATTCACCTTCAACTGGGAAGGATGACGGTTCCTTAATGATGAATACTTTTATAACGTCCACTCCGGATTTATAAAACGTAAATAATGTAGCCAAATCATCAGAGTCCAAAATGCCAATAACCACAGGCGTATTCACTATCTTCATATGAAACTTTGTGGAAACTGTTTCATCCGCCTTCGCAAAACTGACAGCAGACATTCGCCTTATGAATTGTTCATAAGAAATTTCAATTGAAATGTTAATAAGCCTCCACCGGCCACCTTCATACAAGCCATCATCGTTTACAAGAAGGCCATCATAGTAACAAAGAAGAGGAATCCTCACGTCCGTCATCGTCTGTTTAAGAATGAGAAGGAAGGGTCATAAGACTGATGAAACAAAAGAGAAAAGACGACTATAACTCTTAGTCGATTGCAAATACAATCGATATCGACTCTATTGGAAATCGATATCGATTGTGTATACAATCGGCATCGACTCTATATACAATCGATATCGATTGTATACACAATCGATATCGATTTCAAATGTTATCGTTTCCATACACAATCGATATCGACAGTATAATCGCCATCGACTCTATATGGAGTCGATGACGATTGTATGTGAAATCAATATCGATTGTGTATGGAGCCGATGACGAAATGCAGGGCCTTCTTCTTCTAAGACATACTGCATCACTACATAACACTAATAAACTGAAAATGGGGTTAAGTAGGATACCTCTCGTCGCAAGGACAAAGTTCAGGGTCTTTTTGCCACAATGAAGAAATGCAGGGCCTTCTTCTTCCAATCCTCTGTTTTCTTCTTCGAAATAGCAGATCGGAGCAGATCAGACTAAGTAAGGACACTCCGTCTAGGGTTTTACACCGCTAACTTTTTTGCAGGTTAAAATGAGGAAGAAGATGATGCTTTGTTGGTTAAAGAAGGTCATAGAAGGGGGTAATTTGGACCTTTTACTCTCCTTAGGGTCGGCTAGGCTTGGAGCTGGTTTGTCTGGGTAAAAGTGAAACTATAGGGCTTCTGACGTAAAAGGCGTACCTGACAGGGCCGGTCAGGTAAATTTCCCTAAAACCGACCAATGTCATAAATGCCAGAATTTATTCCAGCAACAACATCAGCTACTGCTTGGCACAGTCTCTGCAGAAAAGGCTAACAGTAGCGATACAGAGATATACTATAAGGGCAGTATTAGCTGAATTGCAGTTAAAAAGTTCAACTGAAGAACATAAATAACTTGGAAAGCCAACATAGAAGGCTGCCATGCAGCACTCTATTGCTCTGATAGAGCCAGGAGGAAACACTGTTCCAATGACTATGTCACCAATCTCCTGTGGACTAACTCTAGATTTCTCCAACACACCCTGCGACATGTCTAAATCAATCAAAGATGTACCCATGGATACTTATCTAATTAGATCATTTCAACCATTTGGGTAAATTTTTTTACAAGTCTGGGTGCTTAATATAGACTTCTATAGTTCTATTGGGATTGGTCCTATGGCTGAACTGAAAAGTTGATAATTTGCAACCTTGAGGTCATAAGTTTAATCACAGCTTACCCATCATAAGTATATACTTATATTTTCCCAAGAATCTTATATGATGCTTTATTCTTTACATCACCATCATTGCCTTGTCCTATCTATTTGGGGTCAGCTTAATATGATGTTATCTGCTTCTACGAAATAAAAATGGTACTGTAACAAGCATAACCCTTTTTGCCAAATACACACAAAAATTACTAACTAGAAGCCATTAAATTCTCTTCACACCAAAAATTATAATGGTTCAACACTACCGGTAACACACCAAGAGATGGATTTCCACCTTCCAACAATGATGCCAAGAACAACACTACAGGCAGGGCAGTGGTGGAGGCCATGTCACCTAGAGAATAAAGAGGAAATGCTGCATTAGTAGGCAAAAGGGAGGGTGGGGGTGATGTACATAATTTTTTTTACTAACAACCATACTCCACTAAAAAGATAAAAACTTGGAAACTATTTTTAGTGGTGTGTAGTCAGTAAAAAGTGGTGTTCTCAGAGCAACACCCAATAAATTTGCGTGCGCATGGGTCAGCAAATGTGGACCACTGAAACAGGAGTGAACGAGCATTCATTCTAGTAAATCAAGAAAAGAAAACAATTTAAAGGAAGAATACAACTCTTCCACACAGAATGAGAGCTTATGCAAACTGCATGGAAAGATATTAAGAAACACTCCTATAATGAGGCACCCAATTACACATGCATACACAGTTCAATTACACAGCTCAAAGAAGTCTAGAAGATGCTCTCAACATGTATACTGTGAGGACCCACCTTTTAGTCCAGGAAGACAGATCGCCAATTCCAGAAAATCAATCAGACCCATAAAAATGTATCATATTCGCATTCAATAATAAATAAATATGATCAAAATGTCACTGAAAACTTTAGTGAACATTATATAAGTAATCAAATATGATGTCAATAATGGCTCAACAAAAAGGTGGAAGAAAAAGGAAAATTTGTAAAAGTCCTCTCTTGAGAAACGTGGAAGAAGAACAAGCCCACTCTCCCTCAGATTATAGACCAAACTTCAACCCTAGATGCTAGTCCACAAGAAAAAAAAACTCATGTGTCTCCTGTGTCTGAAATGGACCTGCCTATGGCATTATGTAAGGGCTCACGATCTTTCACTTCTCATCCTATCAGTGAGTTTGTATCCAATCATGCTCTGTCTGCTTGACATTCTTCATTTCGCATCTTTGGATTCTAATTCTAGTCCCTCTAGTGTTTCTCATGCTTTGTTTCAACCTCGGTAGAAAGATGCAATGGTGTGGGAGATTAAAGCACTTGAGTAAAACAATACTTGGGCAGTGACTATTATATTGCTAGAAGCATGGTTTAAAAAACACGAAAATTCGACTCGACTCCAAAGTTAGTTGAGAGACACGTTACACGTGAGGGGGTGTAAATGATAATCCCACATCGCCTATGGGCTGGAAGCCTTAGGCCATATATAACCTGGGCAATCCTCACCTTACAAGCCGATTTTGTAAGGTCGAGTTAGGCCCATTGGATTTCTTATCAAGATCAATTTCAACTTCTACTTGGAAAGTTGTGTGTTACGGATCCTTACACGCCAACTTGAGGGGGAGTATTAGACAAACAAATCTTTTGATGCTCGTGAAAAATAGCCATCATGGCGCGTTGATACGTGACTCTTGTGTTTTTTAGCCCAAAAGGAATGACGATGTAACAGTAAGTTTCCTAAGGTGTAGTGAAAGAAGTCTTCTCTTGGTCAGACTTTATTAATTTGATATGATTATACTTAGAGAAATCGTCCATAGAGGATAACATCTCATGTCCAGTGGTGTTGTCGACTAGAGTGTCAATGTGCGAAAGTGGGAAGTCGTCTTTTGGGCATGCCTGGTTGAGATTTCGAAAGTCAATGCAGACCTGTACTCTATCGTCTTTCTTAGTGACAGATACTATATTGGTGACCCATTTGAGGTAGAGGACGACTCAGATAAATTTTACTTTGTGTAATTTGTTAACTTCCTTTTTAATTTAAAGGGCTGTTTGTGGGTGCATCTTACGAAGTACCTGCTTAACAGGCTTTGCATCAAGTTCCAAGACAAGACGGTGTTCTACCAAACTTGGATCTAAATCAGGCATAGGACCATGCAAAGGAGTCGGGGTATTCTTGTAGGATTTATACTATTTGTTGATGTTCCTTGGAATTGAGCGTTGCGCTAATTTGTAACTTCTTGGGTTTCTCTTCAATGCCAAAGTTGATTTCTTATGTAGATTCACAACAGCTTGGGTTTGCTCATCGAAACGCTTGATAACTCGTTCGAAGTTTGGTGCCTCCTCGACAATTAGTGTTCCTTCTTCGTCTTCGGTAAGCTCATATACAACAAAATTGCTATACTGGGGATTCGATTTCGCGAAGGATAACCCTTTATCGGTATAATTTATGATTGAGAGATCTTTGGTAAGGTGAAGGTCAAGGCTATTGACCATTTTCTTAAAGTCGCGAAGTATCTCGTCTGGTACGATCACTGGCTTGTTGTTTAGCCTGGATGCCTTACGTCTTCGTACGGGAGATGGGATAGTAGTCTTAGGAGAAAAGCCTCCTTGTTGGTCGCAAACCTGATTCAAAGTGAATGGTTTCCTTTCTTTTCTGTGGTTTTCTAAATTTTTTAGATTTTATATTTATGAATTTTTAGGGTTTTTTGCCTTTTCTATTTTTTTTATTTTTGATAGTAGATATGGTACAGGGTCGATCGCCTCAAAAGGCATCGGAAGAGTTGCTTCCTCTAACTGAGGAAGCGAGATGGCTGTCGGAGCCGTTCGGGAGATTCTTCGAGAAATGTGAACTTGTTCTGAATTTGACATTTTTTTTTTGTCCTCATCTGATGAGATCTTTTGAATAAGCGATGCTAGCGACAGCGACACTAACATTTGGATTTCCTCTATCACGTTGATTGCCTCATCTTCAAAGAAGCTTTGGAGATCGTAATCGATCGAACTATTCTCCTTTGAGGTATAATATGGTTGTTCTTCCTGTCGAGAGTGACCTTCTAAGAGATCCCCAGGGGTAGTGAGCTCTTTTCCTTGAACTTCATAGCATGTTAGGATAAGCACACATGCTTGGCAGCGAGGCTGGTAATGGTGAGAAATGTAGGGAGATCCCTGCCCATCCTTTTGAGTTAGAGTCGAGGGTGGCATCGAACTCATCTTCTTGATCGGACAATGCTTGAAGCCCTAGGGTAGCCTGCTCTACTAACTCGAGTGCAGGGAGGTCTATCCAGTAGTCTTCGTAATCACTTGGGGGAGGTTGCCACTCTTCCTCGAGAGATTTTCAGAATATTTGGAGTTGTGGCGCGTTTGGAGATGGAGGAGTGTCTAGTTCAAGTTTCTCTTCAAACTCTATGAGGGCGACGTGAGTATTTCCCCCTGGGTCAATCACATGACTGTTGAGATTTTCTGCTTCCTGTGTCGGTAGCCTAGTTGGTGGGCCATTACTCCCTCCTATTGTTACGGGGTTAGAGTCATTCGATCCTACTATTGTGGAATGTTGGATCCAACTAGCAAAATATTCTAATATGCTAGTGCATGCCCTACAACGGGGTTGGTATGGGTGAGCGATACAAGGGGAGTCCCACGGGCATTCCCATCCCCCAAGGCCGTGGCCGAGACGGATGCTATGTGAGTTAAGATTTTCTTATGGGGTGTCATCCTCTTCCCATGTTGAGGGTAAATATTCTTCACTATCTTGCAAGGCAGCTATGTGAAAATCCTCGTCGTCAGTGGATTCTCAATCTTCTACTCGTGGCTCAAGGCCTGGAGGTTCTTTATTTCTCTCTTCTGTAGGCTCCTTAGTGTCAAATAAGGGTTTAACTCCTTCTAGCGGTTTGTCGATATCATCGTTTAGATTCATTAAATTATTGAATGCTTTAGCCATTCGTTCAATTTCTACTTCTTGAGATTTAGTGAAGGACACTTTCTTCTGCCTTGGTACATCTGCTTTCTCAGTGGTCCCGTAGAAGAAGTTGTCGTATAGAGACCATTTTGGTGAGGTAGGGAACAAGTCGGCTTGTGGTGCATCCTATTGGTAACCTAACCCTATGTGTTTGCGTATTTTCCTCAGGACAACAGGCCCTACACGACCCTGCTTGTTTTTACCAAGTCCGGTGTGGGGGATGTACCCGAGCTGATACATAAGATCCTACCCTTTTGTTGCGGTTGGATTGATGTTGTAGAGTTTGGTGAGGTCTGGGCTCACCTCTCTTCTCATTAATTTTTGTTGACGCGTTGGGGGAGAACCAAGAGGGGTAGGGGGATGGACTTCCACAACGATTGTCTCATCGGAGATTTTTTGAATGTGGCCCGTATTCAATACAAAATCATGGGCTGTCGAAATACTCGCAGCGTAATCAGTGTCCATCTCTTGGAGGGGTGTATCAGCATATATACGGACAATGACATCCTCGTACGGAAATTTGACGTATTGATGGTATGTGGACGCGACGGCCTTCATTGACTCTAACCATTTTTTTCCTAAGATAAGATTGTACGTACTAGCAGAATCAGAAATATAAAAAGTGACGTATTTCGTTACAGGTCCAAGGCGAACCTAGAGTTTGATAGTTCCTTTGACGAAACAACGCCAACTGTCATAAGCTATAAGAGATAGTGCCGAGGGCCTGACATCCTGCTCCGTGTATTCGAGCGTCTTTAACATTATGATAGGGCAGATATTGAGTCCTACTCCTGTATCGACCAATGCATAGGGTACGGAGAACCTCTAATTATGACTATAAGGTATATGGGAGCCGCACTTTCGCAGAGGGACTCTTTAGGCATGTCTGCATCCGTGAAAGTGCGTGTCGGAGGTTGCGCCATGACCGAGGCGATTTGATGAAGCTCATCTAATGTTGTGTCCTCATCCACTTGTGTGTCTTCAAGTGTCCTTATCAATAATCGGTGATGGTCAGGCGATTTCTTGATGAGTTCTTGTATAGATATTTGGGTCAGGATCTTTTAGAGATGCTGGAGAAGGTCATATTCTTGTCCTGACTCGAGTGTAATTTCTTTGCCTGGTCAATGAGCCTTGGGTGCAGGTGGTTAGAGTGGTTGAGGTACAGGGATTGGTGGAGGGATAATGTGAGGTGGGGGCGACAAATTAGCTTCTCTTTCTCACACGTTCTCCTCTAGTGGTTGTGCGTTTGCAGAATCCTTATTTCGAGAGAAGGGTGGAGGTGGATAATTGGTTCCTGATTTAAGAATCAGGCAAGTCAATTATTGACCAAACCCAGTGTAGCTCAACGTTGAGGTGCCTGTGAAGTGAGTGAAATTTGAGGTCAGGGCGCGTACTTACGCTAGGCCGCTCCAAGGTGGGAGGTACTGTGTGTAATCTTCTTCTTCTAGGAAAGCAGAGACCAGTGCCTAGCACGGGTCAGGATGTTTTTCTTGCTCACTTTCTTCTATGTTTAGTAAACACTTAGTCTTTGTCTCGTTTTCTTAGCTTGGAGTCTTCTGGGTGACACTGTCTATCATGCAACAATTTGGGCTACAGTTTGAAGAACATGATCTCCATACTCAGGTTCAGAATCGGACGAAGGGAGTGGCAATGACGTTGATTCAAGATTCGGAGGGGTTGAAGGTTCTAGTGGGTGACTATGGAAGAATGGTCTCCTGGCCCTAAAGGAATGAGCTCGTATCTGAGTGAATTTCAACTAAGAAGGCGGGCTCGGCGGGGCAATTCGAGTGATCAAGGATGAGGGGTGAAGAAACTCTCGTAGGTGTAGTAAAAGTGTTGGAGGGTTGGATACGAGTGATTAAGGTGGAGGGCTGGAAGGATGATTGACCGGAGAGATCTACGGTGGTGACCTGAGCTGGTATTGCTTGGTTGTGGTTAGACATGGGGTTATTAATGATCTCTAAATTTTATTAGGGTTGACTATTGTTAGGGTTAGGATTCCTAACCGCTTTTCAGTCAATTTGGTTTCGATCGTTCATGTCATAGATCATATCCCAGAGGATCCAACAGTCTTCTAGGTTGTGTCTCGTGTATCGATGGAATGCGCAATATTTGCTATAGTCTAAATTTGTCAACCATGGTCAGGGTCCTTCTTATGGGAATCGGAGGAGATTCTAAGTTTTAAGGAGACAGAAGATGTTGGGGATCGTATCAGGAAAAGGAGGATAGTGTTCCCGCCTCGGCTGGTAGGGGCCTCTAGCTGGGTTGAAGTTTTGCGGTGGGGGTATATTACTGTAGTTCTGCGTGTGCGCCGGTCGATTATGCGTTGTATTTTGGTTCTGGTAAGTGTTGGGGTATTGGTTTCTGTTATGGTATTGGCTCTGATTCTGGTTTTGGTTTGCGTATCTTTGTTGATTAGTGTCTTGGTTTTGGTTTGTGTACTGTTGTTGATCCTGATTTTGCCCGAAATTTCACGGTTGGAAGTTTCCGTTCCTAGAGTTTTGTCCTTGGTTGACAACGGTGTTGATCTATTTGGTTCCTGAGGCTTTCTTATTATTTTTCAACTTCGATTCATTAGAAGAGCCCACTTTTGAGGTAACTATGGATAGGGTGAGGTATCTACCTTTAATGTGTCGCGCTAGTCGGGATGCTCGGGAGTGGAGTACAGTGAAATCGGGGCAATCACTTATGACGAGCGAGATCTTTAACGGTTCTCTAGTGTTATCGATGATAATGTCAACCGAGTCTTTCTCTTTCATTAAAGTGTCGATCCTAGCAGCGAGTTTCCTCCATTTGGCGATGAAGTCAATGAATTCTTCATCGGGTCCTTGCTTTGCCGCCATCAGATCGCTGAGACTGACTGTCTCCTGAATCAAGTGTTTGTATTGGTCTAGGAATTGACCGACTAAGTCATCAAATGTTTCTATCTTATAAAGCGGGAGTCCCACAAACCAATCCAGAGCTTCTCCTTTTAATGAGCACTGAAAATAGTGAATGAGAAGTCCTTGATTATCGCGTATAGGTCGACAATCGTTGCAAAAGAGGGTCAAGTGATGGTTTGGATTTCCCATGTCGTTATATTTAGTAAATTTTGGCGGTTTGAATCCTATCGGTAAGTTAAATTCGACGTCCTAACAAAATTTATAGAATTCGAATGAGTGATCGGGGCACTATCTCTTAGCCATGTATTCATCGAGCATCTTAGGGAGATCTTCAATCTTGATGATGTTGTCTTTTAGAGCAACCCGCGAGCTAACCTTGTCTGGAGAATCCTTGTTAAAGAATGTGTGAGTAGGTTGTCTCAATGGTGAGACGTGGCCTGACACCGTGCTCGAGGTAGGAGGAGGCCTTTCCTGTCGTTCTCGTTCTTCTGAATATTGTCGTGGCCTAATGGTCTCGTATGCAGCAGCCAATCCTCGAAGCAATTCCTTAGAGTCATCATCTCCTCTTTGTATTCTCTGACTACTGAGTTCTACGATTTGTTGGACAGTGAGGTTTTCTCTAATGTTACTATCTCTCCTGTCATGATTATTACCGGTGTGCAGAGTAGAAAAGGGATTTTCTAGTTTGCCAGCCCTGTTAATCTCAGGTTGTCGTAGGCTAGAATTGTAAAGTGGTTCTTCTTCATATATTGGGTTGCCATGATATCTCCACAATGGTGGGTCTCCTAAACTCACTCTTTGTATGTCGGACATCTCGAGTCTTTGACGAAGACTCATATATTTGAGAAAATTTAAACGATGCGATGGAAATAAAAACAGGAAAGTAAAATAAAAACCAACTATCTAAGAGAGAAAGAGTTTGCAAATGTGTTTCATCGCAATCGCCAGTCTGTTAGTTCGCGCTTTTTGCGGATTCCTTTCAGTCCCTGTTGAATCAGTGGCCCAATTCTGTCCAAGTGGACTCTGACAATGCGGTGTTTGGAATGTTGGAAATAAAGAAAGTGGGGTTTTCTAGAAAGGTTCCTAGTTGGTTGCGATCGCCAGCTGCAGATATTTAACGACGCTGAAACACAGTGATCACGCTTTAGAGCGGGTGTGGGTTACTTTACTGAATCGTTCGCCTGCGAACGTTAGTAGCTATGGCTCTTCCTTATAGTTTAGATAGTTTAGTTTTTCTTTTCTTTCCCTGTTATTGCTATAATTTTAATTAGTTTAAGTGTTCTAATTTTATTGTGAGTCTAGTTGTGGATTTATTTGAAGTCTAATTAATTACGTCTCCTAATCCTACTAGGAGTCTAATTACTCTAACATTTTAATCCTATTGAAAGTCTAATTAATTAAGTCTCATTATCCTACTAGAAGTTTAATTAATTTAAATGTTCTAATTTTATTAGGATTCTAATTAATTTAGTTTCCTAATCCTACTAGAAGTTTAATTAATATTAGTTTCCTAATTGTACTAGAAGTCTAATTAATATTAGTCTCCTAATTGTACTAGGAATGCAAATATATCAGTTCCAATGGAACTCTAATTAAATCAAGCATGCTAATTATACTGAAATTCTAAGTAAAGCGAGCCTACTAGTTCTACTGCAACTCTAATTGAAATAGAGAACTAATTTTACTAAAGCTCTAATTTAAGCAAATAAATTAATTTTATTGAAATCTAATTAAAAACAAATAAACTAATTTTATTAGAATTCTTATTAAAGCAATGAATTAATTTTACTAAACTTTTATCAAAGCAATGAATTGACTACACTAAAAATCAAATTAAAATAAAAGAACTAATTTAATCAAATTTTCTAATTTGGTCGATGAATTAACTTTACTAAAAAAAATCTAATTAAAATAATTAATTAACTATACTAAAATTTAATTGGGATAGTGAATTAGCTATACTAAAAATCTAATTAAAGCAATAAATTAATTTTACTAAAATTCTAATTAAAATAAAGGAATTGATTCTATTAAAATTCTAATGAAAGCAATGAATTAATTATACTAAACTTTTAAAAAAAGGGAGTTTGGGTCCGCTATGCTAAGGAGGATTGGCCTTATTCCCGAGTATCCTCCGTAAGCTCCCTTGGGCTAAGCGGGTGGCTAAGATTAAAGTAAAGTGAATTTTAGACTGTAAGAGAGTATTTTTAGATTTTTAAAGTCATTTTCGGGATTATAATGATGAATTAAATTATGAAACTAGAATTATAGAAAACTAAATTAATATTTGGGATTTTAAAAATATTAAACTAAGGAATTAAAAGTAGAATTTAAAATTTTAGGATTAAATTCGGGTCCAAAATCAGAAAATCAGACCGTATGATTAAGGATTGATTCTGGAAACTAAGAACTATAACCAGAGATTAATGATAGGACTGAAAATTAAGATTTCAGAATAGAATTGAAGTCTAGGGTTGGTGAATTAGGTCGTCAGATTAAGGACTGGTTCTAAATTCGGAGAACTAGAACCAGGGATTAAAATTACGATCTAAAAAAAAAGGGGTGCTACGGTCTAAAACTGAAAATTTAATACTAATAATCAAAACTAAGGAAAATCATAAATCTAAAGACTAAAAAAAACTATGGTCAGAAACTAAAAATTAGATTTTTACCTAAGGTCGGGACTGCGGAGAGGAATCTCGAAAATTCAAAGCTTGAATCTGGAAATCATGGCTATGTTTCTCTATGTGTACGTTCTCGGAATTCTCTAGTCTTGAAATGCTAAAAAAATCCATTCTCTTCTTTCTCTCCTTCGTGTTCTTCGTGCCAACATTCTGGGTCGAATTAAAAAAATCTTTTATAGGTTTTTCTCTAATTAAATGTCCTATTTCAGGCATTTAACCGAATTGTACGCTGGTCTCCCGGTGCTTAATCGTTTTGAGTCGGTCACCAACTCAGTGAGCGACCAGCTGACTTGCTCAACGAGTTTCCTAGTTCTAACAAAGTTAGGACTAATTGCGCACTTGTTGTGAGGTGCGCAATCCGATTAAGCGTCTCATTTGAAGCATTTAATCGAGGAAGCTTAGGGTCAAGGACTGTAAGAATAGGTCGGGCGTAGGCCAATTGCGCGCCGATGGTGGGGCACTCAATCTGATCACGCGTGCCATGGTGGGCGCGTGATCGAGTCTCGAAGTGGTATGGGAAAGAAATTCTGATCTAAAAGAGGGACTGATTGCACGTGTGTGGTTTTGCGTGCAATCGAATTGTGCGCGTGATTTTAGGCTCATAATTTGGGGTCGTTCAGGTTCGGGTCGGGTCTGAAATGCCAGACTATTATTTCAGTCGACATTTTGACTATATACTATTGTTTCAGAATATAGTCTCCCTACATTGTGATCTGACCCACAGAGCTATTGTTTTAGCCTGTGTTCAACCATGTACTATTATTTCAATGTATAGTTCCCAATTTAGGGTTAGGGGGTCTGAAATGCAAGACTATTGTTTCTGTCTACATTTCGACTATATACTATTGTTTCAGTATATAGTCTCCCTATGTTGGAACCTGAGCCACAGAGCTATTGTTTCAGCCTGTGTTCAACCATGTACTATTGTTTCAACGCATGGTTCCCACGTTAGGGTCATAGGGCCGAGCCACAGAGCTATTATTTCAGCCTATGTTCAGCCACATACTATTGTTTCAGCATATGGTCCCACATTAGGGTTGTGAAACTTTCAGAGAAGGGAAGTCCTTTTTGAAAAGTCACGGGCAAGGTCAAAGGTTGACCGAATAGATTTGTATATTCTGAGAGGGAAAAATGGGGGTGTCTACACTATCGACGTTTCCTTACATCTCATTCGCCTTTTCTACCAAAATATAGAGTGGGTGTCGGCACCGCAATCCCTGACTGGTTTTGTGTTCATCCGCATTCGGATCTATAATTGGTCGTACAATTTACAAGCGGCTGATCTCGCCCGTGCATTTAATTTCTACATTGTTTGCCCATTGAATCATCATATCGATCCGGCCGTGGACCTCAGCCAAGAGATCATGATAAACAATATGTGTGGTGGTAGGCATGGATCCGAAATGTCAATGAAAAGAGCAGCTTTGCCAATGGACATCTTATTTTGGGACATTGTCACGTTGAATAATTTGCTTCCGCTTGGAACAAAGAGTGAGCGGACAAAGAACCGGGTGGCAGCACTGTATGCGGCACACACTAACACGTGGTTTGATGCGCCTGGTTTAATGCTTGATGAAATGTGGCGGTGTCACAACGACATAGTGGTCACCACTGCGTCATGCAAACGAGATGCTATTCTTCTACACTTTCCCCACTATATCATGCATCTTTTGGACAGATCGGGTGTCCGATTTTTGATGATGAACTAATGGGCAACATGCAGTTCTACCACTATGGCCCAAATGTTTGGAACAAGAGTATTAAAGTCATCATTAGGAATGCGCCACAACCCCTCAATGCCTCCTCCTCCCCAACCAAACCCCGCATAGCGCCAACGTGGCGACTTACGTAGACCTCATCCTGAAGAAGTCCCTGATTTCAACGCCGAGGCAACAGTTGCTCGCCTCGAGGTGCGGATGGATGGGTTGAGTACAACGATTGGTGGTATCGATCGACGGTCCTGATTTCAAAATTCTCTCCTCATGCGGATTGCAGGGGAATCATTTCTGACGCAAGCCAATGGCTTCATCACACGAGCGCGAGCGGTGATCGATGGAGAGGGAGATGTTGAAGATGATGATGAATAGTTGTTTGTCTTGTGCTTGGTCGGTTATTTTGTTTAGATGTGATAATTGAGAGTGTTTTGTGTTTATTTCTGTTTGTGTGCTAGATCAATCATAGGTTGTGATAGGTTTTAGTTTATTTCAATTAATCTAGAGTGTGTATGTGTGCTAAAAGCATTTATGATCAAATCAAATCAAATTGGGAGAATGAAATGTTTTAGATAAATGGTGTGAGATCTCTCTGAGATAATTCGAATTGTTGCTTAATTTCATCAATCAATCGATTGAGAATTAATTTTCAATCGATCGAAACTTTGGATGCTTTGTAATAAAGAACAAATTCAAATCGCAAAGTCAATTTCAATCGATCAATTTTGGCCTAATACCAAGCTGATATCGTGCAAATCTTGCTGATATCATCATGTTGATCTGTAAATGGCAGTTCTCTTTGAATATAATCAATCGATTGATCATGTTTGGAAACGGAAGTTACTAAACTTGAATGCGTTGGATTTTTAGAAATTCTGCTCTAAATAAAGCAATCTTTATCCACTGACCATCCAACCTTTCGACTATACTTTGTCAATTGATTAATATTCAAAAATCAATCGATTGACTGATACGATCCCGAAAGACTCCATCATGCATCCCGAAAATCCAAATTTTATTCCATTTTTAGATTGTTGTGTTTAGGGTAGTTTTCTTTATTTAAACAACCCTTAGGTTAGTCTTCTAAATTACTTCCCCTTAGTTAAAAATCAATCATCCTCCCTAACCTTGTGCTGTGGATTCGATCAAATATCGCACTTGATCTGTGGTCAGGAGATTGGTGGAATCGGCTCGAAAACGTACGCGATACAACTCGCCTCAACCACTTCTCGATTTGGTCAAATCATGAGGTCGTTGATTTAGAATCAGCTTCGCCGCCTTCGCCAAAATCATCTCTGGACTCGATGTCCATCGATTCACCAAGGCCACCTCCACTCCCATGAAATCATCCACCATTCACTTGCTCCACTGAAGCCACAAAAAACTCGACTATGAATATAATTCCGATCTATTTACGGGCGGAACTGTTTCCACAGCCACCACTCGTCCCCCCACTACCATCCCCATCTCGCGCCCCTATCCCACCACCTGGCGAAGTCGGAATCACCGAAGAGATGTGGAGGATGATGCTTCCAAAGCCGAAGTCAAGGATGGCTTTCGATGATGGCTAAGGGCTAGGATTTAGTTTTAGGTTTTAGATTTCAAAGTTTTTTTAGATTTTATGTTCCTTTTCTAATGTTTTAGTTTATTTCCTTTAATTGCACTAGAATATGTTCTTTTTGTTTTCAATAAGTGTAGTAGATTGCACATAATTAATGGACTTTTAGTTTAGTTAAATGTCTTTGTTTAATTGTTTAGATGCTCAAATCACAATACTTTTCATCTGGTCTGCTTTTTGGTTCTCGGTTGCATTTAACATATTTGGGGGTCCCATACACCTTCAAAAATTAAACCAATGAGGACATTAGATACAACAGGTTTGGGGGTGAGAAGTTCAATTCAGAGCATTTTGATGTTAAAAAAAAAAAAAAGGTTCTAGGGCTGTTCTCGGATTTGAAAAGTGTGTCAGTCAATCGATTGAACCTAGGGAGTCAATCAATTGACTGATAACCATTAGCCCAGAAGCATCCAACAGGTTAAGGGCATTCAATCGATTGATTTACAAAAATCAGTCGATTGAATGCAGATTTGTAAGCCCAATAACCGACAGGAAGCATGCATCAGTCAATCGATTGAAACCATTAAGTCAATCGATTGACTGATAACCAGTAAAGTCATAAATTTAGAAATATGTTTTCATGACCTTTAAGTGTTAATGCCCAGAAATTTTTGTAAAATGTCATCGTGCCATGATAAAACTATAAATGCTCATGATCATTAATATAATGCAAGATTTAATGATGATTTCACAGTCCATGTCTAGAAACTCTGGCATCATTACCATGCTTTAATTCCAAAAATCTGGAGTCTGGTCTAAAACCTTGAATCGAAGGATTTCAGTGGAGACTAAAACCCAAAGAATTTTAGAACCTTTCCACGTTCTTGGTGAGTGTTGGGTAAAATTCGGAGTTTTATTCAGTTCATACTTGATTGTTATAATCTCATACGTTTATCTCGGTTTGGGTATTTGGCATTGTATCAGGATACTAAAACTCATTGTGTTTGAATTCGAAACAAGCCAACATCACTATCACCTTGAAAAGAAATGATTGAAGGCCTTCTTTGTCTCGTTTGTGCTTAAAATGTCCCACCTTATACTCAATTACCTTGCAGCACCCTTTTTTTGAGCAGTGATGAAAAATTTAGCCCTAATTATTTTTTTATTAAGCTATATTAACCATGCCCCTCACGAGTTTGAAAATGCAAAAACCCTATCCTTTTTACCTCTGAGAAATGCGAGATGACAGAAAGTGAGGGAATAAAGAGGCATGATTGTGACACTCGAAAAAAAAAAAAAAAAAGGGGGGTAGAAAATGAGAAAAATGAAAAATATAAGGTGATGTCAAAATAAAGAGTAAGAAGGAGTAGAAAGAAAAGAAAGTTGAGAAGAAGCAAAAAAATTTTTTGAAAAATTGGCAAAAGAAAGTGAAAATGAGAAAATCAAATTGTATTTTTGTTTTCAATTTTTCAAAGAAAATTGATCCCTGATTTCCCTTTCTTTCTTAAGCCTTTTACCTGAGCCCCGTTACAACCTTGAAAAAGCCCTTCCTGATCTAATCATGAGTGATAAATGCCTTGTGGAGAATGATAGTGCAATGCCTATGGTGCCTGGTAAGATATGCTAGATGCACAAATACCTTTCTTTATGAGATTTCTTTTTCATTGATGAATCGTGTTTCTTATGTCATGTGAGACTTTCTGATTTGTATTGTAATTCTCTCTCATATGTGTGTGAAAAACAACCCAATCATCAGAGCGATTTCATTTTGAGTGCACACCTACGGTGAGGATTGAGTCAAGACATGAGATCTAAAGATTCCTAGTTTGAACTTACTCTCTAATGAAAGAATTTTTAGCAATGGTAAGTGCACGACACTCTGGGCATGGATCATGAGTCATCGGAAAAACAATGCATTAAATTAGTCTAAATGAGTATTAATAAAATTAGCATGGCCGGGAATTCTTGTAAAAATTTCATGATCATTTAACAAGCAAAGGACATGATAATAAATTCAGGAATTTATAGGTTTCTGAAGTTTGTAGGTATCTTCGCTAAAAACCTTCAGGAGATATAACTCCTCCACTAGGGATCACTTAGGGATTTAAAGGCTTATTGCATATGCTAAATGCAATCATGTTCCCTACGAAAGTGGCATCCATTTTCGTTTATATTTTTATTTTATTTTCTCGAGAACTAGCAAAGTGTAGGTTTGGGGGTATGATCTGTGTCGAAATATGACTATATTTCGTACCTTAATTCCTACATTTAGCTATCCGATGAAAGCTGTCTAACGGCTGTTGTATAGTTTTAGTGGTTTCAGGTGTTTCCGACCATTGGATCTTAAAAGAGCATAAAAGAGGATAATTAAGGATTATATAAGAATATTGGACCAAGAAGCCAGCAGAAATATCAAAATCTATGAAAATGATTGATTGGCCCAACATCTACCAGAAGAATAAAGATGTTACCTGTCCTTATCAATCGATTGAAAACTAAATATCAATCGATTGACAAGAATGATAGCTTTTCCTCCTTTATTTTAAATTTGAATTAATTCAATCGATTGATATTTAAACTCAATCGATTGAATTCAAATTCAAATGATTTTGCCAAAAAGTGGATTTGAACTTAATCGAATGAGAATTGAAATTCAATCGATTGAGCCTATTTTGGAAGTTGTCCTGCCCGCTCCCTATAAAAGCAATGTTATGGCTTAGGGTTAAGGGGGTTTTCTCTGCTAGTAGAATTTTCTTAGATTTTTCATAGCTTTTCTTTATAATTTTTGAATCATAGTTTGTAATTAGGACAAAAGCATTATAAGGAGAGATCTTTTGATAAATAAAAGAGCATGTTCAGATGATGGCTTTTGGTTTACCACGAGTGTGTAGATCAAGGATGAGCGGCTAAACCCACTCGTTCAAGGATGAAGCGACCCCTAGATGAGTAACTGTTTTATTGTTAATTCTATAATTTCTTATCATTGTCATTAAATCATTCGGCTAAGAAGTGTGTGCTTAATAGAATATCATCGAATGCTCATTTATAGCCATCGATCTTGGTTATCGACGACCATAAAAGGGTCATTCCATCTAGATCTGTTCCTGCAGGGTGATCTAGGCTGTCGAGTGATAGATTCTTACTGTTGTGATTTTGAATTTGAGATACGCTATGCCTTTCACATAATTCATGCCGTATTAGGATGAGTCATAGTGTTTGGATAGGGTATGATGCCGTATCAACAATCACATTCTTTACGATTCATTTTTCATCTTGATAAATGATGGTATATTAGTGTGGTATGAAATCGTGTGATTAATTGTAGAGAAGTTACAAATCTAGGGTTAGCAACTTCTTGATCATCTCTTGATTATTATTTTCTTTATCATAATTTGTTATTGCATAGATTAATTTATGTTTATCATTTTAGCATCGTGTGGTAATAGCTCAGCAATTCAACTTTCTTTCCCTTGGTATTTCCTTGGGCATCTTTGTTCTCTTTGAAATTAATTTAATTATGCGCTTCCCTGTGAGTACGACACCCTTGATTTCACCGTGCTACAACTGATCTTGTGCACTTGCAATGGTACACTTTAAATTCAATTAGTTCTCCCTTGTGTATGGAACTGAAGTCGTGCTACTGGTTGAGGTTGAAGTGCCTTCACTCTGTATCCTCATGGAATCCAATCTCCCAAAAGCCGAAAGAGACAGGTCACGCTTTGAGCAGCTGAACTTGCTAGATGAGAAGAGGTTCCTAGCCTTGTGTCACAACCAAGCCTATCAAAGAAGGATCGCACGTGCTTATAATAAGCGGGTTCGCACTCGAGATTTGAAAGTGGGTGACATTGTACTCAAGAAAATCTTTCCTTCTCTTCATGCTGATCAAAGAGGGAAATTTAAGCCCAACTGGGAAGGGCCCTTTGTCATAAGAGAAATATTCCCTGAATACGCACTCCGCCTCACCACCATGGACGGAGAGCACTTTCCTGAGCTCATAAATGTTGGATACGTACGTCGAATCTACTCTTAGTCTCCGCGGCAAGGTAAGTATTGATAAGATGGATGCATGACTGCTTAAGGATCCCTTAAAAAGAGGCCATCATTTCAAAGCCAAATAGCTAAAAAGTGTCCCTTAACGATCATACCTTTTGCTACACCTGTTGAGATATTAGCCTCTCTTTCATTAAACCCCTCCCCGAAAACAGGAAAAAGGTGTATATACCAAAAAAAAGAGAAGAAAAAGAGTAACCATCAAAATTTTAAAAAAAAATCAGAAAATGCAAAATCTCAAAAGAGGATAAGCAAAAAGAACAAAAATATAAAAAAAGAAAAGAGATCATGGGGAATGTACAGTAAAAATCTCTCAAGGAAGAAGTGTATTACGGCAACTGGAACCCCACCAAAGAAAAACCTTTAAAACTAAGAATACCTTCAAAATTTCTAACCTTACCCATAGCCACGATTCATCCCGAGAGAAAGCGCTCTTTAAGGCCTACGAGCAGTCACAGTATCCGTTGAGTCAGCACCAGTCAAACTGTGAGACGACAAAAGAACTCCACCTAGCCGATTATGACAGAATCGATGTCCATGTTATGGTTTTTGAGAAGTGAATGAAAGAAAAAAAAAAAGAGAATATATAAGCTCAAAGCAAATTGAACGTGGTGAAAACCCGCAAGGGCGCCAAGGGTAAAAACAACTAGCTTGTGCGGACTAGGTGAAAACTTGAAAAGGTACCTGGGGTAAAAATGCATATCCACAGACGTAGTGAAAATCCGAAAGGGCACTACGGATAAAAAAGAGAGCAACAACAGGTACGACGAAATCCTGTCTTGGACGTTGTGAGTAAAAAAAGGTTAAAAAAGAAAAAGAGAAAGGTTGATTCGACCCAAAGGTAGATCTTCAGACTACATCGTCAGACGCATGACCCGAGATAAGGATAAAAGGATGATTCGACCCAAACGTATGGACATTCTGAACTTGATAAATTAAGAACCTCACTCAGGTTTGATCGCATGAATGGGTTGTTCGACTATGCTCAAAATGGGACCCATTACTTCGCCTCTTTGTTAAGACATCAAACCAAAAAAAAAAAAGAACAAAAAAAGGAAAAGAAAGAAAAAAATAACAAAAAAAAGAAATTCAGAAAAAATCTAATATATATATATATATATATATATATATATATATATATATATATATATATATATATATATACTCCTTCTATGTACATATTTATAGTATCATACTTTCATCTTAAAAAGAATAAAAAATCTAAAAAAATAAAAATTCAAAAAATATATAAATCTTGAAAAATAAGTATAGGTAAAAGTTTGTTTCTCCTTTTGTTATTTAGGATACGTACTTGTTACCTATATAAATAAAAAAGAGACTGATGTTTTCTTGAGAATGTGCAGGAGCATCAAATGATCCAAAGCCTCGAAGCAGACAACCTCTCAGAAGCATCTCACCATCGACGTCGGGTCTATTCAAAAGAGAGAAAAAGAAAAAAAAAAAAAAAAAAAATCAACTTTCGTTACACACAGCTATATACATGCGTGCTTCAATGCTGTAAAATATCAATATTTTTTCGGCAACGCAGCTGTGCTAAATTAATGTCCAAAGTCTAAAGGTTCGCCTTGGATCTTTGGATCCTACTTCAAAGTAGGAGCAACCAGGTCAATCTCAGTCAAACGGTCAATGTTTCGATTGGATTGATTCCACTGCTAAATCTTTGTGTTGAGCGCTCCGTTTTTTTATTCAAGTGAACTTAGTTTCTTAAGCTTCAAATTTTTTGAAAAGGTCTATCGTTGGTTGAAACCAACTTGTCAAAATTGAAGTTATATATCGATCAACTATGTGCAAACATGCATACAGAAGGGTTCATTCTCTTTCACAGGCTTAAAACCTACATTGGCATGGTCCTTTAGATAAGCGTTATGCATCTGAGTATTCATTAGATGGTCATTTGTTCTCATAAATTTTATCCGGAAAGGTTCTGGGTTGAGACTTCTATTTTTTTTTATTATTTATCGCCCCAAATGGGTGCATGTTTATGTATAATTAAATGATTGGTAAGATTATTGTTGGCGGAGACCAGGATTGGGTATCTCCTTCGGTGGGTACTCAATTTTGGACCGATCTTTTCAGTTTCATTTGAAGTTGAGCACTTTGGTCATGATCCAGAGCACATTATCAAAAATGGCACACACTCCCAAATAGCGTTGCGACATCAATATTCGCTTCGCTCGGATAGTTGTGCTAAATTATCGTCGGGATCGATGGGTTCGCCCAAAAATCTTGAGTCCTGCTTCGCGCAGGGGCACCGTGTCCATTCAAATGGGGCAATCAATGCCTCATAGGAGTGGGCACAAACTGTGGATCTTCGCGTCTTTGCTTCGCGCCAGTCTTTGAATATGAGTCGATCACTGTCTCGCTCGTGGGGCTATTTTATTAAGAATGAAACTTGAATGTTGAACATCATTAATCATTTCACCATCTTAGTTATGCCCAGTAATGCCGTTATGCACTTAAAGACCGATAGCTTTGAAGAACGAAAATTTTTCCTAATGTTAGGGCTTCCGCTACTCTCGAGTGACGCATATTTTTTTAAATGTTGGGCTTATGTCACTCTCCATTTAGTTTTTTTTTTTTTTTTTTTTTATGTTTGAGGTTCACTTTGACTACAATGGACCCATTAGTGTGCCTTGGGCTACTTTGAATGTCTCTTTCTTTGGCATGCGATCATTAGTGATAGAATACCAAAGAGGGGCATCTGTAGACACCCAAATTTGGTCAAAGGCTCGATCGACCCATACTTCGAGAAAGGTGTACTCCCGAGCTTCCGAAAGCACCTCTCATACTCATTCCAAACCCTTAGAACCCTTCCTTGACCCTTAGAACTTAACCCAAATCCTCAGAAAGCCTAACCAGACCCATAGAACCCGATCCAAAATAGATGAAGAAAAGAGGAGTGCCAAAGTATACATAAATATTTTTCTAACCTAAGACCTATACCATTGGAAAGAAGAGATTTCCAGCTTTCCAACAAGCCAAGAATCGCTTGATTCTGAGTTATACATCAAAAGTTATGGCGAATTGAAAAGCGTATGAAAATGCTGAAATTCAGTTCGAACCAACCAAACAGCTGAGGAAAAAAAGAGTGCCAAAGTCTGCACAGATAGTTTCCCAACCCAAGGCCTATACCATTGGAGATAAGAGGTTTTTATCTTTCCAACGAACCAAGAATCGCCTAATTCTGAGTTGTATATCAAAAGTTAAAGCGAATTGAAGAACGCACAGAAATGCAGGAATTCATAACGCAAAATCGTAAATAATGATTGTGCATGGTTCAGAACGCAAAATCATATTTAGGACGATTGTAAACAGTGTTCAAAATGCAAATACTATCGTGAACAGAGTTTAGAATGCAAAATCGTGTTCAGAATGTAGGATTCAGAATTCAATCATGGCTATCCTCATTATCCACCATTAAAATCTATTTTCACCCTTTTCAAGCCTTAAAAATTCTAGAAAACCTCAGATTGCCCATTACCTAATTCCTAAACCCAATTAGTGGGTTAACCACTCACTAATTACTCCTAAGTCTATAAATAGAAGCCTCCATCCTTCACTTTGGGGACTAGAATTTTTATCCAAAAAATATCCAAAGAGGAACCGACTCAAGAGGAGATTTTTTAGCTAGAGAAGGAGAGAAAAGCCAGAGAGATATTTTTCAAAAACAGAGAATACTCCACTGCCTCAAAGCTAGAACCTTTTAGGCCGTGAAACCCAAGTTCATCCCTTACCTCTATACTTCCCTTAATACCATTTTTTAAGCCACAACAAGCTAAAATCTCATTTCTAACTCATTTGCCTTCGGAAGCTCACCGGAGTTAGCATCAAAGCAAAGATCCGCAGCGGTGCTACAAGTACCCGAGAGCTCCGGCTCTCTCCTTTATTCCTCTAGCTTTTTTTTATTATTGTTTTTACTTTTCCTCTATCCTAAAATTTGAGCCGTTACCCCACCAAAATTTCGGTGATTGCAAGGGGCTCAAATAGGATTGGAGTGCCTTTGCGCAAAAGGACGTGTTATTTTTATTTTTATTTTTATTTTTTTAATTGGGTCATAGTAGAGACCGCTTACAAGTGGGCTAATCGGGTGCCTAACACCTTTCCGATTAGTAATCGAAGTCCTTACCTAGAGGCTTTGGCGCAAACCGAAATCGGAGTCATATTTCATACTTCGGTACTTATAATATTAGTTTTAGGTTTTCCGGGACACCAAAAGTTCCGGGTGGCGACTCCATTTTTTCCACAGTTGCACACCCGAGTATGTCTGATCAAATTAACGAAATTGGGGAGTTAAATCGATAGTGTTTAACTCAAGTTTCTGCAACTACTTTGATAGTTGAAATTAACTCGTTTCCGCACTTAAAGTAATTTCTCAAAATATTTAGAAAAAAAATATATTTGATAATTTACCCAAAAAGATATAAGAAGTAAGGAGTTGAACTCCAAAGATAAAAAAATGAGAATAGATATGAATATGAACAGAAAAGGACGTGTGCCCGTCGTGCCAGCTCACATCGGCACCGCTGACTGACCGTGAGGTAGGGTGTCAGGGGCGTGACATGTGACATCTCATTAATTCCTTCCCGAATATATGTGAAGTATTTCAGTAAGAACTAACTGATAGATATTATTGGCTGTGTTTAGAACGGTATGATTCTCAAGCTCCAGAAACTTAAGACTTTCCTTTTGGTGGTACTGCTGCTTCTCTATTAATCATTATCGAATATCTTTAATGAGCCTTAGTGAGAAGCCATCTAGAGGTTTTAAAACACCTTCGTAGCTATCTACCAATGAGAAAAAGGGGTGCACAACTTACCATTTATAGGGTCTACAACTCTAGAAAAAAAAAATTAAATACATTAAAAAAAAACATGTACAATGGTGTGAGAAAGCAGTGTTAGCGTACCCAAATATAAAATGGAATCCAAACATAGCAATTATGACTTTGTTGGTGGAATTAGGTGCCCGGCTTATATATGAAGGACAGTGCACAGGTCAATCTCCATAAGAGATACTTTGAAGTGACTTTCACGGATTTCAGCACTCAAAAACATACGTGCATCTTCTAGGATGAAGGAGATTGACAACATAATGCTTTTCGTGGGTTGGGAGGAGTGGACGGGATACAAAAAACCTAACATCTGACTACTTTTCAGACTCGAGCTTGCGTTTTCGAAAGAGATAGATCAAGCCTTTTACCATCGCACCTAGCAATAGCCTCGATTAACCTCTTATAAGAGATTATTTATCAAACTAGAACCAACTACCAAGTGGGATCCTGATTAAAAGATTTGGATAAGGCCCATGGGTCCATGCCCGACAATTAATGGGTGATAAATAGAAAAAGAGTCAAGCTTTAGGTACCCCACCCATGTACCAATTATGCCGCGAAAGCCGATATCCCTCTTCCAAATTGGTCAAGTTGCCCAATCAGGAGTTTCAAAATAAGTGATAGCATCCATGCATCTTTCAGGATTGGTTGGTGACTGATCCATGAAAAGGGGTGTTAAATGGCACCTGTGTTCTTGTTCGGGTCGGCTTTGGGCTATGTTCTGGGGGGGGGGTGACAGAAAGCTTCTTCTGTTTTTTATTTGAGATTTAAGATGGACCCACCAGCCCAGCTCCAGGCTCAATTAGTATGCCCCCACGGCCCACATCACGCCATAGATCGAGTCAACTCGACATGGTAGAATTTCAAGAAAACTCAAGAGAAAAACTAGACTATTGAATTTGTTGAGTAACTCAGGCGAGTCGATAGAGTTGACTCGAACTACTCATTTAAATTGACAAAAAATATTTATTTCACCGAAAGTTTTGTCTGGCCCCTATTTCAATAAATTTTGGAGATATTTGAGAGAATTTTGGAGAAATTTGTCACTATGGTCACAAGGCCCAGACATGCATGATATATCGTGCATTAGCAGATATCCATCAATGTTTGATCCATAATGACAAATTTCGCTAAAATCATGTTTATTTTAAATATTATTCACGAATTAAAATGAACACTAAAATACCATATTTGTATATATTTATATTGAATTACATTGACTTTTTTCTTTTCTAGTAAGCAAAAATTATTTTGATAATTTGATTAAGCTTGTCCAACTTTGTATATTAAGAAGAGATGGTTTGACAGTGCTCATATCAATCTCCCTTTGCTTACTTTGGGAGATACAAAGATATTTTTAAACATGAAATTAGTGTAAAACTAAGAATTTAGTTTCACTGATTTACATGTTCATTAATAGTTATGAAACTCTCAGTGCTCAACCATAATGGCAAAAGGAGATTTAGCAAGTCCAAATCATACTAGCATAGTTACTAAGTTAAAGTTCGGGAAAACAATCCGTAAAGTTTTAAAAGATGAAAAATGGAAAAATTTGGCAAAACTTTTTGGAAAGATAGAAAAAAAAAATGAACAATATAAGAAAAAATTTCGAAAAAATCATATGGGCCCGCTACGGCGGCTACGTAAAAGTTTTCATCACCTATGAATCACTGTATTATGTGAATCACTGTACTCCTATACAAACTCATGATCATATCAACCATTTCTGTCTTAAAAAAAACACATCACTGTATTATGTGAATAAGACATAAAAGAAAAGCATAAACAAGTAGATTGGATTTACTCATCCTTCAAAGGGGTAAGGCGAAAAAGGATCACATTCCTTTTGCAACTGCTCATTGTCAAAATTATAAGAATAGATTTGGTCGTCGATCCAAAGATAAATGACATCAAAATCAGAATGAAAAGCTATTGGATGAATCAAATCTCTATATATCTTCGTAGAAAGGGAGCACTTTGTAGCAAACCTCTCCTCATTCTATGCTTCAACACCCATTTATTGTTATTCAAGTCCTTTAGCACCCAGACTACCAAATTAGAATAATCACACCTAGCGTAGTGGAGACGGCTCCGGCGTCCTCCTAAAAGCTTGTATGAATTAAAGTAGTCGTTGTCTGCCGGTAAATCGATCACCCAATAATCGTCTTCCTCTACATGGAATGCATAAACTTGATTCTCATATTTTATCCAATATAGAACTCCATCTAGAAAAGCAGCCCGTTCCCATGGTAAAAAGGATGTTTCTTTGAGTCGTGTGGCCATCTTAGATTTCAGCCACTTGCCTTTCTATGAAGAGAAAAGAAAATCATGAAATCTGTATTGTGGATTCCGTTGGGAGCGGAAGTTGAGGAGCATACTGATGGGATCTAAATGGATCTAACGATCCGACCATCCAAAATTAAGCCTAAAGATCTAAGCGCACGATCAATCAAAAACAATAAATTTATAACCTATAAATATGCGCACCTTGAGCGTTAGCCATCGATGGTTGGTTGCTGATCTTCAACGATCTTCTCGCGTTCAATGTCTCCTAGCACAATGGGGATGCTCTCGCCAATAGGGAGGATTGAATTCTGTCGAGCTATCGTTGGGACCAGACACCCCTTATATTTATAGCCAAAGAGTCCTATCCCATTAAGGACTGAAATTGCTAATTATAGTGTGATTAGAAATCACAATCATACCTTAACTGAAAGACTCAATAATCAGTTGCCTATTCTCTTCAAACTCACCAGAATAGCAATTGTACATCTCAAGGTTGATCTTATACCATTCACTGGTCAACGGGTTTGACCATAGTGATGGCCACCAAAATAGGAACTTCTAACAGTCTCCCACTTGGCCAAACTATGTCAATAAACTCCGATTACCCAATATTAGCTAACTTTCTTTGAATGGTAAGTCACAATCAATCTCAATCAAAGTCTTTATTATCAGTCCGGTCCAGTGAGAATTTCAACACAAAAGCAATGTAGTCAATATATCATATCATCGATATATGACCGCTCATTAGTCACTATATTGGAAGTCATCACCGACATGGATTCCAACTAGTATGATTTCACATAGATTGTAAGTTTACAAACTGAATGGTGATTACATGTAAACTCAATCTAATATTGGTCCTACTTTATTGCCATCTACTGGCACCATATGTTCCAAGGAGGTATTTGTATAAAAATGGAAAAATAAATAAATAAATTTTATTTCTGAATCAATTAAACAAATGTATTCACTCGCATATATCCACTCTCAAACGCTATCAAAATTATCCGTTAACCCCATGCGCGCAACATGCTCCAAAAAGAGCGTGGGAGGTAAACCTTTAGTGAGAGGGTCAGCCAACATGAGTGTCGTACTTATCTTTTCAACAGATACAATTTGATTCTGAACTTTCTCCCTTACAACAAGATATTTTATATCAATATATTTGGAACCCCCACTAATCTTGTTGTTATTGGAGATAGCAATCGCAGCGGAATTGTCATAAAAGATTCTCAGTGGCTTTGAAATAGTATCAACAACTCGAAGCCCTGAGATAAAATTCCTCAACCATATCGCCTCACATGTTGCCTCAAAACATGCAACGAATTCTGCTTCCATAGTGAATGAAGTAGTCAGCGCTTGTTTAACGCTCTTCCAAGATATAGGTCCACCTGCAAGCATAAAAATATAACCCGATGTGGACCTACGAGTGTCTTGACACCCAGCATAGTCAGCATCTGAATAACCAATAACTTCAAGGTTATTCGACCTTTTGTATGTGAGCATGTGTCCTTTAGTCCCTTGTAAATAGCGAAAAACCTTCTTGGTTGCTTTCCAATTATCCAAATCAGGATTACATTGGTACCTGCCAAGCATGCCAACTATATACGCTATATCTGGACGAGTACAGACTTGTGCATACATGAGACTCCCAACTGCCGATGCATAGGGAATTGTCTCCATCTGTTTTCTCTCCAGATCGATCCTGGGACTCTGAAGTAGACTAAATTTATCACCCTTAATGACAGGGACAACAGTAGCAGAACAATTGTGCATATTAAATCTTCTAAGAACTTTATCAATATAAGCTCTTTGAGACAATCCCAATATGCCACGGGCTCTATCTCGATGAATCTCAATTCCTATCACATAGGAAGCTTCACCAAGATCTTTCATATCAAAACTCTTTGATAAAAAGTTCTTTGTCTCATATAACATGTCCAAAGTGCTACTCACAAGTAAGATATCATCAACGTATAAAACAAGTATGATAAACTTACTCCCACTGATTTTAAGATATATGCATTGATCCACAGTATTTTCTTTAAAACCAAAATTTGAAATGACTTCGTGAAATTTTAAGTACCATTGTCGAAACCATGTATAGAGACCTTTTGAGTCTACAAGCTAAATGACTCTCCCCCTCAACCTGAAAACCTTCAGGTTGTGTCATAAAGATATCTTCATGCAAGTCGCCATTCAGAAAAGCAGTTTTAACATCCATTTGATGCAATTCTAAGTCAAAATGAGCTACTAATGCCATGACTATCCGAAAGGATTCCTTTCGAGAGATAGGACAAAATGTCTCTTTATAGTCTATTCCCTCTTTTTTAGTGAAACCTTTAGCGACTAACCTGACTTTGTATCTTTCTATATTACCTTTGGAGTTTTGCTTGGTTTTAAATACCCATTTACAGCCTACAGGCTTAACTCCATTAGGTAACTCGCAAAGATCCCAGACCGAGTTATGTTTCATTGATTCCAACTCATCTTTCATGGCTTCGAGCCATTGAGTGGATTTGTCGCTCTTCATGACTTGGCTAAAGGAAACAGGATCTGATACCTTTCCAAAATCAAACTCACTCTCATTTAGGTAAACTATATAGTCATCAGAAATGGCTGGCTTCTTTGCTCTCTCTGATCTACGCAATGATAGATCATTGGCAGTCGCCATGGGAGCAAGAGCCTCCTCAATGTGGGGTGTGTCAATAGGTATAGCCACAGGTGTATCAACACTGGCTTGAATAACTGGTGTTGGTGCCACTTTTTCTTAGATAAAAGGGATAGGAATTATAACTCGATTCTCCTCAAAAGTGATTTTCCTAAGCTCTATACTCCCACTGATCTCACGATCCTCAAAAGTGATTTCGAATTGAGTTGTAACTCAACTTCGGCTTTATAGATTTTAAACATATTCAGGGCCTCAGATTTCTCGTGAATGAGAAATATATAATCAAAACGAGAATAATCATCAGTGAAGGTAATAAAATACTTTTGACCACCAATAGCGAGAGTTGAAAACGGTCCACAAATATCAATGTGGACTATTTCCAGCAAACTCGTGCTTCTGAGAGTCCCTTTCTTATTAGTCTTTGTGAGTTTCCCTTTAACGCAATCAACACAAGTATTGAAATCAGAGAAATCGAGTGCATCGATTATATCATCTTTAATTAACATCTTCATTCTATCCTTAGATATATGGCCTAAACGTTTATGCCATAAAATGGAGGAGTTATCGAGTGCTCGTTTTCGTTTCTTACTTATTATATCATTCACATGCATAGAAACTAAAGATTGGGCGTAAGATGAATCCAAGTTCAACTGATAAAGATTGCCCACTAATGAGCCACCACCCACAATATCGAAATTAAATAATAGAGTAAATATATTATGTCCAAATTTAAATTCAAAACCTAATTAATCCAATTTAGAAATTGAGATAAGGTTTCTAGTGATACTGGGAACATAAATAGTATCAACTAAATCCAAAATGAAGCCACTATCTAAAATGAGACGGAGAGTCCCAATGGCCTCCACATCTGCTTTTACTCCATTCCCGAGTTTGATGGTACGTTCGCCTTTACTTAGCTTCCTGCTGGATCGAAATCCCTGCATTGAATTACTTATGTGAATAGTTGCACCAGAATCTATCCACCAAGTATTGCGTGGAGCATCAACATAAAGTGATTCAAAACACACAAAAGCAAGGTCATTACCTTTCTTAACTAGCCAATCTTTGTATTTCTGATAATTTTTCTTAATGTGTCCCTTCTTCTTACAGAAGTGACACTTGATGCCAAAAGTAGATGCGCTAGCTTCTCCTTATTTGGTTTCCGGTGGAGGAGCTTTCATGTTCTTTTCTTTATATTGTCCCGGTTTTTGCTTGAAATTTAGTTTCGATGGGCCAAGAGCAGCGTAATGGACACTTTCAAGTTTTTCAGTCCGAAGTCGTTCTTCTTCTTGGACACAGTGAGCAATTAGCTCGTTCATCTTCCACTTCTCTTTCTGCGTGTTATAATTGATCTTGAACGGGCCAAATTATGCAGGAAGAGAAGTCATAATGAAGTGAACAAGATAACCCTCAGAAAAACCCATGTCCAGTTCTTTCAATTGAGTTGCCATGCCACTTATTTTCATAATGTGCTCCCGAACGCCGCTATGACCATCATATTTCATGGTTCCCATTTTAACAATTAGACTACTGGCAAGGGCTTTAGAAGTCCCTTGAAATTGTTCCTTAATAGAATGGCTTGCATGTATTCCTTTGCAGTGTGCGAGTCAGGAATACCTCCCCGAATCGCATCAGCAATGGAACTCTTTATGATCATGAGGCTCATACGATTTGATCTATCCCATTTTTCTAAATCCGTATGGTTCACTGCCAGATCCTCAGCCAAGGCATCAGTGGTGAGCACCTTGGGTTTATCAGATCGTATAGCATAGTCAAGATCCATGCAGCCTAGAACAATTGCAACTTGTTCCTTCCATTTCTTATAATTTGATCCACTCAAAAGTTCAATTCCACCAATCATACTGGTTATGATAGATGGGTTCAATGCTGCACAATAATTAAGAGCTTTATTATGTCCACATACAATCGAAATAACTATCAATTCCACAAAGTTATAATTAAAGTATGTGACGCGAAAATTAAAATATGTCAAGGAATATAAAAATTAAAACCAATGTGGTTTTATTGAGAAGCGATTTGTGTCATTATAACCCTCCGTTAGGTCGAGCCATAACACACTAGTCGCTTCCTCAATCTATATTAATGATTGTGGTACTAATTGCGTCGTTATGACCTTCTGTTGGGTCGAGTCACAACATGCTAGCAGTACCCACACACACAAAATAATGAATAGTGAAACACAGCCATCATAGAACATTAAGTGATTCATCACCGTTGGGCAGAAGAATCTCTTATGTTGTGACGCCAACGTTCACTATACACTTTCACTGGATTTGTAACATGTTTTTGGACAAAATTAAACCTCACTATAAAAATCACGACACTAGGAAAAGTCATCACCGTTGGGCAGAAGAATCTTTTCAAGCCATGTTTTCAAATTAGGTTTGATAATATTTTAGATGATCACAAAACGTGTTATGAGGAGGTATCAAAATTGACAATAAACGAGCATTATAATATGTAAGTATCAGCCATGGTGGTGGAGCATAACCTCCACTACCCAATTCTAATGAATGATACTAAAAAAAAAAAAAAATTGATTACACAATTAAAAAATGAAAAAAAATAACATCAAGTCATGCAAATATTACAACAGAGACCTCATTGTCAAAATTAGACCTTAAAAACGGATCCGAAATGTCCGAGATAGTCAAAATGCATATATAATGTTCGAAAATCGGACCTGTAAATAGCCCAGAAGAGGCCCAAGAAAAATAAGGAATTCAAAAGGGCCATGAGTGGGCCGGGTATCGGACCGGGCCATGGGCCTTAGTGGTCGAGTGGGCCCTATGGGTTGGTCCATGGGCAAAAAAAGGCGAGTGGGCCTGGGGCCCTGCAGATCGGGCCATGAGCCAAAAGCCGAGTGGGCCAGGGGCCCAGCGGGTCGGGCCAAGGCCATGCGGGTCGGGCCAAAAACCAAAAGGGCCAGGCGGGTCAGGCCAAACCAGGTGGGTCGGGTGGGCCAAATAGGCCTGCCGGGTCGGGCCAAAAGCCAAAAGGGCCGTGCGGTCAGTGTGGGTCCGCCAAACCAAAGCGGGTCGGGCCAAATAGGCTGGTCGTGGGTGGGCAAAATATGCCCAAAGTGGTCAGCCAAAAGCCACAAGGGCCAAAGTGGTCAAGGCGGGCCAAAATGCCCGGTGGTCGGTGGGCCACAAGGGCAGGCGGGGCAAGGACCCAGCGGACCCGCCCCATCCCCCTTTCTTCTTCTTCTTCTTCTTGGTTTTGTTTTTTTTTTTTTTTTGAATCAGTTGCATGCACAGCCGCCCCCCTTTCAGGCCAACCCACGCCCCCCACCGGTGACCGGCGCCGCCGGCAATCGGCCGATCAGTTGGCTGACGACGGCCGGTGCCGTGGTCTAAGGCTCACCGGCCAGAACCGACCACAAAAACCCAAATTTTTTTTTTTTTTTTTTGATTTGCAACAAGAACTTAGGCTTACCCGCCTCAGGATGGCCGCCAATCTTGATCCTTCACGGTCGTCCCTTGTTTGACGTCGTAGTTTATCCCAATTAAAAATCCAACCTTTTCCTTTTTTTTTTCTTATAAAAAATTTTTTTTTTTTATTTTTTATAAAACAGCCACAAAAAAATTAAAATAAATAAAAACTCATTTTAAAGTTTTGACCGATCATAACGCCAATCATGACTCTGATACCAATTGATGGGATCTAAATGGATCTAACGATCCGACCATCCAAAATTAAGCCTAAAGATCTAGGCGCACGATCAATCAAAAATAATAAATTTATAACCTATAAATATGCGCACCTTGAGAGTTAGCCATCGATGGTTGGTTGCCGATCTTCAACGATCTTCTCGCGTTCAATGTCTCCTAGCACAATAGGGATGCTCTCGCCAATAGGGAGGATTGAATTATGTCGAGCTATCGTTGGGACCAGACACTCCTTATATTTATAGTCAGAGAGTCCTATCCTATTAAGGACTGAAATTGCTAATTGTAGTGTGATTAGAACCAGAATAGCAATTGTACATCTCAAGGTTGATCTTATATCATTCACTAGTCAATGAGTTTGACCATAGTAATAGCCACCAAGATAAGAACTTCTAACACATACGACATTATAATATGGGGAGATATTGGGATCAAAAGCCAACAAAAACAGATGAATTTGAAAACCCAATTCTTGGGGAGGTATGGGGAGTTGAGCCCATCTCTTTGTCATAGGGTTACATACCAAGTAATCCCTTTGCGTTTGTATTTCGCAGAGAAATAAACCATTGCAACAATCTAATATTTGTTGGACACGGTGAAGGGTTTTCTTTTCAGAGAAATAAGATCGGATATCATACCGTGCCATGCTTTTGATACGCATTTGAATCTAGCTATCGACTTTACGGGTAATCGAGAAAGGATCTCAGTTAACGAATCTGTAATTAAATCACTCGTAAGACTAATATTTTTTGTTTCCAAGTAAAAACGTCTTTTTAACTCTGCCCACAAAACTCTGCTTTCCCTTGCCCTTCCCTCTATTTTGCATAAAGAGAATAAAATAATTCTTAAAGACTTCACCCAATTCAATTTCTAAAACAACTAGAATTCTTATAAAAACTACGAAACAAGATTAGTGTGCTTAAACGTTATAAACAGAAGGCTTACTAACACCCACTTTATGCTACAGCCACCTCAACGCTGGACATCCTAAAATGTCAACGATGGCCATACTAATATTTGTTTCAAGGGAAAAGTTTTAAAAGACACTCCCCAATTCAATATCTAATCCAAGTACAATTCTTGAAAACTTTCTCAAATTCAAAATATCCCTTAAAATTTAGTGGTTGTTGAGTGCCAATTGGTGAAGAGGAGATAAAATGAGATCTTTTAGGGTGGTGGTTTTATGAGGTGTGCTATGAGGAAGTGCAGTTTGATAAAAGAGAATCAGGGGATAAGAGAGCTGTTTTTTTGCCCTTTTCCAAGTTCTTTGTTGCATATACCCTTTTTCCTCTTTATAACCAGATAACAAAAAACTCTTTCATTATTTTTTTTATGGACAGTGTTATCCGGTGGAAAGATTTTATGCACACAAAGTGCAATTGGCTGTAAGTGCGGTAGGGCTCAATTAATATAGATCGGTGCAGCCAATAACATCCCGTCACGACAGCCGCCAGCACTTTGTGTGTATAAAATCTGTCTGGTTTGTAATTTTTCATTTTTTATAGTTACCTCTTTCATTAATCTATGTAAAAGAAGCTGGACATGGTTAAAGGTTTTATTGTTAGAAAAGTAAGACCGGAAATCAAACCATGCCATGCATGCACACTTAAATCTAGCTAGTGACTTTATATGGGTACAAGGATCTCGTTACTAGATCATCACTTAAATCAATACAACAAGTATTCTTCTGCAAATAAATCACCTTTGCATCTCTCTAAGGCACAATAAATATCTTAAAAGAAGAAAAATTTATAGGATAGACTAAGAAAAAAGAAATCAAACAATATGTAATTGGCCGTACCTTACAACTCCACTTTCTCTTTTCTCCTCTTTGTTTCTCAATCACCCTTTTCTCCTCTTCAATAATACACACGACCATAGAACTCTGTTTAGAAGTTAGGAATATATAAAGAGATGAAAGTAGTTTGATTAATTAGAAACTCTCTCTCAACTCCAAGTCTAGGGTTGTAACAGAGCCGAGCCAGCTCGACAACTCGGCTCGGCTCAACCCAAAAAATAAGAGCTTTTCTCTTTAGAGTCTAGCTCGAGAGCCGAGCTGAGTTGGGCAATTTGTAGCTCAAATTAACAGAGCTGAGCTCGGGCTAAGTATGACGGGGCCAATACTCGATCTTACAGCATGGTGCTTGGAGTACGACATATGGTGTCAGGAGGGCACGTGACATGGGGCCAAGTGGGCCTGGTGACGTGGTCGCGCTGCGAGGACGCGACACGGTCGTATGGGGGTAGGAGGCGGGGGCGACACGAACGCGACATAGCCAAGGTGGGCTAGCGATGCAAGAGGCGTTGCGATATGTCAAACCAAGGGGTTTGAGGTTCTTCTGTCATTCAGGTCGAATGACTGTTTTACCCCTCTATGTGGGAGAGGAGTTGAAGAGTTGCCTTCCACCCACACGGGGCCTTGTGTTGCCAGAGGGGGCGCTAGTGTCTCCTAGGCCTGAAAGGGTGGGCCTAGGACATCGACGCAGCGATGCCGTGTGGCACCCAAGGGAAGTTGATTATGGCACCGGACTACGCGTCGCGGTGCATACGGCTGGGCAACCTCACGAGAAGAACACCAGCGCTGCGTGGGACTCAGTTGAGCACGACAACATGTGGGTCAAGGATGAACGAGTGCTAGTAATTTGGAACGCACACGAAGACAGGCTGCCTGGGACTCAGTTGAGCACGCGAGCGCAAGGCACAAGGCTGTGGGCTTGGTTCGGTATGTGAGCAAGACATGGTGGCATGGGGAGCTGTATGCTAAGATTATTGCGAAGTGAGGTACTAGTGTAGTGCACAAGGTGAAGCTTGAGCAGACCAAGTTTAGCACAGTAGTGTAATCGAGCGTGTCGTAAGAGGCACGATGAGCTGGGTGGTAGGCTACGAAACAGAGGTAACCACATTTGGGGAGTTCCCGTCCTCTAGGCGGGTGGTATCAGAGCTGATGTGTAGATGGGTTGACTTCGTTGCATGCGGTAGCGAAGCACCGCGCGGGTTGAAAGCGCGTCGAAGGACACCCCGCGATTGTTGGTATCAGAAGTAGGCTGACCTAGCATAGCGTGCGTTAGGTGCCGCACGAGACTGAGGTTGCAGAAGTGCGACCCCGTGACATAAGGCTGACCCGGCTCGGCTCTATGGCTATGTTTATATATATATATATATATATATATATATATATATATATATATATATATATAATTAACTTTGAGATGTTTATTTTACCCTTCAGAGTAACTGTTTAAGTTTATTCAACAGTTACTTTAAAGGATAAAATAGGAACATTTAGTCCCCACTTGCCTTAATTTTCACTTTATATATTATATAGTACTCACTATTACTCTTACCCATAGTTCTCAATATCACCTCCGTTTGAGAGCAAACTGAGATGACTAGTGAATTCGATCAAACTAGTTAAGCCATTTTTATCATTTTATATTTTTTAAAAATAATTAGTATTTTCATCTACCATATTTTTCATCTTGACTTATATATTTTATTAAGGGAATACAATAGTTATCAAGCATATTTCAAATGTTCAAATTATTATAAAAATATATTATTTTTTGTAAATTTTTTAAAAAGTTATGCACTCTACTGATTTCACTCAATTGATTTAATTTCATTAATGTTCATCATGCTACATGAGTCTGACAAAAATTTCAAACTCATCGCTTGACCATCAAATTAACTAAAAAGGAGATAGACAACAAGGAGATACAAATCAAATTATATGTGTCATTCAAAAGGATATCGACTAAAAAGGTATGCGATTTTTATTTTAAGTTCATTTTTTATAATAGAACATACTTGGCCTGAAGTTCGGCTAGATCTCGGAGAGCCGAGCTAGAGTTTAGAATTTTTGAGCTCAAAGAGCTTAGAGCCGACTCCAGCTCGGCTCGTATAAGGAAGAGCCGAGCTAGAGCTGAGCTCGGGCTCGGCCGGGCTCGATTGCAGCCCTACCCAAGTCTAATAGAAATAGGTATCGAATAAACTAGTTTTAGAGATTCTATTGGATTTATTTCTCTATTCGTGAAGGATTTATTTACACACGAGTTTTGTACGTAACACAATTTAGAAAGAACAACCTTATATTTCAGGAATTAATGATATGTGGAACATTAAATAAGCCATCTGATTTAAAGGTAATAATGTAAAGATCTTTATTGCTAAAAATTGGTACGCAACATTATTTCTATCATCAATTAAAAACAAATGATCTCAAACATCTTATTCATTGAAGTCAATCATTGAATCAGATGACGGGCTTTTATTGCGTTGAATCAAATGATAAAGATCACATTTACTACAAAAGATCTATACTTCATGCCCTTCAATTCAGTCAGCTTAGATGGTGTGCCACGTGGCACAAGTCCAAAAAAAATTCAAGTCTTTTCTTTTAAGGGAGCCATTACTTGCATTCGCTCTTTAAGTGATCGCACCGAGGTTAAAGAAATACTTTGTATTTTAGGGACATGTGACATGTGAAAATGCAATCTAGGCCGTTTGATTTAAAGTTCATGATCTATAGATCGTTAGAGGATAAGATTGGAGCACAACACGATATTTATCATATGGTCTATTGTTGTCAATCTTATCCACTAAGGATCTATAGATCATGAACTTTAAATCAGACAACCCAGATTACATTTTCATATGTCACATGTCCCTAAAATACAAAATCTTTTTTTAACCTCGGTTCAATCACTTAAAAAGAGAGTGCAGGTAATGGCTCCCTTCTTTTAAACTATATATCATGGACAAATCTTGTGCTTCTTGTTGCTCCAAAGTAAAATATAATAGGGTAGCTCTATTCGCGGTAACTAGATAGTGGACATTGAATTAGACAATGGTGATCATTTTTTATCAACAAAATGAATCTTGAGAACATGGGCGCACCATCAGACGACCAATTTTGTTTCCAACGTGGCTCAAATCTCAAAAAAATTGACCTAAAATCACATAGCATTCAACACACTCAAACATGATTTTAGGGTTATCTTCTGGGATGTGTGCCACATGAATCTATACATCATGGCCTTCTAATCAGACGACTTATATGGTGTTCCACGTGGCACAAGTCCCAAAAATATCGAGTCTTTCCTTTTAAATTTTTTCATGGAATAATTTTGATGTACAATGTTTGATAGTAAGCTTATAGTCTCAAGATCCATTGTAAGAAAGATTGGGGTGAAAAACGATCTTCATCATCTGATTTCAAGCAGTCAATGAGTTTCGAAAGTAAGGTGCAAATGCTATGGTAGTGTTCCCATCTCCATGACCTTTGGATTTGAAAGATCTCAAGTGGAGATTCCATGGGAAGACTATCATATGTAATCTTTCTCATTGAGTTGGCCCACGCACCATAAGTGACGGATGGGTCACCAATTGTACACGTGACGGATGGGTCACCAATTGTACACGTGTTATGCCACCTTGCAATTCCAAGTGGTCCAAGTGGAAGGCCATCATAGAGATGAGACACATCAAAATATACACTCAAACCATTCTATTAGATTAGATCAGATGATTAAATTAAGTGAGCTCCTACTAACCCCCACCAAACTGATCAAATTGCTCTGAATCGGATGATAGAGATTGTTTTTCATGCCAATCTTTCGTAAAATAGATGTTGAGATTCTACAATATCATCATACCATCAATTTTTTATTCCAAGACATTCCCAAAAAGTAACCCAAAGCTTATATGGCATGCAACAAATAACTTTTTGGGATGTGTGTCGTGTAGAATAAAATATTAACTGGCTCATGATTTCAAGATAAGCTCTATAACAGATGAAACAAAAAAAATCTCTTATTGGCTGATTCAGCCAATGATTTTCAGCTCTACTTAAATGGATGTTCAATATTTGGTGGGGGTTAATAGCATCCTTATCAAAATCTGAAATGTATGGATTTCAATACTTTTGAAAAGCATATATCAGAGAGATCGACTTCAATAGATCTATTAGGGTTGTAACCATTACCTCTTTTGTGTTTGGCATAGGGGCGAAAGGGCTCGTGCCAGCGCTCCATCCGCTCCCTAAGAGCGGTTGAATGTTGGCAATGCTTTCCTGAGATCTGCGGGAAATGCATCTAATTGGGTGAAAGGAACTTATATGAAATGTGATGCAACTCTAGCTTAGGCATTTGTTGCTTTTCAAAATAGCAGAAATATGAAGCTTTTCTTATTTATTTATTTAGAGATGTAATAAAGAAAAGAACAACAAAATAATGTTTTGGAGAAGCAGTTCCATGCTGCTTCTCAAATATGTGTTTATTAAAAGATAGGAAGGTACAATGTTGCTTCTCAAACAGCACATTAGTTGCTTCCCAAACCACATTTTCCACGGAAAAAAGTACTTTTGTAAATGTGTTGCCAAAAGGTACAATGTTGCCGCAGCGTGGAGTGAGTGTAGAGCATTGCCAAATATCCCCTTTGTCTTAATCAGATGACATGGCAGACATGATTCAACCCCGGGCTCACTAAAAAAAACAAAAAATATGACTATTAGCGTCAGTTTTTTGTTGCAAAAAATTACGACTATTAACAAAAAAGCTATTACGACTATTAGCGACAGTTTTTGGCTGCCGCTAATAGTCTTATTTTTTGTAGTGCGTTGAATGCAATTTAGAAGATGTGTAAAAAATTATGACCCGTTAATTGGCCAACTGCTCGTTACTTAATATAGGCTAAATCATAGTGACAAATTTCTCCAAAATTCACCGAAATAGGAGTCAGACGAATCATTTGACAAAATTTCGTTGATTTCTTCAAAATTGCCAAAATTTTATCAAAATTCACCAAAATTAACGAAATGTCACCAAAATTAATGAAAATTTTATAATTTTAGTCTTTTTTAGTAATGAATAAGATTTATATATATATACTCCTTGAAATTTTGCATAAGCTTTTTGAAAATTTCCCAAAATTTATCCTAAATGAACCAAAATAACTCCCTACCGAAATATTACTGAAAACGAAATTTTTGTCACTATGCGCTAAACCTACTACGAAGATGATTACAGGGGAGAATTGGGGACAAGGAGGGTGTGCTTCAGAGGATTCAGCTGAGGGGGTGTTTGCTTTGATGGATCTATCTGTCCGACCATCTAAATATATGCCCTAGAATCTACGCGCTTGATCAATAAAAAATAATAAATCAACAATCCATAAATTAAAAATATGTGCGCACCTTGAGTGTGAGCCATTAATAGTGGGTTGCCAATCTTCAACGAGCTTCTCACTTTCAATATCTCCTAACACAATGGAGATTTTTTGCTAATAGAGATGATTGAATTGTGTCGAGCAATCGTTGGGACCAAACATCCCTTATATTTATAGCTAAAGAGTCCTTTCTCATTAAGGACTTGAATTATTAATTATATTGTGATTAGAAATCACAATCATACCATAAGTAAAAGACTTACCTATTAGTTGCTTATTTCCTTTAAACTCACCGAATTAGCAACTACACATCTCAAGATTGATCTTACACCATTCACCGGTCAACGGATTGACCATAGTGACGGCCACCAAAATAAAAACTTATAACAGTCTCCCACTTGGCCAAATTATGTCAATAAACTCCGATCACCAAATGTTAGCTAACTTTCTTTAAATGGTAAGTCTTAATCAATCTCAATCAAAGTCTTTATAATGAGTCCGGTCTAGTGAGAATTTCAATATATAATCAATGTAGTCAATATATCATGTCATCGATACATGACCGTTCATTAGTTACCGTATTAGAATTCATCACCGACATGAATTCCAACTAGTATGATTTCATATAGATTATAAGTTTACAAATTGAATGATAATTATATGTAAACTCAATCTATTATTGATCCTACTTTATTGCCATCTACTAACATCTTATGTTCTAAAGTTTATTTGCATAAAAATGAAAAAATAAATAAATAATCTTTATTTATGAATCAATTAAACAAATATATTCACTCTTACATATCCACTCTCAAAGACTCAAAATTTTTTGTTAATCCCATGCGCGCAACATGTTCTAAAAAGAGTTTAGGAGGTAAGCCTTTAGTGAGAGGGTCAACTAACATGAGTGTCATACTAATCTTTTCAACAGATATAATTTGATTCTGAACTTTCTCCCTTACAACAAGATATTTAATATCAATATATTTGAAACCTCCACTAGTCTTGTTGTTATTAGAGATAGCTATTACAGTGGAATTGTCAGTAGCCTTAAAACACTATCAACAACTCGAAGCCCTGAGATAAAATTCCTCAATCATATCGCCTCACATGTTACCTCAAAATATGCAATAAATTCTGCTTTCATAGTAAGCGAAAAAGTTAGCATTTGCTTAATGCTCTTCTAACGCTATGTCTGGATGAGTACAGACTTGTGCATAAATGAGACTCCCAATTGCCGATGCATAAGAAATTATCTCCATCTGCTTTCTCTCCAAATTGATCTCGAGACTCTGAAGTAGACTAAATTTATCACCCTTAATGATAGGGACAATAGTAACGGAATAATTATACATGCTAAATCTTTTAAGAACTTTATTAATATAAGCTCTTTGAGACATTCCTAATATGCCACGGACTCTATCTCGATGAATCTCAATTCTTATCACGTAGGAAGCTTCACCAAGATCTTTCATATCAAAACTCTTTGATAAAAAGTTCTTTATCTCATATAACATGCTCAAATTACTGCTCGCAAGCAATATATCATCAACATATAAAACAAGAATGATAAACTTGCTCCCACTGATTTTAAGATATATGCATTAATCCACAGTATTTTCTTTAAAACTAAAATTTGAAATGACTTCGTGAAATTTTAAGTACCATTGTCGAGATGTCTGCTTTAAACCATATATAGATCTTTTGAGTCTACAAACAAAATGGCTCTCGCCCTCAACCTGAAATCTTTCAGGTTGTGTCATAAAGACATCTTCATGTAAGTCGCCATTCAGAAAAGCAATTTTTACATCCATTTGATGCAATTCTAAGTCAAATGAGTTACTAATGTTATGACTATCCGGAATGATTCCTTTTTAGAGACATGAGAAAATGTCTCTTTATAGTCTATTCCATCCTTTTGAGTGAACCCTTTAGCGACTAACCTGGCCTTGCATATTTCTATATTATCTTTAGAGTCTTATTTAGTTTTATATACTCATTTATAGCCTACAGGCTTAACTCATTCAGGTAACTTGTAAAGATCCCAGACCGAGTTATGTTTCATTGATTCTAACTCATCTTTCATAGCTTCGAGCCATTGAGTGAATTTGTCGCTCTTCATAGCTTGGCTAAAGGAAACATTATCTAATTTCTTTTTAAAATTATACTCACTCTCATTGAGGTAGACTATATAGTCATCAGAAATGGCTGGCTTTTTTGGTCTCTCTGATTTACGCAATGATTGATCATTGGTGGTCACCATGGGAGCAAGAACCTCCTCAATATGGGGTGTTTCAATAAGTATAGCCACGGGTGCATCAACACTTGCTTGAATAACTGGTATTGGTATCACTTTTTTTTGGATAAAAGGGATATGAATTATAACCTGATTCTCCTCAAAAGTGATTTTCCTAGGCTCAACACTCCCATTGTTCTCACAATCCTCAAAGAATTTTATATATCTAGTCTCAACAATCCAGGTACTAAGAGTGAGGCAATAAAATCTGTAGCCTTTTGACCTATCAGGGTAACCAATGAAATGACAACTTATAGTTTTAGGATCCAATTTTCCCAATTGTGGATTATATACCTTTGTTTCAGCTAAACAGTCATAAATATGCAAATATCCTAAAATCGGTTTTTTTCCTACCCATAGCTCATAAGGAGTTTTGGGAATAGTCATACTAGGAACCTGATTCAGGATATGCACCGCTGTTTTCAAGGCTTCTCCCCACAATAACATAGGTAACTTGGAGTTGCACAACATATTTCTCATCATATCCATAAAAGTACGATTTCATCGTTTAATTACACCGTTCTATTCAGGTGTTCCCGACATGGTATATTGAGCAACAATGCCATGCTCTTGTAGATATAAGGCGAATGGTCCTGGATTGCGACTTGTTTTAGAATATCTACCATAGTACTCTCCGCCTCTATCAGATCTCATAATTTTAATCTTCGAATTTAGTTATAACTCAACTTCGATTTTATAGATTTTAAATATATCCATAGTCTCAGATTTCTCATGAATGAGAAATATATAACCAAAACGAAAATAATCATCAGTGAAGGTAATAAAATACTTTTGACGACCAATAGTAGGAGTTGAAAACGGTCCACAAATATCAGTGTGGACTATTTTTAGCAAATTCGTGCTCCTGATAGCTCATTTCTTATTAGTTTTTGTGAGTCTTTCTTTAACGCAATCAACACAAGTATTGAAATCAGAGATATCGAGCGCATCGATTATATCATCTTTAATTAACCTCTTCATTCTATCATTAGATATATGGCCTAAATGTTTATGCCATAAAATAGAGGAGTTGTCGATTGCTCGTTTTCGTTTCTTACTAATTTTCTCATCTACATGCATAGAAACTAAAGATTTGGCGTAAGATAAATCCAAGTTCAACTGATAAAGATTGCTCACTAATGAGCTACCACTCACAATATCGGAATCAAATAATAGAGTAAAAATATTATGTCTAAATTGAAATTTAAAACCTAATGAATTCAATTTAAAAATTGAGATAAGGTTTCTAGTGATACTTGGAACGTAAATAATATCAACTAAATTTAAAATGAAACCACTATCAAAAATAAGACGGAGAGTCCCAATGGCTTCCACGTCTACTTCTACTCTATTTTCGAGTTTGATAGTTCGTTCGCCTTTATTTAGCTTCCTGCTGGATCGAAATTCCTGTCTTGAATTACTTATGTAAATAGTTGCATCAGAATCTATCCATCAAGTATTACATAGAGCATTAATATAAAGTAATTCAAAACACACAAAGACTAGGTCATTACCTTTCTTAACTAATCAATCTTTGTATTTCTGACAATTCTTTTTTATGTGTCCCTTCTTCTTGCAAAAGTGACACTTGATATCAAAAGTAAATCCGCTAGCTTCTCGTTATTTGGTCTCTGGTGAAGAAGCTTTCATGTTCTTTCCTTTATATGATCCATTCTTTCACTTAAAATTTTCTTTCGATGGTCCAAGAGGGACGTAATGAGTACTTTCAGGTCTTTCAGTCCGAAGTCTTTCTTCTTCTTGGACACAGTGAGCGATTAGCTCGATCATCTTTCATTTCTTTTTCTGCATATTATAATTAATCTTGAATGGGTCAAATTGTACAGGAAGAGAAGTCATAATGAAGTAAACTAGATAACCCTAAAAAAAACCCATGTCCATTTTTTTCAATTGAGTCGCCACGCCACTTATTTTCATAATGTGCTCCCGTACGCTACTATGATCATCATCTTTCATGGTTCTTATTTTAACAATAAGACTACTGGCAAGTGCCTTAGAAGTCCTCTGAAATTATTCCTGAATGGCTTGCATGTATTCCTTTGCATTGTGCGAGTCAGGAATACCTCCCCGAATCGCATCAGTAATGGAACTCTTTATGATCATGAGGCTCATACGATTTGATAAATCCCATATTTCCAAATCTGTATTATTCACTGCCAGATCCTCAGCTGAGGCATCAGTGGTGAGCACATTGGGTTTATCAGAGCGTATAGCATAGTCAAGATCCATACAGCCTAGAATAATTGTAACTTGTTCCTTCCATTTACCATAATTTGAGCCACTCAAAAGTTTAATTCCACCAATCATATGAGTAATGGAAGACAGGTTCAATGTTATACAATAATTAAGGGCTATATTATGTCCACATACAACTATAACAACGATCTATTCTACAATGATATATTTAAAGTGATTTACTTATGATAAGAAATATAGTAAAGAAATAAATAAACCAATGTGGTTTGATTGAGAAACAATATATATCATTATGACCCTCTGTTGGGTCGAGTCATAACATACTAGTCGTTTCCTCAATCGATATTATTGATTGTGGTATTAATTACATTGTTGTGACCCTCCGTTGGGTCGAGTCACAACACGCTAACAGTACCCACACATAAAATAATTAATAGTAAAATACAACTATCACACAATATTAAATGATTCATCACCATTGGGTAGAAGAATCCCTTAAGTTATGACGTCAACGTTCACTACACACTTTTACTGGATTTGTAACACTGTCTTTTACAAAAATAAATTCCACTTTAAAAATCACAACACTAGGAAAGATCATTACCGTTGGGCAGAAAAATCCTTCCAAGTCATGTTCTTAATTTCGATTTGATAATATTTTAGACGGTTACAAAAGTGGTTAAACAATGATAAAAAAAAATAAGTCACTTATGATATGTAAGTAGCCAAATCTAGCTCATGTTATTGGTAAGTGTAAAAAATTAATTAATAATAATCGGGTAACATTATTTAAGTATCAGCCTTGGGCTAGAGCACAATCTCCAATACCCAACTTTAATGAAAGGCACAATATATAGTAATTATCCGATGAAAATTTATTAAAAAGACATAAGGTCAAGAAAATGTCACAACAGAGAGCTTATTATCAAAGATAGACCCAAAAATAGATTCAGAATGCTCGAGAAAGTCAAAAATCATATATAATGTCCGAAAATCGGATCTATAGATAGCTCAGAAATGACCCGAAAAGAATAAGGAATAATACGGGTCACAATTGAGCCTTTAAGTACAAACATGTCGTTTTTAACGGGCCGAATCGGGTCATGTATCATGGGACGAGAATGGGCTAGATCGAACCATGGGCTGGATTGGGTCATGACCCGAGCCTGTTATTGATCGGGCCGGATCACAAAGTGGGTTGGGTCTTAAGCTTATATGGGAAGCACCAACTTTGGTGCTCCCATTACAAATGCAATAATAGCTAAAGTTATAGCAATTAAGGAGAAGACTCAAACAAAGGTCTCCTTCATCCTTTTGTAGCCGTCTTCTTTAAAAAAAAACTAGAGACCATGGGCTTCTTTTAAATGCAGCCACCTTACAACCATCCACCACTCAAAAGTGGCACAGGCCACCAAGCGACCACCGGTCCGGATGGCCGATTAGTCTGGTGGCGACTAGTGACCCTAGCGACGGCGATGATAGAAACTAAATACCCTCATTTTAATTTCACACATATTTTATGTTGTATAAACAAATGAGATTTCGTTTATCAGTTGTTTTGGTTCCTTGGCTTACATCTAAAAAACAGGTTAAGAAGCAAGAATATTACCGTGTAAATAGAGGTACCCTATCATTATAGTACCGCCGTTTTAATGAGGGAAGGATACCCAAAATTGAGTTTTGGATACGTACAAATTGTTGGGCGAACATATTCTGTACTTGAGTGAAATCGGGCACACCATCTCCGATCTCATTCAATCACTCATCGCTTCGTAAACTTTTCTCATGGCTAATAGAGACGTGGTCTCTTCTAATATCAGTCAATTACCTACTGATAGCCAGAGTAGGTCGCTGACTTGAATCGGTGGCCTTGAAAAATCAAATTAAGGATTTGTGCAATCCTTTTCTTACACCAGCAATTATTTTGACCAAACACGTAAATAGAACAAATTAGAGTGTTTTAATTGATCATACATCAAAACTTGGCTCTGATACCAATTGATTGATCTTTTTGGATCTATCGATCCAACCATCCAAATATATGCCCTAGAATCTAGGCACATGAATAATCAAAAACAATAAATCAACAATCCATAAATTAAAAATATGTGCGCATCTTGAATGTGAGCCATTAATGGTGGGTTGCCGATCTTCAACAATCTTCTAGCTTTCAATATCTCCTAGCACAATGGGGAAACTTTTGTTAATAGGAAAGATTGAATTGTGTCGAGCAATCGTTGAGACTAAGCATCCCTTATATTTATAGTCAAAGAGTCCTTTCTCATTGAGGACTTGAATTACTAATTATATTGTGATTAGAAATCACAATCATACCATAACTAAAAGACTTACCTATTAGTTGCTTATTCTCTTTAAACTCACCAAATTAGAAACTATACACCTCAAGATTGATCTTACACCATTCACCGGTCAACGGATTGACCATAGTGCGGCCACCAAGATAGAAATTTCTAACATGCTTATCTTTTAGCACTTGAACAACAACCTATCAAATTAACTTATTGACCATCCAAAATCAAGCAATTGATCAGACGGTTCAAATATTGCTAGTCTTGAAGGAAATATTGTCTTTGATACCGTATGAAGGGGATATATTTATACAATGCCAATTTTCAATAAATAAACTTCTACAGTCAGTTAAAAGAAAAGGAGAAGAAATTTCTAAAATGATTTGTTATCAAGATTACACCAATGATTGTTAAAATATTCAATCTACACAGTAGATATATACCACAGTAGATATTGATTTTCCTGTCCACAATTGCTATGTTGAATGAACCTTTCCAGTGGACTCCATTTTTTTAAAAGGCTAAAGGGATTAAAACGAATTGAATAAAAAAAAATCCCGATGGCTTACAACCCGACCCGTCGACCTTAGTAGCCACCAGACGCCAACACCCTCATAGAAAAAGAGCCATAAAAATAACAAGGACTAGCAAGCTCCTCATAAATCGGAAGTGCTCCAATAACTGCGAAAGAATACAAAATCAAGAGAAAGCAAATCAACTGCCTCTTGAAAAATATTGGAAGAAGCAAGTTGAATTCATCTGAATGTACGACTGCTCCACTCATTCCATATACTCCACATGATCGCAATGGAGTAGCATTCCATAGCTTATCCTTGACAAATTTTCCTTGGACTAACCACCCACTAAAAAGCTTCCCCCACTGGAGCTGGGGTGTACCACGCCACACAGAAAAGGGAGAGGAACTGACTCCACAGTGAATATGTCAAAGGACGACGAAGAAGGTGGTTAGCCGATTTGCTATCCTCAAGGTAACCTATGCAGCAATTCATGAGCTGATATCCTCTCTCATTGAGCAAGTCAATCTTTAGAATTCTTTGCCAAGCTGCACACCATCTAAAAAATACACCTTTTTTTAGGACCTTAATGTTGGGTTTTTGCGACCCACACACTAATCACTTTTCATTTACTTGCTAAAACTTGAATTGGTAAGACTTTCTATACTTGACACAATAGGAATCACCATGCAATCTTGGTGGAATTCCTTACTAATCTTATAGGGTTGTGGTGATCCCTTTATAGAAGTGGCACATCCTTTAGATTTAGTTTTTTTGATGGGCTAGGAAACAAATCAATGTCTATATAAGGAGGACAACGTCCCCTCTTTGTCTATTCTCAATGCTATTCCCATCAATAAAGATAGAAAGGAAGAAAGGTGGTTTGTCCTAAGAGTTTAGTCTTATACGGAGGAATTGCCGATCAAGCTCGTCTTCGCGATCATTTAGTCAAGTAAGTAGGATTTGTCTTACTAGATAATTGTTGTATTTGATATGTTGATCAAATGATTCAAGCCTAGACCATTGTTATTGCCTTAAGATTTCTAACAATTGGTATTAGAGCCATGGTGGTTTGATTTCGTTTGATTCTGATTCAACAACAAAAAAAACATTCCAGCGATTTCCGACGACCGGACTGGCACCGGTCAACGGCCGGGCCTGACCGGACGACACATTTGACCGTCGACCAAGGTGACCTGAGAGGGGAGGAGTGGTGGCCCCATTGGGCTAGTTTTGTTGCGGGTTCTGCAACATGTTCATAAAAAAAAATTAAAAAAATTAGGCCGACGGGCCATTGTTCGGCGTTTCGACCACCTGGACTAGCAGTCGTCGGTCTTGGTCGGACTGACCGAGTCCGACCGGTGACCGGAGAGGGGAGGAGATTTGGCCCCTTGGGGCTGTGTTGTTACAGCACTTGCAACCTGCCAAAAAAAAAAAAAAAAAAAGTAAAATGAAGAAGAAGAGGAGGTCCCTCGGACCAGGTCGACCCGATCCCGACTGGTCTTGGTCCTGGCTTGGGGACCCGACCCATCTGACATGGCCCTCTTAGGCCCAATTATCCGGCCCGGTACCCGACCTGCCTGACGTGGCCCTCTTAGACCAAATACCTGATATGGCCCATGAACCGGCCCATGACTCGGCTCAACTGGTTCGGCCCATGACTCGGCCCACCTGGTTTGGCCCATGACTCAGCCCACTTGGTTCAGCCCATGACCTAGACCACTTGGTTCGGGCTATGACTCGGCGCACCTTGTTCGGCCCATGACCCAGACCACCTGCTTTTGGCCCATGACTCGACCCATGACCTGACCTAATTCCCATTCAAATTTTATTTGCAACCATTTTTCTGAACTACTTCCGCCTGCTGCAAATAAAACATTTAAACTCAAATCTCGTTTATGCAACCAGACTGAATCCTATTCAGGCTCAAACTTTAAAATGCGATATCTAGAGTTTTATAACTCTGATTCGCGCAAATGACCTATCGTTTTTAGTCTACTCGACGAGATCTACACTTTGAACTAATTTTTGAGACATTTTGACACTATTTCAGATTTGAAAATGCCACTTCAAGGTCAATAAATTTATTTTACTTTTCAAATAAATTATTGAACCTTTTTGTATATTCTGTATGAATACTCTTACACTATCATGTCACTGTTCATAGTTACTTCATGTGCATCTTCCCTTTATGACTCTAATGCCTTTAATATTGCTCTCTATTAATATTAAATCACGTGATTTAATTCATTGAATCTAATTTTTCTAAATTTGGTATGTGAACGTACTTAGGGTATGAAACTTTGAACTAATGACATGATAGAATGACTTAAGATAGGTTCTTCCTATAAAGGGGTTTAGGAAGACCAGTAAAGTAGTTGTTTAGGGAAACGTTGCCAAAGTAGGTGTGTAGTCTGCCCAAAGGTGACCGGTCTATGGAGGTTACGTTATCATTGAATTTTGAGACAATTGTCTCATTAAGATTGTCAGAGCATTCACTTCCGTGAGCTACTACTTCTGGCCAAAGCTCACTTAAAAAACTCACGAGAGGGGAATTGATAGAATAGTTATATGTGTTTAGGTGAGAGAAGAGTAACACTTCTGGTCTAAGCTAATAACTAGTTTTGATCAAACTAAAACACAAATGACTTGGTCTATGCGTGTCTACGGACACGAACTAGGGAGAGATGCAATAGGTCAAAGCTTCTACCCTAAGGTGATGCTGAGACAATAAGTCATGTCTATCCCTCAGAGTGGATGATTTTGCACATGATTAATACATTCTGATTGATTCAACCTTGACCCCAGGTACGAACTCAAATTATGTAAAGTTCTATATGAACGTGTGCTGACAATGATCTATGTCATTGCAGCTATGGACGGATCACTGTTACAACAACAGATGACGAGCATTGAAAATATCAATAGTACCAATTATTCCACTTGGCGAATGGGTTTAGATTTGACCATTGGTTACCTAGATTATGATTTTGTTCTATCGGAGAATAGACTAGCGACCCCTACCGATAACTCTTCAGAGTTTGAAAAAGCTTTGCATGCCAAGTGGGAGAAGGCAAATCGTATGTCTATCATGATTATTTGCGCTTCTATGAGTGAGGTCATCCATTATGGTATTAAGACCACTGAGACAGTAAGTGAGTTGTTGAAAAATATCGAAAATCAATTTGTTGGGTCTACTAAATCTCTTTAATATGGTTATCTTATGGAGTTTGTTAACATGCGCTATGATGGTAAGGGTTCTGTGAGGGAGTTCATTCTTAAGATATCTATGTTAGCGATGAAGCTTAAGGAGCAAGGTATTTCTATTGAGGAAGCTGTTATAGTACATTTGACTGTTGCATTCCCTCCTAGTCAGTTTGATACCTTTAAGGTGAATTATAATGCCCAAAAGGAAAAATGGGACTTGAACTAATTGATCTCAATGTGTATAACAGAAGAAGAACGGTCGCGGGGCAACAAGATCGAGTCTGCTCATTTTACTTATAACCCTGCTCATAAGAAAAATTTCAAGAGAAATGGTCAGAAGCAGAACTACCACAATAGTAAGAGAATAAATGAAGATTCCAAATTGCATGTTGCAAAGATTGACGATAATGATAGTTGTCACTTCTGTATAAAGAAAGGTTATATCAAGAAAGATTGTTACTTATGAAAAAATATTATGAAGAAGAAGCAACAAAGATGGGCTAATCAGCAGAACCAGCACGAGGAGCCCCAGGCTGAATAAAAAGCTATTCTCTGGCAATGAGGAGGATTTCTGAACAAATTTTATTTATTGAAGACTTTTATTCTGTCTTTTAGATGAAGTTTTTTATTGCTAATGTTAGATTGATTAGAGTTGTTTATTTATTTATTTTACTCCTCTAGGTGATAATTTTTTATATAATTTTTAGTAAATAATTTATTTTAATTACACCCGTTGAGACTAGTTATATCAACTTTTTTGAAGATGAGATAATCAGTGGGAGTCAGGAATAAAGGAAAACATCAAATTCACTAATGATCAGAATATTCATTTAAATTAAGGTGACCAGATTGAGAATACTAGAGACTTTTGTGGACTCTGTTTGAGTGGGAGTTATCTCACAAAGGGGCTTCAACCAAAAGATTTTACACCGCACGTGATCCGGATGAGAGTGTTAGAAACACTCGAGTACATTGATTGAGTGGGAGTCCCTTCCATAATGTTTATTCTATTCTATTGTAGACATTCCTTATATCATTAATTATCATTTAATGCATGTCTTTCATTTTCTTCCATGTTTATCATTATTATCATTATTAGCATATGCAATGCTGTCTGGGAGCGTAAGTGCTCAAATAAGGAAACTTGAGCTATTGTGATTAGGCACCACAGTCGTATAGCCTTTATCCTGATAGTTGAGTGATGATTTTCACATGGCGTATACCGTAAAATATCAGGATAACATATCTTAGGGTATGAAGTTGGACAAATACATGTATGCACACAAGTGATTGCATATACTGGTGTCACAAAACCACAAGTAATACTCTTGGGTTCAATAACGACAATAATTTTTGTGATCATGAAACTGCCTTACTGTCAATTGTAAAATATGGTACATTATAGGCATCCATGATCCATTATTATAGTTGTTTCTTGAACTTTAGAGGATGTTGTATTGTACCAAGTTCTTTGAAAGTCAATGATTTTATAAACTTAGAAGGATGACAATCCGCTTTTCAAAAATGATCAATTCATGAAATTATTTAAAATAATATTTTGGTAGTGTGTGGATCAAGTGAGAGATTGTTGGGTTTTTGTGATCCACACACTGACGTCTTTTCCTTTACTTGCTAAAACTTGAATTGGTAAGACTTTCTATACTTAGCACAATAAGAATCATCATGCAATCTTGGTGGAATTCCTTACTAATCTTATAGGGTTGTGGTGATCTCTTTATATAAGTGACACATCTTCTAAATTTAGTTTCTTTGATGGGCTAGGAAACAAATTAATGTCTATATAAGGAGGACAACGTCCCCTCTTTGTCTATTTTCAATATTATTCCCATCAATAGAGATAGAAAGGAAGAGATGTAGTTTGTCCTAGGAGTTTGATTTTATATGGAGGAATTGCCGATCAAGCTTGTCTTCGCAATCATGTAGTCAAGTAAGTAGGATTTGTTATATATATTAGAATAGTAATATATATATTTTGTATTTCAAAATTAAGGTTAAATTATTATTAATAATTCAATGGCAAACTTGTAAAATAATTCAATGACATACTTGTAAATATTTACTGTCTAAAGTATTTTTTCAAAAGTATCTTCAAATTTTGGATTTATCTTTTTACCGTTTGTTGAAAAGACACAAGTCTGGCGTCTCTTCACGGTGAAAAGACACAGATATTTTCAAAAGTGTTTTTCCACCATAAATTTGAAAAGACAAATCTCTTCATGGTGAAAAATTCAATCTTTCAAGATTATCTCTATTTATTATCTGAAAAGACACAAATCTTTTCACGGTGAAAAGACACAATCTTTCAAAATTACCTCTATAAATAGAGACCAGATCCAAGTTAAAAAACACAACAGAAATAAGATATATTTCTTTTTTTTTTTCTCTTTCGTTCTTATCATTTGTGTATCAGAAAATCTGTGTGGCAGGTTCTTTTTCTAGAAAGTGCAATCTAGAAAAGAACATACGATTCTTGGCAAGACCGGACTCTGTTGTATCCTGAAGGCATATTCGCTGGGAACTCTATTGCATCTTCGTTTATCCAACAGAGTGAGGGCGTCTATTGTCTTTAAGACAGCGTAGTGAACTACGTGCCTCGGAGTCATTATCAATACCAAATTTTTATCTAACAATTTAAAGACAATAGATCGTTCTAATGGTTCAGAGTATAAAGTTCATGAATCAAGATCTCATCAAACTTGACCGATTTGACGGGTCAAATTTCAAAAGATGGCAGCAAAAAGTGTAATTTATCTTGCGACAATTCAAAATTGCTTACGTCCTCACTATGCCATGTCCACCAGATTCTGTAGTGGGAACAATGGAAAGTACGACTAGTAAAGGATCAAATGCTCGACTCAAATGGTTGGAAGATGATCTAGATTATCGGGACGACATCCTCAATGCATTAAGCGATAGGTTGTTCAATACTTTCTCGGGTGAATTTTTACTTTGGCAGGAGGAGCAGTATCGTGGAGGTCTAGAAAACAAACATGTCTTTCTGACTCAAGTATGAAATCAGAATATATAGCATTGTCTGCGGGAGCAAAAGAGGCAGAGTGGCTTCGAAGCTTTATAAGACAAATTCCTTTGATTCAGCATATATATGCAATTAATATTTATTGTGATAATAAAATTGTTTTGTAGATTTCAGGTAATAAGAAATATAAAAGGAAATCAAGACATATAGGCTTTCGATATAACATCATTCGACAGATGTTGAGTGATGGGGTAATTACGTTGGACTACATACCAACTTTTGAGATGCTTGCTGATCCGCTTACAAAAACACTATCCAGAGATACAGTGTTAAAAACATCGAGGGGGATGAACCTAAGACCGATATCTTTAAAGGCACAGTAGTTGAACCTCAACTTAGTAGAGTTGGAGATCCTAAATCTTAAGTTCAACGAGATAAGAAAGTACTATGTGACCCTTGAAAGTGCACAAAGGTATATTACCTATTGGTCATCCCTATGGTGTTAAATTTTGTGTACATATCTTGTAACGTGAAAGGGTGAGTTTAACTCTTAATGATTCTGTAGGCATTCATTTGCTGGGGTGGAAAAGTAGTTATAAGAGCACCCATGACAGATTCACCTATATGAGTATAGAAGTGAAGCCGCTTCAACAGAGATTCGGTCATCTCTCTGAGATACTCATGAAATCAGGATTTTAGCGCATGACTGTAAAGCGCAGGCCTTATGTCACTAATGATTTAGGTCATAGTAAGTGTATATATAATTCTGATTTGTTAGACATGTTTTAAGTTCAAAGCTATAAACTACTTAAAGTCCTTACAAACTTTGAGTTGTATGTATTAGTTAAAGGTTTAAACCGATCGGTACCTCTGATGATGCTTAGTATAATTGCTCTGATATACAATTTTTTTTTTTTAATTTTTTTTAATTTTGAAACAAGTGGGGGAATGTTATATATATTAGAATAGTAATATATATATATTTTGTGTGTCAAAATTAAGGTTAAATTATCATTAATAATTCAATGGCAAACTTGTAAAATAATTCAATGACATACTTGTAAATATTTACTCTCTAAAGTATTTTTTCAAAAGTGTCTTTTCAAATTTTGGATTTATCTTTTTATCGTTTGTTGAAAAGACACAAGTCTGACGTCTCTTCACAGTGAAAAGACACAGATATTTTCAAAAGTGTTTTTTCACCATAAATCTGAAAAGACGAATCTCTTCATGGTGGAAAACACAATCTTTCAAGATTATCTCTATTTATTATTTTTTTTCTCTTTCGTTCTTATCATTTATGTATCAGAAATTCTGTATGGCAGGTTCTTTTTCTAGAAAGTGCAATCTAGAAAAGAACATACGGTTTTTGGCAAGACTGAGTTCTGTTGTATCGTGAAGGCAGATTCACTGGGAACTCTATTACATCTTCGTTTATCCAACCGAGTGAGGGCGTCTATTGTCTTTAAGATAACGTAGTGAACTACGTGCCTCGGAGCCATTATCAATACCAAATTTTATCTAGCAAGATTTGTCTTACTAGATTATTATTGTATTTGATATGCTGATCAAATAATTCAAACGTAAATCATTGTTATTACTTTAAGATTTCTAACACTGAATACGATGAATAACCGCCCATCTGCAAAAGCGGAGCAGTTTTGTAGAGTAGGGGCAACGGGTGAAGAGGAAGTAGTGACTTTTAACCGAGAAGAGACCCTTAGACGACCCTGTCCAAATTTTTTCGTCCGATCTATGAGAAGCACAAAGATCCAATTAGTGAGATAATTGAGGGAGATCATCTCAGAATGAGAGAGCGACGAGTAAATTGTGTGGCCCCTGTACACCCATTATCATTTAACAAACACCAATCGGCCAACACCCCACCCTGAGTAGATGAGATACAAAATAGGTATAGGAATTCGACGGGAACCGACATATTCGATGCCCAAGTGTCCTGCCAAAATTTGAGATGAGAGCCACCCCCAGCTTATAGGGAATATACCCGTGGTAATTATCCAGTTCCGCTAACTAAAACTTTGCAGCGTAGGAGGAGGAATGACTTAGCCCGACCAAAGATTAAAATATCGGTTTCATTTTTAATTTCAGGCATGACCGAAATAAAAAATTTGACCGAACTTTTCAGTCAAAAATTACCATTCCATACATTATTTGATGAAAATTTCGGATCAAAATTTCATTAAGGTGTATGGACCGAAACCGATAAAACTCAAATTATCAACCGAAATTTTGAATCATGAGCCCAACCAACCGATATCCTATTTATAAAATATAATAGTCTCCCAAAGAGCATTTTGGTTCTCTGGGGATTCAGCTGCCACAACCATTTTGCACCAAGGGCAAACTTCATCATATGCAATAACATATTGATATCCAAACCCCCTATCTTTAGAGGCCAGCAGCATCTATCCCATCCCACCAAGTGAATCTTAGAAAGGCCTTCCACTCTACACCAAATGAAATTCCCCCGAGCTTAATGATCACCGTTTTGGGCAGTGAGAGAAACCCAGAAAGTAAATGGATAACCTGGCGAGCGTTGCATTGATCAGGGCTAGCCTACCCACCGTACCCACCGGAGATGATAGACACCCGTTCCAGGGAAGAAGGGTAGCCCAAATATCAATCTAGAAGAGTCCAACAAGAACATCCTAAGAAATTTGCCAGATTGAGGGAAGATGAGCTATCCACATTTATCCCCACCAACATAGACTTTCCAGAGTTGAGCTTTTGACTATAGATTCTCGTAACAATGAAGTGCCGGCCTAATCCCGAAAAGGTCGTGATTTGAGTCGCCACAAAACACAAGCGTGTCATCTGCATACTGCAGTTGGTGATTGAGGAAAAGGAGCAGCACTGAACCCAGAAAACCAGCCAAGAGTAGCCGCCTTTTGAAGAATTTTGCGTGGAGCGACTCTCCCATGAGGCCATGATATTGAACATGAATGGGGAGAGAGGGTCTCCTTGCCACAAACCACATGAGCTATCGAAATATCCTTTGGCACACCCATTGACAAGAATAGAGAACCGAGCCTAGGTTGAATAAGATAAGGCCCCAATTTGCAGGGGCGTAGTCAAGATTTTTCACTGGTGTGGGCTAACAATGGTCAATGGACGTTAATACTTATTTTACGTTCTATTTGGGGGCTTGTTTGTCATAAATTTTGAAGCTTAGATAAAAAATAGTTATATAATAAGAATATCTAATATAAATTCAAGAGCTAAATGAGCCCCCCGCCCCGGCCCCCGCCCCCGCCCCCCACTCTTGTATGTGCCTACGCCACACTGCCAGTTCAGTGCTATGCCCGGTCCGAGGAGGATATTCTAGAATGGACCAGCCCATGAGAACCACCCGTTCATCAAGAATTTGACAGTCCTTAATGAAAGCTGATTACACCCTAAATCCTAAAGCCAAAATTGACATTCTACAATGTCCACGTATTCATAGACACTCGCAATGCCCACCTCGACATGCTTCTGCGGACACGCATCACGTACCCTACACGTTTCTCTAAGATTCATTACGACCGCTCGCTCTAGATTCCAACACAACTCATGGTTGGCTCAAAAACTGCCATGTCAGCAAATAAATTCGATAAAGAAAAAGTTTATTCAATAACTAACGGCCCAGATTTATTCGACTAAAAAATCTGCATTTTCTCATTTGAATACAAAAGCCCTTCTTCTCTGAAGCCACTCGGATTGTAGTTCCCACCTTTCATCTGATGGCTCAGCTGCTATCTCCCGTTTGCACGGACACCCTGAAGTTCCAAAATCCGTTACGGTTCGGTTCGACAAACCGATGGCGCAGGTTAGCAGAGCCCAGCACCTCTCCATGGAAGCCTGGTGGCCGAGGAAGAGATTACAAGATCCACGCCACTGTAGAGAGCTCTGCTGCTCCGATCGCAGACGATTATTACGCTGTTCTAGGGCTGGTAAAATTTGGGATTTCAATCCTCTCTCTTTTTAAGTTAGTGGAAATTTTTACTTAAATTTGATAAAATATAGTGGAGATTTGAGCAACAATTTGTTGAATTTGATAAAATTTAGTAGGCTGTAGTGGATTTTTTATAAATTATTTTAGTGAATTTATATGACAATTAAGAAGAAAAATGATGAATTATCAGCAGAAAGAATGTTGAATTGTTGAATCTGTGATTGAAATTTGAATACTGTTGTATTTCATGTGATTATGTATTTTAATGGGGGCGGCATTAGGGATCTAGCCACGGAATCCAGCCAAAAGCTGACTTTCACGGATTTTGGGAAGATCTGGAATATTTAGAAGTCAGTTTTTGGCAGAGTTGATGGGGTTAAAAGTTTCTTCATAAGCTTGATAACTTTATGATGCCAGCAAAGAGAGTCAAATTCGTTTAATTTTCTGAAATTTTTTAACTTCAAAGAAAAGATTTAGTGAGTCTAACGGTCTTTGGTGTTTGGATGCTGGTAGATTCGTGTACACGGACATTTTTTGATGTTGTATACTTCTATTTATTCATAAAATGCGTGGTTAACCGTTACTAGGAGCTCACCTTAGGTCTAAGAGAAAACCGTCACTGTCCCACTTTTGATCCATGTGGCAGACTTTTTTGGCCAACCCAAATGGTCCAAGTGGCTAAATATCATAGGCAAAGCACTCAGCCAAAAAATAAAAGAAAATGCTTATCAGATGGTTCAAACTATTTGTTTTGGGAAGTTTAATATGAAATGTTGTCCATATCCAATGTAGTGTTCATATTGAAGTGCTTGCATTTGAGGGTACGCATTATCCAATGGGTGTTTTCTTGTGCTGCACAAAGGTCGTAAGATGTTCTGTCACATGGACAGCTTGGATCAGTAAAAACTGTCTGCGATGTGGCACCATATGGCTTGAAAGTGAGGCTGTGACAGTTTAATTTTAGGCCTAAGGTGAGGAGAGCCTATCCTAGTTGAATTTATGGAGAGAACTTTTAGTTGGAGTTCAGCGAACGGTTAACTTGTATAATCCATCTCTGCACACTATTAGTGTAAGTGCCGATCAAATCTGAATCATCTAATTCTGTAGGCTACCTATTGGTTGGGCTACGTACTAATAATGCAATCGATCAGATGTTTCAAATTTGCTGCTTTAAGACTACCAATAAAAGGTATAAACAAGTCTCCACTAAAAATTTCTCGGTCGGTACAATTTTTGGTTACGATCCAACCAATAAGTGACCAATTGATTGGGAGAAATGGTCAAATGGAAAAGTGCACAGATGTGTTTACTATGATTATGCATGGGTTATTGGTGCCTCACATATATCAATAGATAATCCCTTAATGGCTAGAAGTAGCAGCAAGCATGTAGTAGGTTTGGAGCAGGCGCATCATCAAAATCTTGAAATTAAGTTATTTTATGATTGAAAGCAGGAGTAGGAGTGAGATTCTGAAGTCGGAGCAGTACACTAAGTGGAAGATTCCGGCTACTAGAGATAAATTGTTCAAAAGTACACTTTTTAAACCATGTCACACAGATCTTTGACCAATCGAAGTTGTTCGAGTGGCAGAACATAATGTTAGCCTAATGGGGTTGCCCATTAGAGGAATCGAACCATTTGATCTAGGCACTTGAATATAGGCCGCTGTTTATATATAATGTAGGGTCCAAGATTAAAGTTCTCAGATTATGGTAATAGATACATATGGCTCTTTTAATTTTTTTTTGTATATTATATAATTACACCAGCGTTATGCTAAAAAAAATTGTAGTGGAGGTTGTATTTGAACATCTCAGCAGGCATGCTCTTGCATTTCTAGCATTTTTGAATAGATGGATCAGGGAAATTCATGGATGCATTTCAGTTTTGCCCCATCACCTTTTTCTCACCTACTAAGAAAAAAGGTGATGAAACAGATAAAAGACCATTATTTAAAAAGTGTTCAAAAGTACACTTTTTAAACCATGTCACACAGATCTTTGACCAATCGAAGTTGTTCGAGTGGCAGAACATAATGTTAGCCTAATGGGGTTGCCCATTAGAGGAATCGAACCATTTGATCTAGGCACTTGAATATAGGCCGCTGTTTATATATAATGTAGGGTCCAAGATTAAAGTTCTCAGATTATGGTAATAGATACATATGGCTCTTTTAATTTTTTTTTGTATATTATATAATTACACCAGCGTTATGCTAAAAAAAATTGTAGTGGAGGTTGTATTTGAACATCTCAGCAGGCATGCTCTTGCATTTCTAGCATTTTTGAATAGATGGATCAGGGAAATTCATGGATGCATTTCAGTTTTGCCCCATCACCTTTTTCTCACCTACTAAGAAAAAAGGTGATGAAACAGATAAAAGACCATTATTTAAAAAGTGTTCAAAAGTACACTTTTTAAACCATGTCACACAGATCTTTGACCAATCGAAGTTGTTCGAGTGGCAGAACATAATGTTAGCCTAATGGGGTTGCCCATTAGAGGAATCGAACCATTTGATCTAGGCACTTGAATATAGGCCGCTGTTTATATATAATGTAGGGTCCAAGATTAAAGTTCTCAGATTATGGTAATAGATACATATGGCTCTTTTAATTTTTTTTTGTATATTATATAATTACACCAGCGTTATGCTAAAAAAAATTGTAGTGGAGGTTGTATTTGAACATCTCAGCAGGCATGCTCTTGCATTTCTAGCATTTTTGAATAGATGGATCAGGGAAATTCATGGATGCATTTCAGTTTTGCCCCATCACCTTTTTCTCACCTACTAAGAAAAAAGGTGATGAAACAGATAAAAGACCATTATTTATAACCTTCTGATGAAGAAACAAATGGTGATCGACTTCTCTATGCTTGTTGCATAAAAGATATGTGTAGATATGTACACATACACGTTCAAATTATGTATATGTATAGAGTGTTTGCCTTTAACTTTATGGTTTTTTGTTATTGCGCACTACCGCTTTGTTGATACGTGATACTATACATCTTAATCACTGATTAATCCATGTTACCAGCTGCCAGATGCAACACCTGAGCAGATAAAGAAGGCATACTATAGTTGCATGAAAGCTTGCCATCCTGACTTAAGCGGTGATGATCCTGAGGCCACAAATTTTTGCATGTTCATCAATGAGGTCTATGGGGTGGGCCCTTCAACTTGGAACCCATTAGGTCAAATGGTAAAGGAACCTAGTACCATGGACAAGGTAACTTACCTGGTCCCACATTGATTTGCAGCTACGTGGCACCCAATCTCATGATTGGGTGTCATGGATAGGAGCGACTTGATGATCATAACTATTTTTGTGAGAAAAAAAAAAATAAACTGTACAGTCAATGGCGTCAACTGTGGGGAAAAATAAACGGTAAAATCAAATGTGATTTCACCATTCATTTTACATGCAATTGACTCTTTTGACCACATTATTTTATATTTTTATTTTGATTTTTTTTTTTCACAAAATAATTCTGATCATTGAGCTGCTTCTATCGATGGCATCCGATCATGTGATTGGTGCCATGTGGCTGCAAATTAGTGTGGGACCAGGTAAGTTACCTGGTCCATGGTATCAGGCTACCTTTACCCTACTCAAAATACTAAATCAGTTTGTTTTTGTTGTAATAGCTAACGAGATTCAGTGCAGTGCAGGTACTCAGTGACCCTCTGCAGCGTATGGTTTATGATGAAATCCATGGGTACTCATTGACTGCGATCAACCCTTTCTTGGATGACACCAGTCCGAAGGATCATGCATTTGTCGACGAGTTTAGTTGCATAGGTAGGATTAAATACTGACTTCTTAGTTGTAGTTTGACAAAAATACCTGAGATCATGTTCAAATATGGAGGCAATAATCACGCTTCTTTTCTTGGAAATCTATATATTCTGAGGGTGATTGCTGCTTGCTTGTTGTAATGCTGTATTTAGTACTCTTCCCTACTTATACATGGGAAGAAATTAGTGTTGGGAAAGTCAAAGTTGTGAGCATGAAAAGCTAAAAACAGATTGTTTGTAGATGTACAAAAAGCTAAAAAGTTGGAGCTCCCAAGCTTTACATCTTGACTTAGATACAATATGCCAAACCGAAAGATCTAATGTTTTTTTTTTTTTTCAATTATTCTTAATACAGGATTAACTGAGGATACAACTGGCTCAAATCCAAAGTGGGAATAGATCACTGAAAGATCTAATGTTTTTTTTTTTTTTCAATTATTCTTAATACAGGATTAACTGAGGATACAACTGGCTCAAATCCAAAGTGGGAATAGATCCAAAGCACCAAAAAAGAAACTCAACACAGAATGCAGGACTTAGGAAATGTTGACATATTTTTCATGTTATTGATCGAATGCAACATCCCAAAAATGATCCCCACTATTCAACCCTGCAAATCTTCTATTGACTAGCTTACAAGGCTATAAGCGTGTCTGGCTTTGCAAGAACATTTTCATTTAAAATGATCATTCTCACTCAAAAGATAACTCTCTTGTTGATTTATATGAATGATAGTTCTTACGGAATGACTTGGGTTCAAACCAAGCAACAAAAATGGATGAAAGAAAAGTCACATAACCTTTCAATGTGAATACAAATGCCCAATTAAATGAGTTGAATATTAAAAGATTAGAGCTCAGAAGAGCAGAAGATGTAATGCCTTGAATCCTTAATTGGGACACCAAACCAAAGGATCGCTCTTTTATATGGAGGTGGAACCATGATAATGATCCACAACCAATGTGGGACTAAACATAACACCCACAAACACACTAAATTTAAAACATTAGTCTTAAGAAATTTTAAGATTTAATTCTCTATGACATAGTCACAAAGTAGGGAGGCGGCAATAAATTGGCAAGGGTCTAAGTCAGGAAAAATCAGTCAAAGTCAGAAAAAAAAAATTTAAGAAAATATAAAAATACATCATAATATATTTCAAATTAGAAATAAAATGGTTTTAATGAACAAAGTAGTGCAAAATAGGTAAAAAAGAAGAAGAAGAACAATAACAATAAGAAGAAGAAAAAGAAGAATTAGAAGAGGAAGAAAAAAAGAAGAAAGAAAAAGAAAAAAATTGGGCAACTTCACAAACATCGTCGATTAATCGGCAAAGTCGCCGACTTGGCCAATTAATTGGATGTAGTCAGGATGACTGTAGGTTCCGATATTTTCCGGTTTTTTGAAAATTCGGACACTTTTGTGACTATGCTCTATGGTTTGTGCAACAACTATCAGCACTATATGCTTTAGATAAAAAGACAGATATTAGCATCCTGTGTAAGAAGCATTTAGTTTTGAGTGAAAACTAGCAAATTCTTCATATAACATTTTTATTTTTTCTGGACAGGGTGTAAAAATTGTGCCAATGTGGCTCCAAATGTATTTCAAATTGAGGAAGATTTTGGAAGAGCAAGAGTTTGCAACCAATCTGGGAGGCCTGAATTAATTCAAGAGGCTATTGATAGTTGGTAAGTGTTTACTTAAACGACATGATTATAGCATGCACATAATATTTATAGATATTCTTTTTAGAAAAGTACATGGCATGTGTAGCAGAAAGCAACTCTAAACAATTGATTAATTTAATCAAGCATGTAGATGATTAATCTATTATGACTGTGGGTCAAAATCCCGGACGATACTGGTACGTATCGCTGGCTAGCGGTACACGATACATTGGCTATGTATCGCTGGCCAGTGGTATAATATATGTATTTTTTTCATTGTATCGCTGACACATTGAATGCATTGGTGATACTGATACGTATCTTCTCGGTTTTGATGGTGGACGGTACATATTGGAAAACTGAGATTTTGACCCATGATTATGACCTCTTATGGATAGACAGTGGGGTGGGGCCTCTTGATGATTAATCTATCCTCACCTCTTCTGGATATAATTGGCACCTTTATTCTTAACCATGCTATCAAAACTGAACTGGACGGGACTTCAGTCAGAGAGGGACCAGTAGGTTCTGGGTCTGAAACTGGCCATGCCTTTACATATGGACCACTCACCCCGGCCGGGCAGTGAGGACCGGGCGGTTCTGATGGAATTCGTGGTCCCTTATGAACAAATTTCAGGCGAGACCGGGTTGAACTTAAAAGAAAATTTCCAGCAAAATATAAAAAAGGTACTTAAAGGGGATCTTGAAAGTTGAACTAGAAGCATATGCAATAAGTAGTTTTGTTCTTAACCAAATGCTCATGACTTGTAAATTTTGATTGGGAGCTACACCAGAAACCCCCCACTGGAGAGGGCCTATGAATTATGGCAGGCTATACAGTGGGCAAAGGTTTAGAAAAAGAAACAAAATAAAGAGACTAACTTATTACATATATTGTGTCTTAAAATATTTTCTCATCAAAATGTTGTGTTGAGTCTCTAGGGTAGGTTGATAGTGGTTTCCATAGGTTAATTGGTAGCTGTATGAATCATTTGACAATTTGAACACTAGGTTGGGGACAAAGGAGGAGAAGAAATAAATCTACAAGCTTACCAACATAGGAGAAAAGAATATTAGAGATCTTGATTAGTAAGGTGCATCAAGGATGAAGATCAGAAGGTCATATGGTAAAAGGAGACTGAGAGAGAAGACAAATAATATATGGGAAAAGGATTTTCAAGATGAGCTAGATGCAGAATATACAAGAAAGTAGACCAACCAAGGGAACCAAATCAGGGGATGATTAAATAATTCTCTGAAGTTTAAGTAAAATAGCATCATGGTATCAAAACTCGTCTGATACGCATCTGTTTCGTTGAGAACCGATACCGATACCACTCCGATGCAGGTATCGGAGTGGTATCGTTATCTGTATCAGTATCAGACTGATACGGGCCGGTGCCGGCCGATACAATTTCGGTATCTACCAATTCAATCTTGGTATCAGCTGATAATGCCTAAACAATTTTTTTAATTATTTTTTTAACCTTTTTTTTAGGAAAAAAAAATCGACCAATTCGGTATCGGTGATACTGTATCCATAGCGGTCAATACATATCGGTCCAAGATGGACATATACTTGATACAGATACCGATACTGATACCTTGAATAGCATTATCAAGGATGTAGAAAAGGAAAGCAGTGGGACAAAAGGGGATGCCTCCAGATATTTGGATTTTGTGGGGGGAGGGGACCTTATTTGGTTTAGATGCATTTGCTAAAATGGACGTGTGGATAAAAAAGAAAGGATAGAATTAGGCATGAGTACGGAAAAGGAAGTTTTGGGGTTATCAAATCAAAAGATAAAATTAACATTCGAGGGATGTAGTGAGAAGCGACATTAAGGATTACTGTGATAGAGAGTTGACCCTAACGGAAGGGGACACAAACCATTAAGACCAAAGGGGATACCCTATATGGAAGGAGTGAAGACATAGGGCTGGTAAAGCATTGGGACGGAAGGGGATACATATAGCTATTATTTCACATATGCATGAAATGTATAGAACATATCCATATACTAATAAAAACATATTAAATCTATCAACATCATAATCACAAAAGTCTCCGTCTTTTTACCAAAATCGGGAAAAGTCGGCGACTTGCAGATTACATCGCCTATTAATTGGCTGAACCGGCGAGTTGACCGATTATGGTGATGTTTGTGTTGTTGTCCCATTTTTTTTATTTCACTTATACTTCCCTTTAGGTTTTGTACAATTTTGTTCATAAAAAACCTATAGAATTTACTTATTTTGGACTATTTTCTTCCTTAAAACCATTATTTTTAATTAAAATATATTATGAGTAATATTTTTAAATTTTTTATATTTTTTGAAATTTTGTTTATTGTCCTGTTTTTTCCTCGACTTTGACCGGTTTTTGCCGACTCCCAACTTTGTGACTATGCTCATCATCATCATCATCAGCATCACAGCCTTGTCCCATCTATTTGAGGAAAAACACATGAAAGCTATATAATTCATATATGAATAATTATAAAATTCAAAAGAAAATAACTCATTTAAGTTTTTTCTTGTGCCCATAAGTGTTGGACAGACATGTATGTATCAAAAAAGTTTATGAAAATGGAGGGTCCTTGTTATGCACGTTCAGATGTAACTTCTAAGAGTGAGAGCTCATAATGAGAAATTTTTAGCAACTTGATCGTCACTGATGGGGACATCACACAGAGCAAGATAGGTGAAAGTGCAAAGAGAAAACAAGAAAGGAGAAAAGGAGGCTGAAATTGTTTTCAGGAGAAATAATCATAGCACGCTGTGAACAGTACCACAGCAAGCTATGAACAATACCACAACACGCTGTAAATACCACAGCACGCTGTGGAGGATTCCGCCCAGTGACAGAATTTCTATTTTTGTTACAAAAATTATCCTTTTCAGTATTTTATTAATTTAGGACTCTTTTATTTAGAGTTTAGGTTTTCTTAGCTTATATAAAGGCACTGTAAACACTTTATTAGTTAGTTGATTGATTATTGAATGAAAAGAGAGTTGCTTTTGTGCAAACCCTAGAAAGTTTGATAAGAGTTTTCAACCGAGGGAGTGAATTCTTCAAACCTTGAGGAGTGAGCAATCGTTTCTTGTGCGACTTGGTGCGAGGCTGACGTACAGCCGTGGTGTGAAGCCTTTGAATCTATCCCTTTATTGTATCTTTTCTCGAACATTGTCAGGTAATATCTTTCTTTAATTCCGTTGATAGAATCAAAAATCCCAAATTGTTCCCCTTTTACTGAATTATTTTAAGTCTTATTTCATTTAAAATTCTCGAGGAGTCAAGAGACGATGTTGTAATTATCGCTTGATGCCCTATACTAGAACGAAACTCGAGTTCCAGAGCCGTTTTTCTAGATCGGGATATTTTCGTGCATGCGAACGCTAAAATGAATTACTCTAACTGTTTTATTGAATTCATTGAATTAATTTTATGTGTTGTATGATTTTGAATATTTTTGCTATTCAATTCATTCTAAAGTTAATCCCAAATTCGCATATTAGGATATTAGCGTTTCATCCCGTGTCAGTTTTGATATCAGAGCACAGTTTTTAGTTTAGGGTTCTCCATGTTCATATAGGTTTTAGGGTTTATTTCTTTCCATTTCAGATTTATCTTACACCATCTAATTTTTCATAATTCCGTCATGGATACCAGTAGCTTAGAAGCCCTGATTAGAGATCTTTCATCTACGGTGACCGCTAGTCAAACTCGAATGGATGAGCACATCGCTGATCAATAAGCCAGGCATGATGCTTTGGAAACCACTTTTGAAGAGATCAATGAGCTCTTCGCTGATAATCACATTAGAGTCAACCCCAACGTCCGTAGGAGGGAAGGTCTTCGTCGTCATGAAATTCAAATCAGCCAAGACGATAAAGTCATGAAAACGGTGAAAATGGATGCCCCTACTGTTGACGGGAAAAGGCAACCCAAGGTCTTTCTCGCATGGGTCGCCAACATAGAAAACTACTTCGAGTGGTATGCCATGTCTGAAGAGCGCAAGGTTAGATTTGCCAAAGTCAAGCTTATGGGTCAAGTTAGACTTTAGGCTGCATTTGGGTTAGCTCTTTTGGGGCAAAGAGCAACTCTTTCACTTTTTGGTTCCTATAGAGAACTACTTTTACATTTGGTAACACAACTCCTTGCCTCATTTACTTTGGCAGGGAGTTGTTTTAAGTGATAAAACTACTCTATGTCTGCTCTATCTCAAAGCAGATTTTATCTGCTCTGACAGAGAGCAAGTAAAGAGCAGCTTCTGCTCTTATAAGAGCTAACCCAAACACAACCTTATTGGTTGGGAGTAGAGCGTCGTAGACAAATCCAGGGTTTTCGTGCTATTTCCACGTGGACTGAAATGAAAGTCCAACTGCACGAAAAATACGATCCCGTATCATATGATGAACGTATTCTTGATCAGTGGCAGTCATTGCATCAAGGAGATTCCCTGACCACAGAGTACATTAATCGGTTTGAGGATCTGATGACCCAGGCCGATGTAGATGAGCCAGCAAAAGTTACCCTCTCCCGATTCCAAATGGGTCTTCGACCAGAGTTACAGAGGGAACTCATTCCTTATTTCATTGCGAATCTCGAGGAATGTTTTGCTAGGGTTGAAAAATTAGAACGGTATCTCAACACCTCCAGTAATGGCCGATCTAAGTCTTTCAAACTTGAGTATCAATCTAATCCTATAGAAAAGGGAAATAATGCCTCTAGTCAATCTTCAAAGTCCATGATTCTTCAGGTTGATAGAGGAAAGGGACCAATGATCGAGAGTTCTAGGCGTGCTCCGCAACAATGTTATAAGTGTTAAGGTTTTGGTCACTTTGCATGCCAATGTCCCAGTAAGGGTCAAACTTCGATTATTTAGGAACATGCCGAGAAAGAGGGCAATGAGTTACACGAAGAAGTGTACGAACCGTGTGACACGCCAAGTGATGATGAAGGTGAAATTTCGGTCAAAATCGTAGGTTGCATTAGGACAACTCCTATTACCGGAGATAGTGTTGATAGTGTGTCCGTACCAAATGAGTCATTAGAGTTGGTAGGGGCATATCATCATTCTGATTTGCATGGGATTAACGGTTTGAATTTATTGAGCACCGAAAATACGCATGATCGTACTAACACATTGAATATATTTAATGAATTTGACACTAACGGTTTTGTGTTAATTCCTGATAGTCGCTAGCATATGGAATCTTTTCCAATCTCAGAAAGGGGTAATGATAGAGGTCTAGATCTTCCTCTAGACAAGGACAACCATCCAATAGTTGCCATAACGGATCTTACGCCTATTCTAGATCCAACAACCCCACCTGTTGATCCCTTCCTTGTTGAGCAACCAATTGAATCACACCTATTTACCCAGTTTATATCCCACACCTTGCCTGTGCAATATGAGAGAAGGTCGAATGCGGAGGAGGTTATAGAATTTTCAAGCTTCCGTGCTAATGAAGGTAAGAATCAGGAGTATCCCACAGCGTGGAAAGGTAAGCCAAGAGTGAGCTTCCGAAGTGTTGCATCCGTAGGTTCCCTAACTCATCGGAGATGAGTTTTTCCCACCTGGAGAGTATTGATGGAGACATCACACAAAACAAGGCAGGTGAAAGTGCAAAGAGAAAACAAGAAAGAAAAGAGAAAAGGAGGCTAAAACCGTCTTCAGGAGAAATAATCACAGCACGCTATGAACAGTACCACAACACGCTGTGAACAATATCACAACACGCTATGGACAGTACCACAACACACTGTGGAGGACTCCACCCAGCGACGGAATTTCTATTTTTGTTACAAAAATTGTCCTTTTTAGTTTTTTATTAATTTAGGACTCTTTTGTTTCGAGTTTAGGTTTTCTTAGCCTATATAAAGGCATCGCAAACACTTTATTAGTTAGTTGATTCGTTATTGAATGAAAAGAGAGTTACTTTTGTACAAACCCTAGAAAGCTTGAGAAGAGTTTTCAATCGAGGGAGTGAATCCTTCAAACCTTGAGGAGTGAGCAATTGTTTCTTGTGCGACTTGGTGTGAGGCCAATGTACAGCCGTTGTGTGAAGCCTCGGAAACCCTTGGTGTGAAGCCTTGGAATCTATCCCTTTATTGTATCTTTTCTCGAACTATTGTCAGGTAATATCTTGCTTTAATTCTGTTGATAAAATCAAAAATCCCAAATTGTTCCCCTTTTACTGAATTATTTTAGGCGTTATTTCATTTAAAATCCCCGAGGAGTCAAGTGACGATATTGTAATTATCGCTTGATGCCCTAAACTAGAATGAAACTCGAGTTCCTTCATCGGAGCCGTTTTTCTAGATCGGGAGATTTTTGTGCATGCGAACGCTAAAATGGATTAATCTAACTGTTTTATTGAATTCATTGAATTAATTTTATGTGTTGCATGATTTTGAATATTTCCGCTAGTCAATTCATTCTAAAGTTAATCTCAAATTCGCATATTAGGAAATTAGCGTTTCGTCCCGCGTGATTCACTCTTTACATGTTTTGGTTTGATTTGTTTGGCTAATCCTTTTTTAAACAAAGAAATGGTAAAGTTCTTCATGTTCCATCTTTTCATGAGGCACTGGCTCTGTGGGCATGCCAAGCTTGCTAATATTAATAGTGAACATTGCAGCAGATTCAATTGGTAAGAGAAATTTTTGTAAAAATTGGCATAACCAAGTTAATTTAGCTATTCATAGTTAGAAGGGTACCTCTATTCACATGTTTACTGAAAGTACCCACTTAATGATGTCCAGCCGTGTGTTAGGCGGTACCACACACCTTCATTAAGTAGACGCTTTCAATAAATAGGTCGGCGCAAATAGAGGTACCCAAGTTAGAGTAGATTGATAGTTTGCCCTCCACTGGATTTTAGTAACTATTCTACAGTTTTTGCTGACACATGATATGCAATTCCTAAATGTGCAAAGACACCCGAAGCAGAGGATCTGAAATAAATGTTTTCATTGGAATCTCCATCGCAATTGATAAGGGTGTTACTAAAGTATCAATCCTATCTTATGGATCTCCTAGTCTTTAAACCTTTATAGTGGGAGTAATAAAGCGTCACTGAGAATGAATTGCAACAATCCGATGGTTTCTATCAAGGATTAAAATACCGGATTCGGTTTCAGTCCCAACCGAAACCAACATTTCGGGAATTTGGCCGAAATCTTGTGGTCCAAGCCAAAATTTCGGTGCCCAATCTTTTTTTTTTTTTTTGAAACCCAAAATTATCGACCTTCAAATTATTGGCCGATAATTTGAAGGCCGCGATTTTTGACCGAAAATTTCGGGATTTCGTTTTGGTGGGTCCGAAACTGATGCGTTTCAACCGAAATTTTGATCCATGGTTTCTATACTTGTTTGATTTCTTCTAAAAAATTTCCGTCAGCTCTAAGTCTTTTACAAGTTTTAATACCTCTCTTTAGAAAGTCTCATCTGTATATTTGTTGTGCCAATTCAGGTTTTTATTCTGATCCTCTTTTTCCCCCTCTGTCATTTAAGAGCACCCCCCCCTAATTTCAGCTTTACTGATTCTAGAGCTTATAATATAGTTGGCACTGAGCATAATCACACGTTTACAATTTCTTTGCATGTGGTGGTTTATTTGTCATACAAGGAGCTTCATTGTTGTAACACTTGATGAAATATGTCAAACTAGGAAGGAGCTTGCTTCCATCCATTAATGGCTTCCATGAGAAGTAAATACGAGTCATCTTGTTCTTTTATTCTGGGGGGGGGGGGGGGTGGCGGCTTCCATGAGAAGTAAATACGAGTCATCTTGTTCTGTTATTCTGGGGGGGGGTTGTTCTTTTGTAATACTGTACAACTCAGTGTCTACATAGTTTTTGAGTCGATTTGGAACTCCAATGAGTGGACTCATAATTGGCATAAAGGGAAAACCAAGTAATGAAATATTAGTGAGAACAAGGTTTTGGAAAAGAAAAGCACTTGTCAATTTTTATTATTATAAAAAATTTGGTGAAGTTTTGGAATTCACAAGTTTCTGCAGTTTACTATGTTGGCTCGTTTTCTTCAATCGGCAACTGGGGTTGGAGGGATCCCACCCTTTGATTAAAAAAAAGAGAAGATTACAATCTATGGCAAATACATTTCAAATCTTCTCTGATGAGAGAACTTAAATCCGAAGGAATGCCGTCATGAGTAAGCCATCGAACATCAGTAGCTTTTTCAATGCCTTTTTTTGCAAGGTAGTCAGCACTTGGGTTAATCGCTCAATATACATATCGAATATGACACTTTTGACATTTTGCCTTTTTTTTTCTTACCTCCTCAACTATGTTTAGATAGCTCCATGGTACTTTACATTCATTGAGGATGCAAGATACAACAACTTTAGAATCAGAGTCAACCATTAATGAATAGAAATTTGACTCCCTTCCCATCTCTAGGCCACTCTCCATTGCCATTAGCTCAGCATGAGTAATGCTCGCAAGCTGTACATGGTCCTGAGAAACTGCCCACGTGATCTCCATCACCATTTCTGAAAATACCTCCAACACCGTATCTCCCATTAATGAGTGAAGCATTCATCTGTATTTAACTTAATAACATTCCCCTCTGGTGGGATCCACTGATATCTAGCTGGATCTTTCCTTTTAATTTGACCCCGAATACTCCATTCTCAATGTTAAAATTTTCAGGTTCAATAATAAGCAAAGCCTCCATACCTTCCATTCTGATCGAGATGTCCTCCACAATTTTCTGACGAATATTATTTTTGTAATTTGCCTTAGTTTCAACTATTCTTGGTTCCTTTCATTCCAAAGATCCCATATGGTAGACGGAAACCCCAGTTTAATCAGTGAGGCTTGTCTACCGTTGCAAGTGACTTTCTCCATACAATAGGCAAGTTCGTCCTCTAGAGTGCCGATCATTAATCTTACCAATAATAATCTTCAAATCCAACTTGTGTAGGAACAATTAGAGAAAAGATGATCACGGTTCTCGCATTCCGACCAACAAAGCACACATCTAGACTAAATATACCTCTCTTCATCATGTTATCCATAGTCATAAGTTTCCTATGGATGACAAGCCAAGCGCAAATATTAAATTTCGGAACCCATCTCGAGTACCACAAGAATTGAGCCCAAAGAACCTCCTTATGATGATTTCAAATACAAGTTCATGCCGATCTCAAAGTGAACCTTCCACTTGATTCCGGTTTCCATTTATGGGTGTCAACAATCAATCCCTTAGGGGTATCACAAGCTCAAACTTCATTCCAAGCTTCTCCATCCGAAGAGTATTGGGGGTTGGTAAGTTCCACTCACCATCTATAGCCACACTAGCCACTGTTGAATTTTCATCAATGCCGGATTGAATCATACTCTGTCATCCATATCTTTGAATGAGAGTACTATCTTCAAGCCATGGATCTTTCCAAAAATTGGCACTTTTGAAATTTTGCCTTTTTTTTTCTTACCTCCTCAACTATGTTAGATATCTCTATCGTACTTTACATTCATTGAGGATGCAAGATACAACAACTTTAGAATCAGATTCAGCCAGTAATGAATAGAAATTTGACTCCCTTCCAAGCTCTAGGCCACTCTTAATCGCCATTAGCTCAGCATGAGTAATGTCGCAAGCTGTACATGGTCCAGAGAAACTGCCCACGCGGTCACCATCACCATGTCTGAAAATACTTCCAAAACCGTATTTCCCATTAATGAGTGAAGCATCCATATTTAACTTAATAACATTCCTCTCTTGTGGGATCGACTGATATCTAGCCGGATCTTCCAGATCTTTCCTTTTAATTTGACTCTGAATACTCCATTCTCAAAGTTAAATTTTCCAGGTTCAACAATAAGCAAAGCCTCCATACCTTCCATTCTGATTGAGATGTCCTCCACAATTTTTTGACGAATATTATTTTTGTACTTCGCCTTAGTTTTGATTACTCTTTGGTTCCTTTCATTCCAAACGAAAACACCAATTTAATCAGTGAGGCTTGTCTACCGTTACCAGTGGCTTTCTGACGCAGGACAAAACCCTAAACTACGTGCATGCGATGGATTAATTACTTGCCGAAATTAATTTAAATTATATTGAACAATGAGCTTGAAAATAAAGCCAACACCTTAGGATTTCATAGTTTTCCTATGACAGATCGAGTTGTGGTTCGAATCGGGTCCAATCCGTGCACTAAATCCGTTAGTTTTAAGGTAGGATCGGCCTAGAGGTAGAACTCTAGCTTCTCCAGATTAGGGCGCTCACAATCCAATAATGGGATCATTGATTTTCTCTGTATATTTGATGCGGAAGGTTTAATGGCTCTGATGGGATCTAGGGTTGTTGAATCGGAGTAGGGTTTGTATTCGGTTACGGTTTTCAGGGAATAGAGATTGAATTAGGTAAAGAAAATAGAGAAATAGAGATACAAAAGATAAAAGGTAACTTTGGGAATCGCTCCCTTGGCCTCACACCAAACCCATCTTGGGAAGAAGAAGAATTGCTCTTCAACAATGGCTCAGCTCAAGCACAGAAGCATAAGCTCTTTCATTAATCAAAAACTAATTACATTGTTCTTCTTAATGACCTTATGTAGGAGGTCTTAAAATAAAAGAAAGCCCTAAAACAATTAAATAATAAAAGACAACTTTAACCTTGATATTTCAAATTCGAATTCGAGAGAATTCAATCTGCGAAATTTCGTTCGATCAAAATAAGTATTCAATCGAATGAAATTTTCGTCCTTTACCCCTGGTTCTGATTTTCGTTCCGCTTCTTTCGACGTCGGTACACGTGAAACGGTCCGTATCCGATGTCTACAATGTCGGCGTCCCGGTCAATTCTCCCTGGCCGAAAAGGCTTTATCATCGATGAAGTGGTGTCGTGATAGCGATCGAGCATGTCGGGGTCCAGGCGTCCCACCTCATCTTCAGTTAACCATGTGTTCTCAGAGTCCTGCTTTCCCAACCACTTAACCAAGTATTCTGAAATCCTCCACCATGGGTGGATACCGCAAAATCATCGAATATCCCTTCGATTTCATCTCTCCTTTCCTTCCGTGGGGAAGGGAAGGGTTGGGGCTGCAGGGTGGGGCTGGAATGTGGGCTCGGGGCTGCTTGGAAGGGTTTGGTGGAGGGTGGGGCTGAGGAAAAGATAAAAGGTAACTTTGGGAATCGCTCCCTTGGCCTCACACCAAACCCATCTCGGGAAGAAGAAGAATCGCTCTTCAACAATGTCTCATCTCAAGCACACAAGCATAAGCTCTTTCATTAATTAAAAACTCATTACATTGTTTATGGAGAGACCTTATATAGGTCTTAAAATAAAACCCTAAAACAAAAATAAACATAAAAAAGACAAATTTACCCCTAAAATATAAGTTCGAATTCTAAAAAAAATTTCATTATCTCACGATTTCGTTCGATCGAAATAAGGAATCAATCGAATGAAATTTTCGTTCGATTGAAATAAGGGATCGATCGAAAATTTTGAATTCTCCTCCTTTATGCATGGTTTTGATTTTCGTTCCGCTTCTTCTTGGCTGAAAAATCTTTTGCGGCCCAAATCTACGGCTCTCGATCTTGGCGTCCCGCATCATTCTCCCCGACTCAAAATATTTCATCATCGATGAAACACGCATGAAGTGAATCCTGACACTCGGTGACATATGAGCATCATCTAGGTCCATTGTAGCGGGACGTACTCGGTAAACCTCTCCTTGACGAGCCCAATAACCCGGCTCGCCAAGCTACTCTACCAAATACTTTTGAAGTTTCGCCTCAACTCTCCCAGACTTGAAGGAATTCATCCCTGATGAAGTGTGATCGCGATATCGACCAGGAATACGGGAACTCAAGCGGCGAACTCTCTCATGATTGACACATGCATTCTCGGTAGTCGACTTGCCAACCCTCTGTATCTCGTAAACCAAATTTTTTTTGCCACAGGTGAATGCCACAAGATTATCCCAAATTTTCTCAATTATCTCTTTCCTCTGCTTGCTTGGGTAGGGAAGTGGTATTGGCTGCAAAGTTGGGATGGAATCGTGAATAAGAGGCGGTTGGAAAGGATTGCAAGGTGGTGGGGTTGAGCTCAGAGAAGGAACTAGGCCTTCCACATTGAACGTTGAGCTAATCCCTGTTTCTGGAGGAAGCTCAAGAACGTACGTAGTAGAACCATTCCTTGCCACACTTCCAAAAGGTCTAACGCCGTGGCCCTGGAACTTCTTTGCGACTCCCGATGGGAATCGTTCAGGTCCAATCCGAACCATTGCATGATCATTCAATTGAAATTCCATAAAAGCCTTAGGTAACTGCATCGATATTTTGAGAGTTTCATTGCATAAATTAATTTTAAGTTTAATTTCGGCATGCAATGCGAAATTTGACTCACAATAAGACTCAGAATGTATAGCGGTATGCAACTCGAGACTATGACGTGTACGTGTATCAATGGACTCGATACTCTCATGTGCATGCGATGCTAACGACTCATATGTAGTGGCCTGTATCAACACTGGTGACTCATATGCAGTGGACTTGACCAACACTAGTGACTCATGTGGACTCGAGCCAACGGATTTCAATGACTCATGGGTAAGTGACTTGATTGGTTCGTGTGTGCTTGGTTCGACCAACTTTAAAGATTCAAGTGCATACGACTCTACCACCAATAAGGACTCGTGCACAACTAGCTCTACGAGCTCTAACAAATTGTGCGTAGGTGACTCGGTCGAATCGTGCATGGGTGACTCAGTTGACTCACGTGTGGGCGACTCAATATCCCTATTCACAAGGGAAATGGTAGTCTCTTTGACACAAGTTAGGCTCTCATCAGTTTTGTCCATCTCCTCTTCACTCATCACGGTACGGGGGTCATACACTTCCTCTTCTACTCTTAAATTTTCCTGCTCCTTAGAACTCTCCCTTTTAATCAATAAATTCGGAGTGAAAAATTCTATAATGCATTGATAAGCAAAGTGTCCATTCCTTTGACACTTGAGACAATCAGGACGCTTATTTGTCTTGTTTCTCAAACTCCTTAGAAGGTGATGGTGTGTCAAAGGAATATACTTTTCAATAAGTGTCACCTTCATATTCTCCCATGTGGAGATGGGTTTAATCCGATGAAAATCGATACAAAGTTCTATATGAATCCAAATTTTTTTGGCATTACCCGTAAACTTTGTGGTTACGAGCCTAATTTTATACTCATTTGGTACGCCATGTCAATCAAAGTACTCCTCTACACTAGACAACCACTCCACGAAGGTTCTAGGGTCCGTCGTACCCTCAAAATCTGGGACCTCATTTCGAATAGAGTTTAGAAACTTCTCGGCAGGGTCGTACTCAGGTTCCTGATGACGAGGATATCCCTGAACTCTAATCTCATCACGACTTTTGGGGATTTGCCAAGAATGTGGAGTGTAGTGGTTCCCTTGTTCGGCTAGCACCCTTTCATGACGGGTAATGAATTCATAGTGACGTGTAAATGACTCATACATGATTCTTGACACAAACAAAACCTAGACACAATTCTATGGATTACACAACAGTTGCGGGATTTTAACAAACACATGACATGCACACAAATGATAACACAAATGACATGACATCAAAGACATCGAAATGATATACACATGTGACTCAAAATGAAGGACTTTTGTCGAACACAAGACGTGCGCAATGATGAATACAAATGAAATAAAATTTCATTAAATTAAAATGACATGCACATATGAACCAACAATAAATGGGGACTTTTATCAAACACTAAACGTGCACAAATAAAAACTGAAATAAGATGCAATGGAAATTAAAGTGCAATGAATTCAATGCCACACAAATACGCCCTAACCTAGAACTTAGGCTTTGATACCAAAACTGACGCAGGACAAAACCCTAACCTACGTGCGTGCAATGAATTAATTACATGCCGAAATTAATTTAAATTATATTGAACAATGAACTTAATAATAAAGCGAATACCTTAGGATTTCGTAGTTTTCTTGTGACAGATCAAGTTGTGGTTCGAATCGAGTCCAGTTCGTGCGCTAGATCCGTTAGTTTTAAGGCGGGATCGGCTTAGAGGTAGAACTCTAGTTTTTCCAGATTAGGGCGCTCACAATCCAATAATGGGATCACTGATTTTCTCCGGATATTTGATGCGAAAGGTTTAATGGCTCTGATGGGATCTAAGGTTGTTGAATCAGAGTAGGGTTTGTATTCGGTTACGGTTTTCAGGGAATAAAGATTGAATTAGGTAAAGAAAATAGGGAAATAGAGATAGAAAAAATAAAAGGTAACTTTGGGAATCACTCCCTTGGCCTCACACCAAACCCATCTCGGGAAGAAGAAGAATCGATCTTCAACAATAGCTCATCTCAAGCACACAAGCATAAGCTCTTTCATTAATCAAAAACTAATTATATTGTTATTCTTAATGACCTTATATAGGAGGTCTTAAAATAAAGAAAGCCCTAAAACAATTAAATAATAAAAGACAACTTTAATCTTGATATTTCAAATTTGAATTTGAGAGAATTCAATCTGCGAAATTTCGTTCGATCAAAACAAGTGTTCGATCGAACGAAATTTTCGTCTTCGCCCTTTATGCTTGGTTATAAAATTTTCGTCCTTTACGCTTGGTTCTGATTTTCGTTCCGCTTCTTTCGACGTCGGTACACGCGAAACGGTCCGTATCCGCTACAATGTCGGCGTCCCCGTCACTTTCTCCGTACAGTAGGCAAGTTCTTCCTCTAGTGTGTCGATCATTAATCTTACCAATAATAATCTCCAAATCCAACTTGAGTAGGAACAATTAGAGAAAAGATAATCACGGTTCTCGCATTCCGACCAACAAAGGACACATCTAGACAAAATCATACCGCTCTTCATCATGTTATCCATAGTCATAAGTTTCCTATGGATGACAAGCCAAGCGCAAATATTAAATTTCGGAACCCTGCTCGAGTGCCATAAGAATTTAGCCCAAAGAACCTCCTCATGATGATTTCAAATACAAAGTCCATACCGATCAACCTTCCACTTGATACCGGTTTCCATTTATGGGTGTCAACAATCAATCCCTTAGGAGTATCACAAGCTCAAACTTCATTCCAAGCTTCTCCATCCGAAGAGTACTGGGGGTTGGCAAGTTCCACTCACCATTTATAGCCACTCTAGCCACTGTTGAATTTTCATCATTGCCGGATTGAATCATACTACGTCGCCCATGTCTTTGAATGAGAGTACCATCTTCAAGCCACGAATCTTTCCAATAATTGACACTTATGGAAATTTTCCTTTTTTTTTCTTACCTCCTCAACTATGTTCAGATATCTCTATGGTACTTTACATTCATTGAGGATGCAAGATACAACAACTTTAGAATCAGATTCAACCAGTAATGAATAGAAATTTGACTCCCATCCCATCTCTAGGCCACTCTTAATCGCCATTAGCTCAGCATGAGTAAAGTGGCAAGCTGTACATGGTCCAGAGAAACTGCCCACGTGATCTCCATCACCATTTCTGAAAATACCTCCAACACCATATTTCCCATTAATGAATGAAGCATCCGCATTTAACTTAATGACATTTCTCTGGTGGGATCTACTGATATCTAGCCGGATCTTTCCTTTTAATTTGACCCCGAATACTCCATTCTCAATGTTAAATATTTCACGTTCAACAATAAGCAAAGCCTCCATACCTTCCATTCTGATTGAGATGTCGTCCACAATTTTCTGATGCATATTAATTTTGTAGTTCGCCTTAGTTTCGATTATTCTTTGGTTCCTTTCATTCCAAAGATCCCATATGGTAGTCGAAAACGCCATTTTAATCAGTGAGGCTTGTCTACCGTTACCAGTGGTTTCTCCCTACAATAGGCAAGTTCTTCCTCTAGAGTGTTGATCATTAATCTCACCAATAATAATCTCCAAATCCAACTTGAGTAGGAACAATTAGAGAAAAGATGATCACGGTTCTTGCATTCCGACCAACAAAGCACACATCTAGACAAAATCATACCGCTCTTCATCATGTTATCCATAATCATTAGTTTTCTATGGATGACAAGCCAAGCGCAAATATTAAATTTCGAAACGCTTCTCGAGTGCCATAAGAGTTAAGCCCAAAGAACCTCCTCATGACGATTTCAAATGCAAGTCAATGCCGATCTCAAGGTGAACCTTCCACTTGATTCCGGTTTCCATTTATGGGTGTCAACAATCAATCCCTTAGGGGTATCACAAGCTCAAACTTCATTCCAAGCTTCTCCATCCGAAGAGTACTGGGGGTTGGCAAGTTCCACTCACCATTTATAGCCACACTAGCCGCCGTTGAATTTTCTTCTATGCCGGATTGAATCATACTCCGTCGCCCATATCTTTGAATGAGAGTACCATCTTCGAGCCACAGATCTTTCGGTAATTTACCGTGGCGTCATCTCCAGTGACATAGCAACAATTAGCCTTGATAGGGGTCCGTATTCTCATAATCCCTCTCCAAGCCCAAGAGAAGTTATTACGGAGGTTACAACTCCAACAGAGTAGTGCTCTGAATGACATTCTATTATGTTGGCTCTTTGGGTACAGGTAGAGGTCTGGGAGTCATACTTGCTTAATCCTATATCTGAAAGTATAGAGAAATGGCAATGGTGTTCAAATATTCTTAGATAAAATTTAAATATTTTTTATGGTAATTTTTTAATAATTTTTATTATAATTCATTATTTAATAAATTTTATTGGAAAATATTTGAGTCTGGCTGAGCCATGTCTAACACAGATCTTATCTAATACCCATGATATGCCATGTCAGACACAATTACTCATGAAGGTTGAACTACTGGGAATCATAGAAGTTTTTAATCGCCTAACCTTCTTTTATGATGATATTTTCAAATTTCACTCATTTGAGTAGACACTAGTAGCCCAGGCCTTGGGGCAATCGACTGGATTAGTTCTTAATGGTCAATTTTTTTTTTTTTATAGGTAAGCATGGGATTTGAACCTCTGATCCTAACATTCACAATCTTTCACAGATCAGAATTTTCCCATCCCTTTTTTTATGTCCTTAGATTGACTTGTTTGACGTTCCTGAGTACATCTTGATTGAATTGAATTTTCCCATTCCTCAGTGTGAGTTCTGTGTTGTGAGTTTTTAAACGTTGGTACCTTTTAAATTACCATTATTATACCCAATTTATTTTTATTACTTCACCCATCTTATGAGTTATATATTGTTAGTCCTCCCTTCTCCATTTTGCATATTTGAAGGGTTTGATATGCACCACAGGCATAAATGATGAACTCCATGTAGCTAAAAACTTTCTTTTTATGATTTTGGCGGGTTGAACAATTTCTTACTTCATCCTTCGCTCTTTCAGCCCAGTGAATTGCATCCATTGGACATCTGCTGCACAGTTATCACTGCTGGAAGATGAAATGCGCAGGGTTGAAAGAGTAAATGTAAGTTATATTACTGGGGTTTGCAGATTGTAAACATTAAAATTATATATATGGGGAATGATCACCTGACTCGAGTCACGTGTGATTTGAGTGGGTAACCGTCAGATCACGTTGTGGTCAATGTTTGACCATGATCTGACGGTCACCAGCTCGAGTCACTTACTGACTCGAGTCAGGTGATCATTACCCTCCAGGTCTTCACTGCTCTTCCTCTTCTCAATTGTTCGTACAATATCTATTTCCGGGCTCCGATGGGCATGTTCGAACCATCTCAAGTGACATTCCCTAATTTTTTCCTTTATGGGTGTCACTCAAATCTCCACTTATATACTTACTCCACAGATCAATATCATCATATGCATCTCAGCCACTTGTAATATATCTTCTTCTTCATCTTTTTTTTTTTTTTTCTGCGTACCAACATTTTTGCACATATAAAATGACAGGTATACCATCTTATGAAATTGTCCCTTCATTAAATGCCTTGTGAAAACTGAATCAAACATACCAGATCTGAGGAGGTATTTGGTGACATTAGGATTAGGAGCAGGGGGCACATAAAACCATGAATTTGCAGATTCATGAGTTATCAGAAAATTGATTTTAAACCTCCAAAATCTTGAACTGTGAAAACAACCCTAAAGATGTTCTTCTTGAAGGATTCCAGTCAAAACAAGTCCCTCTATCACAACTACTATTACATCAATACCCATGTTCTCCCAAAAGGCTGCATGCCCAAATTGCATTCAATCATAAAAAATTCGCTCAAAATATTTCCAAACTTCTCAATTGCTCGTTTATTTGAATAGAGGAAGAATTTCAATCAAGTAGTGGCTTGTCACAGCTTCAACCATGCCTTGAGGACTGTTCTCTTGATGCCTGACAAGATAGATCTGATGTTGGCAATTGCAGAGTCTTTCCTATTTTGTTGCCAACTTGAGAGGGAGGGAGATTACAGTAAAAGCGTCCTTAGGCTTTTAGAGAGACCCAACCCTTCATATGATGAATCATTGTTACAATGAACAAATGTACCCTTTAAAGGAGGTACACACACCAACTTACATAAGCAACTAATATGATTACCCACAAACCATAGAACCCAAAAAACACACGTATACATATACACTCCAATCCGTTCAATTTATTTATTTATTTATTTTTTTGGTTTGGTTAAGACTTTAGCGTGTTGTCACGGGGTTGCACTTTCGCAACCTCAGTCCCGTGCGGCACCTAACGCACGCTTCGCTAGGTCAGCCTACTTCTGATACCAACAGTCGTGGGAGCATCCTTCGACGCGCTTTCAACCCGCACGGTGCTTCGCTACCGCGTGCAATGAAGCCAACCATTCTACACATCAGCTCTGATACCACCCGCCTAGAGGACGGGAACTCCCCCAATGTGGTTACCTCTGTTTCACAGCCTACCACCCAGCTTTATCGTGCCCCTTACGACATGCTGATTTGCACCACTGCGCTAAACTTGGCCTGCTCAAGCTTCACCCTGTGCACTGCACTAGTACCTCACTTCGCAACAGTCTTGGCATGCAGCTCCTCATGCCACCATGTCATGCTCACATACCGAACCAAGCCCACAGCCTTGTGCCTCGAGCTCGCGTGCTCAACCGAGTCCCACGCAGCCTGCCTTCATGTGCGTTCCGAATTACTAGAACCGTTTATCCATGGCCCACGTGCTGTCGTGCTCAACTGAGTCCCACGCAGCGTTAGTGTTCTCACGAGGTTGCCCAGCCGTATGCACCGCGACGCGTAGTCCGGAGCCATACTTCAACCTCCCTTGGGTGCCACACGACATCGCTGCGTCGACGTCCTAGGCCCACCCTTTCAGGCCTAGGAGACACTTGCACCCCCTCTGGCAACACAAGGCCCCGTGTGTGGGGGAATAACTCTCAAGCTCCCTTCCCCTATATAAGGGTAAAATAGTCATTCAGCCAGAATGGCAGGAGAACCTCAAACCTCTTGGTTTGACATACCGCAACGCCTCTTGCATCGCTAGCCCACCTTGGCTATGTCGCGTCCGTGTCGCGATCGTGACGCTCCGCGTCCTACCCTCATGCGACCGTGTCGCGTCCTCGCAGCGCGTCCACGTCGCTAGGCCCACTTGGCCCCATGTCGCGTGCCCTCCTGGCACCACATGTGGTGCCCCAAGCACCATGCTGCAAGCTCAAGTATTGGCCCCGTCACAGTGTGCTTTATGCATTGCAGTAAAAAAATGAAGATCATATTTTTATTCTTAGGACTTTAGTCTTCTCTATTAGGTAATGTCTGCTACCTGAATTGACTCATTGTGCACACCTCATGTTAGGTGCTTGATCATGTAGTGTGCACCAACTCCTATTTTCTTATTCAGGATCTAGTGGCATACCTTCCACTAATTGTGTGCTGATACATCTGAATTTATTTTTTCCTTCCCTTGTAGTCATCCCATTGGGTATCAGAAGCATAAATACTTTATATAAAAAATCAAAAATAAAATTTTATAGCCCTATATGCTTAAGGCACTCTAGCGTGAGTAAGATACAAATCTAGGAAGCCTATGCTCGTTTCTATAGAGGAGAAACCGGGTACGAAAAGAGTCATACTTAAAATGGGTATAAAGCCAGAACATAAATATCACTAAGCATAAACATTATATAAGTCAGGGACAAATGTTGAGTTTTTATTCTCAACACCCTCCTCAAACTCAGCGTAGATCTTCAGTTTTGGTCCTCATAGATACGCAAGAATGGTTTTCTATTTCCCAGGTGTTATGCCATTGATACAATTCTTATACTTGAAGCTGAAATATCACAGGGATATATAAAACTTGAAAAATATAGTTTTCAAGTTTTCTATCAGGATATATTTTTGCAGTGCACACAAGGGATTTTCTTTTCCTTGAATATGTTATGTTAAATTCAGATTGAGAACTAAAGTGGTTTTTGTTGGTGCTTCACATGAGCAGGTTGGATTGATGCTCTCAGGAATGGGAGCTATGTCTGATGTTTTCAGAATGGTACGATTATTTTGTTAATTCTGAGGATAGATGATTGTTATAGTTTTAAAGTCTATGATAGTGTTTCTTGAACGCCCCTCTAGATTACTTTCTGTGTTCTAACTGAAGTTTAAACTGACAAACTCGACTTTTCCCTCAATAAATTTAAATGTGTGGTGTGGACGAGTCACTGAAATTTTACTACAAAATCAGTTAGTTATCAAAAAGGGCAAATTTGAATAAAAGGAGAATATGAGAAAATTTGGGAATGAATTGGGAGCTTACTTCTCAAAATAGTCTCCCTTTGAAAAATGTAAAAACTTGGTTCACGTATATAATCTCGAACTCACTAATTAAAAAAATGAAACTCTATAATTCATTAAATTTATTAGTTAAGATTTGATGCCTATAGAGGTTGCGATTTGGCCCTAATTGTAAAGAGATGTTTTAGCACTGTTAGCTTATAGGGTCCTTATATGATGTACCATACTTGTACATTTCTTGTATGTCAAGGTTGCTTGGGAACTTTCATATTTATTTGTAGTTTTGCATACATGCCTTCTGGCCACATCTATGATATTAGAGAAATCTTTCTCCAAGTTTGAAGTTATCAAGCTAGCAAGGGTTATGCTATTCTAACTTGAAGAAATCAAACCAGAAATCTTTGAATTTGCAAGCATTCATATCATTATTTAATCAGATAAGATTGCCACATATATTTTCTTGTTTGAACTCTGTTAAGTATTGCTGCCAGATACTAACATTATCAATTTGTACTGTTGACATCATCACCTCAAATCTGATATAAATCGTAGGGGTTCTGATAGGTTCAATGAGAAGAATTTTTTCGCAGCTGTTCTTTCTGTTTTTTGGTTTAAAAACCATTTCTCACCTTTCTCATGATTTCTCTTACCCTTTTTTAATTCCCTTCAATAGAGTGGTCATTTTTGTCACTCTTTAATTTCAATAGGGTTTTATAGGGATTGGTTGAGGTTTGATGCATATTTAAGATCACATGAGGGAAAACCTTTTTTAATTCCTTTCAATTGAGTGGTCATTTTTGTCACTCTTTAGTTTGAATAGAGTTTTATAGCGATTGGTCGAGGTTTGATGCATATTTGAGATCACATGAGTGGCGGTCTGAGGTTTTTATATATATATAGGGAGCTGGTTCCGTCTTCCATGGGAGGACAGTCACCATCCCCCAAGGTCCATGTGGAGGTACACATGGCACCCAAAACACTCTTTGATTGGCACGTGGAGCACGGGTGGATGGTTTATATCAATTTAAAAATAAGAAATTTTGAAAAAAGCTTTTTAAAGCATAAGTCAATGTTTGACTAATTTCAATGGTCTACATTTCACGGCTCAAGAAACACATGGTTTAGATGAGTTTTTAAATTGTTTTTTTTTTTAAAAATGATCTAAGCAAAGCACCTGAGGTCCATGTGGCATTGAAACAATGCTTGGATGCCACATGGACCTCCACCTGGAACCTTGGAGGACGAACGCCTTTTCCATATATATATATGAGGACTGGAACTATACAATCGAGTGGAGCAAAAAACACTACACTCAGACTATTTGGGCACTACGTGGCATCAATCACAAGGATCGGGTACGATGACAACTTGGATAATAACAATCAGGTATCACCCAAAAAGTTTACGCTCTATCCGACGCATATTTACCGTTAAAAATGTGGTCAAAGATGCCTAAAATCAATGCACTTGGTAGGTTGGGCGTTACTTTATCTTTGACCCATCAAACGGAGTAAAAAAAGTCGTGAATTAAAAATTTATTTTTTTTAAATCACATGCCCCATGAATGATCAACCCAAAATGGGTGTTGTTTTGGGTTCCACATGCCACGTGGCATGTGATCTGGCATCCGAGTGTAGCATTTTTTGCTACAGTTTGGTATAAAATCCCAACCCTCTCTCTTTCTCTCTATGTGTGTGTGTGTGTGTATATATATATATATATATATATATATATATATATATATATAGGGAGCCGGTTCCGTCCTCCATGGGGGGATGCTTAAGCGTCCTCCAAGATCTCGTGGAGATGAATGTGGCATCCAAAACACTAGTTGGAGCATAAGGGAATGGCTTAGATCAATTTCCCAATAAAAAATTTCAAAATTTTTTTTTTAAGGCCTTTGTCAAAGTTTGACTAATTTTAATGGTTTAAATTTCAAGGCTCAAAAAATACATGGTGGAGATGAGTTTCCTATTTTTGTTTGCTGAATATGCACCCGTGCTCTGTGTGTGATCAATTTGGTGTCATGCTGCCAATTAGAGGTTTTCCCCAATCTCGGAGGACGCTTGAGCGTCCTCCAATGAAGGACGAGCACCTTTTCCACATATACATATATATATTGAGGGTGCTCATATATGATCTTGACTTTTCCTTTTTTCTGATTTTGGTATTTTTTGGCATTTGCATTCCAAATCCGTCCACCACTTTATTGTGTTATATGAGCACTCCTGTCCTCTTCCTTGGTTCTCATGGCTCTTGAGTTCTTTTGTTTTGTGCTTCATCTGTAATTAATATAATATATGATCCACTTCTACTGCTTAAATATTTGCTTCCTCACTCATTGATCTCCTTTTGTTGCAAAAGGAAAAATGGTTACAGAACCTGTTCATGGTCTCAATGTTCACTTGGATGGAAAAAACTACACATTTTGGTTGTTTCTTTTGGGAGAGATTTATAGTGATTTTAATAAGTAACCAGTTGAGCACTACGCTGAATAAAAAAACAACACAAATTTTATCAGGATTTCTAATTCTATTGATTAATCCTATGAAACATCATCATCATCAATCTTGCCTTGTCCCATCTATTTGGGGTCAGCTTTGCGAGTCTTAATGGATTCATAGTTTGAGAAGACATGTGGTCAACAACCAGTTTGTAGAATTAATTTGCAAGAAATAAGCAAACTAAATAAACGACTAAACTACTACACAGTACACACATACCCAATATATGTAAGTACGCACCAAGAATATCTATTATACGCTCTAACCTCCCCCTCAAATTGGTGCATAGATGTCAATCATGCCATGCCCAACTTGGATGCGCTATCTTTATTTTGATTCTCCCAACGGCTTTGGTGAGAATGTCGGCTAACTGATCTTCAGAGGCTACATGCAGTGTGCAAAACTCTTGAAATTCAACCTTCTCTATAATAAAGTGACAGTCAACCTCTATGTTCTTGGTTCTTTATGAATATCTAGATTCTCAACAATATGACGTGTCACTTTATTATCCACATACAAGGTCAACGGAAATCTAACTTGGACACCCAAGTAATTTAGAATGAATCTCAACCACATACCCTCTCTTGCACCTTGGGACATGGCGCTGGACTCGACTTCAACACCAGAATTAGCAACAACTTGCTGCTTCTTGCTCTTCCAAGTGACCAAGTTTCCCCTAGGAAGGTAACATAGCTGGTAGTAGATCTTCTATCACTAATTGACCGAACATAATCCACATCAGTGAAGACTTCCACATCCAAGTGCCCATGGTTGCAATATAGAAGTCCTCTTCTTGAACTAGACTTCACATATCTCAGAATCCGATACACAACATCAAAGTGAGGAGAATGAGGAGCATACTCACTGACCAGACTAACCACATATACAATATCAGGTCCGGTGATGGTGAGGAAAACGAGCTTATCCATCAATCTTTGATACTTTAGTAATATCCTTGAGAGGTTCCCCTTCTTCAGAGATGGTTCTATGATTTGAGTCCATTCGTATGTCAATGCGTTTGCGACTCAACATGCTAGATTCCTTGAAGACATTGCTAGCGTACTTCGTCTGGGATAGAACTATTTCTTTGTTATCCCTTGTCTCTTTGATGCCAAGTAAATACTGTAGAGGTCCTAGATCTTTGATGTCAAAGTCCTTGTTGAGGTAACATTTCAACTTAAGGGTCTCTTCATAGTCATTCTAGTGAAATGATGTCATCAACATACACAATGAGGGCAGCTGTACCGGTACGTGCTCCTCTTTTAATAAATAAAATGTGATCATAATGGCTCCTCTGGCACCAACACTACATAACAACATCATTGGATTTCTTGAACCATGCTCTAGGAGATTGCTTTAGACCATAGATAGCCTTCTTCAACTTACAAAACTCTCTCATGAAGTAGAAACACAGGAGGTGCCATATACGCTCCCTCTTTAAGATCTCCATGCACGAAGGCGTTCTTGACATCATGTTGATACAATGGCCAACTTCATTAACGGCGAGGGTAGGAGTATCCGGATAGAATTGAGCTTAGCTGCATGCATGGGTCAAAATACCGGAATACCGATACATATTGTCCTGACCTCCAGGACGATACGTATCAGGTATCACCCGATACATTCAATATATCGGCGATACATTGAATGTATCGGTTTGATACGTACATTTTTTTTTTTTTCAAAAAAATCTCGCAAAATACTCAAAAAATCAGAAAATTTAAATTTAATGATTATCTATTTATTTCAACTTTTTATTTATTTTAGGCTTATTTGATGAATATTTCATAGTTTTATCAACGCAGAACCTAAATTACATTGTACATAACTCATGATCAAAATTAAAAAGTATATTGTACATGAAAAACTTACTTTAAAGTCACATTAAATTTCGTGGTGGTTCTTGGCCCTTGTGATCATCGTCATTGGTGCGCGAGCTTTCCCTATAATGTTGGCTATATTGATACCCATGATCATATGTACCTCCTTGAAACTGAGGCATTAGCGACGAATATGACTCAGTGTAATAGGTAAAGGTCGGTCCTCCAAAAATTTGACCAGCGAAGTCATATGGCCCGAGGTAGGTTGGTTGAGGCCGATAGTATGGGTTATTGGTTGTTGAATCTTCGGTGTTTTGCAAACTAAATCTCCTGAAGCTAGAAGTCATATAACCCACATCATCTTGTGGACCCTGTGGTGGTGGTGTTTGGTAAGATTCTGACGCTCCTCTTCCTTCAACCCTCCACCTCTAAATGTAGGAGTGTCATACATTGTTACCGGTTCATCATCTTATGTGGCAATACTTCCATAAGAATAAGAAGGATTAACATCATCCCCTCCACCACTAGTGCCAATATAGTTTCATCGCCTCTACCATCACCCCCATCATCGTCATTATCACTATCGAGCTACGTTTCGTCATCAGATCCAACCACTGAATGGCGATTCAATCTTCTTTTCCGCCTTGGTGGATGGGAAGCCTGCTCCTCTACTCTTTCAGCATTGTCCAGCCATGTAGTGCTCTCAGTATATCCAACACTGGCTCTTCTCTCTCTTCGATCCACTGATTCAAAGGGTCATCCTCCGTGAATATATAATCCAACTCGATCAGATAAAAATATTCACTATCTGTAAGGTAGAATATAATAAATGAATTACTATATGCCTCGTCAATTACATCAAATAAAAATTGCATAAACTAAGACTTCATATAATTACTTATCACGGTTGATCCTCTGCATATTCCTGACCCTTAATTGCATGTTGTAGTGGTAATAGACTAACATTTTCAATCGTTCCATAATTAGCCTATTCCTAGTCTTTGTGTGAATGAGAAAAGTACTCAAATTTCGCTCACTGTTGGACGAGGAACATGTTTGCGATAAAACTCACATTACAACCTGCCTCAGTATCGAATTATCACCTCCATAGTGCATCCACCAATCAGCGAGTTTATCGTACTTGATTTGGGATTGCGCTAACGGGGTCCCAAATGACCCATGTCTCTTGCGAAACATGTCAATCTACAAAGATGGAATACAATAATCCACATATCAATAAACAGTTCATATGACATTTGACTTATTAGTTATAAGGTAGAAAGTAATCATTTTTCTCTTCTGAATAGTTGCCCGTGCCTTGCTTATCTTTCCCAAATCCTCAAGAATAAGGTCCACGGAATGAGCGGCATACGGAATCCAGTACAAGTGAGGTCTCTTCAACATTAACTGGCTGCCTGAGGCTTTGTAATTAGAGGCATTGTCGGTTACCACCTGCACAACCCGTTTCTCTCCAACATCTTCAACTACCTTATCCATTAGTTGGAAGAGGTAATTAGCAGTCTTCGCGTGTTTAAAAGCATCAACTGATCTTAGAAATACTGTCCCAACATCGCTGTAGACCAAAAAGTTGATCAAAGTCTTCCTTGTGGGACCGGTCCATCCATCGCTCATAATTGTATAACCTCTCATCCCATACTTTGTGGAAGCTGTCCACATAAGCTCCTATCTCCTTATGCTCATCATCTAGTAGGGGCTCATATATCTCCAGAACCAGCTTCTGCACTTGTATCAATTATACTTTTGAAGTACGGCGACTCTACAACTTGATTCAGAATGTGGTTGTATATCACGAACTTTGCAATGGATTTTCTAAGCCACTTCTCTCATTTTTCAGTGAGTTTGCACTCAATTTAGTTTGTTTGGAGCTTTCTGTCCAATACATGAACAAATCAATGAGACCTGTAGTATGGCTTGTAGTAGACGGCTTGGTCTCCCGCACAGATGCTGACCTACGCAACTCGACAGTCTCCAGAATGTCCTCATCATCATCAAGATGTGGCCTATGACTAGATCCACCACTAGTAGCAGGCATGGATGGGCCCCTCAACCTGGACTGAAACCGATAATCGGTTTCTTCCTGATCTCGTCGCTATTGTGCTTCTCTAGCACTGTCCCTCATGACTCTCGCTGTCACCGCATCCTTATCTTCGTCCTCATCTTCATCCTCATCATCCCCAGTTTCAGGTGTAGGAAACTCTGGATCTCCCCTCCTTATTCTCTCATACATTTCTCTTTCTCGGTCGCCTTCTGCTTTTTTCTTTCCCTTAGCCGCTTGCATGCTGGCTCTGACAGCTTCTCTTACCTCTCTGAATACATTGAGACATCCTTTTATCTATCCTTTAACGTTACCCAAATCCTCCTTCCGTGTGATACCTCCACCCAACAATTTTTTCCCACAAAGCTTGCATTCTATTCGGAGTCTATCACCATCTATTGCTGTGTTGTATTGCCAGGTTGGATCTGACGATCATACCATATTTATTTATTTGACCTGCATGAATGAGCAAACGATTGGATTAAATTACATGTGATATATCATTACATGAATGAGCAAAAAATTGGATTATTCTAATTTTTAATGACATGAGATAACATTTTTAAATATTATTCTAATTTTTAATGACATTTTAAAATATTATTCTAATTTTTAATGACATTTAAAATATTATTTTAATTTTTAATGACATTTTAAAATATTATTCTAATTTTTAATGACATTTTAAAATATTATTGTAATTTTTAATGACATTTTAAATATTATTTTAATTTTTAATGGCATTTTAAAATATTATTCTAATTTTTAATGACATTTAAAATATTATTCTAATTTTTAATGACATGAGATAATATTTTCAAATATTATTCTAATTTTTAATGACATGATATAACATTTTCAAATATTATTCTAATTTTTAATGATATTTTCAATAAAGTTTTAATAAATAAATTACGTTTTAAATTAATTTTTAAGGGTAGTTAAGTTTTTATATAATACAAAAATACTTAATTTATTTTTAAAACTTAAATTACTAACATAATTTATTTTTAAGTCTTATATAAAAAACTTATATTTTTTTTGAAACTTAATTTTCTAACTCTAACACAATTTATTTTTACTAACACAATTTATTAAAAATTAATTTTTAAAACTTAAATTACTAACATAATTTATTTTTAAGTATTATATAAAAACTTTGTTTTAAAAAAAACTTAATTTATTAACTCTAACACAATTTACTAACACAATTTATTAAAAATTAAATTTTAAAACTTAAATTACTAACATAATTTTTTTTTAAGTATTATATAAAAACTTTTTTTTTTAAACTTAATTTACTTACTCTAACACAATTAACTAACACAATTTATTTTTACTAACACAATTTCTGAAAAATTAATTTTTAAAACTTAAATTACTAACATAATTTATTTTTAAGTATTATATACAAACTTAACACAATTAACTAACAAAAATAAATTACTAACATAATTTATTTTTACTAACACAATTTATTAAAAATTAATTTTTAAAACTTAAATTACTAACATCATTTACTTTTAAGTATTATATAAAAACTTATTTTTTTTTTAAACTTAATTTACTAACACAATTAACTAACACAATTTATTAAAAATTAATTTTTAAAACTTAAATTACTAACATAATTTATTTTTAAGTATTATAAAAACTTTTTTTTTAGAAAAACTTAATTTACTAACTCTAACACAATTTACTAACACAATTTATTTTTACTAACCAAATTTATTAAAAATTAATTTTTAAAACTTAAATTATTAACATAATTTATTTTTTAAGTATTATATACTTTTTTTTTTGAAAAACTTAATTTACTAACTCTAACACAATATACTAACACAATTTTTAAAACTTAATTTAAAACCCCCAAATATGATAACCCTAAAAAATAAACCCTCAAATATGATAATATAGGCTCAAATTAGGCGGGTTTAACACAAAACCCCCAAATTTGGGCTAAAAATTTCAAGATCTACCATATTTAAGGGTAGATCTTGAAATAATAAACCCCTAAAGTGTAAGAATATGGGAGAAAATGGTAGAACACGTAACTTCTCTACGATTTTCGGCGATTCCGCGGTGATTTTCGGTGATTTGGGTGTTGATTCAGCGTCGATACGGGCTTTAAATGTGGTTTTCGGAAGAACACCAACCCTAAAGAGTGAAAAAATAGTTGCTAGGGAAAGAATGGGTCGAAAGATGGGTTTTTAAAACCCCTTTCGTGCTTCACATGTGACTGGGGGGACCCACACTCAAAAATTTGAAATTATCGGGCGATAATTTGAAATTATCGTCCGGATCGTCTGATACAGACGATAACTTCAAATTATTGGACGATAATTTGAAATTATCGTCCGATAATTTCACTCTTTTATGGTGCAACTTTAACCAGCCATATTATCAAACGATAATATCAAATTATCGTCCGTATCGGACGATACGGACGATAACTTCACCGTATCGTCCGATAATTATATGGTTTTGGTGGGTACCCGGTAAAAACCCATTTTATCGTATCGTTAAGGGCCAAAAACGATACGTATCGGTATCGTCCAATATTTTGACTTATGGCTGCATGAGAAAATGTATTTTAGAAATCAATACCAGAAGTTTGAGTGAACCCCGTGGCAACCAGTCTGACCTTGTACCTCTCAATAGACTCATTTGGGTGATACTTCATAGTATACACTTACACCCCACAGTTTTCCTATCATTAGACAGCTCAATAGTGTCCAATGTCTTTTTCTGCTCAAGAGCTCTCATTTCCTGTTCGATACATTTTTCCAGTTTGGCTGCATTAAAAGCTTCAAAGATAGAGGATAGAGTAGAAGTGAAATCCAAGGATGAAATAAAATTTGCATAACAAGACGATAAGGCATGATGAGACACAAACTTACAGATAGGGTTTCTTATACCTTTGCGAAGTAATGGAAAGGTTTAAATCTAAGGCAAGGGGACCTGCTTCAGGAGAAGATCTTTGATCCACCCTGTGGGCAAGAGGGGTAACTTTTTGTCCTCCTTTTTTGCTTCTTGACAAAGATCTTGTCTTTTCCAAATCTGTCCCAGTGCATGGTTGGTACATTGGGATCACTTGTACTAGCCATTTATTCGATGTCTTCTTCAAGTTCATCCTCCCCATACAAGGTAGAGGTAGAGGATTCTCGATGCTCTCTTTACCACTTGACACTTCTCCCCTTGAAGAGTGCACTGAGAAGGAGCAAAGAAGGTGCTGGACTAAAAGAATGTTACATCCACATTAATGATAGATGTCCCTATAGATGAATGACAACACTTGTATCCTTTATGAGTGGCAAGGTACCAACAAATATACACTTTATAGGCTTTGCCGAGAATTTATCATGCTTGTTTGAGGGAGTATGTGGAAAGCAAAGGCAACCAAAGGTCTTAGAGGGCAATAAGAAGGGCTTTCCATTAGGGAATATGTGCAAAGAAAAGGCGACCAAAGATCCTAGACGACAATAAGAACGGCTCACCATTAAAACACAGTTTGGTAAGGAGATTTGCCCCTAAGGATAGGTGTAGGCATACGTTTAATGAGGTAGCTAAAGGTGAAGACAACGTCACCCCATAAATGCTTGCGGATGTTCATGCCTAACAATAAGGATTTGGAAACCTCAAGAACGTGACAATTCTCTCTCAACAACTCCATTTTGTTGTGGAATGTAGGGACAAGTAAACTGTTACTCAATTCCATGCATCTTCAAGTAAGATTGGAGATCTTGGGAGGAGTATTCTCCACCATTGTTGGATCTTAAAACCTTAACTTTAGTATTCAATGTAGTTTCAATCCACCTGTGATAAGTAGGAAAATTCACATCGATCTCCCATTTAGTTTCCGTAAAAAAGACGTGGCATATCAAGTACAATCATCAATAAACAAAACAAAATAACGATACCCCCCCAACAGATACAAGTAGGGAATTACCCCAAATAGTATAGACAGTTCTAAATGTTTGGACAATTGACAGATTTCATCGTTGAAATTTTTGTAAACTGAGGCATCAAACATACATGGAAACAAAAAATGTGAACGTGGGAGGGAGAGATATCCAAGCCCAGATTGGCACTCTCCTTAGACACAGATGTAGTAGTAATCACAGCAACAAGAAGCAGCATTTTGGGTTTTCAAAGATGTAGACTCCTCTCCTCACGCCTATGGCCAACAGTCCTCCCCGTAGTCTAGTTCTGAAACATGTAATAGGAAGTTAAAAAGGTTATGCTGCAGTTCATATTCTGGGTTGAATGCCAAGCCTAGACTCAGCCCTTGCCCCCACATCCTGTCCATTTGCAGCTCTGCTGAATCACCAGCTTCTTTTGACTTTAAAATAGATGTTCAACTTTGATAAACATTATGCAGCGTAAAGTGATTGGAAAATCTAAAACCTACAGATATCGGCTTTATACCCACCACAAAATCATTTTACATTCAATTATGAAATGAGTCCCATTACCTTGAACCATATGAGCGGTGATAGTATGTATATTTAGGAAAGACTACAGCAGAAGTATATGTCGAATGAGTTGATCTCTTTTTCTTCTCTTTGGTCAAATCCTATATCTAAACAAAAGAGCCACTTTGATTTTTGTATCTTCAAATGCAGTTTCTGTGATAGGCGGAAACGTATAATAGTGTTGAAGGAAAAATCAATCAATTGGCTCGCTTCTGCATAATTATTCAGGATCTTTCTTTTAGATAGTTATATTTTATTAGAAGATTTCCGTTGCCTTTTCTATATAGAGAAATAGAAAGCACTAAGCACTGTCGAATGCAGAAGGTGCTGGATTCTAGTTTACTGAAAAGTCAAAATATTGTACAATTTTATTCAAAGCATAGTCACAAAAAAGTTTCCGACTTCTTCAAAAAATCTGAAAAGGTTGGCGACTTGCAGTCATCCCGACTTTATAGCCGATTAATCCGCCAAGTTGCGACTCGATCGATTAATTGGCGACATTTGTGATGTGGTACGATTTTTTTCTTTTCTTTTATGCCACTTATACTTGAGGGGGAAAAATCTTTAGGTTTTGTGCTATTTTGTTCAGTTTTTGCATTAAAAAACCTCTAGGTTTTTCCTATTTTGTACTATTTTGTTCATTAAAATCATTACTTGACATATATTACGATATATTTTTTTCAATTTTTTTTATTTTCCCCGAGCTTTTCCGACTTTGACCGATTTTAAGCGATTTTTTCCGATTTTTCCCGACTTATACCCTTGCCGATGTATTGGCGACTCCCGACTTTGTGATTATGATTCAGAGATGGTGTCTACTAGTAGCCATTCTAGTGATTCTTACAGAAATTGTTATCATAGATGTTTCTATAGTAACTCAAATTGTCGAGAATTTTCGAAGGACTGGTATTAACAACTTGAAAAAATTAGCAGGAAGTATTATTTCTTCAGTCCTTATCTGAAAAAAAACAGGTCAACACAATGACAAAATGTGCAAAACAAGTCAACACAAGTTTCCAGTAGCCACCCTTGCATTGAGGAAACTTTGGCTTCCTATCTGAAATTTCCTCCAATGCAATTAATTCACAAATCATGGAAATATGAAAGCAAGAAAATTAGTAAAAAAAAATACAGCAAGCGAAATTATGTTAATAACATCCAACCACATATACCTTGAATCTCAATTCCAAGAAAAACATAAAAAGAAGGATGATTCAGGGCTTGATCTTCAATCTTTAAGACGGCTGGAATTTCTCTCTTTGCTTTTCAGTTTTTCAGTTCTTGAGTTGTGGAGATTCCTGTTAAAATGAATGAGTGCTATCCTTGATATTTGGAGCCTCATAGAGTTCTACATATCTATGGGAAAGATGAGAAGAATAACAACACCATGCTTATGAAGTTTCAGAAAGCCCACCTTTTTTCAAGGTTTTCCATAGTTCAAGAGAGTTGAAAATGACGTGGACCTATAGAGCAAAAATACCAAAATTTTCTCCTATTGACAAATTATAAAATTGTTCCTTATGAACAAATTACCAGCATAGGAGCAAGTTTAACTTAAAATTTTAAGATAAATACTTGAAATATAAATTGGGAATTGAATTGATGAAAGAAATTGTCTTCAAAAGGTTGTTGATTGTTAATTCTTCAATTAGTGGATAGTGTTTACATTACATATGACAAATTTTAAGCACTACTTACTTGACTTTTGGTTAGCATTTTTGTTCAAGGATTCCATTTTTGTTGAAGGATTCTCTCTAAGTTACAATGGTTGTCTGAACTTACTGTTTTTCTCTTCATTTTTGTAATGTATGTTCATTCATGTTACAGGCCAATTCTCGGTGGGAAAAACGCCAGTATAAAGTCCTGGTAGAGACACTGAGTTCTCTTGAGTTATATATATATATATATATATATATATATATTAATATATTACCTCATCTGTCTATTCATATTTTCTGTTCTCATGTACAACTCTTATACTGGCTCAACCCATCTTTTTTATCAGAAAAATATGTCTTTTCACCTAATAACTATTTGATATCGTATTAGAGCTATCACCATGCATAAAACAGATGGATTGGACAATTCTTGACTATCTTTTATTTCATATCTATGCTTCTTAAATAGTAGTGTTTTGGATGAATTTTATTCCTTTGAGGATGAAGTGAATACATACTTCTTGATGTTTTTTGTCTGAAGGCATATTTATCTCTCTTTGTTCTAAAATAACTGAGCTTGGTGCCACTCAATTAATTTACGATCCTCTCCTGTCATCTTCTCTGAAATATCTTGCTTTAAGTTGCAATTAACCTCTATAAGAATACATATAGAGTTGGTTATATGCAACGTTCCCTAAAACTGGGATTGTATATTTATGACTCCCAGTTTGATTCCCAAATGACACTCATACAGCAGCATGATGACAAAATTCCACTAAGGCTGTGTTTAATAACTTGGAATTCTGTCATGCTAGCTTCATGAGAATTGAATCCTCTTGGAATGACTTCTCTTGGAAATGAGACTTATCTTGTTTGATTATGTTGTTTTGGAAATGACTTCCCTAGAATTGCAATTCCACTGTTTGAAATGACTTCATTGGAATTGTAATTCTACGATCAAGAGTCAAAATTTGAATTAAAAGTAAACATTGACTAGTAAAAAATTTGATAATATCTTTTGATTTAGCAATTAATACAACAATAATCACAATTCACTACCAGTTACACCAATCAAAGTTTAAAAAAGTTGAATTTTGATAAAAAGTCAAACTTTGAGCCAGAGTCAAACTTTTGACCAATAAAAACTTATAGGCTTAAGTTACAAAGTTACACAGTAATAGGTGTCAAATTACACTAATCAAAGTTTGAATGAAAGTCTCCTTTTTTAGTAAAAGTCAAAATTTGACCAATAATAAATTTGGCAATGTACCACCAAGTTAGAAATTAACGTAGTGCTCCATTGTTAGGTTACACTAGTCAAAATTTGATTAAAAATTAAATTGTGATTTAAAAGTCGAACTTTAACTGAATGACAAAATTTGACCAAAATAAAAAATTTGGGTAAAGTACTGCCAAGTTATAGATTAACAAATAGTAACCACCATCCACTATAAGGTTATACTAGTTGAAGTTTAATAAAAAAAGTCAGATTCTTATAAAAAATCAAACTTTGACCAAAGGTAAACACTTTTACTAATAATAAATTTACATTACCTAATTAAACACACGAGAGTAGGATCGACCATCTACAGTCAACTTACACCATTCAAAGTTTTACTAAAGTCATATTTTGATAGAAGTCAAATTTTGATTAGAAGTCATGTTTTGAATAATAAAAATGGGGCAATGCGCTGTCAATTTATAAATTAACATGATCGTAGGTACTATTCAATTTCAGGTTACTCTAATCAAAATTTGATGTTTTTATCAAATTTTGGAAAAGCCAAAATTTTACCTTGAGGTCAAACTTTGACCATTTAAAAATTGCATGAGGAATTTACAAATTTACATAGTAGTAGCCATTATCCAATATCATGATTCACTACTTAAAGTCTTGATTAGAAGTTAAAATTCAATCAAAAGTCAAACTTTGGCCAATACAAAATTTAGGAACTTAGTGTCATGTTAAAAATCAATATAAATAGCCACTATCCATCATCAGGTTATAACAATCAAAGTTTAATAAAAGGTCAAATATTGATTACAAGTTAACTTTTCACCAAAAGTCAAATTGTGACTAATAAAAATTTGATAATGTACTACCAAGTTACATATTCATATTATAATTGTCACTATTCATTCTTAGGTTATATTAGTCAAAGTTTGATAAAAAGTCAAGCTTTAAAGAGCATATAAATCTTATTAAAGTTTGATCAAAATTCAAACTTGACCAAATTCAAACATTGATTAAAAAGAGCACGATATAGGTGATGTAGTGGTGGTGACAATAGTAGTGGCATATGGCAAAATTATCCTGTGGAATTGGCAGTTCAAAGGTTTTGTAGGTGGAATTGCAAATAGCCTAGCACAATTTAAATTATCCACATTATCAAACATAGCCTAAAGCAATTTAAATGTTCGTAACAGGGATTTCATTACTGAGATACTGCACAACCAAATGTTTACTCAATCCTAAAGTTGCTTAGACTCTTAGTTTCTGTAAATTGTCTTTTAGGAGTTATTACATGATAAAGATATCTCCCCATTAGTCATCCTCAATAGCTTATGCACCAAGGCTAGTCTCAAAGTCCTTTTTTTGTTATATAAACTTTCCCTTTGCTTCATAGTAATTTAGGCCAATAGGTTCTTGCAACAACCATGCATACTTTCAATAAGGTGTTGAAAAAAATCAGGGCGGAAATATAGATAATGAGTCTAAATTTTACCTACATTATGTTAAAACTAAGAATATAACATAATATTAAATAGCTAAAGAGAAGAATACCCTACTAAGCCAAATTTTACCTACATTATGTTAAAACTAAGAATATAACATAATAATAAATAGCTAAAGAGAGGAATACCCTTATTAGGATTTATGAGAGAGAAAGAGAGATGGAGAAGAGGGACATCGGAGAGAGAAGGACTACATTGTTACTAGTGACATGTTCTACAAATGGGATAGGGGGAGCATAAAACATAAAGTTACTTCTAAATGAGGTGGGACTAAACCCACACCTTAACCCACACCTTAACTTAATATTTCCATGTCTATTTTAGTAGACCATCAATTACAATAATAACTATCCAAAATCAAAGCAGAGAGACCTTTGAGAATTTTGAAAATCTAGAGACAAGGATTTAGAGAGCACTAACGATTTAGAAAGCATTTCTCTTTCAATCCATTTTCAAGCGTGGATGAGATCTGATCTTTAAAATGACTGTTTGAGTTTTCAAAAAACCCTTTGGGACAAAACCATTCTGAAAATACCAATCTCAAAATTGTATGTCGTTAATATTGTTGTGGATTTGAAAGGGTTTAAGATGCAATCCATGTCATTAGTAATGATTTGATCCGTCTAGTGAAATGATTGTAAACAAATTGATGGTCATGGGTTGCATTTACATAATTATAAATGATGTGGATGTCAATTCGCTAAAACCAAAGATTCTATATTCGAATTTTTTGTTCAAAAATTTGCAAAAGGAAAATACAGCAAGAGGGATGTTAAAGGAATATGCAACTTGGATAATGACCAATGGAAAGAGCAAAGGTTCATCATCCACATGATGATGGGTTTAGGGTTGTACTGATGTGCTTTGTGTTCATGGCAATGAGGTTGAATCACAATAATAAGAGATGGATTGATTACGGTAACAGTGAAAACTCTCAGATGTGGGTGGTGGAGCTTTGAGATATGGATCAAGACAAAGATCACATCCACACAGGGAGAATCAAATGAATTGGCTGATCAACAAGAACAATTTCGGTGGTTGTGAATGAATTATGTTAAATTTGCTTCATACATGATCCCAATTTCGGAGGTTAAACGTGTGTAAATAACGGTCTTTATTTATTATAAATCATGATTAGGAAGGTCAATGAGAATGGATTGTTTGGTTTGTTGATGTAGTTCAAAAGCATTAAAGGGCGGTTTATATTATGATTTGATGAATATTGTGAAAATGGAACCTCTATCTTAATTATATATATATATATATATATAGGAATACATTTATCATTGCAGCATATTTTTCAACTGTTCATTTTTTTCCTTACTATTTAGCAATATCACTCGCAGGAAAAAGTGAGGAGGACGATGTCAAAGCGAAAGGACTCTGACAAACAAGGATCATATTGGAGTGACCTCTGGAGAAGACCACAAAGCCGCCAAAATACAGGTATTTTTCCGAAAGAACAAAACTTATAAATGGGGAATATTTAGTTTACAAGCATTAAATGCATTTTATCTCTGTTAAATTCTTTGAGCAGCTGTTTTCTTTAGATTCAGAATTTAGTAATTTGGTTCTGTCATTGTGCTTCTAACACTTCATCTTTTTCCTTTTATTTTTGTGACTGTTTTAAAACCTTAACCTCCCCGCATTATTTCTGACATTTAGGCATTGATATTTTCTGTGAATTAGTAAAGGTTCCCTTTGTAAGTTAGATTAGCGGATAAGGTTTGTTGTAAGCTGATTATCTAATGAGGTTAGTTTTCCCAATTATTTATTAAATGATTTCATATATTATATAGCCACACCACTTTATGTTACAGCCACCTCACTTAAACAAAGGAAATGTCTGTTGACTGCTATAAATCAGATGATGGAGATCCTTTCTCATCCCAATCTTCCACACAATAGATGTTGAGATCATGGGCCTAGTATTAGACGGTCAGATGTTGATTGAACATGACGCAAATCCCAAAAGTGAATGTGAACCATGTTTGATGATACACTGATCATATTCACTTTTTGGGATGTGCGCCATGTGGAATCAACACCTGACCGTTATGATAGTAAGCCTAGCACTATGAGCTCAAGATCTGTTGTGTGGAAGATTGGGGCTAGAAATGATCTCCGTCATTGGATTTAAAACAGTCAGCGTATTTTCCTTTGTTTCAGTGAGGTGGCTGTAACATAAAGTGGTGTGGTAGTAACACCAGCTGATTTATGTATATATACATAGTAATTTATATAATTATAATTTCAATATGGTGGTGTTTGAGAATCACTCTTTAGATGTCTAGTGAATGCTAAATTGCTAATTCAAGAAATACCATACGTAGGCACCTTCATTTGTCTAATAATTTATAACAGATTCTTAGCAAATTCTTGTCAAATAATTTGAGGTGATATTGGGACTAAAAATGGTCATTGTTTTATTTATTTTATATCTTGAAATTAGGCACAAATAAAGCTGATTTATTTTTATAGAGCTCCAAATGCTTTGGCACAATAAATGATACCGTATACACCTCGCACACCTCATTATGATATGCACACACATCACACTCTCTCTAGTAACCAAGTAAAATCTCCTGAGATGAGCTTTTCTAATATCATCCCTTTAATGGGAATGGTTCATCCTTTAGGTAGAATAACTCCTTTAGCATATATTGACAGTACTATGTTTTAACTTTTTATATTTAAGGCAAAGGATGGGATGGGAAGCCTTTTGGTAAAAATGAGAAAAATAGAAAAAAATTTGACAGAAATGAAAAACACAATACAATTATCCGATCCGAGCCACGAGAAATTTCGTTGGCTTTAAACCAATACTTGTCCCCACTACTTCGCCAAAGTGATCACCAATTGGTTATCAGAAAACTCGTTCCAAGATACAATGAACCGGATTTGCATTCTTCTGAAGGACTTGGTGAATCCTATCACATTCTCAAAACACCAAAATATTGCCAAGGTAGGTCTGATATAGACTTTAAAAGTAATAAATAAAGAGGACGCAAGGATTTTCGATGTAAGTAAAAGATGGAATTAATTTCTTTAAATAAATAATGAAGTGTTTAGAAACCCTTTGAAAACAGGTGCATGACCTTTCACCAAACGGGACGTGACTTTTTACTCGAAGGTATATGACCTTTCATTTAAAGTAACAAGATTAAAAGTTAGAGGTCAAAAGTTGCCTAAGTAGCTATTCATTTAAAACAAAGATTAAAGAGTTGCCTACGAAACCTTTTAAGCAAAGACACAACTGTCTGTTCAAACGATTATAACCACTTGATTAATCATTTGAGTGAAAATAAAATAACCTAAACTTTAAAATTTTCAACCATCCCTCACTATTTTTAAAAGTTTTGAACTAGAGTAAGGGGAGAAATATGTTCATAAATAAAAGTGTCTAGAAGGCTTGAACCGTTGAACATTCACTTAGTGAAAGTAACTCAAAGTTTGTCAAAATTTTTAGTGAACTTAAGTCTTGAACTAGCGATCTTATACGATAAATCAAAGCTATCTCACACACATATCTCAGATATAATGGTGTTTTATATATTCTGTTAGCACATTTTAAGCCGTATTCTAGTACCGTAGATTTCATAAGTTTTTATGACTTATGAGATGAAACCAATTCTCACTGAAAGCGGCTATACTAACACACTTATATAGGTAGACCTATTAGAGATTTTCGTGTAACTTAATATGTCAATACATTGTCTTATAACTTCTATTAAAAGCTATGCTCATCATCCGTTTGTCTGTTACTGGCATAACACTAATGCCCGTGGGATGAGTATGAGAATTTGCTTATTTTAATATAGCGCTCCTTTATCCATCACGTATTTACTTGTTTTTCCCTTTGAACCTAAGCATTGACTAAATAAATATTAGGTAGGGTTTACATCGTAAGTGAATGTTAGGATTGTGGCTTTAGTCTCACCCCTTCTTCTTTTAGACTAGTCCTTTTTCGTAATTGCAATTATTAACACAAAGTGTTTCTTTAGACATTTCTGATTGGAACCACAAATAATTTCTTTTCTTGTACATTGAAAAGGAAATAAGTTCCACAGAGAATTTAGAAGTTATGACTTAACGTTTACTGGTACGTCTACAAATGGACCCTTAAGTCACTTCATTTCTTCACCTGTATTCCATACAAGCAACACACTAAATGAGATTTATGGTTACTTCTTAACATCTCTTACGAGATCATGATTACCTTATTAGATAAAATCATCTTCAAATGATTTAGATTTTTGAATTTAATCAGTTATCTTCCTAAAATAATTGATGCAGGACCAAACACTAAAGCCCTAATTATGCAATTTGAAATTTAATTGGGATCTAATTGAGCAGTGGAAATCTCAAACTTATGCTAAAACGCATAAAATATTTAATAAATTTCAATAAGACGATTAGGTTAATTTAGCGTTCAATTTGCATTCGGTCCTTTTCCAATCTAGAAAATATGGTTCCCAAGTCGATTTCCACTCTAATCTGACAATAATCAAGAGAAAAAAAAAAAGATAAAAGGAAATCCTTCGAATTTCACCAAAGAAATTATTAGCCTTGCACCAAACCCATCTTGGGGAAGAATCGCTCTTAAAAGTTTGAAAAAATCTCTTTCTCAAGCACACATTTGCAATCATTTTTATTCATAATCATCATCTCTCAAAATAAAAATCTTTACAACTATATACATGACTTAATAGCCCTAACTTTAACTTTAATTTACTGGACTAAAATACCCTTCAAATCTAATACGAAAGTAAACTAAAAGCCCAAAAAGGAAACTTCGCACGACTTATAATTCTAGCATTGGCGGAACTCAATGTACGATTGACCCTAGCCTGACTCACGGTCGAGCGTGAGCCTTATTGTTGTCTACCATGGTTTGTCTCACGGTCAACCGTGAATGAGACTATGTTCTCTGAGAAAACAGAACGACGTCTCAACATGGTTGACCGTGTGACTTTTTCTTCACGGTTTCCTCCAGTTCTTTCTCCCTTTGTTCTCCATGTGCCCCTCTTCCTAAAGTAGGGTCTTCTCGCACAACGCATATGTGCACATGAGTCTTCAATCTCCTCTCAAAGTGCTATGGGAGGCCTAGATGCTTTGGGCTTTCTCTTGCGCTTCTTATACACTTTTCATAGGTTGTTGTCTGTATCAATAATTCATGATTAATAGAATATTCATTCAATTCTGTACAACTCATATGGATCAATGTATTCTATATTCATGACATGTATATACTTTGGATATATCAAAGCTTTATTAAATCTAAATGGATTATGCATGCTTGCAACATAATAACTCTACTTTTAAAGCAAATATGAAATAAGTTACCCTCAATCCATATTTATATTTGATATCTTTAATCAAAATACCAAAATACAAATAGGATTTCAAGACCAGTAGATAAATTTAAAAATGAGTAGGTAACTAGAGAAAATATGACTAATAAAGTGGAAACAACCTTGCAAAAGAGGATGCAACATCACATGATGCTGATTAGGTACCAACATTGTATAATTATCTGGCAAAAGAGGATGTGAATGACAAGCTACATTGTATAATTATCTGGCTATGAGTTGATGTTCAATAAGGAAATAAATAATCACAGAACTAATGAGAACTCAATGGTATATGACCATCTCTACTTGATCACAACAATCTTTTGGTGATAACATAATGTTGCCTAAAAAGCATGGCTACTTGATCACTGTTATAGATTACAAGTGATTTGAATATGCCTACTTGATCTAGCCCACCCAACGACTATGTGATCAAGTCCTGATCAATCATGGAACGTTAGCCATGTTCATTAAACTGAGCCCATTTTGTGGCCACTCAATATCAATTATTTGATCATGGTCAAATAATTACAAATGAAGAATGGTCACTAGATCAAAGCAGCACCGTATTTTAATTGTGTAGCGAATCAGTCCGAGGTTCGGTTCGTTAGTTCGCTAGTCAGTAGGGAATTTTCACTTTTCATTAAAAGGAACTCAAGAGCTTTGATTCAGTGTATATCTTTCACTTATTTGGTATACTAAATCACACTTTAAAGCTATATTCTCTTAACTACTTTCGTGAACCACAGAGTCATTTATGGTGCTTTTACCTAATGATGGATCAAAACTTTTAAACTAAAAGAACCAACTTAAGGGTTCCCCGGAGAACCGAATTGGGTCCACAGTAGCTAATCGTGAACCCGAATTCGCACAGAGCGAATAAGCGCACTAAGTAACATAGGTTCATCATGGTTTCCTCTATGGTTGTTGACTCCAGCTGAAAGTTATCTTTTTTATTGTTCATCATGGATTCATCTATGGTTTTTGGCCTGTGTAACAATGGCTTTAATTGCATTTTACTCCTCAATAGTAGAAAGTATCTGATAAATGTAGTGTAAATATGCATGTTCTTCTTTTAGTACAATGACAGCTAGGAAATTATTTGGTTGGCAGAGGAGGAAGTTAAGGAGAGAGCAAACAGAGCTGCAGCTGCCGCTAGAAGATGGAGAGAGTACTCGAGGCGAGGAGCCGATTGGCCTCCAACCTTCAAACTGCCTGAAACAATCTCCAACAAGGAATGAGCATGGTATTATATAGTCCAAATGTTCTTCCAGTCACACATGTAATTTATGTATAGCATATTATTTTTGCACTCATAATAAAACATTGTTAATCTCTGGTTCTTATGTAGAATATGTATATTAGGTATTTTTTCCCGTCATTGGGAAATTCTTATTCACGTACAATGCATTGAAAGATAGCCCACCTTTTGGGTGGGAATAGCCCGAAGTTTTCACCATTTGATGATCATAACCATTAAATTGTTTGGAATTGTTTATTAGTTGTCAGTAGATCAATGGGTATGTGCTTCAATTGTGGTGAGAGTTGGTTTGGTTAAACTACTTGTTTGTTCACAATTCTTAACAGAATTTTTTTCCATTTTATATGAGGAGCATGGAAGATTTCCCATTAAGGTGCACATTGGTTCTTTTCCATTAAAGCTTTCATTCCCAACATATAGATTTTAAGAACATTAAGCTAGAATCATTCTAGGTTCATTGTTAAATAAAAGAATCACAAGATACACGGAACGAATTGCTAGATTCCTTTAATTTTTGGAATATTTTTTCACCAGATATCAAAGTACTTGATTCCTTCAATGTTAACACTCCCATTTCTTATATGAATAAAGTACTATTTTTTCATAGCAAATGCATAAAAATATCCTTTATATACTGAAGTGTTTACTCCTTGGGTGTTGAAGTTTATGAGGGTTTGATGTTAATTTAGAGAGTGCGTAGATGAGAAGTAGGAGAAAAGATTAGGGTTAGGGTTTATGTGGATAGAGGTAAGGAAAGAGAAGGTCGATGAGAAGTAGGAAAAGAGATTAGGGTTAGGGTTTATGTGGATAGAGGTAAGGAAAGAGAAGGTTGATGAGAAGTAGGAAAAGAGATTAGGGTTAGGGTTTATGTGGATAGAGGTAAGGAAAGAGAAGGTGTTTAGAGGGAAAAAGTGTTTTTTTATGATGATTTAGAGGGAAAAGTTAGCCCTGGATTATTAGAGCTACTATCTTTTATTGGTATTACCATACATTTTACAGGACCAAAATGCCCTTTACATAGATACCAATTATACCCTAAAATTTGTTTCAATGTTAAGCATATATACAACTGTTGCTCACAGTTCCCCTCAAGTTGGAGCAAAAATATCTATCTTCCCAACTTGACGGAGAATGACTCTACTTCCCAGAGGCTTGGTAAGAATGCCAGCCAGCTGCCCCAATTACTTTATAAAGTGAGTACAAATTTGACTTGACATGGAAGATGGGAGTGGCATTCAATGAATTCAAGCTCGATGGATTATAAATTCTCTTAATCAAGTAAGCTCATAAGAAGTATTAGCCATGGCGTGCATTCGGCTTCAGCACACTCGACCTGGCTACTACACTTTGTTTTTTGGTTTTCCAGGTTATTTGATTTCCACCCACAAATGTATAATAACCAGTAGCGGATTGACGATCCTCCATGGATCTGACCCTATCAACCTTTGAATATTATTGAATGGTGGATTGTCGTGACAAGAAAAGAGAAATCCTTTCCCTAGTGATAATTTAAGATACTGTAGAATACGATAAATTGTGTAAATGAGTTTTTCGCGGTTCATGCATGTATTGGTTAACAACTCCCAAAGAGCGAGTCTGAACATGAACCCCACTCCAATAGATTTGAATCACACCCTAGCTTCATAGTAAATTTTTAGAGTACAGTTAGTGACATATGGTCATAATTCGTGATGAATATTTGGTGACATATGATCCTAACGTAATCTTTATGAATGCTTTATAATATACGGTTTTGACGCACTCTTGGGAATAGTTAGTAACGTATGGTTATAGATCTATTAGACATATGGTCATGAAGTATTCTATAAGAAATATTTAGTGATATATAGTCAAAATATTTAATGATACTTTTATTTTCACCAATTGAATCTTGAAAAGCACCTATGTAGACATGAGAAGCAAGCAAAAGACGCTTTTTTTTTTTTCTTTCAGAAAAGAATAACACCCTAATGAAACTTGAAAGACTCCCACAAATCTCTGGAGACTCCTTCCATTCCGGCAAGTCGTACTCCCCATTTTTCTTATTTTTTCTTTCTTTTCTCCTTCCTCTAGAATGTAACCACCCGCTCAAAACCTACTTCTTCTCCTTCCTATATAATGAAACCCATGACACCCTATTGAAACTCACTTCTTGTTCTACTTCTTCCTCTTGAAACCTTAAGAAGGACAAGAAAAAGAAGTTGTGCATGATGGTGGGTGCCTATCGTCAATCTAATAATTATGATAGTGAGTAATTATTATTTACTCACAGTCATAATTATTATAGTGATGGTGGGAACACACCGTCATGCACACATTGGCTTCTTATTCTTCTTCTTCTCCTCCGGGTTTCATTCCAATGGGTACTCACCACCATGCACTTAGCATAGTCATCTAGACGAGGGAGGTGGTGTACTCGTCGTCTTTTAGAGAGAGATGCTGGAATAATCGTCTTTCGAGAGAGGGAGATGCCAACATCGTCATCATCCAAGTTAGGAGATGTTGTAGTCCTCATCTAGTGTTTTAGGAGGCTTTCATGGGTTCATTCCAATGGGTTTCATTCTAGAGGAAGGAGACGAAGAAGTGGGCTATATGACTCCCTGGAACAGAGGATGAAGAAGAAGAAGAAGAAGAAGAATACGATAAGTTAGAAATGGTGGGTAATTTTTTTTGAAAAAATCTTCACCATTAAGTGGGTGCCTTTCAAGATTATATATTCAAAAGTGACGCTTAAGAGCCTTTAGATGTATAATAACATAGTTCTTAGTGTTAAACCTCGAGGGGTTGGACGAGCTGACCAAGTATCTACCTCCAAAAGCAGGAGACTTGAGTTCGAATCCCCTCCCCTCATTGAGGCCACCCTACGAATTTATATCCTGTGTTGACCTGACATGTGTTAACTTGGAGTGCGCATATGGCCCTAGGATTAGGCATGTGCTCTAAGAGGCCAGAATACCTCGATTATAAAAAGATAGTTATTAGTGCTAGCTTGTAATATATAGTCATGTTTAATGCAGTTGTGGATAGGTATTTCATACATAAACAACTAGCTGGTGTTGAGCCTCTAATAGCTCAAACTATTTTTCGTAGCATATGACTACAAATATATCATTAGGATATATGAATTATGATTTTGTGCTTATAGATTATGAGTGTAATTTTTTTTTTAAATGCTTGTCATTTAGTAGAGTTTAACAATTTTTGAGATGTAGGATAATGTAGTTGGTAGTGTTAGCTTGTGATATATAATCATTATTTAATGTAGTCATGAATATGTCTATCATACATAGACAATTAGTTCGTATTGAGGCGTCTAATAAGCTCAAACTATTCTTCCTCGCGTATGACTTAGATATATGTTAGGATATATGGAATATGCTTTCGTGCTTAAAGAAGATAGACCTCACATAGCCACCGAAACTTTCTATATTCTAGAGATGAGTTAATGCGAAATCAAAAGTCTATAGAGTACTCGTATCTTACGCAATTGATTGATATGAGATATAATGAAAATCAGTGTGTGTGCGTGCACATTCTAAAGATGTTACAGTGTATTATCTGGCTCAAGGAGCAAGGGACCACATTAAGTGATGATAGTGGTCACGTAGTTGTTTATTCAGTTTTACGCCCTTTTGACACATTTAAGGTGAACTACAATGCTTAAGAGACAAAGTGAGCCTTTAATTAGTTGATTTCTCTGTGTGTAAGAGCCGCTCTAATTCGCACAATTGACAGTGAGTGCTTCAAGCAAAAAAAAAACTTCAAGAAAACAACAATCAAAATTTCAACTGAAAGTGACAGAATGGATAATCAAGAGAGTAAAGGCAGAACTGAAAATTTGGAATCAACATTTGACTATCTGATAAGTGATCCATGATCTAAAGATCAGTTTTGTGAAATATATTATTTTAGGTTCTAACTTCTTAGATTAGAAGTAAGATTTAGATCTTCTATATAAGGCTAGTTTCTCTTAGACTAGAAGTATGATTTAGATATTCTATATAAGGGAAAAAACTCTTGGACGAATTAAGGAGTTGAGATATTATTGTAAAGCTTTGGTAAACCTATCTAGGATTTTGTGGAGAGCTTTAATGAGCCTCGAGTGTTTTTGTATTCTAATGGAATCATTAATATAGTGAATCATCGTTGCTCGTAGACATAGACAAATTGCGGAACCACATAATATTGTCTTTGGTGTGATTATGTTTTATTTTCATTTATTTTACGTTCTTATTTGATCGTTTATCGTGAGATCGCTGGTTAATTTGAGAGCTTTCGTGCAACAAAGTTTTTGTTCTATGATCGAGATGATATCGAAGTTCTCAAAATTTTTTCGGTGTTCGGTTTGGTACACCCCAAACCGAAACCCATTTGGTTCGATTCGGTCTATTTATTTTTAATCCTGAAACCGATTCGAATCGGTTTGGTGTAGGTAAAATACCTAATTTTTTTCGGGTTTTTTTTTTTTTTTTTTGCAGTTTTTCGTTTTTCTCAACCTACCCCCTTAGTTTTGGGTTTCGAGCCACCCAAACCGAAACCGAATTGGGGTTCGATTCGGTTTGTGTTGGGTTTTGGTGCTATTTGGGACCCTTGATTTTCGGTTTGGTTTCGGTGTTCGATTCAAAACTTGCATCCCTACCGCCACGGTTGGATTTTGGTCCAGATTTATGACCTGTCCATTCGATAGAAATGAGTCAGCTTCGGTTCAACCCAATTCCCTCCTTATTTAACCAAGTTTTCCAACCCAATCCGACCTGAGTGTTTGCTACGGGCGAGGGTTTCAATAAACTTATTCCTCTTGAATTTGGAAATTGATTCGGGCATAGTGACAAATTTCTTCGAAATTTTCTGAAATTTCTTCGAAATTTACCGAAACAGGGGTCGGGTGAAACTTTCGACGAAAATTCGATGATTTCTTCGAAATTAACGAAATTTCGCTGAAATTAATGAAATTTCGCTGAAATTAATGAAATTTCGCTGAAATTAACGAAATTTCACAAAAATTAATAAATCTTTTCTAATTTTTTGTCATTTTTAAAATAATAAATAATTTTTTATGAAGTTTAAATATAATTTATATTTAATATTTTTTGTCCTCGAAATCTTCCCGAAACTTTTTGAATTTTCTCGAAATTTATTCGAAATGAACTAAAATGACCCCCCTACCGAAATGTTGCCGAAAATGAAATTTGTCACTATGATCCTGGGTTGATAGAAAATGAAGATCTTCACTTTCTCACCTCACGTGGTGATGAGTTAAGACTTAGTTCAAAGACAAGCAAAGGGTAAAAGCTTCCCTACAACTCTTAAGCGTTATTGTTTTCTTGCTGTAATTTGGCACATTTGGCAGGAAAGAGAAAAGAGAAAACTGATACATATCGTATAGCTCTAAAAATCGATATGTATCGAATGATACATTGATATGTATTGTCTGATATTTTACTTTTTTATATGAGAGACCCCGATACAGTACCTTAAAAGTATCGTATCGGTGAGATCCAAAATTGATATGTATCAGACGATACGTATTGATATCAAACTATATTTTGATCTATGGTATTGACTCTAACCCTAACTAACCCCAATTCACTTGTCACCCTACCTAGTATTGGCAAGCTAAATACAAGCATGCAAATTGCAAGAAGTGGAAGTATTTTACAATTAATTGATTTGGGGCTGAAAAATATTAAAGCTTTTTGGGGACCGTGATTTGCACCAACCAAATCTTTAAAAGAAACCACGCCTAATATCAGACTCCTTTATATCAGACAATGGTGAGAGGTTTTTTATGGACAGTGTTACGGTGGATAGTTTTTGGTAGGCAATTTCACAGGCAGCTTATGTGGTGCGGTGTGATTGGCTGCACACATAATGGGGCCCAAGCACTGCAGGTAGTCACATCGCGCCTTATAAGTTATCTGAACAATTGTCTATAAAAAATTGTCGGCAACATAAATTTTATGATTTTCCCAATAAAACAATGGATTTTTTACACGAAAGTGAAACAATCCGGTGATTGACTGCTGTGTGGGTTCCACTTTTCTTGAGAAAAACTGAAAATAACTAATTCTCTGTTCGGCAATTTTCCGGAAAATATGGAAAAATAATTTGTAAATCCAATAGATTTAAGCTCTTTGAGAATTCATAGGAATTCATTGTTTTCCGATGTTTGGATTGAGTAATTGACATATAGAAAATAGAAAAAGAGTACAATCGATAGTGTATAGCTCACACACTCAATAAATTTAACTTTCTATTATGAAGGAAATTTCGTGAAAGAAAAAAAAATTAGGAAAGAGAAAAAAAGAGCTTATGAGAGATTTAGAGAGACAAATATTAAGAGAGAAATTAAAAGAAATATGAAGAGAAACAGAGAATTTAGGAGAGAGACATATTAGGAGAGAGATCATCTTTGTTGTACACAATACATAATACACACCAAATAAACAATTAGAGAGAGAGAGACTCCGTGGAAGAGAGAGATTAAGAGAACGATAAGAGAGAGAGGAGAGAGAGGGACTCGGTGAGAGAGATTTTTATTTTTATTTTTATTTTTTAATTTTTTAAAAAAATTTTAAAAAAAATTCTTAAATTTTTTTTTATTTTTTATTTTTTATTTTTGTATGTTTATTTTATTTTTTAAAAAGTTCTAATTTTTTTAATTTTTTAATTTTTATTTTAAATTTTTGTTTTTGTGTTTTTTTAATTTTTAATTTTTAATTTTTATTTTATTAAAATTTTTTATTTTTTTAATTTTGTATTTTATTAAAATTTTGTATTTTTTTAATTTTGTATTTTTGTAATTTTAAAATTTTAAAATTATTATTTATTATTTATTATTTTTCTAATTTTCGTATATTTATTTATTTATTTATTTTTTAATTTTTTTATATATAATTATTTTTTATTTTTGTATTTTTATTTTATTATTTATTTTATTTGATTATTTATTATTTATTTTATTTTATTTTTCATGTCTTATTTTATTTTATATTTTTGTTATTTCATCTTTTTATTTTTTTACTTTTTCATTTTAAAATTTTTTTCTATAGTTGATTTTATTTCAATTTATTCATTAAAAAAGAGAGGGAGAGATAGAGAAGTGAGAGATAGGGGAGAGAAAGAGGGAAATCGAGAATGACAAAAAAATCCCTCTATTTTAGAGGGATTTGTCGGTTTTCAATGAAAAAGAAAATTTTGAATTTTTCTATTATTTTCAGCGACACAACTTTGTTGCCAAGCATAGGAAAATATCATTTTCCTTTCCTTTCTCACTATCCAAACCGACCCTAAGATTAAATTTTCAACAAATTTTTTGCTTATTTTGCTCAAGACTTGAGCGAAAATTGAAGCGTCTTCTGGCAGTGTATGGGTTTATATGGATACCTTGTTTACAGTCCAAGATTCTTGTCAAATCGAGTTTCATAACCTTAAATCTTTGATTGCTTTGAATCTAACGATAGAGTTTTGTTTTTGGTGCCAATCATTCACAAATTGATCTTGGGATCACGATTCTATCATTAGACGAACAAATTTTGATTCCTGATGGTATACATCACAAAAGGTGAATGTGGACATGGTCATACTTAAAACACAATTCTTGGATCTGTTTTTATGATTTTGTTCATGTTGAATTAAAATCTGATGGTCTAATTGTAGGATCATGATCTCAAGATCCGTTGTGTGGAAGATTGGGATGGAAAAAGATACACAAGGTCAAGTTTAGAGAAGTCAATTTAACAACGTGAAACCCAAGTTGAGAAAGATGAATTTCAAATTAAAATAAGGGAGCCATTACTTGCACACGCTTTTTAAGTGATTGCACTGAGGTTAAAGAAAGACTGTATTTTAAGGCCACGTGACATGTGAAAATGCAATCTAAGCCGTTTGATTTAAAGTTCATGATCTATAGATCCTTAGTGGATAAGATTGGAGCAAAACACGATATTTATCATATGATCTATTGTTTTCAACCCTTGAATCCAACAATAGCCTTCGACTATATTTAATCACATGATAAAGATTATATTTCGTGTCAATCTTATCCACTAGGAATCTATAGATCATGAACTTTAAATCAGACGGCCCAGATTGCATTTTCACATGTCACATTCCCTAAAATACAATCTTTTTTTAACCTTAGTGCAATCACTTAAAAAGCGAGAGTGCAAGTAATGACTCCCTTAAAATAAAGGCACCTTTTAAAAGGTTAGTGATAAGGTGTGGAACATGACTATATTTTACACCCTAAAGGCTTACATTTAGTCATTCGATAAAGGCTATATGACAAATTTATGAGATTTTAAGTATTTCAGAAAAATCTAGCCATTAGATGCTTTTAGAAGCATAAAAGAGCATAAAACCAACTGACATTGGAACATTGGAGCAAAGGAAATTCGGAGCCGGGATATTCTTGGATAATCAATCAATCGACCACATAGGTCGATTGATCGACATTACAAAAGAAATCTGAAGTTTGTTCTTTGTTACATATATAATCGATTAATTGACTTGTATAGTCTCGATTAATCGAATTTCAAATATTGACGAGCTCAAGTTTTAAATTCAAAATCAATTGATCGACTTCATTAATCGATCAATCGATTTTGAATTTCAAATCTCCGAGCTTAGAATCTATTTAAGCAAACTCGAAAAGTTAGTTTAGGGGGATCTGAGCTCTATTTCTCTTTACCACTTTAGTTTCTCTCCAGTCGTTCTTTCCAAGCACTGTTCTTTTAATTTTTAGGTTTAGCTTTTAGATTCGTTTCCTTTCTGCATACATGAAAGGATTGTACGCGTTGGATTAAAGATTTCGTGGATTTTTGTTGGACCATTTGTACGATATTTTAATGTTATTTTTAGTTTTTATTTCAATCATGTCTTTGTTTAATTCAATCATGTGTGGCTAAATATTTCTGAGGATGTAGATCTAATGAATCCCATCTGGGGTATTCATTTATAATAATATAGATCTATAGATGCCTTGATTTTTAATTGTCATAATGCTCATGCCGATGTTGTGAAATCCGATTGCTATTTAAGATATGGGTAGTAATCATGCTCCATGATCTCGGACCTGCAATGGTGATTTTACTCCGAGTTCATTTTCAACAATATTTGCGGCATTAATTTATCACATTAGAGATGTCTTTTACGATAAATATTTTGTTTAATCTCTTTTGCAGATGTAGGAAGAGTATATTTTTAGAATGAATTTTATGGATTGAATGTTATATCTTCCGTAATTTTTGATTGAGATCATTATTTATGTGTGATGCATCTGTGATCATATCATATCTCCATCAGTAGATCTGTATTCCGTAAATGATAAATCAGCGATAGGAGGATTTAGTATCCTAATCCTCACTTTTTAATATTGGTTTAATTTCATTTTATTGCCTAGCTTTAATTTTATCACTCTCTCCAAAATCAGTAAGCTAGTTAAATATTGCTTCCAATTTGTGATTATTCTTATGATTAATTGTTGTTTCCTCCATTTAATTTTCTCTTTAATCCTCATGGGAATGATCTCGTACTTCGCACCCACTAACTACAATCGATTTGTGCGCTTGTGAGTAAAACTCATTTAAAAGCACATCAAATTTTTGGCGCCGCTATCGGGGATTGGATATATAAAATTTGAAATTTTTAGGAAATAGATAGATAATTTTAGGAATTTCTTTAGATTTAAATCAATATTTCTGCTAGTTAAATAATAATAATAATAATAATAATAATAATAATAATAATAATAATAATAATAATAATAACAATAATAATAATAAATTTCAAATTTTGAAATTCGAAATTCGAAAATTAAAAATTTTTAAATCTTAAAATTTGAATTAAAAAATTTTTTTATTTTAAAATTGTAATTCAAAAACTTCAAAATTTCGAAGTTTGAAAAATTTGAGATTTGAAATTTGAAAAATAAAATAAAAGTCAAAATTCGAAATTCAAATTTTGAATTCAAAACTTTCGATTGATCGACCCAACCACTCGATCTATCAATTAGTGTTCCAATCAATAGAGCCAACCACTCAATCAATCGAACCTGAAAAAAAAAAAAAAAAACAAATTTGAGAACCAGTTTAATTTGTGAGGTGTTCTTACTGAGGTGTCTTAAACTGTTGAGACCCGTGGACTCTAGGTCTTTGTATGCACCCTAGATCTCTAGAGAAAAATCTTTAAAACATTTTAATCTTGAGATCGAGCATGCTTGTCGTTCAAACCACAAAGAGACTAGGGCAAGATGTGAAGCTGAGGTTGAAACTTTTGGTCAAATCGAAATGATTGCAAATGGAAATGGAAAAGCTCTGCATTAGAATGGGGAGGAACCAACTCTTAGAGAGGTGTTTGCTCCGATCACTACAAATACACCCTCCTGTATAACTGACCCACCCACACCGGCGGACGATTTGAAATTAGGACAAGTGTCATGTAAATTAAGAGAGGATCCTTACATGCACATAAAAGACGTTATCGAAGTCTGTTCGTTAGTGTATCAAAATTTCAGTGAGGAATCTATAAGGCTGCGATTATTCCCTTTTTCTATAAAGGATAAAGCCAAAGCTTGGTTAAACTCTCTACCAGTTGGATCGATTACCACATGGGATCAGCTGGTGAAGAAGTTTCTGTTGAAATTCTTCCCTATGGCAAAGACTAATGCCTTGAGGAGTGAAATCTGTGATTTCGTGCAAGAAGATGAAAGATTTTACGAAGCTTGGAATAGATTTATGGATCTCCTACTCAAATGCCCACACCATGGATTTTCCAAATTGAGGTTAGTTCAATATTCTTACAACGGATTGGATCAAACCAATTGACAGTTGGTTGAATCAATGAACAGTGGGGGATTCCTTGGACTCATGAAAAATGAATCCTACAATTTCCTGAAAAAATTGGCTGAGGTACTCAGCAGTGAGATTTTACAAAAACTTGTGATCAACCAATCAAGAGTCGTGATCAAGCAAGAAGTTCTAGAAAGAAGGGAGGTTTGTACGTGGGGAAAGAAACACCTGATCTCAAGGCACAAGTGGACTTCCTCACCCAGCAAGTCAAGGAACTATGACTCAAGAAAAATGCAACCATTGCAAATGTACAAAGATAATCATGTTCACTCTGTGCGAGTCCAGTGCACAAGAGCAATTCTTGCCCCTCAATGCAAGGCTATTCTGAAAATGCCATGGGATAGCTGAATGCATTGAATAACTTTGGGCACGGGAATACTTTCAACGAGAACAACCTGAGTAGTTGGAAAAATCATCCAAATTTCTCGTGAAAGCAAGATTCTCAGCAACCACAAGCCAGAGAATAGGAGATGAACTTCTATCCCCAACAAAATTTCAATCAAGGACTGTTGCAACAATTCGGTCATCAAGGGCAGTTTCGACAGCAGAACTATGGTGGTATAAATTAATACCACCAGAATCATAATCAGATAAGCCAACCCAGGCACTTTGGCTATCATAATTAGCCCTCGCAACAACTGAATGGTTATCAGAACTATGCACAATTGTTTCCACCACCTGGATTTAATACTCATCAGGGAAACGTTGCACAACGTTCACCTCAGAACCAATACCTTCAGATGGAGGGTTTATTGAGAATCATCCAACCACTAACCACCTTAGAATCCAAATTAGAGATCCAAATGGGTCAAATGGCAGCATAACTCTGTGAAAGAGAGAAGGGATCATTCCTAAGCCAACCAATTCCAAATCCAAGAGGGCAGATGGTTATTGAGCAAGCCTCAACATCATCGCAAGATGAGAATCAGCATCAGATTAAGGCAATCACAACGTTGAGATTTGGTTGGCAGATCGATAACAAAGTGGTAATGCCAAAAGAGGACGAGAGATCGAAACTTGAAGTTCAAGCTGCGAAGAATGAAAAGTTGAAGAAGAGGTGGAAGAAAAGAGTTTTAGGCTTAAAGCCTTGTATCCTTAAAGGCTGATGGCACCAAGGAAGAATCATGATCTGGAAGGGATCATTGAAGTGCTCAAGCAATTAAAGATCAACATCCCCTTCTTAGACTCCATACCAGCCTATGCAAGATTCTTAAAGGACTTGGTCACAATAAAAAGGAAGACCAATGTCCCGAAGAAAGCTTTCCTAGTTGAGCAGGTTAGTTCAGTGCTACAAGCGAGACTCCCGATTAAGTACAAGGACCCTGGCTGTCCTACCATCTCGATCGTCATAGGAGAGAGTCGTATTGATCGAGCACTTTTGGATCTTGGGGCAAACGTCAATTTGTTGCCGTATTTTATCTATAAGGAGCTCGAGTTGGGAGAACTAAAACCCACAGTAATGACCCTTCAGGTAGCTGATAGGTGATCGATTTAGAATGTAACCCTTGCAAGTGCACAAGATCTATTGCAGTATGGCAAGAACAGGGGTGTCGAACCCACAGGGAAACGTGAATTTTTAATTAATTCTTTTAGAGATTTTTAAAACGTCCCTAAGGAAGTACCAAAGGGCAGATTCAATTTTACCAAAAACTTAACACACTTTTCCTAAATGCAGAAAAATAAATTAATCTAAACAATTAATTACTGATAAATCTACGAACAATATTAAAATGAGATCAAGGAATATGCTACCCCTGATTATGCACTTTTCTATCATTAAAACCCACGGTTTCATTAAATCATCATTCACACCATCATTCATCTAGAAAATGACTTGAAATAAAATATGATCATCAATCCGCATACCCTATCTAAAAACAATGACTCAAATCCCTAACATTGCGGTATGAGTCATGTAAAAAGCATAGCGATCTCATGATATTTAGATCACGACAAATAATCGCTCTGACCTAGATCGACTGCAGGTCCAGATCTAGCGATTACGGCCGTTGATACGCGCAATCAACGGTCATAACAAAGCATTCAAAATATTTTCAATCACACAAACTTTGAGCAAAATGATTCCATGATAACAATAATAGACTGCGGCATTAATCATAAATATGGGTACTTATCTGGGGATCGCATCTTCCCCGATCTACTGATTTAGCCGCTCATCTTTGGTGTTTGATCTCCTTTTTCTTTCAAAGTCATTCCTCTTTTATTTCTTCCAAAAGATATTTGCAATTGTTTTTCCTAAATACAATCTATGAATTTCTCAGAGAAAAATAATGCAAATCCTAGGTACAATCTACCCTGAATAAACCTTAGAAGAAGGAGAGAAGAAGACTTGAAAAGATGAAGAAAATATTCCCCCAAAGTGAAGAGCCCTAAAAACTAAAAATAAAGAATGAATAATATTCTAATTACCAAAAAAATCCTCTTAAGAAACTCGTGGCTTCCCTTTTTATAATAGCCTAACCCTAATACCTCTCTCGATTGACATCTAAGAGTAATTTTCGTGAATTCCCGCCTAGCTTTGCATCAGATACTGCCTCGGTATTTTGCTCATAATTTTCTGTACCGAACTCGGATTGAGGTGATTCTTGAGGCGTTGGAAAGCTGACGACGAGCTCTACAACTTTTATGTTTTAGAAATTTCCTGAATCTGACGTCTTGAAGGTTCAAATTGAGCTGCAAGTCGTACTAAGTTCTCAATGACCCAAAATAGCGGTGTTTTGACATTATTTTCGGGATTCTTGGGCTGTTTTAGAAATTTGAGTATGTTACAAAACACTTCAAATCTAGCAAATCTCATCAGATAGCCTTCATCGGACGGCTAAATATAGGTATTTAGGGGTGAAATATCATCATATTTCACTACTCATCACACCCCCAAACCTACACTTTGCTAGTCCTCGAGCAAAGAGAATGATAGAAATATAAAGCAAATCAAACTAGCATCCTAAAATTTAAATGCCACTTTCGTAGGGAACACGATTGCACTTAGCATGTGCAACAAGCCTTTAAACCCCTAGGTGATCCCTAGTGGAGGAGTTGTGTCTCCTGAGGGTTTGCAGTGAAGTTACCCACAAACTTCCAAAAATTTCAAACCATCGGTAAAATTTAGTTTTCAAAACATGATTTTTTTTTTTATAACATATGTACTATTCAAAAAAACAAAAATCATTAATTGCTTCAGTATGTGAATCATCAATCTCAAATATTAAAGTCATGTCAATCATGCTGGTATCCATTCAAATTAATTTAATGCTCAAATTGTTAGATAACTCATTCATTCATGCCTAAACGTGAAGTGTGTGCATACCAAAACCAAGATTCATCCATCTCAGAACTAGTCCAAACGAAAAACCATCGAATCTGTTGTCTCGACTCAATCCTCACTTTAGGTATACTCTCAAAATAAAATCACTCCGATGATGGGTAAGTTTTCGCACACATGTGAGAGATCAATACAAAGCAAATAAAAAGGTCTCACATGATAAATGAAACACGATGCCAATCAATGAACAAAAATAAATCTCATAAGAACAGATACTTGTATATCCTAAGCATGTCATATCAAGTGTCATAAGTATTATATATTGACTCTCCACAAGACAGTTACCAATGCAAGATCGGATCATGAAGGTCTTTTGTAGGGTTGTAATGGGGCTCAGGTAAGGGTAAGAAAGAAAGGGAATTGTGATTCAAAATTTCTGAGAAATTGGAAAAGGAACTAACTTCTGATTTTTTTTTATTTTTTTTTTTTATTATTATCTCTTCTTTTCTTTTTTTTTTCTTTTCTAATTTCTCACCATTTTTTTTTTCTTTTCAATATTTTTCTTTTCTCATTCTTTCTTCTCTTTTGAATTTCCTTTTCTTGAAGCACCTCATTTTTCATTCCTTTTTTTTTTTTTTTTTTTTTTCTTTTTTTCTTTTTCTCTCCCCCTTTTTTCTTTTTATATTTGCCATACACTCTCAGTAAACACCATAACTCATTATCTCTCCACTTACTCTCTTTTCGCTCATTTTCATCCCTCGTTCCTAATTTCTCAGAAATAAGAAGGGTAAAGCTAAATTTTCAGAAATTGTGAAGGGTTAAAGGTTAACGTGGCTTATCAAAGAATGTATAAGGGTAAATTTTTCTATAGGCTCAAAGGGGTACTAAAAGGATAAATTTATATGAGGTGGGGCATTTTAAGCACAAACGAGCCAAAGATGGCCTTCAATCATTTCCTTAAAAGATGGTAACCTTGCCTATTTGTCTTGAGTAGATATACAGTACGTTCTAACACAATAATATGAATTTGATATCATGCAAAGTCACAAGCCAAAATAAAATGTATGAGATTATGCAAAATAATTCGTATTCAAAGAAAACTCCGAGTTTATATATTCACTCATCAATGACGGGAAATTAGCTCTAAAGCTTACTGGGTTTAGTCTCCACTAAGAACCTAAGATTCAACGTTCAAAATAGTTCATCGATTTCTAAGTCTTAGCTTGGTATAAGTGCAAAAATTCTAAGCACGAATTTCAGAGTCATCCACAAATTATCACATTAAGCTTCATCATCCTAGACACAAATATTCAAAATATGACATCAATATTCTCAAAATTAAATTCACATGCATCATCAACTAAAGTTTGAAAACTATTGCAAAGTAAATCATGTATGATGGTTCCAAAAAATTTTTTTTTTTTTTTTTTTTTTTTTCAAAGAAAATCAAAAATAAGTGATGAAAGATAGATAATCATACATACCCCCAAACCTAAAAATGACAATGTCCTCATTGTTTGAAATAAGTAGGCACCCCCAAACCTGTTGAAAAGTACCTCAACACAAAGATCAGGTGCAGAGAATATGGGCATCAAATTAGAACATGACCAAAAATAGATTGAAGGTAATGTGGCTACACTAATTTGGAAATTAAAAATAACCTAAACTAAACTAAAAACTAATATTCTAGAACTAAACATACGAAAAGAAAGATAAATCCTAAATCCTAAACTAAACCTGTGTCCAACTCCTAAATAAAACACACTGGGTTGCCTCCCAGGAAGCGCTGAGTTTAAGTGTCGACAGCTCAACCTCTTCATTGATCAAGAATCTGGATCACTAAGGTGCATCGCCTCAATCTTAAACAGGGTCATCGGCTCAAACATTGGTTTGAGACTTTGCCCATTCACTTTGAAAACTTCGATTGTCCTCAAGGCTTTGAATTTCAATTGCAAGTGCTCACTAATGGAAACAACTGAAACGGGCCTTCCATCTAGATTTCAATTTCCCGGATGAAGCTTAAGTCGGAATTGAATAACCAAACTTTTGGCCAACATGAAACTCCTTCCAGAAATTAATTGATCGTGCAACTTTTTGTACCTTTCCTTGTACATCTTTGAATTTTCATACGATCGGCGTAACTCTTCTAATTCACTCAATGTAACCTTGATTCGACCTGCTTGCATATCGAAATTAAATCGTTTGATCGCCTGAATGCCTTATGCTCCAATTCGACAGAAGATGACATGCCTTCCGTAGACAATTACGAAGGAGACATTCCGATCGGTGTCTTGAATGCGAGACGATAGGCCCACAAAGCATCGATAGCGGTTTGACCAATCTCTTCTATCCGGTCACTGCGTCTTTTCTAGAATTCGCGATTTCCCGATTAGACACTTCCACGACCACTAGTCTGTGGATGGTGCAGTGGCGACTTTGTGAGTGACGTCGTACTTCTTCATTAAAGTGGCAAAATGGCTATTGCAAAAATGCGAACCGCCATCACTGATGATTGCTCTTGGGATCCCGAATCGGTTAAACACATGTTCTCTCAGAAATTTGACCACAACCTTGTGATCATTTGATCGGGTTGCCACAACTTCAATCCATTTGGAGACATAGTCAACAGCCACCAGAATATATGAATACCCAAAGGATGGTGGAAAAGGACCCATAAAGTCAATCCCCCAAACATCGAAAATTTCAACAATCAGAATTGGATTAAGGGCATCATATTTCGTCAGGAAATATTGCCAAGTCATGTTGACACCTTGGCATTCCTTATTGAGCGTGCGTCACGAAAGATTGAGGGCCAGTAGAATCCACTTTGAAGGATTTTCTGTGCGGTCTTCTGTCCTCCGAAATGGCCTCCACAGGCCCCAGCATGGCAAAAATTTAGGACGCTTAGTTGCTCGTCTTCTGGCACGCATCTCCTAATGATCTGATCCGAGCAGAATTTAAACAAATATGGTTCATCCCAGAAATAGTATTTTATTTGGGAGAAAAAGAGATTCTTATCATTCTTACCCCACTCAGTGAGAATTCTGCCAGTGACCAGATAATTCACGATGTTAGCAAACCACGGAACTTTTGCACCAGCTACATCAATTGCCATCAAATGTTCATCCGGAAATGTGTCACGGATGGTCTCAGGTATAGATGATTCTTCAGGCAGAATTCTAGACAGATGATCAGCCACAACGTTCTCAACCCCCTTTTTATCTTTAATCTCAAAGTTGAATTCGAGAAGGTGATCCAACGGATCAGCCTTGGTTTCGCATCCTTCTTTGCTAAAAGATATTTCAAAGCAGAGTGGTCTGAAAAGACCACTATTTTCGATCCAAGCAAATAGGAACGGAATTTGTCCAGAGCATACACCACAGCTAATAATTCCTTCTCGATGGTGGTGTAATTCAGTTGGGCATCAATTAATGTCTTGCTAGCATAATAAATTACGTGAGGTAATTTATTCACCCTTTGCCCTAAGACAGCTCCGATCGCATAATCAGATGCATCACACATGAGTTCGAATGGTAAAGAATAATCCGGTTGGATTATTGGTGCATTTGATAAGAGTTCACGCAATTTTAGGAATGCCTTTATGCAATCCTCATCAAAATCAAAAGGAACATCTTTGCCAAGCAAAGTGCACAATGGTTTAGCCACCTTGCTAAAATCCTTAATGAATCTTCTATAAAATCCAGCATGCCCCAAAAATGATCGAATTTGTCGAACACTTTTTAGGAGGTGGTAAATTTGCAATTAAGTCGACCTTCGCCTTATCAACTTCAATTCCTTTCGTTGATACTATATGCCCCAACACATTTCCTTGTTGAACCATGAAATGGCTCATTTTCCAGCTGAGAACAAGTTTGGAATCTACACAACGTTGCAACGCCTGTGAAAGATGATTCAACCAAGAATCAAATGTTCTTCCAAAAATCGAGAAGTCGTCCATGAAGACTTGATGAATTTGTCGATCATGTCCGAGAATATGGCCAACATACATCGTTGAAGCGTGGTCGAGCATTACATAAGCGAATGGCATCCTTCGATATGCAAACGTACCATATGGACACGTGAATGTTGTCTTGGATCAGCGGGCACTTGATTGTATCCGAATAACCATCAAGAAAGCAATAAAACTCTTGCTAACTTCTCAAGAATTTGATCAATGAGCGGAAGGGAAAATGATCTTTTACGGTGGCTATGTTCAATTTTCGATAATCAATGCACACACGCCATCCAAAGAGTTTCAAGTGGCACCAATTCTCCTCCGTAGTTTCTTTCACGTAATTCCAGACTTTTTAACGATTTGTACCGGACTAACCCATTCACTATCGTAGATCGGATAGATGATTCCAAGATCGAGGAGTTTAATGATTTCCTTTAAGCGACTTCTTGCATGTTGGATTAAGTCGCCTCTGTGGTTCCCTCGATGGTTTACTCTCATCCTCCGATGTATTTTATGCATACATACCGATGGGTCAATCCTTGAGATCGCTAAGGTCCATCCGATGGCCTCCTTGTGCTCTTCGGCACCTTCAACAAATCATTCTCTTGTTCTTCCGATAATGTGGATGAAATTATCACTTTGGAAGTGTTTCTCGAGGTCCCGTAAAAGCATATTTGAGGGACTGTGCAATTGTTTCAATTCCAGGTTGGTGGTCGCTCAATTGATGGAGTCAAGACATCCTTTACCTCAAGAGGTAGTGGTTCTACCTTAGTCACAACTTCACATAAGTTATCATCTTGACATGATGAATTTAACTTTTCTCTTCCGACGCTTCCTTTCAAGCCCTTTGTCCTCATAGATGGCTAACAGCGCTTTCAAATTCCTCTTTGGTGAGCATTGATGGTAATGCTTCATCCACCACTTCGTCCATCGATCGATGTAAAACATTCGACCTCATCCTCATTAGGGAAATGGTTCATCGCATGGAATATGTTAAGCCTGACTTTCATGTTTCCAAAAGAAACGTCCATGACTCCCGTGCGACAATTAATGCAAGCGTTGGCAGTGGCGAGAAACGGACGTCCAAGAATAATTGGGACTTGATTGATTGATTTCGCAGGTGGTTCCATGTCTAAGACAACGAAGTCCACCGGAAAGACAAACTTGTCTATTCCAACCAAAACATCCCCGATAACACCCTCGGTCTTCTTTACGATCTATCGCGGTTGGAGTGTGACCGTCGTGGGTTTCAATTCACCCAATCCGAGTTTCTCGTACATTGAGTATGGGATCAGATTAACACTTGCTCCCAAATCCACTAACGCCTTTCCAATTGGTTGCCCACCAATGACACATGGAACAGTTGGGACTCCAGGGTCTTTCAGTTTCTGTGGGGTTTCCAATCGCAATATCGAACTGACTTGATTTGTTAGGAACACTTTCTTTGAAACGTGAGTACGTGCCTTTCTCTTCCGAGTGCACAAATCTTTGAAAAACTTGGCGTACTCAGGAACTTGTTTGATTGTTTCAAGTAATGGAAGATTTATCTTTACTTGCTTGAATGTTTCAAAATTTCTTCCATTTTGTGGTCCCTTTCCCATTCTAGATGGAGGAGTTAGGCATTGAGGGAATGGTGCCTTTGGGACATAAGGTGCGATTCCATTTCGATTCTTTTCACGTCCTTGTTGGACGGTTGAAGGAAACTCTTCCTCTATTACTTTTCTTTTCCTTTCTCTCTTCCTTGCTCTTGCAATTTTCTTATCTCTGGCTCTTTGTCTCATTCTTTCTCTTTTCCTTTTCCTTTCTCCTTTCTTTTCTCTGATTCTTTTTCCTCTATTGCTTCTCTTCCTTCATCAGCTTCTACAGGCATTTCCACTTGATTATCAACCTCTCGTCCACTTCTCAAAGACCGTAATGACTTTCAACGTTGACTATTCGATGGTCTGCTTGAGATGGTGCTTGGCCTCGAGGATTATTGATGGGTTGGGGAGCCTACCTTCCTCCCGACTCATTGATTGGCCAATTGGTGACTTGGTCCATTATCATCTCTCGAAAGATTGCATGCTTCATAAGCTTTTCTTCGGTCGGAATCTTTAATCTTGGCATGAGATTGATTAAGATTCGATTGAAATTGATTTTTCTGGTAGTCGAATTTGGATGATAATCTGAACATACATTGGAAATTGGAATTTGTTGGAAATTAGAATTTCTGCTGGAAATTTCATTGTGGACGAAAATTTTGTTGAAAATTTGGTTGAAAAGGTTGTTGTCCACCCATTGTGTTGGCTCTATGTTCTTTGGTTTACTGGCGGTTTAGTTCGATTCACCCCATCCTATGTTGGGGTGATTTTTCCATTCCGGATTGTAGGTATTGGAGTACATGTTTCTACCGATAAGATTGAGTCACATTTACCTCTTGAGGATTAGGTTCATCGGGAAGAATGACAAGGTAGTAGGGCACTCATTAGCCATATGACTGGTGGTCACAAATTGAACACACCTTTGGGGGGTGACTTTAGCTTGCTTGGTAGCGACTAACAACATGTTCATCTGTTTGAAGACATGTCAACCTTTGTTGAGAGATCGAGGCATTATTGTTGACATCGTATAATCCGCCTTTTGTCAACACATGAGATTTAGGTGCGAGTTCAAGTTGGTTCGCCCGTGTCTCACTTTGTATCGAAGTTTGATATAACTTTTCAAACAATGCCCACAATTAAATCGCTTCTTTCGTGGCACAAGATCCACCACAAGATGCATCAACCATGCGTCTCTTCTTGAGAATCACCCATTGTAAAACTTTGGACTTGTTGCCACCTTGGAACTTGATGATTTGGGCAACTTCGATCAATTCCTTAAAAGCGTTCCCAACATTCATGGAATGTTTCAGGTTGTTGGGAAAAGAAGCTGGATCTTCGACGCAATTCAATGGCCTTAGTCATGGGAAAATATTTTTAAGGCCGGATCGCCCAACTCTGAATAGATTGTGGTTCTAAGGAATAGAACCATGTTTTTGCCTTATCTCTTAAAGAGAACGGAAAGAGTCGGAGCTTCGCTATCTCATCAGTGACATTGTGGACTCTGAACATTTTGCATACCCCAGTGAATTCATTTAAGTGAACGTGCGGATTTTCATTTGCTAACCCATGGAAAATTGGTAGCATTTGAATCATTGCTGATTTGAATTCATAGTGGTTCCCTGGAATGGGAGCATGCATAATACATTCTCGATCCTCGTAAAACCGGGATCGTTATAATACTCCAGTGTTCTAGGGCCCCCATCAAAATTATTGTTCCTATTATTTCCATTATTGACATTCCCATTGTTGTTATTCTCATCTCTCTCTTGCCTTTGGTCTGCCATGGTCTCAGTTTGTTGATATTGATTCCTCTGGACTCTTCGATTCTCTCTACAAGCTCTTTCGATCTCAAGATTAAACGGTAGCAGATGTGGGTGATGAGAACGAGTAAAGCTCATACACCAACACTCACAAACAGGGTTGAAGAATCCACAACAAACCCACAAAATTCTGCTTCAAACGATTTAAACAAAGATGATAAACAGTAGCCAATATCAGCAGGAAAGATTTCTTCTTTTTTTTTTTTCTTTTTTTTTTTTTTAATTAAAATTCGAATTTAAATTAATTTTTTTTTTTTTTTAAATTCAAATTAAAATTAAAATTCGAATTTAAATTAATTAATTAATTTTTTTTTTTTTTATTTTTATTATTATTTTTTTAAATTCGAATTAAAATTTTTTTAAATTTTTTTTTTTTTTTTTTTTTTTTTTAAATTAAATTCGAAAATTAAAAATTAAAATTGAAAATCCTATAAAATCTTTCCTAAAAGAGAAAAATAAGGAGAAGAATGAAAGATTCCTAAAAATCCTAAAACAAAAGTCCCACAAAAGTTAATGACTAAATTTAGAAAATCCTAAAAATATCTAAAAGAGGAAAATAAGGAAAAAGAGTCCTACCAAATCTAAAATAAGAAGTCCTAAAAATCTCTACTTCCTAAATTTCCTAAGGAAGGTATCCTAAAAATCTAAACTTCCTAAAAAGACTCCACAAAATCTTATCAAAGAGAGAAAAATAAGGGAAATAATAATAATAATAATAATAATAATAATAATTTTTTTTTTTTTTTAACCACACAAAACAGAATAATCGCTGTCTCAATTAATCTAAATGTCCCCGATTTCCCCGGCAGCGGCGCCGAAAGCTTTGTCGATTTAGAATGTAACCCTTGCAAGTGCACAAGATCTATTGCAGTATGGCAAGAACAGGGGTCTCGAACCCACAGGGAAACGTGAATTTTTAATTAATTCTTTTAGAGATTTTAAATACCTCCCTAAGGAAGTACCAAAGGGCAGATTCAATTTTACCAAACACTTAACGCCCTTTTCCTAAATGGAGAAAAATAAATTAATCTAAACAATTAATTCAATAAATCTAAGAACAATATTAAAATGAGATCAAGGAATATGCTACCCCAGATTCGTACCCCTTTTCTATCATTAAAACCCACAGTTGCATTAAATCATCATTCACACCATCATTCATCTAGAAAAATGACTTGAAATAAAATATGATCATCAATCCGGCATACCCTATCTAAAAACAATGACTCAGCCTAACATTGCGGTATGAGTCATGTAAAAAGCATAGCGTATCTCATGATATTTAGATCACGTCAATCAGCACATAAACGCTCTACAGCCTAGATCAGCCTGCAGGTCCAGATCTAGCGATTACTGACCGTTGATACGCCAAATCAACGGTCATAACAAAGCATTCAAAATATTTTCAATCACACAAACTTTGAGCAAAACGATTCCATGATAACAATAATAGACTGCGGTATTAATCATAAACATGGGTACTTATCTGGGGATCGCATCTTCCCCGATCTACTGATTTAGCCGCTCATCTTTGGTGTTTGATCTCTTTTTTCTTTCAAAGTCATTCCTCTTTTATTTCTTCCAAAAGATATTTGCAATTGTTTTTCCTAAATACAATCTATGAATTTCTCAGAGAAAAATAATGCAAATCCTAGGTACAATCTACCCTGAATAAACCTTAGAAGAAGGAGAGAAGAAGACTTGAAAAGATGAAGAAAATATTCCCCCAAAGTGAAGAGCCCTAAAAACTAAAAATAAAGAATGAATAATATTCTAATTGCCAAAAAAATCCTCTTAAGAAACTCGTGGCTTCCCTTTTTATAATAGCCTAACCCTAATACCTCTCTCGATTGACATCTAAGAGTAATTTTCGTGAATTCCCGCTTAGCTTTGCATCAGATACTGCCTCGGTATTTTGCTCATAATTTTCTGTACCGAACTTGGATTGAGGTGATTCTTGAGGCGTTGGAAAGCTGACGACGAGCTCTACAACTTTTATGTTTTAGCAATTTCCTGAATCTGACGTCTTGAAGGTTCAAATTGAGCTGCAAGTCGTACTAAGTTCTCAATGACCCAAAATAGCGGTGTTTTGACATTATTTTCGGGATTCTTGGGCTGTTTTAGAAACTTGGACTGTATTTACCTGAAACACTTTAAATCTAGCAAATCTCATCAGATAGCCTTCATCGGACGGCTAAATATAGGTATTTAGGGGTGAAATATCATCATATTTCACTACTCATCAATAGGTAAATTAAAATTCCAAGGGGAATAGTGGAAGATGTCCTAGTCAAGCTGGATTCTTTCTACTTTCCAGTTGATTTCGTTGTCCTTGACACCGAATCTGTCCCCAATCTGAAGAATATTGTCCCGGTGATCCTAGGAAGACCATTCCTAGCAACACCAAATGCTTTGATCAATTATCGAAATGGGATAATGAACTTATCATTCAGGAACATGACTGTGGAGCTGAACATTTTCAACATTGCAAAGCATCCTGCTGAGGATGAAGAGCATGCACAGGTGTGCATGATCGATAATGTCATGGAAAATGCATTTTGTGCATCTGAACTTAAAGACCCTCTAGAGGCTTGTCTAGCCCATTTTGGTGAGGACTTTGATATTGATCAGATGAACCAAGATGTGAATGAAATGCTACATTCCACACCACTCCTAGGAGATGATAAATGACAGCAAAAGCTACAGCCATGGAGTTAAAAAAAGGAAGACACACCTAGGGAAGAGGAGAAACCAAAACTGGAACTGAAACGTCTCCCTACTGATTTGAAATATGCTTACTTGGAAGAAGACGAAACTCATCCGATGATAATTTTATCAAAATTGAATGGGGACCAGGAGGAACAACTTATAAAAGTGCTCCGAGACCACAAAAGTGCAATTGGGTGATCTATAAAGGACATCAAAGGTATCAACCTAATGGTGTGCATGCACCATATTCATTTGAAAGAAGAAACCTTCTAAAGAACCGCAATGTAGATTGAACCCAATTATGCAGGATGTGGTTAGAAATGAAATTATTAAATTGTTGGATGCTAGAATTGTATACCATATTTCTGATAGCAAATGGGTTAGTCCAACATAAGTGGTCCCCAAGAAGTCAGGTGTTACTGTTGTAAAGAATAAGGAAAATGAGCTGGTACCAACAAAGGTTCAAACTGGTTGGAGAGTGTGTATCGATTAGAGAAAGTTGAATTCAATGAAAAGGAAGGACCACTGTCCTCTCCCATTCATTGATCAAATGCTCGAGAGATTGGTCAGACATCAATACTACTGTTTCCTTGATGACTATTCTGGATACAATCAGATAGTCATCGCACTAGAAGATCAGGAGAAGACAATATTTACATGCCCCTTTGGAACTTTCTCCTACTGAAGGCTGTCATTCGGACTTTGCAATGCCCCAGCTACGTTCCAGAGATGTATGCTGAGTATATTGTCTGATATAGTGGAAAGGATTCTAGAGGTCTTTATGGATGACTTTTCTATTTATGGAGACAATTTTAGTGATTGTTTGCACCATCTATCTCTTGTTTTTGCAAGATGTCAGGAGAAGAACTTTGTTCTCAATTGGAAAAAATGTCATTTCATGGTACAGAGTGTTACTGTTCTGGGATATATCATATCGTCCTGTGGCATCGAGGTGGATAAGGCAAAAGTAGATCTGATTGCAAACCTTTCACCCCCAAGAACAGTTAGGGAGATAAGGTCTTTCCTTGGACACGCCGGTTTTTATTGGTGTTTTATAACTTTAGCAAGATTGCGAGACCGTTGTGCAGTCTGCTAATTAAAGATTTTCCATTCTTTTTCGATGAAAAATGTCGAAAAGCCTTTGAAACCATCAAGGCTGAATTAATCAAAGCTCCTATAATCCAATCTCCAGATTGGACGCTTCCATTCGAAATCATGTGCGATGCATCAGATTACGCGATTGGGCCTGTTCTGGGGCAAAGGGTAAAGAAAATGCCGCATATCATTTACTATGCAAGTTATACTCTCAATGATGCGCAACTGAATTATTCTACCACGAAAACAGAACTCCTGACAGTAGTCTTTGCGCCGGATAAATTTCAATCCTATTTGTTGGAATCGAAGGTTGTTGTGTTTACGGACCATGCAGCTCTCGGTTATGTGTTTGTGAAAAAAGACGCTAAAGCTCATTTGATCAGATGGATCTTACTGCTTCAGGAATTGATCTAGAAATCAAGGATAATAAGGGATCTAAGAATGCGGTGGCTGGCCACCTATCTCAAATTATTGTAGAAAAATCTGACGATCTAGTTCAAATTTTACAAAACTTTTTTGATGAGCAATTATTTGCCATCGAGCATGCACCATGGTACACGAATCTGGTTAACTATTTGGTGACAGATCAAGTACCATTGCACTGGAATAAAAATGAGAAAGCTATTTTTCTAGCATGGGCAAAACACTATTTTTTTGAGGACTTGTATTTATTTGAATACTGTCCCGACCAGATCATTAGAAGGTGCATCACAGAATCTGAACAATCATAAATAATTTCATTCTGTCATGAGTTGTCCTGTGGAGGACACTTTAGCTCAAGGAAGACAGCCACCAAGATTCTCCAGAGGGATTTCTATTGGCCAACAATCTTTAAAGATTGTCACCAACACTACATTTCATGTAGCAAGTGTCAAATGTTGGGCAAGATTTCTAAAAGAAATATGATGCCCTTGAATCCTACTATGGAAGTCAAACTATTTGATGTCTCAGGAATAGACTTCATGGGACCTTTCCCCAATTCTTTTGGGAATTTGTATATTCTTGTAGCTGTCAATTACGTATCCATGTGGGTTGAGGCAGTGGCCTGTAAGACAAACGACCATAGGGTGGTCGTTAAGTTCCTCAAAGATCAAGTATTTCCATGATGTGGCATTCCACGTGCTATTATTAGCGACGGTGGAAAACACTTTTGTAACAAAGTTTTTGTTTAACTAATGAAGAAGTATGCTATCACACACAAAATGGCTACACCGTACCACCCTCAAACCAGCGGACAAGTTGAGGTGTCAAATAGAGAGCTTAAACGCATTCTGAAATAAACGATTAAGCCAAACTAAAAAGATTGATCGTTGAAATTAAACGACGCTTTATGGGCTTATCGAATGGCGTACAAGGCTCCCATCGGAATGCCTCCTTACAGGATGGGTTTTGGAAGAGCTTGTCACTTACCTGCTGAGTTGGAACACCGGGCCTATTGGGCTGTCAAATCACTGAACTTTGAAATCCTACAAGGACCGCATGAAGTGTGTCCATGATCAGTCTATCCTGAGGAAATCTTTTACCATTGGCCAGAAGGTATTGCTTTATAACTTGAATTTTCATTTGTTTTCGGGATAACTTAAAACTTGATGGAATGGCCTGTTTCAGGTTAGTTGGTTATTTCCAAACGGGGCACTTGAAATCATTAACCCTCGAAATGGCAGTAAGTTTCGAGGTAACGGGCAACGACTAAAACCGTTTCTTGAAAACACCATTGTCGACTCTAATGAATTTTGTTGAGTGATCCCAATCAGTCGGGATGAAATGGAAATTTTGGAATGTCGAGCTGACGACATTAAACATAGCGCTTCTTGGGAGGCAACCCAAGTTTGTAAAGTAGTTAAAAAAAAAAAAAAAAAAAGAGGAGAAAAAAGGAGGGGGGGTTAATGTGTAGAATTTTTGAGAAAATTGATCCATCGATATGTACCTTCGATTGATTGATTATCGGCTAATTTTAAAAAGTTTCTCAGAACTGTCATTTTCTGATCTTCGATAAATTAGATTGATCCAGTGAAACAATTGATCAATCAACTTTACTTCATCTCTGCGTAAAATCAATTCTTTGTCAGTCTCGATCGATCGACACATTCTGTCGATCAATCGAATTTATGTGAAAACACATGCGTCTGAATGTTTTGCTGTGTGACTTTATTGTTGCGTCCTTTCAAGTTCTTGGTTGTTGACTTCCCAATATTTGATCAATCGAGGTGTACACTCGATTGATCGATTTCACTAAAAGTCTAAGTGGCGGTATTTTCTCCTAGGGGCATTTATTGTCGTGTCTTTCAATGTCATGGGGAGTGGATGTTCATTAAAATCGATCGATCGACCACATTGATCGATCAATCGACTTTAATAAAAATGCATGCGCCTGTACGTTTTCTAGAGCGACTTTTCAGTCACGGCTTTTCAATGCATAGTTTGATCAATCGATTATAAAAATCGATCGATCTAAGGTGATGTGGCTGAGCGTCGGGGGCCTTTACACTTATTTAAGGATGGAAGTCCTTTCTTTTCCATCATTCGCTCGTGCTCTCTCAATTCTCTCTGACATTCCCGACATTCCCGACATTCTTGATGGCATCAACATCTGCTGCTCACGCAAGGCTACCCCACCGCCCACGAGGAATGCATAGGGAAATGCCAAGGGGGCGCTATGCGAGTAAAGAATTAGCATCCGAGTACTTCTTCGACATGTCCGCGTTTCGCGAACTTCCTGAGTGCGCTATTTCAATCGCGTACATCAACGTCCTTCATCTGAACTTCTTGATAGCACCACCTTCAGCCAACGTCTCTGAGCGCCTCGTCTAATTATTCTATCAGAATGTGAAGTGGGTTAGCGCCTTCGTCGTTGACCATGTCGATGCCCACTTCACCATCATGATTGATAGTTGGAAAAGGAGATCTACCCAAAAATAATCGCCAACGCTTTCAATATCCTCTGTGATCACCCACTCGATCACCCCCTTGGGGGAGAGATCACTACTACGCAAATTGAGATGATCGACGACATGTGCAATGGAGTATATTCTTCAGGGAATGCCAACATGCGATCGGCGCTCTCGCACCAAACTTTATTCTGGGATGTCATCGTTTGCTCCAATCTTTTCCCCAGAGGCCATGTCTCGACGCGAATAGGAGATCGAGTGAAGGCGCTTTACGGTGCCTACAGAAACACTTGGATCAATGTGCCTAGTATTTTGCATGATGCGATGTGGCGGTGTCATATCATGATATCACCAACCCCGGTCGTAGCGACACTGGGCTCATATATTTCCCTCACATAGTGCTGCACCTCCTGAAGCACTTGGATGTCACTTGTTACTTGGATGATGAGGGTGGGGAATTGAACTTTTATCGTTATGAGGTCACGTAGTGGAATAGAAGCACGCGCCTTCTTAGGAACAATCAAAGGGAAGTGCCTGATGCTCCTGTCGATGTCGCCGTTGATCCAGCCGCCCAGCCTCCTCCTGCTCAACTCCCACGTCAGTGCCGATGCATGCGCCAAGAAGAGCCCACCTGTAATAGCCCTAAAATCTCGAACAAGAATCTGACTGCTTCGATATGCATGCCTGGCACGAAAATCGAGACAAATTTAAAAATTAGTAACTAATATTATTTAAAATAATATTAGCCCGTAGTTAGATGAGGTCATGTGTGACTTCTCACGTGAATCCGAGGCTAGTAGAACCTTGGTGAAGCGTGTTACGCCATAGAAACGGTATAGGTGCTTCACACTGGAGCCAAGCTTAGAGAGGAAACTGAAATATCAAGGATATTTCAGTTTCTTAGCTTATAAGAGAAGGATTGATATTTCAGTTTCTTAGCTTATAAGAGAAGGAAGAGACTTGGAAAGATCATCTTTCATCTTCTCCTTCTTGCTTCTTGAGAAAAATCTGTAGCTAGGTTGTGTTTTGAGAGGACCTTTTGTTTTTGAGAAAACGGGGTTAGTGATACCCGAGGTCGTGCGTTGTCGGAAATAGAGGGTGGAGAGATCAAATAAACACTCCATGTTTAGTCTGGATATGTGTGCGATTTCTGTGTGTTGAAGTGGAACTGATCGTCTGCTTGTTCGAGCCATAGCGGTGATAAACTCCGAGAGTCGGATCTGAAACTCTCTTTGGATCGCGTTTGCCGAGACCCCGAAAGGGCCCAATTAGAGGTGAGCTTTTACACTTGAAAAGAGTGAAGTTAAAGCCTCTTATCTGTGTGTATATGTGTGTATGAATGGTTGTTAGAAACCATTATTGTTAAAAGGGATTAAAAGGGAGCAAATGGGTAACCGCCATTAATGACAGAGAACTGTCATTATTGATCGATCAATCCTAAAGATTGATCGATTAATACTGGGGTGATCGATCAATGAGAGGCATTGATCGATCAATTCGTATAAATATTAAGTGGGAACAGTAGAGGCATCTTTCTGGAAGTTCAGTGCCCAAGGGCATTGATCGATCAATTTGTTAATTGATCAATCAATTCTGAGGGTTGATCGATCACAGAAAGAGTAATCGATCAATGACAAAGATTGATCAATCAATAAGGGCATTGATCGATCAATCTATATAAAGTTAGTGTGAGAACAGGAAGAGGGAAATTTAAAATTTCGGCTGGTGATCGATCAATGAGGTCATTGATCGATCAATGAGACAGATTGATCGATCAACTATGCTGGTGATCGATCAATTTTCCTCTGGCAAATGTGAAGAATAAGAGGCTATTGATCGATCAATTGAAGCATTGATCGATCAATGAGATGGATTGATCGATCAATCAAGGCTATTGATCGATCAATTAACCTTGGCCACTTATGAGTTTTGTGAAGGGTTGATCGATCAATGTGGTGGATTGATCGATCAATCAAAGCTGTTGATCGATCAATCACCCTTATTTTTGACCTGTTTTGGTTTTATAAATTAAGTGCTACTGAACATCGTGACAATTAATGTTCTGACATCCCTGACACCTAGTGTACTATATTTATGGTCTAGGATCAGACCTTGGAGCTCTGAAAAGCTTTAAATTTGCTTAGAAAGAGGTCTGATCTAAGGTAGGAAAAATCCAACCTAAAATGTTTTTGACTATGATTTCATGATTCTTTCATATCTGCACCATGATTTCTGTTTTAACAAGTATGTTTACATATCATAAATCTCTAATTTGTTTCCTGTTTTGATATTCTGAAACCTGCTCCTGATTACTGCTATTCTGATTCGTGAGGTCTATGTGTGTATGTGATTTAATGATTTAACCTGATAATCTCCACCAACTCGGCGGTATATCCGTGCCTGACACACTTGTGCATCTGCTTTGTTAATCTCTCGACACAATTGCACTCTATAGATGAGACATTGTTGCACTCTGAAATTGTTCATGTGAACGACGATTGGTTGGGGTTTCCTATCGGTAGATTCCTGATTACTCCGTGTTATATATTCACGGGAGTTTCTTAAGTTAAAAAATTATATAGAATTTAAGTTACCGATTATACCCTTGCATAGCATCTATTTCTTATTTAAAAGCTCAGTAATTGATCTAATTTTGCCCTGTCTGCACGTTCTGAGATTTTCTGCTTTGAGATATCATGTCTTGCATATTCAATATATTTTTAGTTGAAATTCTTCTATTGAGCTTAGATGTAGCTCACCCTGTTTCTATAAATAATTATAGGTTTTGAGGCTAGAGATCCCGGCACCGAGAGCGACCCAGATTACCAGCCTGACCCAGAGGCTGAGGCTGAGGACGAGGAGACTGACGTCCAAGTAGACGATTTTTATCCATAGTCTGGGTACTTGAGTCTTTTATTTTGGAATTTTTGTATGATACTCTGGATTATTGTGTGCCTAGTGGCCACCGTTTGTATTTATTATTATAAATGTTGTTTATTGGTATTAATATACATTCCGTAGGAACCATTATTAGGAACCATTGTTTTGGGTGATGGATGTCCATCACCAGTGATTCTTCTTGGTTCCTTTTTGGGAATGTATATTCTTTTACCTGTATATAGATGCTTTGTTATTATTTTATTTTATTTTACAAGCCTTATATGATGACTCGATCTGCCACTATTGGATAGCGTCTGCTCTGATTTCCGCTAGACGAGCAGACACTCTGTGATTTGTCCTGAGGATCATCCAGAGTATGATCCTGATGGCACGGATTTTTGAGCGCATAAATTCGGGCTGTCACACCACCGAGCCTACCCAAGATTGCAACGAGGGAATATCCCTCGATTTCATGCAAGCTTAACTCAACTCTCTGATTGATGCACAACAACAGTTAGCAGATCGTACTCTGTGCCGAAGTCGCTACGATCATTCCTTCATGCATCAAATCGGACAACAAATGTGGCTTGAAAGTTATGATGACATGAGAGCTCGGGCGCGCCAGGCAGAGGATGAAGAAGATGATTAGTGTTAGGATTTCTTTTTAATGTTTATTTGTTTGTTTGTTTAAGTTTAGGGTTTTTATTTTGGGTTTGTTTAGGATCGAAAGCTTCATGGTAGTGATGTAAGAAGAAGAAAATCAGTGAAAAGTTTTTCAAATTTGTTCACCATTTCATCATTCGATCAATCGAATCTCCAATTCGATTAATCGAGTCTCAGAAAACCAAATAAAAGCACCTTTGCTCGGATTGAATTGTTATATACCCGATCAATCGAGTAGCACTATTGATCGATTGAATATATATAATTGAGGAAATTATTTCTTCCGAGACGTACAATCTTGATCAATCGATCAAGTTTTATCAATCAATCGGCTGCGAAATTTTGGCAAATTGTAGGAAGTTTAGTAATTTGATTAGGATTCTTTTTAGAAGAATATTTTGTTAGGATTCTTCTCCTCTTTGGATAGGATTGATCATATCCAATTAGGACTCTGATTATCTTTAAAAAAAACCTATTAGGCTTAAACCCCATCATCTTCTTGGCATCATCCTTCCTTTCCATCTTTCTCTCTTCCCTCCATCTCTATTCATCCATGGCCGGAAAAATGAAAGAGACAGCCTGAAAAAGGGAACGATGTGATGGACCATCGGCTCCACTTGATCTCACCAATGTGGAGATGGTTGACTAAGAACCAGCCTTCACCCCTTCGTGGGAAGAACCGGCCTGAAAGTGAACTAATCGTGCGAAGCATCCCAAACCGATCATCCCTGAAGATATTGAAATGATTATTTTGAACCCACCTTCTCCACCCCCCCAATCACCATCGCATATCCCTTCATCATCCCCGCCCCAAACACTACCACCACCATCATCACCGCCTCCCACTCCACGCCGCAATCCTTTGGTGGCATTTATTCCAAAATCAATCCCGAAGGTTGTGACTGATCTGATCCCTACTAAAACGTGGGCGAAATTATATCCAGCACCAACACTTCAAGAACTTGCTAACAGGAGCGCCGCTACCTCATCAGATCCACCACCTCCTCCAGTGGCTTCAAATCCATCTCTTCTTGGTCGGATCACCATTGCAATGTGGGAATTCACCTTCCCAAAACCAAAGCCCGGCCCTAGAGGTAATGAGGATGCCTAAGAAGTTTAGAAGTCTTTAGGTTGTTTTAGGTTTTTCCTTTAGGAATTAGTTTGCTTTATTATTTCAGAGTCTTGTTTGTTTTAAGATGTTTTAGGATTTATTTTTATTTTTATTTTCAATAAGTGTAATAAACACTTTCGAATCAATAAAAATTTATTTTATAAATTATTTTTAGTACTTGTAACTGGATGATACTTTTCACCTGCCCTTGCCTATTGGTTTATGAGTAGTTTTATGTAGATTTGGGGGGTGCCATAAAAATTTGGTACAATGAGGACATTGCACGTAATAGGTTTGGGGGAGGTAAGAGTTCATACCTTACAAGTAAAGTTTTTATTTAAAATAAAAATAAAAATTGTGAAAGCTTGGATTATATATAGTCGATTGATCGAGCAATATGGCTCTATCAATCGACTGAGCACAGTGAACTTTATTCATAATTTTCAAGCGATTTAGAGTTTTCAAGGAATTTTCAGATCGATTTTCTGAAATTTTTATTGTTGAAACATGCAAGTCCCACTTTAAGAATATCAAGTGCCATGTTTTGATTATTGTATTTACAAAAGTAAAATTCGAATGTGGAGACTGATAGGTAGATTTAAATCCATCCTCGGAAATCAGTGTGCTTATTCTGTGCTAAGGGTCTAAAAATCAAGAAATTTATCTGAAGTGTGAACTGTAGAATCTGAGCAGAGACTAAATCCAGTGAGCTATCGATCTTGATATCCGTCTTTGATGAGTGAATGAAATAACTCGGAGTTTTCTTTGAACGTAAATCAGTATATAATCTCATACATTCTTTTGGTTTGTAACTAGGCATGACATCACCTTCATATTATTTTGTTAGAACACATTTTTTTAGTTACTCAAGACAGATAAATATAATTACCACCTTGTGAAGAAATGATTGAGGGCCATCTTTGGCTCGATTGTTCTTAAAATGCCCCACCTTGTACAATTATTCCTTTATTGTACCCCTTTGAGCCCGACTGAAGAATATTGACCTTTGATATTCTTTGTTAAACCACAAAGACCTTCCCCTTTACACCAGTGCCAAGAATTCAGCTGTCCCCACGTAATTTCTGAGAAAGAAGAAAAAGGCAAGTGAAGGGAAAATGAGTTGCAGTGTTTACCAAGGATTTATTTCAATATATATATATATATTACAAAAGGGGAGAAAAAGAAAAGAAGTAATGAATAAATATGAGGTGTTCACAAAAGAAGATCAAAAGAAGGGTAAAAAAGAAAATAAAGAATAGTAAGAAATAGGAAAAGCAAAAGTAAAGAATAAGAAAATCAAATGAGCTGTTCTCTAGTTTGTTAAGAATTTTTGAATCCTAATATCCTTTTTCTTCTCACCCTGACCAAGCCCCATCACAACCCTTAAAAGTCCCTCTTGATCTAATCATTGAATGGTAATTGCCTTGTGGAGAGTAGAAACATAGTGTGTATGACAATTAATATGACATGCATGGAACAACAAGTATCTGTCCTTATGAGATTTCTCTTTATTCATTATTACACTATGTTTCGATGATCACATGAGTTTCTACTACTTTATTTTGCATCAATGTCTCACGTGCGAGAGAAAATTTAGCCTTCATCAGAGTGTTTTTACTTTTGAGAGTACATCTATTATGAGGATTGAGTCAAAGCACAGATTCGATGGTTCACAAATAAGATAAGTTTTAAGATAGATGGAACTTAGTCAGGTAAGCACATATGATACATCTAAGGGTGAGTGATATATTTATCTAGAAATCAAAACATTGAAATAACTTGAGTAGATATCAATAAGATTAGCATGACATCAGTATTTGAAAATGAGGATTTGGATGATAACAACAATTAATGATTTATGCGAAAATCAATTATTGAAAATATCTTGAAAAATATTTTAAAGTTTGTGGGTAACTTTGTTGAAAACCACCAGGAGACAAAACTCCTCCGTTAGGGATCATCTAACGGTTTAAAGGCTTGTTGCATACGCTAAATGCAATCGTGCTCCCTACAAAAGTGACATTTATTGATTATTTTAGGATGTTAGTTTATTTTTCAATTTACTTATATTCTCCTTTGCTCGAGGACTAGTAAAGTGTAGGTTTGGAGGTGTGATAAAGTGTGAAATATGACTGTATTTTACACCCTAAAAATCTATATTTAGCCATCCGATGAAGGCTATCTGATAAATTTATGAGATTTTAGGTGTTTCAGGAAAATCTGGCTATTGGATACTTTTAAAAGCATAAAAGATCATAAAACCAACTAACACCGGAACATTGGAGCAAAAGAAATTCGGAGTCGGGATATTCTTGGATAATCGATCAATCGACCTCATAGGTCAATTGATCGGCATTACAAAAGAAACCTAAGGTCTGTCCTCTGTTACATATATAATCGATTAATTGACATGTATAATCTCGATTAATCGAATTTCAAATATTGAGGAGCGCAAGTTTTAAATTCAAAGCCGATTGATCGACTTCATTAATCGATCAATCGATTTTGAATTTCAAATTTCTGGGCTTGGAACCTATTTAAGCAAACTCGACAAGTTAGTTTAGGGGGATCTGAGCTCTATTTTTCTTTACCACTTTAGTTTCTCTCCAATCTTTCTTTCCAAGCACTGTTCTTTCAATTTTTAGGTTTAACTTTTATATTTGTTTCATTTCTGCATTCAAGAAAGGATTTTACACGTTGGATTAAAGATTTCGTAGATTTTTGTTGGACTATTCATATGATATTTTAATGTTATTTCTACTATTTATTTCAATAATGTCTTTGTTTAATTCAATAATGTGTGGCTAAATATTCCTGAGGATGAGGATCTAATGAGCCACATCCGAGGTATTCACTTATAATAATATAGATCAATAATTGGGATATTATCTTGTCATAGATTCCTTGATTTTTAATTCTCCTAATGCTCTTGCCGATGTTGTGAATTCCGATTGCTATCTAATATATGGGTGCTAATCATGCTCCATGATCTCGGACCTACAATGACGATTTTACTCTGGGTTTCGTTTTGATAATATTTGCGGCATTAATTTATCATCATTAGAGATCTCTTTTTCGGTAAATGTCTTGCTTAATCTCTTTTGCGAATGTAGGAAGAGCATATTTTTAGAATGAATTTTATGGATTAAATGTTATATCTTTCGTAAATTTTTGATTGAGATCATTATTTCAGTGTGATGCATCTGTGATCATATCATATCTCAATCAGTAAATCTGTATTCTGTAGATGATAAACCAACGATGGGAGGATTTAGTATCCTAATCCTCGCTTTTTAATATCTGTTTAATTCCATTTTATTGCCTTTAAATCTTATCACTCTCTAAAAAATAGTAAGGTAGTTAAATATTGCTTCCAATCTACGATTATTCTTGTGATTAATTGTTGTTTCCTCCATTTAATTTTCTCTAATCCACATAGGAATGATCTTGTACTCCACACCCATTAATTACAATTGATTCAAGCGCTTGCGAGTAAAACTTATTTAAAATCACAACAGTTAGTGTTACTACCATATCGATTTATCTTACAACGACCTTAGTTAAATGAATGAAAATCTCTTGACTTCGTTAAATTAGACGATGGCGATCATTTTCGACCCAATCTTCCAAGCAAATGATCTTGACATCATCGGCCTTCTAACAGATGGCAAGATGTTGATTCCATGTGGCACGCAACCCAAAAAAGTGAACGTGAACATGATCTCTGTCAATATGATCACATTCACTTTTTGCAATGTGTGCCATGTCGAATTAACATCTGACCGTCTGAAAGTAGGCCCATGATATAAAGCTCAGTTTTGTGGAAGATTGGGACAAAAAGCAATCTCCGCTGTCTAATTTAAAACAACCAACGGATTTTCCCTTTGTTTTAGTGAGGTGGTTGTAACATAAAGTGGTGTGGTAGTAACACCAGCCTTTTAAAATAGGGTAACCACATTTGCAATTCTTGTTGTGTTTCCACTTTTCACACCCTTTGACTGACTAGAATCAGATGATAGAGGTCATTTTCTTTCCCATATTTCACAAATTAGATCTTAATATCATGGCTGACATATCAAACGCTAATTAAGATGTTGATTACACATGGCACACATTCGTGATCATAGTGCACCATGGCACACCATGATCATGGTCACTTTGTGTGTCATCAACATCTAAACCTATGATATGTGGGCATGATATCAAGATCTAACGTGTGAAAGATTGGGACGAAAAATGACCTCTATCAACTGATTCAAGGTAGTCGATGGAGTGAACGGTGGAACGTGGTGCTATACGAATCCTTGGTTGCAAAACCCGATACCCCTTAAATATCGCCACAATTTTATTTGATGGATTTACAACTTTTATTACCAAACAGCTGAAAAAAAAAAATACAAGCATTGTCTTTTAAAAGAAAAAAAAGCATGTCTTTTAAAAAGAACAAAACATTCCTCGAGTCTTTGTTTTCACCAACTACCCCATGGGAAGCGGAAAAAAAAAAAAAAAAACTATCCCATGAGTTTTGCCAAACAAAGCCTTATTGGCCGTGTTTGGCATTGCTCTTTAGAAGAGTAGAAAGGAGCAGTTAGTACTCTTTTCTGTTACAAATGAATATAAGAGAGAGAGAGAAGGATTGCTGAAAAAAAAAAGGCAGTATGAGAAGAATTTGCATGTTCGAGAGCTCAGAATAACCAAGAATCTGAGTTTGGGCTCAGATTATAGCCAGAATCTACATTTTTTGGGAAGAATTTGCCGTTCGAGAGTGGGCCTAGGGAAGTGGGAATCCGAGTCGTTTCCGAGTGAAAACGACAGGAGGTCGTCTGAGCATTTTGGTCGGATTAGCTCAGAATTTGAGCTCATAATCTACTAGTGTTTTATACTTCAATAAATAATATGCATCGGATCCCACCCTATTCAACGGTCATAAAACCAAGGGAAACTCTTCTTCCCCATTTCTGGGAGGCCTTGAAGCACTACAGTCCAACGCAAGCACGGTTGAGATGACATTTCATCCATCAGATTATCTTCCCCAAGCTTCTGATTTCCCTGCATTCACACGGGCAACAGTTGCGTAGTTGGGGTGAATTAGAAAAATGAGTAGGGGCCAAATTGATCAGACGTTGAGAAGATAGCTGAGGTTGATCGGATGGTTGGGTTAAATGGGAGCTTTTTAAAAGAGGGTTGTGATAGAGGGTTAATGGGGGTTAGAGAGAAGTGAGAGACTTTAGAATTGAGAGCTTGCTTGCTCTTTTGCTGTGTAAACTTAGAGATGGTTTAGGGTCAGGGCATTTGTATTTCTGAAGCTACAACGACCCCAAGTATATGATCTACCAAATTTGCCCTCGTTTTAAAACTATTTCAGAACTCTAACGGATAGAAACAAGGGTAAACTAATAATTTTCCATCATGGTAGGGGTAGTATATGATACTAGGAGTATATATATATATATTACTATTTATCTATTGCAATTCGGGTCAGGCCAAACTCGAGCCGAGTTCAAGCTAAAACTGCTATAAGGGTATTGGGCTGATGGGGTTAAATCCTCGTGCCCATATCGGAGCCTTTGTCCATTACATAGTAATGGACAAAGGGGTCCATTGGTCTCAATGGGTCCACAACCAGCCAGATATGGGCTAAGATATCTAGACCCGATATTAAATGGGTTGGCTCAGCCGGATTAGTAAACCGGTCATGTATGGGCTAGTTCCAAAAGTCTAATAAGGTTCGGCTCATTTAATCGTCACCCGAACCCACCCCAACTTCATCAAATGAGTTTGAATAATAAGTCAGGTCGGGTGCTCTAGACGATGGGCCAATGGATTGATTCAATTTTGATACCGGACCTACGCCTAACAAGGTTGATTTTAATTGATGGGATAAATGGATTTCTAATATCCTTAAAATTCGTGTACGTACGATTTAATTTGACGGATCGAGACTGGTGGACCGAGAAACGATTAAACTTATTATATTCGTCAATTTTTTATTAAATTTTCTATGTGTATGTGATGTTTTGATAATTATCTTTCATGAAATCTTATTTGAAAAAAAATATCCGTCAACTATGTTTGTCATCATATGGATTAGCAGCCTGCAAAATTTCAATCAAATCTGATTACGACACATAACCCGATGATTAATAACATTTATATGGTTGTAGCACAATCATCAGTTTAACCTTGTAAATATCAGTTTAACCCTGTAAATGAGTATTAATGACCCATTTAAAAAGTAATGGCCATTAAATTAGATTCGAAAAAAGACTCCGTCAAATATGTTCAGGCCCATCTCGATTGGTTGCCCGTAAATTTTGAGAAAAATTTGAGTACGACACATAAATCGATGATTAAATCACGTTTCTACGGTCATAGCATAATCACTGATTGAATTGATTATGAGTATTTTCTGAGAGAAACTTAAAAACAAAGGATTTTGAGTTTTATAAGAATCTGTCAGAAATTTGAGTAACTTAAGAACACATATGAGAAAAATCTGGAATCTGAGTCTGCTAAGAATCTATCAGGATTCTGAGTGTCCAAAAATCTAAGCTTTTCTGGGAAAAATCAAGAAACACCTGAATGAGGCCTAAAAAATGACTGTTTTTCTTATTTCAAAGAGTAGCGTCCCTTTTATCTGCTTTCAATCCTTTTCTCTCCACACATTTTTTCCCAATAAGAAAGATTTGTTGTTGCTGTTTTATACTCTCGCAAACAGCAAAGCCAAACACAGCCACAGTTGATCCAAAGCGATTGATATGAGCGCCGTCTCTATTAGGTAGTAGGCTAGTAGTAACTTTAAAGGGAAATTTACCTGATCGGCCCTGTCAGATACGCCTTTTACGTCAGAAGCCCTATAGTTTCACCTTTACCCAAATCAACCAGCTCCAAGCCTAGCCGACAATTAGGTTAGCTAAATGCCCAAATTACCCCCTTTCTTTAACGCACAAAAACATCATCTTCTTCCTCATTTTAGTCTGGTACAGTTTTTAAAAGTCAGAGGTGGCAAAGGTGACGGCGTCTTCTCCTCAATCCAAACTATTCCGATCTGCTATTTGGATCGACCCAGATACACCTTTTTCGTCAGAGACTATAGCAGATTAGAATAAGGAAGAAGATGATACACCTATATAATTTAAAATTTTAAATATTTGCATTTTTCTATGTTTACGCGATGTAAAACGGGATTTATTCCGATTCAAACTATTCTGAGCTGCTATTTGGATCGACCCAAATACACCGTCTGATTTGAAGGCGACAATATAAAATCGATAGTTCCAAAGATAGATATGAGAAAAATGCGATATCGACTCAGACACAAATGATATCATCGACTCATAGCTCGACTGCAATCATTTTAAGAGTTGTCATCGACTAGACAGAATCGCATCGACTCTATACAGTGTCGCCATCGATTATATAAAAAATAAAAAAATAATAATAATAAATAAAAATTATGTAATCGATGATTATTGCAGTAGTCATCGATTACATAAAAAAAAAAAAAAATTTCCTTTTTTTAATGTAATCGGTGATTACGACATTGAGTCGATGACTACTGCATCGAGTCGTCATCGATTACAAAAAAAAAAAAAAAAAAAAAAATTTAAAAAAATTTAAATTTAAATTTTTTTTTATGTAATCGATGACGACTCAGTACAGAGTCGTCATCGACTTGGTACAGAATCGTCATTGATTACATATTAAAAAAAAAAAAAAAAAAAAAGTTTAAATTTTTTTTTATTTTATTTTATTTTATTTATTTATTTATTTTTTTATTATGTAATCGATGACGATTCATCAAGATCTGAGTAAATCATCGATTTCGCATAAAAAAATAATTTAAAAAATTTTAATTTTAATTTTTTTTTTATGTAATCGATGTGACTTCAGATCTGATCGTCATCGACTTCAATCTGAAATTGTCATCGATTACATTAAAAAAAAAAAAAAAAAATTTATTATTATTATTATTTATTTATTATTTATTTTTTTTTATGTAATCGATGACGACTTCAGAGAGAAATTAAATCGACTCTGCAAGTAATCGCCATCGATTACATAATTTTTTTTTTAATATAATATAATCATGGCGACTCGTATAGAGTCAATGACGATTTTATCTGAGAATCGATGTGACTCTTAAAATGATCGATCTGCGTATGAGTCGATATCGCCTTTTTCTCATATCTATCTTTAGAATTATCGATTTTATATTGTAGTCTTCAAATCTGACGGCATAGATCTCGTTTCACATCGCGTAAATATAGGAAAATGTAAATATTTAAAAATTTAAATTATATAGGTGTATCCTCTTCTTCCTCATTCTAATCTGCTACAGTCTCTAATGAAAAAGGTGTATCTTGGTCGATCCAAATAGCAGATCGGAATAGTTTGGATTGAGGAGAAGACGCAGTCACATTCGCCACCTCTGACTTTTAAAAACTGTACCAGATTAAAATGAGGAAGAAAATGATGTTTTTGTGCGTTACAGAAAGGGGGTAATTTGGACTTTTTGCTATCCTTAGGGTCGCTTAGGCTTGGAGCTGGTTGGTTTGGGTAAAGGTGAAACTGCTGGCCTGAAAGTCAGATTAAAATGTTTGACTGAAGCCTGTCGTCTTATCCTGACCATCACCATTAAATCAAAGACCAAAGTCGAACTTTGCTACCTTCGAGGGATATTCTTAGCCTCTTGGGCAACTTGCCTAACTTTGAGAAAGTACAGGATATTTCATCAACACAACCATACCCTTTATTTTTACGTTTTGCATTTGATGGCCAAGATCTTCCAATAGCTTCATTTTTACGTGTAGCCCACTCATCTGGCTGGCTGCTCTCCTCGCACTAGGAATTTTTTTTTTGAAAACAATAACAAAGAAATATATTAAAAAACGCACCCTTCAAAAATTAAATTCTATCAAAAGTAGAGCGGGTCCGATCAAAAAAGGATGCTGCTCTAAGGATCTACTAGAAACCGATTAGGCCCAAAATCGCCTTCGAAAGAAGACCGTCATATGCCACCCTCCAAGAAGCTCCCGTCACCGATCATCATTATTCCGTCTTTCCATCTTAGACTTGGTTTTGGCCTTGTCATATGACAGGCCCCAATAAAGTTTCTTGAGCTCCCACTTTTTTGTAACTTTGAAATCTTTCTCTTGATTATTTCTTTTCTTAACAATAAAGAAATATATTAAAAAATGCAAGCCACAAAAATACATTTTCGACTGGGATGGTCAAATCGGAGCAAACACTAAGAAAAGAGAGAGGTAGTGAGAAACTACACAACCCCAAAAATCGGGCTCCATCAAAAGTGGAGCAGGCCCGATCAAGAAAAAGTGCTGCCCTAAGAATCTACTAGAAACCGATTAGGCCTGAAAACACTCCCAATAGTTCCAACTATAGCCCCCCCACATCCCGGAAACAATGGGAGACCAAACCTCTTAGGCGCCGAGAAACAACCAAAATGACGCCTTTGAAAGAAGACTGTCACATCTCACCTTTCACGAAGCCCCAATCACCAGCCGTCGTTATTCCCTCTCCCTATCTTAGACTTGGTTTTGGCCTTGTCATATGAAAGGCCCCAATGAAGTTTCCTGAGTTCCCTCTTTTTTCTAACTTTGAAATCTTTTTCTTGATTATTTCTTTTCTTAATAATAAAGAAATATATTAAAAAATGCAAGCCACTTAAATATATCTTCGACCACGATGGTCAAATCGGAGCAAATACTAAGAAAGGAGCGAGAGGTAGTGAGAAACTACACAACCCTCCAAAAATCGGGCTCCATCAAAAGTGGAGTGGGCCCGATCAAGAAAGGGTGCTGCCCTAAGAATCTACCAGAAACCGATTAGGCCCAAAAACGCACTCAATGGTTCCAACTATAGCCCCCCCCACGTCCCGGAAACAATGGGAGACCAAACCTCTTAGGCACCGAGAAACAACCAAAATGATGCCTTTGAAAGAAGATCGTCACATTCCACCCTTCACGAAGCCCCAGTCACTAGTCGTCATTATTCCCTCTCCCTATCTTAGACTTGGTTTTAGCCTTGTCATATGAGAGGCCCCAATGAAGTTTTCTGAGCTCCCTCTTTTTTCCGACTTTAAAATCTTCCCCTTAATTATTTCTATTCTTAATAATAAAGAAATATATTAAAAAGCGCAAGCCACAAAAATACATTCTCGACCACGATGGTCAAACTAGAGCAGACACCGAGAAAGGAGAGAGAGAGGTAGTGAGAAACTGCACAACCCTAAAAAAATCAAGCTCCATCAAAAGTGGAGCGGGCCCAATCAAGTAAGGGTGCTGCCCTAAGGACCTATTAGAAACAGATTAGGCCCAAAAACACTCCCAATGGTTTCAACTATAATCGTCCCCCCTCCCTCACGTCCCGGGAACAATAGGAGACCAAACCTCTTAGGTGCTGAGAAACACCCAAAACGACGCCTTTGAAAGAAGACCATCGCATGCCAACCTCCAAGAAGCCCCCTTCATCAGTCATTGTTATTCTCTCTCTCCATCTTAGACTTGGTTTTGACTTTATCATATGAGAGGTCCTAATGAAGTTTCCTGAGCTCCATCTTTTTTCTGATTTTGAAATATTCCCTTTAATTATTTCTATTCTTAATAATGTCGTCGAACACTTCTTGTAGTCTCTCATTAGATCCTTGAAAGGTCATTCCGAGATTCTTAGCCAATTTGATCAAGTTGTTGATCGTGTCCGATTTTGATGGCTTAGTCGGTTCCACCTCAGGGCCGAAATTCGTATTCGGTGTTTTGCTGCTACATTCGCCCAACTCTATAGAACTAAAGGCTCTAAACTCCTCTTCAAGGCAATTAACCATCAGATTCTTAGAAATAGGCGTCATTTGGCCCTTTGGGGCGATAGTAGGACCATCGTCAATGTTCACCTCATTTATATCGTTCGTTTTAGGCTTATCAATATTGATACTAATCTCAATTTCTGAGCCGAGTACATAAATACATTCGATATTTTGTTCAATATAGTCTCTAGTGTTTCCTTCCAAAGTAACCCCTAATAGGAGGTCTTGCTACTGATCTCCATATCCGTAAGGAAATCTAGTTGGACCCACTTTTTAGAAGTACCTTTAAATATGGACAAAAGATCAAAAAGGTTTGTTGGAACATTGGAGCGGGGATAGCTGACAGCTTTATTTTGAAAAAGTTCCGACTCATCCTCTCCTATGGCTTCGTATGTTAGAGCTAAATGCATTTTGAAATTTGAAATTCCAAAAATCCCGCCCAAAATAACGTGCATTATATACTGAGTCTTGAAATACTCCTCGCACCAGGAATTTAATTTAGATTTTGACCAAAACAGAAAATCAATTAAAAATAGAAATTGAATATTTGATATTTGAATTTCTAATACAAATATTGTGCATCAAAATATTTACCGAGCAAAATGGGAAAAGTATATTACACACAAAAAAATAATCAAATGAATGAATGAAATAATAAGATACACTATAGTGTTTAGCTTTACCACATATGATGGTGCTCCCCCAACTCTACCCACGTACAGTATGTTGATGTGTATAATCATTCAGCACCACGTCATGGATGGGCTATAGCACAAAAAATTCTCCCATCGAATAATCGTGACCATCCATCAATGAACCTTTTCAGCAGGACCACATGATTTTACCACCTTCCAAAAAGAAGCAATTGCTTGTACTGGATGATTCTGATGATCTCATCCGAAAGGTGTTCCATCTTCCAAAATTCCGCTAACCACTTAATATCTATTGATTTCCTTGATTGACAGTGAGCACTATCGTCTGTGATGCTGCTAAACACTACAGTCTAACATCTCACAATTCAAAGAAGATCAACTCAATCACTAGCCCTTCATCTAAGAGTAGATGCAACAACATGGGCCCACTCCCTTATATTATCTCTCATATGAACTTCATCACTGACCTCAGGTAATCTCCAATTAATCAATGGGTTCTTTAACGTCTGATCAACATCCCACGCCTCTGATAGATAAGGCCTAGAAACGCCATCTCTATGAACAATATCTACACCTTCTTTCTTTATCAATCTATTCAAACCAGGAACAACAGAAAACAACCTTGAATCCATTTCTTCTGCTGAAAAGGTAAAACCCAGATCACTAAACCCCTTCAACTCTTCAAATTCAAGATCAGATAAGCTTTTGCTATACTTCTTCTTCCTCCTGATCACCGCCTTTTCCGACCATTTTTCGAGCTTTCGAGTCGGGTTTGGTCGCGGGTCTTCGTCAACCGCTTTTCCGGAGGGGATGGTGTTGAGTTTTGGTGACTGGAGGACTGAATTTGGGGAGAGATGATGAGGATTAAAGCTTGTTTGGGAGCTCAATTGATCGCTTAGAGATCGAATATGGCGAGATGGGAGGCGAGAGAGGGATGGTTTTTGAATTGGGTCGATTGAATGAGATTTTGTGATCGAATAAGGCGAGATGGGAGGCGAGAGAGAGATGGTTTTTGAATTAGGTAAGTTTTTGAAGATTTTGTGTTCGAACCAGTAGAAATCGTAGAGGTTTACTAGTTGTTCTTCCTCCATGAGGGAGGCTAGAGAGAGAAAGATGTAAATGTACGAGATTAAAGAGCAGGGTTTATGGTTTTATACGTTGAATGGAAAAAAATTGCCCCTGATATTCTTTGATATTACAGAAGTAACCTTGTTTTATAATTTTATAATTTTATAATTTTTGTTTTTTTTGAAATACTTTATTTAATCTGGTGTTCAGCACTATCATAAATGTTTTTGGCCCCAACTTATCAATAGGTGTCTTTTTGAAGTGATTTAGGCTGCGTATGGTATTGCTCTTTGGTAGCCCCTGCCATAGCAGAGCTCACTTGCTTTAGTAGGTTACTATCCTCTTTATTAACATCCTGCTATCTGTTTTAGCAGGTACCTCTTTTCCTTAATAACTCCATGCATAGCAAGATTTTATGCATGATATACCTGTTTAACAGTTCTCCCCTCCTCTCTACTCACTCCTTGTCAAAGTTGATTCGATTTACTCTGATAGGGAGCTAGTAGAGAGGAAGGTAGAACTATTAGTGCAGGTAAATCATGCATAAAATCTTGCTATCCAAGGAGTTATCAAAGAGAAAGGATACCTGCTGAAGCAGGTACCGAGATATTAACAAAGAGGATGGTAACTTGCCAAAGCAAGTGAGCTCTGCTATGGCAGGGGCTACCAAAGAGCAATGCCATACGCAGCCATAGACTCTCAAACCAACGATGTTGCGAAGAAGAGGTGAGGTTTATTTAATTTTTTTAAGATATAAATTAGGGTCAGACGAATTGCCCCATCAATCCATGGTAACTGACCCATTCCTAGTCTAGATGTCAAATGAGTCTATTATGGGCACCTGACATCATTTTTCATCCACTACAAAAAATAAAATTAATAGCAGCAGTTTTTTTAACAAAAAATTGTCACCATTAGCCCCGTCGCTACAAAAAATTGCCGCTATTAGTTTTGCCACTATAAAAAATTGCTTTAACAGCAAGTGCCGCTAAAACACCTTATTTTTGTAGTGATCATATGTTACATGTTACGTGAAGGAACCGATCTAAAAATCTCGTGGGCCAAAGATTGCATTGAAAAAACACTTAAACATTTTTTTTTTATAACCTGGATATCCGGGCCTCTTAGAGTACCTGCCTAATCTCAGGGATACATGTGCACCCCAAATTCAACACATGCCTGGTTAGCACAGGATATAAATCCCTAGGATGGCCTCAAGGGGGGAGGGATTCGAACTCAAATCTCTTGCTTTTGGAAGCATATACCTCACCAACTCGCCTAACCCCTTGAAGAAATACTTATGTTATGTCACCCAAAGCATCAAAAGCTTTTAAAATGAAAGCCTAAAATTAGTTTTTCGTGATTTACGTGGTAACCATTATGTTTAAAGGCATTTGACAGCTTTGAATCACATGGTGAAGATGCTATTTCCACCAAATCTTTAGATTGGGCCCTTCATATCACATGGCATAAAGATAGTTTCCCCTGTTCAAAATCAAGATCGGTGACCTTCCAAATCTAGATTGGGAACCGGTCGGCTAGCTACCATGTATCAGCTCTTCGAACAATTGCTCTATCATCTATAAAAAGCAAGCAATTGAGTGGACGGTCAGTACTTTCTAGTCAATATATGTAGTCTTTTAAAGAGGCGGGTCATCCGTTTGACAGTCTAGATTGATGATCAAATCTGTTAATCTTCCATTCAAAATTGCCTATAGTTTCATTGGCCATTCGATAGTACTGTTTAACTGATTGGACTGTTACAACCATCTGATTGCTGCACCTTCCTTGCTAGCCAGACCCCTCATGATGACGATGTGCACCGATCTGGTCAGTCCATAGAGCAAACTATTAAGTCCCATACTCTGGAGAATTACGATATTATTTCTCTATCATAAGTTCATAACTACAAGTTTAGTCATTAAAATTTAAATAATTAATACCTACAGTAATTTTCTTCAATTTCAAGGTTAGTTTGGTAATTGGCATAGCGACTCCTTCTGCCCTTCGGGAATCTTCCTTTGATGGTGATTGGTGGAATCCGTGTGCTTTCTTTCCGAAGCTATTCGTGGTTTGGAGATGGAATTGGCTTTTCTACCATTCGTTTTTTGTTTTGTTGTTTTTTTTGAAAGGGATTTTTTATCATTCTATGTATATCTTTTTTTAATATTGTTTTTAATTTTCTAATGAACTCTAAGTGTAGCTTTATTAACACGCTAGGGTCATATGTTTTGGATATGTGTCACATGTATAATAAAAAAATGGATTGTCAGACAGTATGCTCTTGATAATGGTTCAAAATTTCGGCCGAAATAATCGGTTGTGGTGGAGACCGAAACTGAAAAGAAAACATAAAATTTGATATTTTCAGACTGTTCCTTATGTAAAATATTAGGGCAAAAATTGATCTCCAATATCTGACCCAAAGCTATGGTATGCTCTGGATCACAAGATCCAAATGATCTCCAATGTCTAACTCAAAGCGGTCAATAGCTTTATCGTACCCTCGTAGGTGCCCTCCAAGTTTCGACGGGTGTTAATAAATCTACCTTCTATCATACCGCCATCACCCCTGGACTTCGTTTATAATTACAGATGAATCCTGAATTGCCAAATACCCAAGGAATATCTAGAAGGGTAATTTATTTACAATTAGAGATTCTTTCTTACCCCAGTTAGGTGCAAAGTCGGTCAGAGTGCAATTGAACTCGGGCTCTTTATCTAAGCCCAAAGATTGGAACCCTATGATAAAATATCGTACTCTTTTTTTTAAAATATGGAGATCGTTTTTCGACCCAATTTTCCACACAAAAAAACCCAATTTTCCACACAAAAGTTTTAGATCACGAGCCTACCATCAAAGATTCCAATGTTGATTCCACGTCCCAAAAGTGAACATGGTTATACACTTACATCAAATGTGATTCTTGTATCACTTTTCTGGGATGTGTTACATACGATATATGGTACGCTCATAGTTATAGTCTCAAGATCTATTGTGTAGAAGATTGGGATGAAAAACGATCTTAATCCAATGATTCAAAGCATTTAAGGATTTTAGATGTGAAAACTCGAGTTGAAAAGAAAGAATCTCAGGTTGCAAATAAAGATACCCTAGCTAGAATTAGGTATGAAGAGACTTTTGTAAATAAAAAAAAGTAGAAGAAGAATATTGATTCTCATAAAATAACAAAATAAAAAAAATAAAAAAATAAAAAGAAGAGAAGAAGAATATTGATTATGTAAAAGTCGACTACCTACCCCTGCGTTTTCCATTAAGGTGGTGGTTCTGGTGATTTTCAGCTGTCATTTAGATAAATTGACAAACCCTTTTGCCTTGCCAGTCAACGATATAAATAAATCTAAACCGTTAAATCTTTTGTACATTTCTTGGATGGAACATAGGTCAAATATTGTCTCAATCAGACTGTGCCAACCATTTGATCAGTAAACATATCAGTGATATCACAAACCATCCAAGTACAAATGTTTAAGTCAATAGTTAGGAGGTTTATCATATTAAATGACTGATATTTTAATTTGACTCTTCTCACACGGATATGGTTGTATATTATATAATAAGCGTATGAACCTTTTCAACCCATTGAAGCTGGTCCAACGTTGACTACCACAGGTCAATGGCTCAAGTTAGAGACCCGTGCACGCCATGAACGAAGATATGCAAGTTGTAGCATACCCATATGGCTTGCTCCCAAAGCAAGTCGAAGGACTTGGTTCTCGAAATACATGCTCTGCGTATGCTTAGCTCTCTATTAGCCCCTACAATAGTTGAGTTCACTTGCTTTAGCCCCTATAATAGTTGAGTTCACTTGCTTTAGTAGGTTACCCCTATAATAGTTGACTTCACTTTTGTTAGCAAGTTCCTATCCTTTTTGCTAACATCTTGCTACCTGTTTTAGCATTTATCCCTTTTTGATAACTCATTATCCCTTCTTCTTAATAACTCATTACTTACCAAGATTTTATGTAAGATTTATCTGTTCAGCAGTCCTACACTCTCTCTACTCACTCCTTGTTAAAGCAAATTTTATTTACTCAGGTAGAGAGTTAGTAGAGAATAGGGAGATCATTGTTAGAGTAGGTAAATCCTCTTTTGTAGGGAGTAGACAAGAGAATCAGAGAAAACTAAAGAGGTGAACTCTGCTTTGGCAGGGTCTAGCAGAGAGCTATGCCATACACAACCACTAAATCGTAAAAATAGATTATTTAAATGCACCCACCGAATCTTTGAGTTCATGCACACTGAAACCCAGTGACTGCTTTGAATATGATGATTGATATCATTTTTGTCGCAATCTTCATTACAAAAAATAAGACTATTAGCGGCAATTTTTGTCTGTAAAAAATTGTTGCTATTAACAAAAAAACTATTAAGATTATTAGCGACATTTTTTTTGTTAATAGCGGCAGTTTTTAGCTGCCGTTAGTAGTCTTGTTTTTTGTAGTGCTTTCACAAGATGGATCTTGAGATCATGAGCATACCACCCTATAAAAAATTAGACTATTAAAAGTAGCCAAAATTGTCACTATTAACAAAAAAATTGCCGTTAATACCCTCGTCGCTAATAGTCTTAATAGCTTTTAACAGTTTTTGTTCATAGCGGCACTTTTTGCACGTTATTAATAGTCTTATTTTTTGTAGTGTCAGTAGACGATTAGTTTCTAATTTCACGTGGCACACATCCCTAAAAAGTGTCATGCTTGAGTGTGATGACACTTAATGTTAAGGTCACTTTTTCAAGTGAAAGATTGTGACAAAAAATGCTTGAGTGTGATGACACTTAATGTTAAGGTCACTTTTTCGAGTGAAAGATTGTGACAAAAAATGATCAAGATTGTGCGATTGAAAGTAGTCAATAGGTTTCAATGTGAGCGAACTAGAGATTTGGTGGGTGAATTTAAAGGTACTGGTTAAGGTATTGACATAAAGAGTGCAGGGAGACTGTAGGTTAGAAGTAGGGCCGTCAAAGGTCCGGGCCAGTTCAGATTGGGCTTTTCGGTTGATGTTTGTTTAGGAGTTTGTTAGGGATCTTCAACGTTAAAATTAGTTTTAAATTTCTTTAATGTTTTGAGTTCAAAATTTCGAAGAGATAAACCATATTACTTAAAAACTAATGCAACTGCAATTATTTGAATAATGTATTTTATTATTCAAATAATCCAACAAACGTACAATTGAAATACAGTACACATATATCATTTCTTTAAATTTTGTGCATATCCCGAAAAATAAAAACTTACAAATGAAAGCGTCTTTTGGACTTGAACTTCAGTTTGTTAAACTGTGGAAGTTTGTAAAGGGTCAAATTAAAGTGAACATGAGCCTTAAATGGAGGACCCTTAAAGACTAGTGGGAACACTAATAAACTTAATTTCATTGGATCTAGGTGTTCTCCTTAAGCCAACGCATTTAAGGTTTTGATCCCGTTTCATGACTGCTCTAGTGACACTTAAGTTTTCATAGGAAACTCAAAGAAAGTCTTTCTCCAAAATCCCTAGGAGAGGAGACTCTCCGGCAGCAGCCCATACCAACCTGGCTTAAGGAGCATCTCTAGCTAACTCTTCTCCTATAGGAGCATCTCTCTGAATCCCTCGTGATTTCGTTTCTCTGTTTTCTTCTCCCTCTTGTGAAAGAGAGATAAATCTTTTCATGGATGAATTTGTGATGGATTGGAAAAGAAAATTCTCTCAAACTTCGAATGAGAGAGAAAAGATCTCCCTCGATAGCGAGGAATCAAATACTATTACTCAATCTGGGGAACAATATCTCTTAGGGAAAGTCATCACTTGATGTAATGTGAATAGTGAAGTGTTCAAGGAGACCATCATTAAGGCATGGAATTGCCCTGGAGTATCTGTCATTAATATCGACGATAAAATTTTTCTCTTTGATTTTCCCACAGTTGAATGGAAAAGAAGAATCATGAAATTGATCCCTTGGTCTTTTGACAACAACTTGGTTGCCCTGAAGGAACTAGACCCAAAACTACCAACCTCAAAGATGGTGTTTGATCGAGCGCCGTTTTGGGTGAGAGCCATGAATCTTCCCGTCCCTGCCATGAATCAAATGATAGGCGAAAAAATAGGCAATCATCTCGAATACCCAGAAGTGGTGGATGTCAATGAAGATGGTAGACGATGGGGGAAATTCCTCAAAATTAGGGCGAGTATTGATATCACTAAACCGCTCAGAAGAGGGGTGTTGCTTGAATTGAAGAACGAACAACCGCTGTGGATCCCGCTGAAATATGAACGACTTCCGAACCTTTGTTATCAATGTAGTATCATTGGCCATGCCGGAAGAGAGTGTTAGATATTTAAAAGTTTTATAATTTATGTCTTTTCAAAGTGGTGCGTCTTTTCAAAAGAAGTGTCTTTCAAATTGTTGTCTTTTCAAAAGAAGTGTCTTTTCAAAGTGTTGTGTCTTTACAAAAGAAGGTGTCTTTTCAAAAGAAGTGACTTTTCAAAGTATTGTGTCTTTTCAAAAGAAGGTGTATTTTCAAAGTGGTGTGTCTTTTTCGAAGGGATGCGTGTACCACCTTTTTATAGGAAAATGTTGCATTAACCCACTACTTGATTTCTATTTAAGGAATCTAAAATCATTGTTTTATGCACTACAATAGAGTATTATTTATTCTCTCTTGTTATGCCATTAAAAGCCTTTATCAGAGCGTTCTTACAATATTTGGTGTTCGGATAGTGTGATCGGATTCGCCAAATTTTTCACAAGAATACACAATCGATTCGTTGTATCCTGGAACCAGTTTGCCGGTAACCTATTGGTGACCACTTTGTCGAAGTGGTGGGGGAAAATATTGGTTTAAAGACAACGATATTTCTCGTGCTTCGGACCAGTTCCTTGCATTATTTCGGGTCAATATTTCACAATTTTTCAACAATTTTAAACCAATATTTGCGTTAGCAAGTGTGTCGATGATTCGAGAGGCTCGATGTTTATCATGAAGTTCAATCAATGGACTTGATTGAATTAGTCGATGAGAACTTTTGTTATTAAAGAATCGGGGAGAAACAATTTTGAAGATGATTATTGGATTGGGGATACAAGGCATTTCATGGATTAAAAGAAGTATGTCTACTTTTTATATTTTTGAAATTTTCGGATTTGAGTCAGATTTAATTGCATGGCTACATTACAGTAGTTGTATAACGGCATGTCCATTGGGATGGCCGGCTAGCTCATCCTCGGTTGCAATAGGCTAATTGGCGCAATGGATTCCATCAGTGTAAGTTGTTTATTATTATTATTTTTTTATTATTATAGATATCTCATTATAGAGCCATATTGAGAGTTTTAATCAGGCCGATTATTTAGAAGCTCTTTTCTAGATTGAAACGGGCTAGGAAGAAAACTAGAATCGGGTAAATTAATTCACATCAATGGACCATACTGAGGTTCATCTGAATTAACCTCAGTTGAGATTGGGGTTCCAGTGCAATTTTTATCATTATGACCAATCACATCACACCGATGACAAAAGTTCGGAAGTCTCTCGAAATGGAAAGAGATCCACTTCTTAATGCCATCCATCTTGAAAACAGCCCCCCTCCGCAGGGGATTAGAGATATCAATCTCAGTTCTAACTCGAAGGTAGCGCCCCCAATGAGATTTCCCAATCTGAATCCAATCTTCTCTGTCATCGCTCCCATAGGTAGTCCTATAATACGGACCCAGAACACCACCTTGTTGAAGAACTCTAGATTTGTGGCCATAATCTGGAAATTGGAAAAGGTAGGTATTTTCTTCCATTTCTTTTATCTTGATCTCTTTTCTCAGCCCCCACATCTAACTGATAGCAATTTTGAAAGATTCACCATGGACTCTTCTGGGGAGGAGAATTTTTCCGACGAGGCAGTGCTCATCCTTTGTAATTATTTCATCCGATTATGGAATTATCTCCAGACTCTCATCTGGCGTTAATACCAGTTTCATATTGATATCTTCCACAATACCTTTGGTATCAAAGATTTATATAGTTGCCATTAATTTTAAAAGTCGATTGATCTTTTGGGTACCATAATTTTTTCGAAAGGGGGTACCTTTATTTAAATTTAAGGATCTTCCTACCTAATTTGGGTTGTACATGTATAAATATTGTTGAATCCTTTGAATCTAATAATGGAGGTTGCTTTTCCTCGCAATTTTAGCTACAATATATCTTGAGATCCTTATCATCCGGCCGTTTAGATTTTGACGCTATATGGCACACATCTAGAACGTGGTCACATTTGATGTATGCCTATATTCATGTTTATTTTGGTAATGTGTGTTTTGTGGAATTAAAATTTGACCGTTTGATGGTAGACTCATGATCTCAAGATCTTTTGTGTTGAAGATTTGGAAAAAAATCGATCTCCATAGTCAAATTCAAAGTAGTCAACAGTTTGAGAGTTCTAATACCCCAACATGAGATCATAATTGCTTGTGATCTTGACCTTCTCATAGGTTACGACATGCATCCATCTGATGCATTATGTGACCAATGTTTTTCTTCATCATTGGCTAAAAGCCTATTGCTAAGTGTTCTTGATCATGCGGTATCAATACCTCATACCATGTCCTAGCAACTGTGGACAAAAGAAAAAGAGCTTTATTGTTGTTTAGGAAAATGCGTGAAAAAGAGTTATTTATTTATTTATTATTTTTCAAATTTATTTTTTGAGTGTCTTTTCCACTTTGTAATCGACCCAAATGTTGGGTTTTATTTAAATGTGGGGAAGCACCAAGTATAGTGCTCTCCAAACAAAACAAAATAATGTGTTTATGAGTAATTATCGTTTGAGTTTGGATTCATACGGACCTAATGTTATTTTCGAGAAGGGCTTTGATACCCATTAGACCTCTCGCGGGTCACCAACCATCAAACTGAAAAGTCATGCACTCATGTGACTATGGGTCATGATCAATGACTGTTTGACCATGATCAAAGGGATGTGGTCAAGTGGTCTCGTTTCAACGTCCATAATGGTCATGATTGATTGGACACTAGTCATTTTGTCAATTAATAAATCATGCTCTAATCCTATGATTGCATTAATTCATAAAATTTATGATTATTGTTGTTGATGATAATAGAAGGAGCACATCATGAAGTGTGTTGATATATATTAGAAACTTACCATATACATTCACATAATTTTGATATTGCATATTAGCACAATGAGTTTATACATGTTATTTACAATAAATATGCATGCCATGTATGTACGCCTCTTCTTTGTCGCAAAAGGCTTTCACACTCATGCGTTCAAGTGATCATATTTGTGTAAAATTGATCAAGTGATGATTATTTGTTTGATTTGGCAACAATTAAAAGATTGAGATTAAGTATCCACATAATGGGCTGGGCTCAATTCATAAATAATTGCTATGTTTCTATGATTGTTTGGTTGATTACGCTTAATCATTTAGGGGGCCTTGCTTAGGTGAGCATGATCACATAAATGTTGATGATTGAGTAATCACAATCGAGGTTCTTCTATTAGATCATCAGTTGAAGATGGTTTGATTAATCAGTTGATCATGCCTCAATCTTATATGCATTGAGTGTCATTGATCGAGTGGGCATGGCTTAGAATCATTATCAATGATTTGGCCATAAACTTTTGGCAATATCGACTTGTTATGAAAAGATTGCTAGGATCATGTGGAGATGATCAAATGATTCTGCTTGAATATCTTAGAAAGGTAATGAGTTTGGATTTGATAATCTAAATCATTTGAAGATGATATTTCTCTAACGAAGGGATGTCTGATTGAAAATCTAAATCAAATGATTTTCCATTAATAAAGAGAGTCATGATCATACAAGAGATATTAAGATGCAACTATAAATATGACTGAGTGTGTTGCTTGTATGGATTATAGGTAGAGAAATGAAATAACTTAAGAGTCCATTGATAGACGTACCAATAAATATTAAGTCATAACTTCTAAACTTTCTATGGAACTTATTTTCTTATTAATTCATAAGAAAACAAATAATTTGTGGATCCAGACGGAAATATCTGAAGAAACACTTTATGTGTTGATAATTGCAATTACAAGCAATTGTGGAAAGTATTAATCTAAAAATATCGGGATGAGTTTAAAGTCATTTACCCAAATAGTTAGTTACGATGGGAACCCTATCTAATATTTGTTTGATCAATGTTTAGATTCAAAGGAAAAAGCAAATAATAAATTCGTGGCGGACAAAGGGGTACTACATTAATGAGAATTAAATACTCATAAACATCCCAAGAAGAGTAGTGCTTTATCTGTAATATATAAGTGGAGGTTGAACATTGTTCTTAATAGACGTTATAATACTATGTGTTGAGATATTAAAGTTACAGGGACATCTCTTATAAGTCTACCTATATAAGTGTGAGGGTAGAGCCGCCTTCAATGAGACTTAACTTTATCTCATTAACACTTATAAAAATCAGGATACTAGCATAAAGCCTAAATGTGTTAACTTATTTATTAAACACTAAATATATGAAATATGTGTGTGGAATAGTTCCGATTTGTCGAATAAGATCATTAGTTCAAGACTTAGTTTCACTAAAGATCTTGCCAAACTTTGAGTTATTTCCTCTAAAGTAAAAATTCATGTCTGTAAGATATTTTCATTTATGCATATATTTCTAGCTTTGTTCTAATTTCAAAAATTTTAAATAGTGAGAGATTGTTGGATATTTAAAACTTTTAAATAGTGGGGGATTGTTAGATATTTAAAAGTCTTATAATTTATGTATTTTCAAAGTGGTGTGTCTTTTCAAAACAAGTGCCTTTTCAAAGTGTTGTGTCTTTTCAAAAGAAGTGTCTTTTCAAAGTGTTCTATCTTTTTAAAAGAAGGTTTCTTTCTAAAGTGGTGTGTCTTTTCCGAAGGGATACATGTAGCACATTTTCATAGGAAAATGGTGTATTAACACACCATTTGATTTCTATTTAAGGAATTTAAAATTATTGTTTTATACACTACAATAGAGTCTTCTTTCTTCTCTCTTGTTATGTCTTTAAAAGTCTTTATTAGAGCATTCTTACAATATTTGGTGTTCGGATAACATGTTCGAATTCACCAAATCTTTCACAAGAATACACAGCCGATTCGTTGTATCTTGGAACCAGTTTGCCAGTAACCTGTTGGTGACCACTTTGTCGAAGTGGTGGGGGAAAATATTAGTTTAAAGACAATGATATTTCTCGTGCCTCGGACCAGTTCCTTGTATTATTTCGGGTCAATATTTCACAATTTTCCAATAAAAAGTGCCCAAACTATACTGCTAATGAGATTTCTATGAAAGAGAGACAATATGGGCCATGGCTAAAAGCTTCTCCTAGAATGGCCCCAAAGACTAACATGATCTGAATGCCACCACCACACAAACCTAATCCAGAGAGTGCAATGAGGCTCTCCTCAGAAGGGACAGAAAAGTTTCTACATATTCAGTTATTGAATATGGTGAAGGAAACCAAACTCGCTTCCAAATGGTTGTTGTGCAGTCACCAAAGATGAAGGAAACTACCTTGCTGGCCGGAGAAATATCACCGGAGGATGATGATATTCATATTATCTCTGATGGCTTGCCGAAGTCATCCGTTGAATTCTCATGGATCTCTAGGAACTTGCCTAAGTCACCCATTTATTTATCACAGATTTCGGGGAACCCATCCATATCCCCTAAATCCCAGGCGACAAATGCTATTGACGTTATGATCGTGACACCACCTGTGGAAGCAATAACTGTTAAAGGCAAGGAGAAAATCCAGCAAAATCCCACTATCCACATCCCCACTCCTCTAATTATGGGTGAGTTGAAAGGTCAAAAAGCAACTACCAAGTCCTTCCGATGAATCAAACACCTTATCCAGGAACGCGGAGATAGACCGTTATGCACCTGTGAAATACCGTCATAACCTCTGGAAATCGTGGAATGTCATTGGAGTGCTCGCCATACTTTTGAACAGACTATGGTTATATCTAAAAAGAAAAGACGAAAGAGAGATGTAGATGATTCAGGATTGGCTGATGATGGGAGCAAATCCAGCAAATCCCCTAGAATTATGATACCCGACTCTACTCATACAACGGCGGTGGTTGCTTCACAACCCCCACCGATCAAAATGAGTATCTTTGCTTGGAATTGTTGGGGACTTGGGAACCCCTGGACAGTTCGCGCCCTTCGTCACCTATTGACGACAAAAGCTCCCTCCATCATTTTCTTAAGCGAAACAATTCTATGCTCTCGAAGGATGGAAAGGTTTAAATTGCAATTGGGTTTTCAAGGTGGACTGTTGTGGCAGATCTGATGGATTGGCTCTCTTATGGAAGGATGATTTTCTGATTGATATTCAATCGTTTTCGATGTCTCATATTGATGCTACGGTCAGAGATTCATCAGATGGGATCAAGTGGAGGCTTACCAGAATCTATGGTGAACTAGATGCTAATAAAAGATAACGGACGTGGGACTTGCTTTTCAATCTCCACACTAGCTACTCTCTCTAGTGGCTGGTGGTCGGGGATTTAAAAGAAATTTTATTTCAGCATGAAAAAGAGGTGTAAGACAACGAAGTTGGAATCAAATGGATAACTTCAGAAGGTGTTTGGATGGATGAGAACTCTTTGATCTAGGCTTTGAAGGACCAAAGTTCACTTAGAACAATGGCTACAAAGGAGCAGAGTATGTGGAAGAGTGTCTGGATAGGGATTTAAGTAATAATAGATGGTGTGAGATATTTCCCAAGTACAAGGTTCGCAACAATGTCACTTCAAAATCGGATCACTATGTTATTCTCCTCTCACTCTACAATGAACCGGCTATGCAATTCCAAGAGGCCAAGCCATCCCGTTTTGAAGCTATGTGGCTACGGGAGAATGACATTGAACATCTGATTGAAAATCAATGGAGCGATACCACATTCAATAATGAACCAGGGCCTAACTATCTCACAAAATCTGAAAAACTAATGCTTTATCTGTGGGCATGGAGTAGGAGCACATTTAGGAATGTGGATCGCAAGATATCTGAAAAGTTTAAAGACCTGAACTCCATGTTAGCAAATCTGGGAGCACATGTTAAGGAGTTAAAGATGGTGATCAATAATGAGTTGTTGGAACGGCAAGAAACCATGTGGCAGCAAATCGTTCACTAGTATTATAGCGATCTATTCTCATCAACGACATCGAACGCTTACCTGGAGGTATTATCAACGGTTCAACCAAAGGTGACCAACACTCACAATCGATCCTTAACTCTTGAATATATGGCTGCGAGGTACTCAAAGTGCTGACCCATATCTACAATTTCAAGGCATTGGGCCCGGACGGTATGCCCACTATTTTCTTTAAAAATTTTTGGAATATTATTCATATTGGCCCTCCCTACTGTTCTCGATTTTCTCAATGGTACAGCTGATATATCAGCCATAAATCATACCCACATTATTCTTATACCGAAAATTAAAAATCCAAAATGCATGAAAGACTTTCGGCCTATTAGCCCATCCAATGTCATTTATAAAGTAATTTCCAAGGTGCTGGCTAATAGGTTAAAAGCTATACTCCCTTTCATAATCTCCCCTAACCAAAGTGCTTTCATAGTCGACAGACTAATCACTGATAATATTTTAGTCGCCTATGAGATTAACCATTTTCTCAAGACGAAGCGAACGAGAGCTAATGGGTATTGCGCTTTGAAGCTGGATGGTAGTAAGGCATATGATCGGGTTGAATGGACCTTCTTTGAGAAATGCCTTATAAAACTTAGTTTTAATCTGAATTTTGTAGCCTTGCTTATGAAATGTGTATCGTCGATTTCTTTTTCGTTTCTTATTAACAGCACTGTAACTGGAAATTTGATCCCTTCTTGGGGACTCAGGCAAGGAGACCCTCTATCACCTTACCTTTTCATTTTATGTGCGAAAATTTTTTCAGCTATGTACACTAATGCGTTGTGTGAAAGGAATATCTCTAAGATTCAAATATGCATAAATGCTCCCAAAGTTTATCATCTTCTTTTTGCAGATGAAAGTTTTCTCTACTTTAAAGCTAATCAAAAGGAAGGATGTTAAATTATTCGGTTACTCCATGAATATGAAGAAGCTTCCGGGCAGTTGATAAACTTAGAGAAATCTTCGATGGCCTCTAGCTCTAATGTCACATCACAGTAGCGACAAGAATTACAAGAGCTATTCTCGATCAAATGTGCTAAACAACACGAAAAGTATCTTGGACTACCTTCTTGGGTAGGTCTAAGAAACAAAGTTTTGGCTACATAAAGGAGAGAATTTGGGAAAAGTTGTATGGTTGGACGGAAAAGCCTCTTTCTAAATCGGGTAAGGAGACACTCATCAAAGCCATAGCTCAAGCAATACCGACCTATGCCATGAGCTGTTTCCAGCTTCCTACCAGATTAATTAATGATATTAATTCCTACATTACGCGATTTTGGTGGGGACAATCTAAAAAATTCCAAGGTATCCATTGGCTGGCATGATGAAAAATATGTAATTCAGAACAAGAGAGAGGTTTGAGCTTCAAAGATATGATGGCTTTTAATAAAGCCATGCTATCTAAGCAAGGTTGGTGGCTTATTACTAATCCTCTATCTCTGACAACCAAGATCCTCAAAGCGAAATACTATAAATCGTCGTCCTTCATGGAATCAAGCCTAGGGACCAATCCCTCTTAGACATGGAGAAGTATTTGGTGTACCAAGGTCATTTCCTAGGTCTCTTGGACTTCACTAGATCCAATTATAAGTATATGAGCCTTTTCGAGGTCCGAGTCTCATAAGCGGGTGTATTCAATTTTAAAAAGCGGGTGCTTTATCAGTTTCTTTTAAAATATTTTGGGCTGCATGGGCCATACCTTTGGAGTTTATTTAAGGCTTACTAGGCTGTGGGTAGAGTATCAGGTCTTTTCATATTTACTTAGAGTTTTCCAATATTCGGGTTTTTGGGCCATCTAGAGGTCCAGTCTAGGGTTTAGTTGACTAAGTAAACTTCAATCAAACTTCACAATACTTCCACAATGATCACTGTGTCCAGATACTTTGCGATAAAATGTACGCTATTTTTAACTCCAATTGAATTTTTGAGTCCTACAAAAGCTGGGTGAAAGAGTATCAATAATCGCATATTTCTCAAGTGGTGAAACTTAAAAATATGATTAGGACTGGTCATGGTCATCAGATTACAGAGGTTTGTTTTCTGCTAACAGGTCATCAGACTAGATTTAATAGTCCTCAATGTTTGGTCAATAACTTCTGGTGCCGGTATCAAAATCTAACACACTGTGGATTGTTAGAAATCTTTAGAAGTTAGCTTCATTTTATTTATATATTTTCAGGACTAATTATTTATAGATCATGATGGAATCATGTCCATCTGATCAGAGGTCAATTCTCGCTGCTTACTTTGTGCCACTTGACACAGTTTCACACAATGATTTTAAGAAGTTTTTAGCCGTTAAGGTAAGTGAAAGTTTCACGTGAAATTTCACTCAGGTCTGGGGGATAGGTAAAGGTTTGACCCTAAATTATTATGGATTTTTTTGAGGGGTCTTGGCTCATGAAATCCTCACCTTTCGGAGGCCCATATTTATGGGGCAAATATGGCAATTTGCTGCCTTGTGCTCCGTACTCCGTGAAATCAAAATACGGGGATCTAAGGTCTAATTTTGGGCTAGGTCATTGGGAACCCATTTATTTATCTTGAAAGTTTTTTAGGGACTTTTATACAATTTATTTATTATCTTTTTACTCATAGGTTTGAGAGTATTTTGCTGTGGGCTCCAAGCTTGCAGGCATTGGCCATCGATGAGGTCCACCAAGTAGTCCAAAAATATCCCTGTCGCAGAATTTTCTTGGCAAGCATGCGACTGTTGACGTGGGCTCCGCATACTCCATGGTGGATCTCCTCCATAATATTGGTCACTTCACTTTCAGTAAGGCACTTGAGTAAGATGTTATTGTAGGATCGCTTGTAAAGGCACTCCCCGCAAATGACGTAGCCTGCTACTAGACGTTGAATGGTTCGTCAGTTCGTCTTGGAAGTACCTTCAGGGAAAGTTAGTGTCTCGAGAAAATTCTTGATATCTGAGAACCAAGGTGGCTCATCATCAGGCTTTATAGGTTCCTCAATCTGGGCAGAAGGCCGACTCATTCCTCTACTCGATCATGATTGGCTTCATCTTAGCACCATATGGGATTTCTATCATTAATGCCAACGTTGCTAGTGCATCAGCAAAGCGATTCCTTATCCGGGGGACATATGAGAATGTCACGTCTTGGAAGCAAGCTATCAGATCCTCGAAGTGTTCATGGTAAGAGATTAGTTTCTCATCTTTTGTCTTCCAATCTCCATTTGTCTGGCATATGATTAACTGTGAATCGCCAAATACTCGGAAGTGAGTTATATTTAGATCGAGAGCCGCTTAAAAATTGGCGGCATAAGCTTCGTACTCGGCCATATTGTTAGTGCAAGGAAAGTTGAGCTTGATAGAGACTGGTATATGGGATCCTTTCGGTGAAATCAGGATGGCACTACCTCCCTGTCCCTCAGCATTGCCTGCCCTATCAAACTGCAATACCCATGATTCTTCTGCTTCCTCGATATCGTCTTCTGTCATGAACAGTGTGGCCTCATCAGGAAACTCGATTCTCAAAGGTTCATAATCTGGCAAAGGATTGTTAGCAAGATGATCGGTGAGTGCCTGTCTCTTGATCGACTTCTGAGTGACATAGGTGATGTCAAACTCAGATTACAGAAGCTGCCATCGTGCAGTCCCCCCAGTGAGAGCTGGCTTCTCGAATAAATATTTCAACGGGTCCATTCGGGCCAAAAGTAGAACAGCTTGAGATAACAAGTAATAGCGGAGCCTCTGAGTAGCCCATACAAGAGCCAGGCATGCTTTCTCTAGATGAGAATAACGCGTTTCATAATTAGTAAACTTCTTGCTCAGATAGTAGATGACCTGCTCTCTTCTTCCCATCTCGTCATGCTACCCTAGGACACATCCCATCGAGACCTCCGTCGTGGAGAGATACATCATGAGTGGTCTCCTTGGCTCGGGTGGTACTAACACAAGTGGGTTAAGGAGGTAGCTTTTGATTTTATCGAATGCTACCCGACAATCGTCATTCCATTCAACGAGCGAGTCCTTCCAAAGTAGCTTGAAGATCGGCGTGTAGATTGGAGTTAGTTGCGCAATGAACCGATTGATATATTGTATTCTGCCTAAGAACCCTTTAACCTCTTTCCAAGTAGAGGGCGGTGGCATTTATGTGATAGCTTTGACTTTGACTGGGTCGACCTCGATCCCTCTCCTGCTAACGATGAATCCTAACAATTTTCCTGACATAGCGCCAAAAGGGCACTTCTATGGATTCAGACGTAATTTGTACTTTCTCAGCCTCTCAAATAGTTTCTAGAGGTTTACCAAGTGATCACCTCACTCCGGTGACTTGGCTATCATATCATCGACATATACTTTAATCTCTCAGTGCATCGTGTCGTGAAACAGTGCAGTCATAGCTCCCTCGTACGTTGCACCAGCGTTGTTTAGCCCAAACAGGATGACTTGATAGTAAAAGGTTCCCCAGGGGGTGATGAACGTAGTCTTCTCTTAATCTGCCTCTGCCATCTTTATCTGATTGTATTCGGAGAATCCGTCCATAAAGAAAACATCCCATGCTTAGCGATATTATCGACCAAGATGTTGATGTGCGGTAATGGGAAATCGTCCTTCAGGCTCGCTTTGTTCAAATTTCAAAAATCGATGCACATGCGGACCTTTCCATCTTTCTTTGGCACAAGCACAATATTGGTTAGCCACTGCGGGTATTTGGATACCATGAGATACCCCGCATCATACTCCTTGATGACCTCATCCTTGACTTTCAGCATCCACTCGGGTCGGAGATGTCTCAGCTTCTGTTTAACTGGCTTCATATAAAGGTAGAGAGGCAACTCATGCTCGACCAAATCGGTGTCCAGACCTGGCATGTCCTCGTACAGCCAGGCAAAAACATCTTGGTATGACCGAAGGAAATTGTTCATGCTTTTTCTTTCTTCGGGAGACAGCGACGCTCCAATTTTGGTAATTTAGAAAATCTCATCATTCCCTAGATTAACGTCCTCGGTTTCCTCGACAATAGGGGTAGGGCCATGCTCAAACTCAGCAAACCGGTCAAGGAGCTCATTGGGGAGCTCCTTCAAAGGGATATCCTCATCTAGATTCATAACACCTACCTCTCCTTGTATTTCTACAGGGAAGGGGTCAATTTTGTGGGACGGGTATTTCAATTAAGGCCTCTTTTTGTGGGACTTTATCTAAAATTTTAAATGACAATGTTTATGAACTTTGTACTTTTGCAATGTTTTTGGGATTTTGTATTTTTTCAATGTTTTTGAGATTTTATATTTTTTCAATGTTTTTGAGATTTATATTTTCTTTGGAGACGAATCCTTGGCAGCACGAGTCTGTGTATATACAAGGTATTGCCTGCCAAGGACTTATCTCACTTTTTATAGGTTATTTTTTTTTTAGGAAACGGGTGCCAAATATTAGGCTACTCCTCGCTTCCAGGGTTTGGGGCAAAGATGCCCAGTTGCGTACCTGAGGGGCCGCTCGTTTACCTATTTGGATGGAGGACGCTGACTGATACAACTCTTTGGAGTCAGTCTCCATCATGTTGATCCCCATTTCATCTGAGATGATGTCCTCAAATGTTAAACTAGTTTTATAGTGATTCACCACAGGGAGAGTTTGTTCAGGTACGGGCCGTCGTTCCTCAAAAAGGGATAACGCGGCCAAGTCTATCTCCAGGCTGAAAAGGGTGATGTAGGAATTGGTGGGGTGAATTGGTCTTGTAGGGTTAATCGGGTTTCCCCATTCCGGTCAATCTTCACAACCCCAACACTTATGAATGAATTCCTGATGTGAGGCCTGGGATGGGGTGGATCCCCCTAGCTTTTACAGCTGTCATCGCACAAGCTTTCTCCTTAGCCTCTCTCACTTCTTCTTCTGTGGGCTTATAGTCTAGTCGAAATATGACTTTTTGGCCCCCCTTAGCTGTGACGGGCTCTTTTCTACCTTGCAATCTGGGCTCCAGTCCCCTTCCTTTTTTATAGCCCCACTTTTAGAGCATGACCACTGCCGCTACCATTCTCCCTTCGGTTCTTGGAATGATGCCCTCGATAGGCTCCGGGAGTATCGTCGACACCTCATATTCAAAACTGTGGAGGTCGACATCCTCAGCGGTGTGCGGTACATCTAGTATATTGGATTTTTCAATGCTATTGGTGGCCTTTTCTTTCTCACTGTGCCCCTCTCTGATGATTGTGATGATCTTATGCCCCGATGCAAGCTTGAGTTTTTGGTGCAGTGTGGAGGGTATTGCTCCAACTTCATACAACCACAGGCGCTCTAACAGTAGATTAAGCGAGGATTTGATGTCCATCACTTGAAACAATATGGAGAAGGTCATTGGTCCAATTAATAGCTCAAGATCAACTTCTTCCATTATCTCTCTTCGTGTGTTATCAAAACCTCTGACGCTAGTTCTCGTGGGTCTTAGCATGCAAGGATCTATCCCAATCTTCGTGGCAGTTCTCAATGGACATATTTTTAACGCAGACCCATTATCGATCAAAATCAATGGGATTACCATGTTTCTGAACTTAACAGTTATATTCAAAGATTTCGAGTGGCTGCCTCCTTCCTCTGGTAGGTCAGCATCAGAAAATGAAATGGCATTTGGAGTCATCACTTGGCCAATTATCTGCCCGACTTCATCCGGGCTAACTTGAAGTGACACATGTGTATTCTTTAACACTCCCATTAATGCTTGGAAATGGAGTGAGGACGTCATCAACAGATCCCATACAGTAATATGGGCAGGCATTCTTCTCAGTTGAGTCTCCAGTATATGTTCTCGACTCATTTTCTCGAAGGAGTTCACTGCGCTATCTTTCTTCCTCTCTGGTTGGGCTTGTGCTGCTGTTAGTGTTTCTAGCTGCTTTGAAATCTTCTCGAATCGGGTCACGAAGTCCACTGCCCTTTCTCTGTGTCTGTCAGCATTGATATTGGTTTGTTCATAACTCAGCGAGACCTGATGAGGATCATAGGTAGGCCCTGAAATTTGGAATAGTATAGTTGCCGGTATCGGAGACACCTGCACTGCAGGCTCAAGAGGTGTGGGAACACTTGATTTACCTCGGTGATAGCTGGTTGGGTGGCAAAATTGGGCCAGATGGGGGTGGTGAAGCTTGAGGGTGGTGGTATTGGGGGAAAAGGGGTAAGATTAGGCCATTGGTAGTTTATGGGTGCCGGCGGGGGATAGGGGGTATGATGGGCTATTGGGTAATTGACGGGGGTGGTGGTGTATGATTGGTATACATTTATATGCATATAATTAATGTGAGTGGGTGATGGAAAATAAACCCTAAGATCTAAGGGTTCAACTCGTGGTGCCGGGCTAAGAAAATAGTCTGATAAATTCAGGGGTTCAATCACCCCAATGTTCATTTCTTCAAAGTTCCTTGGCAATGGTGCCACATAGCTCCCCCATCACCGATGTAATCGGATGGATCAAACTCAAATTCACACTCTTCTACCATCCCGATAGCGGGTCTGAGACCTGTTCCTCCGGCAGGATATGGGGGTAATGGCACCTGATGGATGTTCGCGTGATGGTTTACTTGAGAAGGTGTGGGTGGAATGATTTTCCCGACATCGATTAAATCTTGGATCGCATGCTTCAATGGGAAGCAGCGATCAATTGGGTGACCCGAACCCTGATGAAAATTACAGTGGGTATTAGGGTCATAGTTTTTTGGGATCAGGTGAGGAGGAGGTTGCGGTTGACGAATAGTAACTAATCCCTTTTCTATTAATAAAGGAAAAAGTACACTTAGTGATTGCCCCAAGGGTGTAAACACATGGTCATAGCGAGCTCTCCTCTGCTCCAGAATCATTTGTATTCCTTGACCATTTCCTGCTCTCTACATCTGCTTAGTTCTGACTGGCGCTAGCAGTGCTGCTTGAAATTGGAATGGGGTTATGTTATTATTGGGCTTGGTATTGGCAACGTTCTGGACGTCGGCCCCTGTTCTCTTCTCATTCTTTTATTTCGAAAATCTTCTAACCCCACTAGCTCTACTTGGTATATTTTTGTTCAGGCACCCTTCCCTGATGATATCTTCACAACGATTGGCGTTCCTCATCAGATTAGCAAAACTGAACTGTTGCTGGTACACCAAAAAGTCTGAGATCACCGGTAGAGTATTTTTAGAAATCATTTCGATCTGCTCATCGTCAGGCATCCTATTTCTAACCTGAGCTGCTAGTGCTCTCCACCGCCCCAAGTAGTCTCTAAAGGTCTCATTCGGGTTCTGCTTTAACCTGGCCAAGTCAGACTTATGCGGTTCGATGTTAATATTATAGATATATTATTCCCGGAACAAGTGCATTAAGTCCTTCCACATTTTCATCATAGATGGGTACAAAGATGTGAACCACCTTAGGGCCGGACTAGTCAAACTCTTTTGAAAGACCTTTATCAATAGTCTTTCGTCCCCTCCATATTGGAACATGTCCCCACAGTAGGACTTGAGGTGTGCAATAGGATTTTCGGTGCCGTTGTATTTGTCAAAAGCTGACATTTTAAATTTGGGAGGCAAGGGGACCTCAGTGAATAAGCATAAATCTGTAAAGTCCGTGCTGTGAATTTCAGCACCACCCATTTTCATCAACTGCTTTTATATCTTGTCCAACTGTTCTTTCAGCTGCTCTGACTCCTTAGATATGGGGGCCGCTTTCTCGGCAGTTGGTTGGATTTCACTCTGTGCTACTAGGGGGTGGGAAATGATTAGAGGAGGGTTAAGGTTGGTCAATGCCTCAACATAGGCTCCATTGTTCCTAATCTCATCCTCTTCATACTGCTGGTCGATATATTGTGTGCAGTGAGGGTGAGATTCTCATGCTGGTGTTGCACGGACTATATGGGAATGACATGAGTGGGGGTTGGGTGAGTCCATTGGGGATGAGGGAAAGTTTGTTGGATGATGGGATGAGTGAAAGTTAGATTTTGGAGTGCGGCCTGATGAGGCCATTAAGCATGAGGGAAGGTTTGAAGCTGACTTTGAGATGTAGGGATATGGGTGAATTGGGGTTGATGTAAGGCATGGGTTTGAGCTGGGTATGATGGCTGTGAATGGGTGAAGTTTTGGAAGAATTGTGAAGGGTATGGGTGTGAGGTTATGGGTGTGAGGTTCTAAGGTTTTGTTAGGCTTGGGTTTGGGCTAAAAAGTCTTGGGAGGGTTGGGCTACAAAGCCTTGGTCATGGTAGGTTTGGGCCATGGGCAATTGATGAGTTTGGGCCATGGGCCCTTGAAGGGTTTGGGTCATGGGCCCTTGTTGGGTCTGTCCCATTGGGCCTTAGTGGGTCTGGCCCATTGGGCACTGATGGGTCTGAGCCATGGCCCCTTAGTGGGTTTGGCCCATTAGGCCTTTATGGGTTTGGCCCATTGGGCCTTGATGGGCCTAGCCCATGGGTCATTGTTGGGTCTAGCCCATTGGGCCTTGCGCTATGGGGCCTTGAGACATGTAGGGAATGGGGGTTTGGGCCATTGGGCCTTGAGGCATGTGGGTAATGAGAGATTGAATGGTGTGGATGATGGGGGGTTGATGGGAGTCATGGGGGAGTGAGGCATGGAGGCTTGATAGGGTATGGGATGGATCCATGAGTGTGTGGTATGGATGAGAGGGGATGTGTTGGGAGGCCTTCCACCTATTGTAGGCTTGGACCATTTCTTCCATCATGGCCATGGAAGGGATATCGGATGGAGACAAGTTATTTGTGGTTTGGAGGGGCGTGGATGGGGTGGATGTGGAGGGTAAATTGGGCATGATCCCGATAAAATCGGGCATGACCCCGGTAGGAGATGGGATATGGGGTGGATTGGAGGAATGAGGTGAGGCATTGAAAAAGGGGGATAGGTTGGGAATGTATGAGGATGATGAAGGGTAAGGTGTGAATATATGGGAAAAATCGAGCATGGCTCCGGTGAAAATGGGCATGACTTGGGTAGATGGGGGAATTTTTGGGGGGTTGGATAGGGTGGAGGTGACATATGTGATTGAGGGTAGATCGGGCCTATATGGGGAAGATGGAAAATGGGGCATGGATGTAGATGCGGGAAGTTGGGTGGATGAGAAATAGGGTATGTTGGATGGGTTTTGAATGGATGTGGAAGGGAGGTGAGATGGGTTGGAGAGGGTCATGGATGGGTGTTTGGCTTGGGAAAATGATGGGGAATGGGGAGTCAGATTTTGGATATTTTGGGAAATGGTGGAAGGGAAATAGGGGCATCGAACGGGTCAGTTATGGTGAGGTTTGAATGGGTGAGGGGGGTGGAATTAAAGGCCTCTTCGATATGAGAATGGGATGGGCATAAGCCGGGTCCACGGTCCATGACATTTCTTGGTATCAGATTGGGTACGGGTGCCTTGGATGGGGCCCGTAAAGCTTCCTCCTTCCCCTACGGGATGACGGAGGGTACGATGATACCGTTGTGCCGACACCAATCAAGACTCTATTTTTAATTTTTGATTTTAGCCTTTTTTTTTAGATTTTTTTTTTATGAGTGAAAACAATGGTTTCGAAGCCTTTAATGTTCCCTTCTCGGGTGGCTTTCGTGCCCTAATAGGACCCGCGGTAACGATTCCGAAGCACTTCGAAAGAATCAAAGGAAGACCTTTGATCTATTGAAAGTATACAAATCGATGCAAAATACCCGATCCCCCGAAATTAGTCAAAAAGAAGTCACCTTTTTTTGACCAACGAGGGCGTATTGGGTGTTGGAGATGGCAGGGCGTAAACAGAAGTACTAAAGGCACTAATCGGGGGACTCGAGATATGAGAAAAGCTTCAGATTCGGGTTGTTGTTGCTTGAAACCAACCTGGCACACTAATACGTGCGCTAGAGCAAAACTGGGTTTCCAAAATTCTTGACAGCAGCCACTTCAGCTCGAAATGAGTCTCTAAACTATTTTTTTTGGGAAGCTAGGCTTCCAGGGACTGACTGTTTTTAGTGGATCAATTCTTCCTCACCGAACCTAAGGGATGTGAGTCCGGTATAACTCTCTAGTGCGCTCCCGAAAGGGTTTTAAGATATACCTCCGGCGCAAGCGCCTTCTCAGATACTAGGTGGGCTGGGACTCTTCTGGATCATCACCACTAGGGGCTGCTGCCATACTAAGACCCGGGTGGTTGTATGCGTGCCTAATAACCCAATCCTTTAGAAATCTATCCTGTAAAAAAACAAATTAATTAAGTTCCGTTTCTTGATTCAATTTAAATTTTTTTTCAAAAATTTTTATGAAAGTTTTCTTAAGTCCAAAAATCAGAGGTGATGATCCCGTGCTGCCACTACGTGCTGGCGTCCACTGTTAGGATATGATTGCACAAGTAGGCTTGCCAATCGGCTAAGGCGCTTTAAATGACGTAAAAGTAAATGAATTTAAATGCAAAGCGCAAGTAGGCCCGCTAATCGGCTAAGGCATTTAAAATGACGAAAAGTAAAGAAAATTAAAGACTATGCGCAAGTAGGCCCGTTGATTGGCTAAGGCTCGTAAATGGCGTAAAAGTAGGGGTAAGTAAAATGACATAATCGGAGGGGTGAGTAAAAATAAAATAAAAAATAGCAATAAAATGTTAGTAAAATTAAAAATAAAGAGGCCAAGTTCAAGGGGAAGCTGTACTAGTAAATCCCCAGCGGAGTCGCTGTCACGACCTGAAATTCTATCCCATCCCAAGGGCCTAGAATTTCGAATTATGATCCGCACATATCCTAGATATGCTAAGCGGACATATACATAATCAGAGTTCTCGCGCATATCCGATTCCACGAAATTTGTGAAAACCAACATATAACAGTGAAATATAAAGCAATCATAAATGTTGAATAAATCTAATAAAATGCGATAGAATTCCATGAATCCATAATTAACATGTAAGTCAAGTCGGAGACAAATCCAATAAAATGAAAGCATAGAGTAGATGATAATAACAAAAGACAAAATCTAGTACCGAGTTTACAAAATCAGTATCCGGTGCTCTGATCAAAATCAACACTGTAGTCCTCCTGATAACCGGCAACGTCACCCTCCAAAGGCACTTGGTAATCAATGTCCACTGGGTCAACGTTCTCAGCACCAATAGGATCAGGGAAACCCACGCCCACTAGGTTAGTATAGTTACCTGTAGCTGTTAGATTATTGTGGGATGAGTTTACTCAGTCACATAAACTCAGTGGGATACACCACCAATCCACCCCATGCTACTCAGGTGTATTGTAGGTGCATCATGTGAGTGATAAACATAATATCTCAAACATATAGCAAAAGAAAAATAATATCATTTACATATCATAGAACTCATATCATATTATAAATGCATTGCCATGATCTAGGCACTCACATCCTAACATACCCTACTATATCTCATATCATACCATACCTCATAACATACCATGTCTTATTATTCTCGCACATATGTCTGTACATCGCATAAGTGTAACTAACATACTCATAAAATCTTAAACGACCTGTGCCAGAGTCGCTGCTCGAGCTATCATATGAGGGTCACCATAGTATCATACCACCATATTATAACGCCCTCCATATAATATCATATCATACACCCCATCCAGTCACAGAGGCGGCGAGCGACTCATAACTCATATCATACTGCCTCCCAGAGACCCGTCTTGACTGAAAGACATTGTTGCCCTTATGGTGGCTATGCAAGGAACGGTACGTACATAGACTTAAGTTTTTAATCTTTTGCTGGCCTATACATCGATGTCTTATTATTATACTCATAGCATATCTTATCTTACTGACTCATACCTTATCATACATCTATGTCCTGAAGGTTCAAACCTCGTACCTTAACTTATATCTTAACCTATCATATTAGAACTCAGGGTGATGGGGACTGTTTATGCTACCGTATACGAGGCTACACTGAATTCACATTCACCCAACTCGTCATGATGTCTCATACCACCATGAGTTGTGGGGCATGTAAATATAATATATTCCTCGCTTTGATACCATCTCAGCGAATTATCATGCCCAAGCATAGGCATGATCTCATACACTCTCGTACTCATGATCTAATATATCCTTAACTTATATAACTTGATTAAAATACAAACACAAAGGTGTCACATGTATAGAACGATTTACACTTAGATTTTGATTATGTTTATACTTATATTTATTTGCATAACACACAAATATAATTATAGAATAGGATTATAAGTGTGATTTCGATAATCATAAAGGTTAGAGTTTGATTTTATAAGGGCATTAAGTTCTAACACCTTATGTTATCGAAGTGGTCGCGTTGAAGCGATAGAATGATACATATATAGTGTATTATAATTAAATGCTCAAATAAAAGGGCAGTACAATTTAAAGTGGGGTGAATCACAGTCATCGATCGAAATGCTCAAGTGTTTACTATACACTAAGCTTTGGTCGGGCAAAAGTGGAATTATAGTGCGAATAGAGTCGTCTGTTCGGACGAGAATCGCTCGGTCGAGCTAAAATGATTTAAAGTTAATGACAGTTCAGTTCTGCTCAGGGTCGATTGATCGAACATAGAAGTCGATCAATCGAATATAATAGAGTAATGCAGTCAGTTTTGTTTCAGAGTCGATTCATCGATAGTAAGTGTCGATCGATCGACGACATTAGTTTGTTTAAGAAACAAAGTCGGAATAGGCTTTCTGTACTCAAGCCTCAAGTTAGATCAATTTATATGACTATTATATTAGGGTACTTGAGTACTCTTATTAAAAACAAAGTCAATTATATTAATAACATATAGTGGTCTTGAGTACCTCTTGTTTTTATTTAATAATATATTATTATTTTAATATAACTATATAAGGCATATTGATTTTATATTACAAATTCTTATCCACTATCCACTTTAACTCTAATATAATATATCTAACTCAAGAGGCTTTAAATATTATATTACTATTTAATGAAGTGTCATCATTAATCATACCAACTATTTCAGCAACACTCTGTTCAATGAATGGTCGATCAATCGAGCATAAAGTCGATCGATCAACATTAAGGTGTCAGAGTCAGAAGTCATATAAGGAAATGCAGTTTGGATTATTTAAATAACTAGTTTAGCCCCATATGGATCGATCGAGCATAAAAGTCGATCGATCGACTATAAAATACAACAAGGCTTTATAGAATTTAACGGTTTCGAATTAATCGATCAATCGATAGTGTTTGTCGATCGATCGACTGTCTATATTTCAGAACGAAATAGGGTTCTGAGATAATCCGAAATACTTTCAAAAAATAATATAAAAAATGACAATAAGAGATTTACCACATTATCAATCCGAAAATGATATTATATGAAAATAAATTTAGGTTTGTTTTATTAACCCGTCGATACGCGATTGAATCGTATCCTACGCGACGGGCTCTGAGAAGGACGAGATGGATTAGTAGATACCCACATCTTGAAGCGTGATTGACAGATCGATGGCGATTAGGGCAATAGAGATCGACGTCCACACGATGGTCCGTCCACGATTACGCCGCCTTCTTCCACCATGATTTGACGGTAAAAAATAGCACGGTGTTCTTTGTGGAAGAACACACAAGAGATTTAAAAGAGATTTTGGTGTTTTTAGAAAAGGGTGGCTACAGAAGAAGATGGAGTGACGGCTAGGGTTTTTAAGAAGAATTCTTATAATAGTGATTTAGGATTCTCCGTAACTTTCTTATTTATAATATATGGGCATTAATTCGGTGCTAAGCGGCCGCACCAAATAAGGGTGTATAAGCTTTTACTTTAAAATTTAAAATAGAGGTTTAAAACTCACATAGTAAGGTTTGATCCTTAGACCTCTTGTCTATAACCAAAGCCTTTCAACCATAGGCCACCACACAACTTGTGTCAAATAAAGATAATTTTAAATATAAAACCTTTTGAAAAGCTAAAATGTGTATTTTCTCAACTAGGGTAGGTTCTGGTGTGGAGCACTAACACCATGTTTAGTGCAAAATAAATCTAACACCACAAATTCAGTTTAATTTTTTTTTAGGGTCGTTACATTCTCCCCCCCTTATAATATTTTCATCCTCGAAAATTACGTACCTGTAGTGATGAGCTCTGGGTACTTCTTCAAAGTCTTGGCTTCTCATTCCCAAGTAGCTTCTTTCGGTGAATGGTGCTGCCAATGTACCCTTGACGAGCTGCTCCTTCTGATCTATGATACGAACCGGCTTCTCTATGATGGTAAGATCATTTCTGATTTCAGTCGGCTCGATATCAAGGACATGAGATATATCGAGCAGGTATTTTTGTAACATAGAGATGTGAAATACATTATGTATTCCGGCGAAGTGCTTCGGAAGTATAATTCGATAGGCCACCTCGCCAATGCGATCTATGATAACAAAAGGTCCCACATATCTCGGGCTTAGTTTTCCCTGCATTCCAAAACGCATGATTCCCTTAGTCGGTGACACACGGATGAAGACCAAATCACCAACTTCAAATTCTATCAGGCGCCTTCTATTGTCGGCATAAGCTTTCTGACGGTCTCGAGCTTCTTTCAATCTCTAACGGATAACTTTAACCTTCTCGATCATGGTTTCTATGAGTTTCGGCCCCAACAATTTTCTTTTACTAACCTCGTCCCAACAAAGAAGCGTCCTACAACTTCGACCATAAAGAGCTTCAAAAGGCGACATCCCGATGCTTGCTTGAAAGCTGCTATTAGCAATTAGGTAATATGCAATCTAATGTTTTTTGGGGTTTTCTAGAGCTTGGAGAAGAGGGTTTTGAGTTTAATGAGAGATGATAGGGTGGTGACTTGAATGGCAAAAGGGAGATAACTTAAGATAATAGGGTCACTAGGGTCCTAAATAAACACACCCCAGACTTTGGGATGGTCCACAAGTCAAACCTCCAATGTCAATTTTGGCCATTTTTTGAAGGAAAACCAGGCCCAAACTGTTGGAAGTTGAAGACCCGCAGGGGCCCAGCCCGATTTTATAATTTCCTGTATAAATCTGCGATCTTCATTTCGTCATAACTTTTGATGTAGAACTCTGATTGAGACGATTCTTAGTTCGTTGGAAAGATGAGAAGCTCTACTTTCTAATGATATATGCCTTAGATTAGGAAACTATCTATAAAAACTTTGACACTCCTCTTTCTAACCTCTATTTAGGGGGTTCAAATCGTACCCAGGAAGGGTTCTAATAGGTCTAGGAAAGTTATGGTTGATTTGTAAGGGTTTGGGATGATTCCTAAGGGTTTTGGGATGATTCCTAAAGGTTTGAAAAATGCTTTCGAAAGCTCGGGGGTATGCCTTTCTCTAAGTATGTGTCGATCGGGCCTTGGGCCAAATTTCGGTGTCTATAAGTCGCTTCCAAACAGCAAAAAATTACAAAAAATATAATCTAAACCGAAGTATTCCTTTACTTTCTCTATATCCAAACAGGCCCTTACTGTAACGACCATAAAATTTTGAAACTTCTGACTAGCTTGGTATTCGTGCCTGGCATGAAAATCGAGGTGAATTTAAAATTTAAAAATAAAAAGAATATTAAAAGGGGATCTTTAATCTGTAGGCGTACGGAGTGATTTGTCACTTGCGACACAAATTTGAGATCTGATTTAGACCGTATAGAATGTCATTCATGTGAGTGTGTGTGTGCGCTCAACACCGAAGCGAAAGAAATGAGAAATGAAAATATCCTAGATATTTCCATGAGTAGCTTATAAGAGAAGGAAGAGAGTTAGGATTCTTTCCCTACTCCTTCTTCCTTGTTTTTCTTAAAAATCTGTAGCTAAGAGTAGAGTTTTGAAGCTCTGTTGTGAAACTAGGTTAGTGGAACCCTAGTTACGGAACCTCTGATTTAGAACATGATGAATGGATGAGTGTCTGTCGATTCTGCTTGGGGGAGGTGAGATATGATTGTGTGTTGATGTGTGACACACCCTCTGGTTCATCGGAGAACCCACCTCGACGAACTCTCCGATTCGGATTCGAAACCCACGTGAACCTAGGATGCCGTGAACCAAGAAGCAACCTTCAAAAGAGGTGAGTTATTGTGGGTTTTATATTAGTTTGATGTCATAAATATGTGTGTAAGGAAGGCTTGAATGATTCACAGAGAATCATAAGAGCTAGGGTTGAAATGGGCTGAAAATCAACAACCCCATTAATGACAGCTTTACTGTTATGTCCGATCAATCAATCTGAAATCTGATCGATCAAATTTAGGATTTGATCGATCGAATTGTATAACCTCATTTTGAAATAGAAGGGTGATTTTTTTGAGAAGTTAGAGCTCGATATGATTGATTGATCAAATTCGTGATTTGATCGATCGAATTTGGAACTGATCGATCAAATTTAGAAGTCATCAATCAGGTGTGAACTGATCGATCAATTGAGAATTGATCGATCAAACTATGGAATTGATCGATCAAATCGGGGATTTGGTCGATTGAATTTTATAAATACACTATAAAACAAGAGGTGTGTTTTTCTGAAATTTTGATCCGATCGATCAAACATGGGGATTGATCGATCGAATTGAAGATCCGATCAGTCAATGATGAGATTGATCGATCAAAGTTCCTCTGTTCTGAAGATGGTGAAATGCTAGTTTTGATCGATCAACTTGGAAATCCGATCGATCAAATGGGAGTTGATCAATCAGATGTCCTTTGTTCAGACTGTTTTAGGTGCGAGGCATCCGATCGATCAATGATGAGATTGATCAATTAGATGTGAACCTGATCGATCAAATTCCTTTTTGTCCTGTTTTAGTTTTCTGGGAAAAACACTGCTGGGCAGTGTACCATTTTCCGTTCTGACACTTAGTATACTATACGTATGGTCTAGGTCAAAATCAGGACAACTTAGAAAGCTTTGGATTTGCTTAGAAAGATCTATTCTAAGGTAGGGGAAATACAACTTAACTTGTATCTGATTTTGACTGCATGGTTTTCTGAGCATCTGCATCTGATTCTTCTGTTTTAAAAGTTTTGTCATCTGTTTTTGCCATCTGTCTCTGTTATCTGATTCTGAGGTCTTACATGTATTGATTTAAAGTTCATGTGACAAATCCCCCTGACGTGGCAGGCTACCCACGACCAGCACGACGGGATATCCGTGTATCTGATTTGTAAACCTCGACACAAGCTGCTTTCCTTTGTAGAGGCTTGATGCAATGATCTGCAATTGTTCATTGAATGACGATGGTCGGGGTTACCCATCGGCACACATCTGGCTATCACATGCTATATTCACGGGAGTTATTTAAGTATAGAATTTAAGACAATAACTACTGTATGCATGCATCTGATCACTCTTAGATTAAAGTCTGTTCTTATCCTTCTGTATCTGCTCTGTTCATTAAAAGTTCTGTATTATGATTATTCTGCATATCTGATTATCTGTTTACATCTATCCTATTCTGTCTACACTCTGCCTTATTTATCTGTCTAAGTTATATTCTGCAAACCATGTTTTACAATTAAGATGCAAATTACTTGAGTTTCTTCTATTGAGCTTAGATGGATAGCTCACTCCTTTTCTATATTATAGGTTTTGAGGTAGAGCTCCTGGCACTAAGAGCGATCCAGACTATCAGCCCGATCCGGAGGCTGAGGCAGAGGAAGAGGATACTGACACCCCTGCTGACGAGTTCTATTAGCAGCTTGGGTAATAATTTTATTTTCAAAATCTGGATATGTATATTTTGGATTATCTGTGCGCCTGGTGGCCACCTTCTGTATTATTTACTATAGATGTTGTTTCTTGTAGTTTTATGCATCCTATAGGAACCACTATCAGAAACCATTGTTTTGAATGATGGATGTCTATCACCAGTGGTTCTTCTTGGTTCATTTTTTGAGGATATATTTTTTTTTAATATTATATATGCATTGTTTTGTGCTTTTCTTTCTTTTTAGAGCCTTTTATGATGACTCAATCTGCCAATTTCGATAGTGTCTGCTCTGATTTTCTCTAGATGAGCAGACACTCTTTGGTTTGTTTCGGGAATCATCCAAAGTATGATTCAGAGGGCATGAGTTTCCGGGTGCGGAAATCCGGACTGTCACACTTACTGTAAGATTATCGGTCTTAATCTAACGGTGAAGGGATGGATGTTCTCGAAAAGTTTCGATAATAGTTAATGGTGAAGTGATGGATGTTCTCGAAAAGTTGTGATACTTAGTAACTGGTCACCTTATCGAAGGAAATTATCTCATTGTTTGCAAATGGATTTACACTTTAGTGTTTAAAACTTAGGTAGTATTATATGATCATTTTATCTTTATTTTCTTTCACAATACTAATGCATATGGCATGGGCAAGCTCCTCATTTTTTTATCTTACACCATTGATTTAAGATCTTACCCAACTCTCCATCAAATTGGTGTTTAAACGATCTTACACCATTGATTTAAGATCTTAAACCATACTATCAAAGTAATAGATCATACATTCAAGGGAAATTGGCGAAAAATGGTTTTTTAGGGAGATTTGAATCATCCGATATGTGCACTCTAATACCAGCCGTTATTCTTAATTTTAATGGCCGACATTGAAGTTCACCAGTCGGATGGTTCACATCCACTTATAGGCATGTTTCTTTGGTTGAAACATGTTCCAATGATGGATTGCCACTTAGACAATATAAATTGATCATAGATGTGCACCGCAAGGCATAATAATAAATCACACTTCAATGGTGTAAAATAAAAAGTCAAATGTAATGATATAAGATCATTTAAACACCATTTTAGTGTTTAAATGTAGGTCAGGAGCCATTATTCATTCTAATATGCATAAAAAATTAGTTATCATATGATTCTATGTAGTCAAAAGTCATATATGATTCAACTGTTGACTCTGTTTAATAATATGATAGACATCGATTTATGAGCCAATCTATTTCACTACAGATCTTTAGATCATGGGCTTCACATAGACGGCTTAGATGGTGTTTCACATGTCATGGGTTCTCACGATATCAATTCTTTATTTTACACTATGTGGAGGACCGACTTCTCGGGTGCAAGTAATGACTCCTTTACTACACAAAGGGTTTGTTGTTAAACTGTGCTTGGGATAAATTTGGGTGTGCAAATAAGGGCCCTACTATTTGGCATATTTGGCAAAAGAGACTCTCGATTGTTATTATTATTTTTGATAATTCACTTGAGGTTAGAGGGACTTAACCCTTGCATTAAAAATAAAAATAGAAATACACAACTACGGTTACCTAAAAAATCTAAAGCTAGCCCCCCGAGTAAGAAACCCAACAGAGCAGACTCTCGATTATTTGAAGATGAAAGGATGCACAAGGACGTGTTGGAAGATTGTAGAAGATGTGACATCAAAATAGTGACACTACCAAAAATAAAAGGGAAGTTTACTTGACCGACCCTGTCAGATGTACCTTTTACGTCAGAGGCCCTATAGTTTCACATTTACCCAAACCGACCCGCTGCGCGACGAGCCGTCGCCTGTCTTTAGGAAATGGCGAAACTACCCCCAATATAATAAATAGCCGCCCTTTTTTCAACTCTTCACTATTTACCTTTTTTTACTTTTACTTTTTCGTTCGAAGTCGGTGGTGAGGCGATGTTAATTCATAGCCGCTAGCGTTCCATTCTTCAATCTTCAAGCTACCAAATCTGTAAGTTGGAATTAAAATTATCTTCCATTGCTATAGAGTTTTTTTTTCTTCTTTCGTCGGTGTACATTTTGTCATAATTTTTTAAGGTTATTCTATATGCAATCGATATCGATTGTATATAAAATCGATGTCAATTGCATATAGAATCGATATCGATTGTATTTATAGTCGATATCGATTACATATAGAGTCGATATCGATTGTATTTATAATCGCTATTGACTCTATTTGTAATCGATATCGACTCGATATGTAATCGATATCGACTCTAAATACAATCGATATCGATTTCATATATTACAGTTCATTTAACAATTAAACAATCCATGTTAGTATGAGACTCAGTCATTTCTTTTTTATTACAGTTTATTTCAATAAATTATCAAGATGATTGTACACAGAGCTGTTGCCAAGTGTTCCCTTAGTGCCATTTCGAATCTCTACAATACCGCTAACCCAACTCGAAAGGAGTTGCTGAGAGCTTCAATTTTCGGTGGAATATTTCAAATGCCTAAGAGTGTGGAATTTCTTAGAGATATGGTCAATGCAATATTGACTTTTTGGGTTTAAAAAAACTACTTCCGAATCGGGAAGATTGATGTCTATCTTCGGAAGTTGGACATTGCATTGATACTGGGCCTTGTCGTAGTTAGCCCCGAAAAGTATATCCCGTCCGTTAAATCACCGAAAGAATAAACCATTCGATACAAATATTTTTGTGAAACGCCTCATGAAAAAATTCTCCGATCTCATATAGATGCTGCAATTTGGAGAGCGAAAAGTGATGATGACTTCATAAAGTTCTCTTCTATGTGTTGTGTATATTTCTTTTTCCCGGGTTCCACCATCAACTGGCGAAAGACCACATCGACCTCATCGATGATGTCGAGAACTTTAACCAAACTTTGTGTGTTCTTCACGTGTACCATGACTTGATGGAGTATATAATGAAGGGCGCGGCGAATAGAAAGACTACCGAGATGGATAAAGTCCTTAAGACGTATAACATATATGGATGCATATATGTACTTCAATGGTGGGCTTACGAGATGCTGCCAGATATTTCACCTTCCCAGATAGGCCTTAAGGACCCTTTCCCACGACTGGTGAAATGGTCGGACAAGGCGCAATCAAGGACCAAAAGTTACACTCGCGGACAGATGTTGAAAAGCAAGGTATGATGTCTATTGAATAATTCAAATTTATAAAGTTTATGAGTAGAGAGATTCGATGCCGATTGAAATTTTTTTTTTGATTCATTAATGAATCGTTATCGATTCACTATAGAATCGATAACGATTCATTACAGAATCGATAACGACTATTTAATAAGTCGATAATGATTCATTTAAGAATTGATAACGACTACTTAATAAGTCGATAACGATTCAGTACAGAATCGATAATGACTATTTAATAAGTTGATAATGATTCATTATAGAATCGATAACGACTTATTACATAGTCGATAACGATTCAATATAGAATCGATAATGACTTATTAAAAATTCATTATCGATTTTTTAATGAATCAATATCGACTTATTAAATAGTCGATACTTTACATTTAGAATATATTATCAATTTAGTCTGTTATTTACCGTGCTTCCTTTTCTTTCAAAAGGTTCGCTCTCCCCTCGAGCCTGTTGGTTTTGAATTAGAGATACCCGTCTTACAAGAATATCTACGGGGTCGAAAGGTTGTTGGGGGGAAGAGGAAAGAGGTTCAACAACCGGTCAAGAAAGCTGTGGAAGAGTTGCAGCTGAAGAAGAAGAGAAATTACATTCCCGTCGAGGGTATTGACGAGGAAGAATTTGATGTCCAACCAACGTCGGACGAAGAATCTTCCTCGAAAGAGGGCCCCGTCCAAGTAGATGTAGAGCGGCTGAGAACTAGGGGGGCCACGAAGGAGACCTCAGCTGCGAAAGGGAGCCCAACTGCACCGACCTCCTCCAATGAGCCGTTGTTGAGGGGGATCAACGGTTTGGTGATGGACAAGTTGAAGCTCACCCAAAGAGTGAACCATTTGGAGGAAGAGAATGTGACCCTCGCGATATATTATGCCTCCGTAGAGAAACTATGCAACTCCTTGAATGAGCGGCTCAATTCAAGAGATGCGGAGTTGCAAAAGATGATTCACTACAACATATTGGTCAGGAAGGGCCAGGGGAATCTAAAAGAACTTCTTAAAAATTTATTGGAGTCGAGACCTAAGGTATGTGTTGATACGTAGTTTTTATATGTAAATGATGGCTAACATAAAAATAGACTCTATATACAGTCGATATCGATTGTAAATATAACCGTTATCGATTGTGTGTAGAGTCGATACCGATTGTAATTATAATCGTTATCGATTGTTTATATAGTCGATAACTGTGACAGCCCAGATTTTCGTGCTCGAAAATCCGTGTCATTAGGATCATACTCTAGATGATCCCCAAGACAAATCACGAAGTGTCTACTCGTATAGCGGAAACCAAGCAGACACTGTCCAGCAATGGTAGATCGAGTCATCACATAAGGCATTTAAAATAGAAAGAAGCAATAAACAAAACATGTATCTAAATATATCAAAAGAATATACATTTTCAAAAAGGAACCAAGAAGAACCAATGGTGATGGACATCCATCACTCAAAACAATGGTTCCTGATAATGGTTCCAATAAAATGTATAGTAATATGATAAAAGGAAAATATCTACAAAAAGTAAATACATAAGTGGCCACCAGGACACAATAATCTAAAGTTTATACAAAATCCTTAAAACAGTAGACTAGTATACCCAGACTATGGATAGAAATCTTTCGCCTGGACGTTAGTCTCCTCGTCCTCAGCCTCAGCCTCTAGATCAGGCTGGAAGTCAGGGTCGCTCTCGGTGCCGGGAGCTCTAGCCTCAGAACCTATAATTATTGTAGAAGCAGGGTGAGCTAACCATCTAAGCTCAGTAGAAGAATTTCAGTTAAAATTGCATCTTAATTGTAAAACATGGTTGCAGAAGATATAAACAGAACTGAATAGATGCAAACGGATGCTTCAGATATACAGAATTTATCAAAGCAGGCAGATCGTATCAGAGTTTACAGAATGTGATGCATATAGTGTTTAATGACTTAGAATAATATACTTAAATAACTCTCGTGAGTATAGCACGTGGTAACCAGATTTGGTCCGATGGGTAATCCCGACCATCGTCGTTCATATGAACAATTTCAGGAAAATGCAACAATGCCTCAACTACGGAGTGCAATTGTGTCGAGGATTTCCAAGCAAATGCACGATTGTGCCAGAAACGAATAAACTGCCAAGTCGGTGGGATTCGTCAGAGCATTAAACCTCAAATCACATGCAAACATATTATACTTAACGGAAATCAGATGACAGGTGTCAGATAGCAGGAGTCAAATACATAACAGAGTTGCCACACATATGTTAAACATGACTAAAAAGTAAAATCAGACTATGCAGTTATATGTAGGACATTTGGAATCCATGAGATCAAGAATAAATACAATTTCAGTTGAATTCCCCTACCTCAGGTCAGACATCTTTCTAAGCAAATCCAAAGCTTTCTAAGGCATCATGGTCTAACCCTAGACCATAATTATAGTATACTATGTGTCAGGTATGTCAGAAAGTCAAATGGTCATTTGTCCAGTAACATGCAATTCACACAAACAAAATAGGACAAAAATAAGGGTGATTGATCGATCAACACCCTTATTGATTGATCAATCTTCCTTGTTGATCGATCAATGTCTTCATTGATCGATCAATACCCTTAAACCATCTCACAAGTAACAGAGGTAGTTGATCGATCAATACCTTAATTGATCGATCAATAACTCCCCTTTTTTCATACTTTGTCAAAGCCAAATTGATCGATCAATATGTCCTATTGATCGATCAATGACCTCATTGATCGATCAATAGCTTAAATTTTCAAAATTCCCTCCTTCTGTTCTCTTTTGTAATTTATACAGATTGATCGATCAATCCTCTTATTGATCGATCAATACACATAAGTGATCGATCAATGCCTTCATTGATCAATCAACACACTCAAGTGATCGATCAATACCATTGTTGATCGATCAACACCAGCCATTGATCGATCACACACTCTGTGATCGATCAATACTCAGGATTGATCGATCAATCCTCTTATTGATCGATCAACACCTTTCGAGCACTGAACTTCCAAGAATTTTCAGTGTTCTATTCCCTTTTTTGTTTTATATGAATTGATCGATCAATATCTCTCATTGATCGATCAATCTAGCATTGATCGATCAATAATGACAGCTTCAGTGTCATTAATGGAGGTCACTTACTTGACCTAATTTCCATCCTTTTTCATTAATGGTTTTCCAATCATTTCCTCACACACACCTAACACATAATAAGGGCTTTAAACTTGCCCAATTTAAATACACAGACATACCTTTATTTGGGCCCTTTCGGGGTTCCGGTAAAATGATCCGTAAGAGGGTTTCAGATCCAGAACTTGGGCTATATCGCCGGTGTGACTCCGACAAGGAGAATATCGGCTCAGGTTCAGCACGCAGAGGCCTCACACACACTTAGATTACACTTGAGTTCGTCTTACTGAACTCTACATACCCTAACTAAGATTGACGCACGATCTCGGTATCTCTAACCCTATTTCCTCGTAGAACACACTCAGTTCTCAACCTAGCTACAGATTCTTAGGTCAAGAACAAGGGGAAGAAGAAGAAGGGATATCTCTCCAGGTCTCTCCCTTCCTTTATAAGCTACCTAAACTGAAATATCTCTGATATTTCAGTTTAGACCTTAATTTAAACTCTCGTGTGAAACACCCACACGATCTCTACAGCGTAACGTGCTACGCCGACGTCCTACACGACTCAGACTTAAGAGAGAATTCATGTGTGAATTCATCTAACTACGGTGTAACTTTATGTCAACTAATATTGATTATAAATTTTAAAATCTGTCTCAATTTCCATGCCAGGCACGCATATCGAAACAGTCAGTTTCTTGTTCAAAATTTCAGGGTCGTTACATTATCCCCCCCTTAGGAATTTTCGTCCTCGAAAATGTCAGGGAGGAATCAAAAGATATAGCAAACAGGAATGAAAATATATGTAGACAGAAATGGAAATGGAATGCAGAATACATAAATATATAGATAAAATGAATAAAAGAGCAACACGTAATAGCATAGTAAGTACCTGCTAGGATGTCGGATGGTTCGGCCTTGTCAGGCGTAGGTCTGCTGGGATGAGGTGGTGGTGTGCGATAGTCGCGAGGATCCACCACGTGCTGACGGGCGTGAGCAATCATAGGCGTGGATGTCGTGGCATACAAATGCTGCATGACGAGCTCGTGCATACCCTCGTGATAATCCAAACGATGATGGATCTGCTGCTGGAATGCCTCCATACCGTCTAAATGCTCATGAATGCGCCGGTTACCCTCCACGAGCTCACAAAGCATGGATGCTACGTCGACTAAGGAAGGAATTGGGGGATGTGACGTGGCGGTCTACGGGGTGTAGTGGGGGCAGGGCGGGTAGACACCTCAGGCGGAGGTGGTGGATCACGTGGTGCCTCCCCCTCTCCAAGCGCAGGCTCAGCGGGCACCGCATTCTCTGAAACAGCAGGTGGGACGGGCTCAGCTGCGCCCTCCTCATCCTCAGGGAGCTGTTGGACCAGTAAATTGTAGCTCTTGGTCCAGTCCTTCAGGTAGAAGACCTTGGTGTTGTTGACCAAGCGCGGCTCATTAGGAGCCAAGGTGTACGCTTCGCGTAGAGCAACGTATTGCTCCACCATCTTGGTAATGAGGCGCGCGTACCAGTTCGTGAGGACTCATGCAAGAATGCCGTCAATGACCAAATCAGCCATAGAAAACCAACGGTTCTCAAAGGCCGAAAATAGGGCCTGTTGCACAATGCCAGTCCGTGAGGACTTGTGCAAGAATGGGTTAAGTGCACACTTGATATAAGTATCAAGCATCCACAATTTGTTGGGTAACTGGGCCCATGAGATGGACTGCCCCTTCCCATGCTGACCTTGGGTCATTTTGGTGACCACGTCAGTAAAAGGGACTTCCTTAACATAAGGGGCATCGAGGCCACAGGTCTCAATGTAAACGGACGTGCACTGAAGGGCAGCCGCTACATGGAATTGGTTGAATTTATATTCAAACCCATCAATAGAAGTGACAAGTCGGTGTCGACTATCACCCCACCGAAGGTTTTGGAAGAAGAGTCGCACGATTCGAGGACAATAGTGATCGTGAAACGGCTCTAACAAGGGTTTCAACCCGAGACGTTGAATATAACCCTTGGCCCAAACCATTTCGGGTCGATCCTCGTAAAGGGACGAGGTGAACACATACTCGGGGATAAAAGACTTAGAAGCCCACCAAGGATTGGGGACTTCACGTTCGATAGGGGTCGGGACAGGGATTGGGACCGGTGGAACCACGTCTGAAACCGATGCCACAGGTGGCACGGATGGTTGGGGAACCGAATCGGTGGGCGGTACGGGTGTACGAGCCCGGGAAGTGGGTACCTTACGCGAAGGGTTCTTCATGCGCTGTCCCATGGTCATGTTTTTCAAAAAGAACGAGAACGAGAATCGAAATGAACGAAAATAAAAGTGTTACCGAACGAATGGAAGGAAATCCACTCGAAGCACGCGAAAGGAGGAGCTGGATGGCCGAAAAATCAGTTAGGAAGAAGATAGAACGGTCGGTTGCAAAATCCCCTTTGATCGATCACTCTAACGCTTGGTGCGAATGACCGTTCGAAAACCCAACTTTAACTTAAAATACCAGGATTGATCGATCAATGCCTTTGTTGATAGATCAATGAAGCATCTTTATGCCCTAGCCCGATACATAGATCGATCAATACTCTCTATTGATAGATCAATGGTCTCTTAATTGATCGATCACCACTATGTTGATCGATTAATGATTTCCTTATTGATCGATCAATACCTTGTTGATCGATCAATAGCCTACTGTGATCGATCAACCAACCTTGGTGATCGATCAATACCCTGAACATTGATCGATCAATACATTTATTGATCGATCAACCACCCAAAATGTGAGTACTAAACCTCACCATCATTGATTGATCACCACACTATGTTGATCGATCAATTACTAAATTGATCGATCAATCTCTCTGTTGATCGATCAATACTGACTGTGATATGGTTCCTCAACACAGTCACTTCCTTAAGGCGAATGATCCACATTCCGAGATCAACGTTACATGTACATCCCATACAAAACCCACAAAAGAAGATTTCTCGAGTCAATGATGCCTGCTCATACATAATAACACAATCATGGTGATGACTCCTTAAGTGAACACAAAATAAAAATTTACCTCTCATGTCAGGTGAACAAGTGCGGATATTGCTCGCGAATCTCAGTTGCGCGCTCCCAAGTAGATTCTAAATCCGAATGATTTCTCCACTTGACTAGTACCAGTGGAATCAACTTGGTCCCTTAAAACTTGATCTCGATGATCCAAGATCGCTATTGGTTCCTCAATAACCATCAAGTCCTCTTGTAACTCTATCGGTTGGAAATCCAAGACGTGAGTCGGGTCGCGCACGTATTGTCGCAGCATGGAAACATGAAAAACGCTATGCATGCTCGCCATCTGCGATGGCAAAGCAATCCGATAAGTGACTTCGCCAACCCGTCCAAGTACCTCAAATGGGCCGATATATCGAGGACTCAGCTTCCCATGCTTTCAGAAGCGCATCACGCCCTTGGTTGGCGAGATCTTCACAAAGACCTTCTCTCCAACCTGAAAACAGTGGTTAAGTCCATAGCCAACCATTTTAACTATGAATAGCAACTTTTTCAAACGTATTTGGGTATACCTGAAACTCAACGTGCGTCCGATGGAGATTGGCATAACTCTTTTGGCGACTTTGAGCAACCCTCAATCTTTCGCGGATCAACCGAACTATCTCGGTTGTACTGTCCATGATATCAGGTCCCAAAACAAGCTTCTCACCGACTTCTTCCTAATTCAAAGGAGATCTGCATCGTCGTCCATACAAGGCTTCATAAGGCGCCATCCCAATGCTCGACTGATAGCTGTTATTGTAAGCGAACTCGATCAGAGGAAAATATTGATCCCATGAACCATGAAAATCCAACATACATGCCCATAACATATCCTCTATAATCTGGTTCACTCTCTCAGTCTGCCCATCTGTTTGAGGATGAAATGCTGAGCTGAACTCCAATTTAGAACCCATGCCTTCCTGAAATCGTCGCCAGAATTGCGACGTATAGAGCAGATCTCTATCACACACGATGCTGATTGGTATGCCATGTAACCGAACTATCTCCTTCATGTACAGCTCTGCAAGCTTATTGGCTGTATATGTAGTCCGATACGGTAGAAAATGCGTAGACTTTGTCAGTCGATCTACAATGACCCAGATGTCTTCAGTCCTCTCCACCAAAAACTTCGCTTGAGATCTTGGTACATCTTGGTACTCTCAGGATGTATAGCATACGTAGACTTGTGCGCTTTCTTCAAAATTGTATCTTTAAGATCTTTCGTATCAGGTATGCACATCCGATCTCTAAATAGCAAAGTAACATCATCTTTGATGGTAAAATCAGGCCTGATCCCGTTGATCACATCCTTTCTAATGGCCATAAGCTCATCGTCAATCATCTGGAGCTTACGCACGTTATCAAACAACGTGGGCCGTATCACAATAGTAGCCATTAATGCCCCTGAACCCTTGACGTCAATCAATGTATCGCACAAGGCCAGGTCCTCAAGTAGATGTCACTGCTGTACTCTGGTGATGTGTCAACTGAGCTGAAGACTTCCTACTCAAAGCATCTGCCACAATGTTGGCCTTCCCAGGGTGATACTGGATGGAACAATCGTAATCCTTTAAGAACTCCATCCATCTGTGTTGTCGCATGTTTAAATCCTTCTGGGTAAATAGATACTTGAGGCTTTTATGGTCGGTGTAGATATCAAATGTCTCACCGTATAAGTAGTGCCTCCAAATCTTTAAAGCAAAGATCATCGCCGCTAACTCCAGATCATGAGTTGGGTAATTTCTCTCATGTTCCTTAAGCTGTCTAGAGCCGTACGCCATAATCTTCTTGTGCTGGTTGAGGACACAACCCAAACCACTATAAGATGCGTCACTGTAGATAGCAAAACTCCCTCGGCCAGAAGGTATAGCTAATACCGGTGATGTAGTCAGACGCGTCTTCAGTTCCTGGAAACTCTTCTCACATCGATCGGTCCAATCAAACTTAGCATTGTTCTTGGTAAGCTGAGTAAGTGGACTTGAGAGTTTGGAGAACCCCTCTACAAACCGTCTGTAGTATCCTTGCTAACCCAAGAAAACTATGGACCTCTGTTACTGTTCTCGGCTGTTCCCAATTCACGACGGCCTCGATCTTCGTCGGGTCGACTGTTATACCCTTAGTAGAGATAATATGGCCCAAGAAACTAACTTGGTCCAGCCAAAACTCACACTTATTGAGCTTCGCATACAATTTGTGATCTCTGAGGGTCTGTAAAGCTATGTGTAGATGTCCTTCATGTTCTTCCTTTGTCTTGGAATAGACAAGGATGTCATCTACAAAGACAACCACAGACTTATCTAAGTGTGGTTTAAACACTCGATTCATCAGGTCCATGAAAGACGCAGGTGCGTTTATCAATCCAAATGATATAACCAAGAATTCATAGTGCCCATATCTGGTTTTGAACGTCGTCTTCTCAACGTCTTCTGCTTTGATCGTAGCTAATGGTAATCTGACCTCAAGTCAATCTTCGTAAGGAACCTCTCTCCTTATAACTGATCAAACAGATCATCGATCCTAGGAAGCGGGTAACGATTCTTAATTGTCAACTTGTTCAACTGTCGATAGTCAATGCATAGACGCATTGAACCATCCTTCTTTCTGACAAATAACATAGGTGCTCTCCATGGAGACACACTCGGTCGAATGAACCCTTTGTCAAGCAGTTCCTGTAGTTGCTCCTTCAACTCTTGTAATTCTATTGGAGCCATCCGATAAGGAGCCTTAGATACTGGTCAGTGCTTGGAACCAGATTTATTGCAAGCTCCATCTCCCGAGCTGGTGGTAGTCCTGGCCAATCCTCAGGGAACACATCGGGATATTCGCATGCAACGTGAATATCAGATATCACATTCGTCTCTTCCCGTTGCTCTTGTAGAAATGCCATAAATCCACTGCATCCACTCTTCATCATCTTTTCAGCCCGAATAGCAGATATCAACGGAGCTACGTTAGACTTCACCCCGAAGAATCTGAATGATCGCTCCTTTGGAGGGCGAAAAACCACTATCTTCCGAAGATAATCAACGCTCGAGTGGTAAGCGGATAGCCAGTCCATTCCCAGAATGATGTTAAATCCCTTCATATCTAACAAAATTAAATCTGCCTGTGTCTCGTGACCATCTACTGACACTATCACTGATTTACACACCGATTTACACACTGTGAGTGCATTCACTGCACTACCCGTAGGAATGGACACTGTCGATATGAAATCTAACTGCTTAGGAGTGGCGCTCAATTCTTTCGTGAATTGAGGCCTTACGAATGAGTGCGTAGAGCTTGGGTCTATCAAGACTCGAGCTCGGTGGAAACAAATATCACAACTCCTATACACTTTCAGCTCACCTATAAGTTAGTCTAAATATTAGATCAAACGTTTAAGATATGTGTGTGTATGTGAACTAACCTCCTAAATATTTAATTAAAACAACTCTACATTCCTAAGTTCCAGTATATCCTACTAGATAAACAATCTCACTTGAAATTTAATCATACCTTGGATGTCATCATTAGATGTCAGAGCATCGGTCACGGTAACAGCGCATGCTCGACCTTGAACCACAGGTCGAGAAGATCTCTGTGTAGATACCGATCCTGACCGTTCTTTGCCATCTTTTCTCTCCTCTGGGCAATTCCTAACTAAGCGGCCCATCTTGCCACACCTGAAGCACACTCCTATATCCCTCCGACAATCCTTTGTCTTGTGTGGTTTCCCACACTTTGCACATGACACAACTGGAGTGAACGAAGAGACCCTTCAAGATCCCTGGGTCACTGAGGCCCCGCTACCAGAAGACCCAAACGGCCGAAATGGTCTGGAAAATGTAGGCACTACTGCTCTCTAGTACGAACTCGGACCCGAAGAAATTGCCGGTCGGGAGTGTGTAGGGTATCTTGGAGGTCTGGAGAATCTAGCCCTCTTGTTATGCTCAGAGTCCTGAGATTGCCCCTGAAATGACCTCTCTCTCGTCTGCTTGTCTCTCCAAGAAAACTGCTTCTGGTTCTCCTCCTCTGCTATGAGAGCCTTTACCATCACTCTCTCATATGTCTCCATTTCCCACATGGCGACATCCTTTTGTAAGTTCTGCCTCAGGCCAAGCTGAAACTTACGTGCTCATCACGGTGGCTACATGTAGTGCGAACCTAGCGGTCGATCAAACTCGATCAGTACTCTCTCGAACGACATCCTGTGCTTAAGCTCTATAAACTTCACTTCCCACTGATGCCTCACAATTTTTGGAAAGTATTTGTTGTAAAACACTTCCGTGAACTCCCCCCATGTCCAAGGAGTGTGAGGAAACTCTCTCTGTCGATTCTATGATACCGACTTCCACCAAGGTCCGACATCACCATCCAACTTGAAAGTGGACCAGCGCACCTTCTCTACATCATTGCACTGGAGCACCTCAAAAAGCTTCTCCATCTCCTCTATCCAGCCCTCTGCTTCTATAGGATCTGTCTGTCTGACCCGAGAAGTTAGGAGGTCTCATTCTCCTAAACTCCGCGAATCCGCTTGGCTGATGAGGTGGTCTAGCTGCTTGCTGAGTCAGAGTAGCTGTCTGCTGAGCAACGTTGGTAGCCAAGGCTTCCAACACTTGCTCCATTCTCTCCTCATTGCCTCTTCTACCTCCTCTCAGTCCCACTGGAACCACGTTCGTGTGCGAGAGGAATTCTAATCCCCGCGACGTACCAGCAACATCAGGGATCTCTCTCATAGGAACCTCTCTCTGTCCTTCCCTTCCTCCACTGCGTTCGCCTCTGAACTTAGGGCCCATACTGGTCTGTCATTGTGAAAATAATAACACTGATCAGTACTAGATTATGAAAATAATCCAACATGAACCCACAGTTCAACCTAAAGCCTAGGCTCTGATACCAACTGTGACAGCCCAGATTTATGTGCCCAAAAATCCGTGCCATCAGGATCATACTTTGGATGATCCCTAGGACAAATTACGAAGTGTCTGCTCGTATAGCAAAAACCAAGCAGACACTGTCTAGCAGTGGTAGATCGAGTCATCACATAAGGCATTTAAAATAGAAAGAAGTAATAAATAAAACCTGTATCTAAATATATCAAAAGAATATACATTCCCAAAAAGGAACTAAGAAGAACCACTGGTGATGGACATCCATCACCCAAAACAATGGTTCCTGATAATGGTTCCAATATAATGTATAGTATTACGATAAAAGGAAAATATCTACAGAAAGTAAATACAGAAGTGGCCACCATGCACACAATAATCCAAAGTTTATACAAAATCCCTAAAACAGTAGACTAGTATACCCAGACTATGGATAGAAATCGTCCGCCTGGAGGTCAGTCTCCTCGTCCTCAGCCTCTAGATCAGGCTGGTAGTCAGGGCCGCTCTCGGTGCCGGGAGTTCTAGCCTCAGAACCTATAATTATTGTAGAAGCAAGGTGAGCTAACCATCTAAGCTCAGTAGAAGAATTTCAGTTAAAATTGTATCTTAATTTTAAAACATGATTGCAGAAGATATAAACAGAACTGAATAGATGTAAACGGATGCTTCAGATATGCAGAATTTATCAAAGCAGACAGATCGTATCAGAGTTTATAGAATGTGATGCATATAGTGTTTAATGACTTAGAATAATAAACTTAAATAACTCCCTTGAGTCTAGCACGTGGTAGCCAGATTTGGTCCGATGGGTAATCCCGACCATCGTCGTTCATATGAACAATTTCAGGAAAATGCAATAATGCGTCAACTACGGAGTGCAATTGTGCCGAGGATTTCCAAGCAGATGCACGATTGTGCCAGAAACGAATAAACCGCCGAGTCGGTGGGATTCGTCAGAGCATTAAACCTCAAATCGCATGCAAACATATTATACTTAACGAAAATCAGATGACAGATGACAGGTGTCAGATAGCAGGAGTCAAATACATAACAGAGTTTCCACACATATGCTAAACATGACTAAAAAGTAAAATCAGACTATGCAGTTATATGTAGAACATTTGGAATCCATAAGATCAAGAATAAATGCAATTTCAGTTGAATTCCCTACCTCAGGTCAGACCTCTTTCTAAGCAAATCCAAAGCTTTCTAAGGCATCATGGTTTGACCCTAGACCATAATTATAGTATACTATGTGTCAGGTATGTCAGAAAGTCAACTGGCTCGGTGTCCAGTAACATGCAATTCACACAAATAAAACAGGACAAAAACAGGGGTGATTGATCGATCAACACCCTTATTGATCGATCAATCTTCCTTGTTGATCGATCAATGTCTTCATTGATCGATCAATACCCTTAAACCATCTCACAAGTAACAGAGGTAGTTGATCGATCAATACCTTAATTGATCGATCAATAACTCCCCTTTCTTCACACTTTGTCATAGCCAAATTGATCGATCACCAGCTCAGTTGATCGATCAATAGCTTAAATTTTCAAAATTCCCTCCTTCTGTTCTCTTTTGTAATTTATACAAATTGATCGATCAATCCTCTTATTGATCGATCAATACACACAAGTGATCGATCAATGCCTTCATTGATCGATCAACACACTCAAGTGATCGATCAATACCATTGTTGATCGATCAACACTAGCCATTGATTGATCACACACTCTGTGATCGATCAATACTGAGGATTGATTGATCAATCCTCTTATTGATCGATCAACACCTTTCGAGCACTGAACTTTCAGGAATTTTTAGTGTTCTATTCCCTTTTTTGTTTTATATGAATTAATCGATCAATGCCTTCATTGATCGATCAATACCTCTCATTGATCCATCAATCTAGCATTGATCGATCAATAATGACAGCTTCAGTGTCATTAATGGAGGTCACTTACTTGACCTAATTTCCATCCTTTTTCATTAATGGTTTTCCAATCATTTCCTCACACACACCTAACACATAATAAGGGCTTTAAACTTGCCCAATTTAAATACACAGACATACCTTTATTTGGGCCCTTTCGGGGTTCCGGCAAAATGATCCGTAAGAGGGTTTCGGATCCGGAACTTGGGCTATATCGCAGGTGTGACTCCGACAAGGAGAATATCGGCTCAGGTTCAGCACACAGAGGCCTCACACACACTTAGATTACACTTGAGTTCATCTTACTGAACTCTACATACCCTAACTAAGATTGACGCACGATCTCGGTATCTCTAACCCTATTTCCTCGTAGAACACACTCAGATCTCAACCTAGCTACAGATTCGTAGCTCAAGAACAAGGGGCAGAAGAAGAAGGGATATATCTCTAGGTCTCTCCCTTCCTTTATAAGCTACCTAAACTGAAATATCTCTGATATTTCAGTTTTGACCCTAATTTAAACTCCGGTGTGAAACACCCACACGATCTCTACGGCGTAACGTGCTACGTTGACGTCCTACATGACTCAGACTTAAGAGAGAATTCACGTGTGAATTCATCTAACTACGGTGTAACTTTATGTCAACTAATATTGATTATAAATTTTAAAATCTGTCTCGATTTCTATGTTGGGCACGCATATCGAAATCGTTAATTTTTTGTTCAGAATTTCAGGGTCGTTATAATAACGATTTTAATTACAATTGATATCGACTCTACACACAATCGATATCGACTGTATATCAAGTCGATAACGATTATATTTACAATCGATATCGACTATATATAGAGTCGACTTTGTATTCAATCGTTATCGACTATATATAGAGTCGATAATGATTATATTTACAATCGATATCGACTTTTTAAAATGGGAACCAAAGATTATTTCTTATATTACACTATTATTTTAATGTTCAGAATGTCGCTCTGTCGGAGCTGATATCAAAGGTGTGTGACACAGCCTTCGATAAGGAACCATCAGCTCCCATGCATGAGGATCCTCCCATGGATGAGGTGACGGCAGCTGCTGACGAGCAGCTTGAGTCTTAAGCTGATAAGGGTCCAGCTAGTGAAGAGCAAACCTCTTCCCAATTTTCTCATAATAAATTGACCCTCGCTTAAGGCCTAGGCAAGGGAAACCTATGAAATCAACTACTGTCAAACCTAGGACACAGCGAAGGGGAGCGATGGTGAAAAAGCCTATAACGGAGAAGGCCATTGAAGGACCTACGGTTGAGCCTGGACTGGTGGCTGATGCTACGACTGAGCCTAGTCTGGTGCCTAATGCTAATGCTGAGCTTAGACCTATGGCTGATGATGCTATTGCTGCACTGACAGCAGAGCAGAAATACATGCTAGACATGTGGAACAAGCTTGAGTCTAAGGGCAAGTAAGTCATTCATCCCAGGAAGAAGCCTGAATATTTTATTTTATTATTTATTACGAAAATTAGTTATGTTAGCCTTTATTTATGTAGAAACTACGTAAGCACTGTCGGTAATTATATGTTGTTGGTACAATCTTTCAAATGTTTAGAGGGCACGCAGTACTTGGATAACTTTGTAAGTAAAGTAACCCAAATAGACAATATAAAGACATCGACGAATCGAATTAGAGTTGTTATCGACTCTACAACGAATCGATATAGATTATTTGTAGAGTCGAAGACGATTATATTTATAGTCGGTAACGACTGTATGCAGAATCGATATTGATTCATTGTAGAGTCGATACCGATTAATTATATAGTCGATATCGACTGTATGAAGAATCGATATCGATTCATTGTAGGGTCGATACCGATTAATTATATAGTCGGTAATGACTGTATGTAGAATCGATATCGATTCGAATCGATATCGATTCATTGTAGAGTCGATATCGATTATTTATATAGTCATCCACTTTATTCATTGAAGGACAGGAGAGGACTCTTTTGAATATTGCTTATTTAATTGTAACTGCATTGGTTTCAGATTATGGCCGCCTACCTGAGACACTTGAAAGTAATTGATGATAATATTCATTGAAGGACAGGAGAGGACTCTTTTGAATGTTGCTTATTTAATTGTAACTGTATTGGTTTCAGATTATGGGCGCCTACCTGAGACACTTGAAAGTAATTGATGATAATATTCATCCTGATCAAAAGCTCAAATGCTTCCTTATGTGCCCTACTACTCTGACCTACATGGGCTTTGAAATGAATGATTTTAACAAGTACCTTCTCACTAAAAAAATGTATGAAGAATCGTTCGAGGTTCAAGTCCAACGGTGGGCTGCCCATAAACTCGAGAAGAACCAAGGCTAGAAGCTGCTACAATATTTCTTCTTCAATCATTTTCAGAATCTGTGGGCTCACGAATGTAACACAGTATGCTTCCAACATCTTTATAATTTATCTTTATAATTTTTTCTATTATACCCTTTGAGGTTATATTACTTTTTTGTAGATATTTATCCCAATTCATTCACAACAAGCATTACACTGGGCGCTTACGATTGTGACGGTTGTTGAACGATTGATATTGGTCCTCGACCGTATTTTTAATAGGCCCTCCAAGGAAAGATATCCGAACGAATTACAAACGTTAGTAAAATATTTTGCTTAGCATATCTTTCAATATTGTTAGCTTAGCATACCTGACATTCCTCTATTTCGAAACAGACCTAATACCTTCCCACAATTTTATATTCGTACGGTAACTCCACTACACTGAACGTGAAGACCTATCCTTGGTCATCTAGTGACTGCTGGTACAAAGGCCTTCCTCGACAGACCAATTCGAGTGATTGTGGGGTGTTTGTGTTGAAGTATATGGAGTACTTCATGTCAGGGAAGAAATTTGACTTCGCGCAATTAGATATGGATAGGATCAGGACAAAAATTGGCCATACACTGGCTAAATACACCGGCCATGGAGGAGGAGAATTGGAGCAGGATGACACAGAGGAGGAGGCGCAGAAGTAGCAGTGGTTACATTTATATTTTGTAAATATAAATGAAACATTTAAAAATGAAAATAAAACATTTTTAATATAAATGAAACATTTTTGAGTAGCAGTGGTTATATTACAGAAGTACCAGTCTTTATCGACTTTATATGGAGTCGCCATCGACTATATAAATAGTCGATAGTGACTTTATGTAGTCGCTGTCGATTATATAAATAGTCGATAACGACTGTACATTGAATCGATATCGACTTTATAGACAGTCGATGGCGACTCTGTACAAAGTCGATGGCGACTCTATGTAGAGTCGATGGCGACTCTATGTAGAGTCGATGGCGACTCTATGTAGAGTCGATGGCGATTCTATATAGAGTTGATGGCGACTCTATATAGAGTCGATGGCGACTATTTGTATAATCGATGGCGACTTTACATAGAATCGGCATCGACTGTCTTTCCAATCGTCAGCGACTCTATATAGAGTAGCGAATGACGCATCTGTACATTCCATGATCCATGTCTCTAGGCAAGTGTATATTCTAAAATTATAACTATTACAAAATAAAATATCGTGATTCCCAGCTATTGAGCAAATATATACAATGTATCATTTACATTCCATCTATTACTATTAAAAATATATATTATCAACCCATCGGTCCCACTGCGATGCAACTCTTGCGATTGTGACCATACTCACTGCACCTGCCACACTGTAGGGCCCTAACCTCATCCTTAGACCGTATCCTTATCTTCCTCAGACAGTCGGCTTACTTTCGACAATTATAGGGTGGTCTCACTTTCATATTTTCAGGGAGTTGCTCTGCTTGGAACTCCCATTGGCTTTTATTAAGGGTGGAAAGCCACTGTTCGTCGTATGTTTGTCTAAAGTAAGCGGTAAAAAACCACTTCTCACATAAGTTATGGTAATCATAACTTCTCCGATTGATGGTCGCCACGGCATGAGAGCAAGGCAAACAATGAATGTGCTAACGGCGGCAAGTACATGTCTTGCGTTCCAAGTTGACGTGATGAATGAAATTTTTAGAGTTGACTTAGAATTGATCGCGCCTATATGGTTGAGCTCTCTTTCTATCGGCCCATTGCAAAACCTTCTTTATATGCTTGTCTGCTTTCGGGCAGAGGAGGGTGGTCCATTTCTTAGATATCTGTCGGCGCTTTTGAAAATGATCGGCAACTTTCTCTCTAGTAGTTTTGATTAAGTCGATAATTGATTATTCTCGAGCTATCTTTAGTACGCTGTTCAAGTTTTCAGCATTATTCGTAGTCAGGGAATCGTACTACCTTCCTTCCATATATGTGCGTGTCCAGTGCTTTAGATCTATTTTCAAAATATACTCTACGGCCTGAGGATCAGTAGGATCTTTCTTCATTTTGTTCATAAAATAATCAAACCTCTCTACTGAATATGCACGCGCAGCGCACCACCATAGACACTTCACATTATTCCTAGGATACTTGTGTGCTAAATTTTGTATCATATATCGCATGTAGTAGTTATAGTATGCATTAGGAAAGATATGTTTCACCACCTTTATTAAATCCTTTGACCTATCGGTGATAAAAATGAAATCTTCGATAAACCCACCAATCACGAACGCACCTACCTGTTCAAGAAACCACATCCACGTATCCTCTTCTTCTAACTCGACGATAGTAAATGCTAACGATAATATATGGCCATAATCATCTTGCACTGAGGCAATAAGTAGGATCTCTTCGAAACGTCCTCGTAAGTGTGTGCCATCTACAAGCAATATGCGATGAAGTGCATTGCGGTAGCTTCCGATGCACGGGCTAAAACTTAAAAAAAATCTTTAGAACTTACCGTCAAGCGTAAGTTGAAAGGATGTTTATACATTAGGATCTACCCTCTCTATCTCCTTCATGTAGGCTGGTAGATCCATAAATTGTCCTTCCCAACTGCCTCTAATATCATTAAGGGCAAGTTCTTTCTCCCTCCAAGCCTTTATATATGAGATTTGTATATTATAAGCTTTTGCAATATCAAATATTATCGATGCCAGCGTGTAGTCGAATCCTTCCATAAGTTTCTCCCGTACATAGTTGGCTACGAAGGAGATTGTTGCATTACGGTGACCGTGCAGTCTGATCTTAGCGACCCCGCATGTGTGAGTACTATTGAATGTCTTGATTTGGAAAGAGTCGAGCCCAGTCAATTTAGACGCATGTATTCATCACGAATAATTGGGTTTGTAGCATCTGGCTGTCACTCAATAACTAGCTATTTTCAAAGACCGAATTTGAAAGTTTTTCTCCACCGCGTGCTCTTTTAATGCTCTTTGAAATATTTGTTTGTCTCTGAAAATCTCTCCAATTTTAAACGTCTAATTTCGATATTCAGTTTCTACCTCTTCATCGGAGGAGTCTCCCGATGTCTTTGACACTTAGTAATCTCCGTCTACTAGGGGATTATCAATGTCTCTCATAAAAATTTTCGGATCCTCTTTTATAAACTCATCCGATTCGCTTTCATAATCTTCTTCAAAGGAATCTTCATTAGTGGGTTGAGGATGACTACACCATTCACTAGAGGTTTTCTCAGGTGGTTGACTAGATCCTTCACCGAAGGGGTTCTGATGTGATTGACTAGATCCTTACCAAAGGGATTCTGTCGCGATTGACTAGGCCCTTCACCGAAGGGGTGCTCATGTGTATGGACATGGGATTGAGCTTCTCCGGTAATCCCTATCGATGGCATGGTAGAATATAATTCGTGAGTCAACCAAGTTGTCCATCCACTGGGGAAGATATGACTGAAATCATCGGTATCCACCACCCTTTATGAAGTGTAGTCTAACCATTGACTACATTGTTGTGACCCATGCATATATTTTAGTGGGTCATCATATGATTCAACCAGAGCATCGTTTAAATTAAAAGTTACTTTTCTGGCAGTCATGTTCGTCATAATATCGTTATCATTGCCTAACGGGACGATATCGTATATAGTTTTATCCTCCTCAAACTTACATAGCTGAAATGAATGGTTACTCACAAAATCAGTCATGCCAAGATTTATTTGTTCAGCTTCGACTCGGAAGGATGACGGTTCCTTAATAATGAATACCTTTATGACGTCCACCCCAGATCTATAAAACATAAATAGGGTGGCCAAATCATCAGAGTCCAAAATGTCGGCAACCACAGGGGTATTCACTATCTTCATACTAAACTTTATAGAAACTGTTTCATCTGCCCTCACAAAACTGATAACAGGCATTCGCCTCATGAATTATTTATACGAAATACCAGTCGAAATGTTAATAACCCTTCGTCGGTCACCTTCATACAAGCCATCATCGTTTACAAGAAGGCCATCATAGTGACAGAAAAGTGAAATCCCTACCTCTGTCATCGTCTGTTTAAGAATGAGAAAGAAGGGGCCATAAGACAGATGACACAAAAGAGAGAAGACGATTGTTAACACATATCGACTGTATATACAATCGATATCGCGGTTCCCGTCTCTCTACGATTTCTCTTGCTAAGCTCCCCTTTGGCCGAAACCTGTGATCACCTATCAATTTCAACATCAAATTCAAAACCTCCACCTATTTTCAACATCAAATTCAAAATCTCCACTTCTCTATGACTCCAAAGACCTAATATTACCAAATCTTTCAAAATTTTCACCCAATTTTGACCTAGATTAGTTCTTTAATGGCGGAATCGAGTGAAACGCAGGAGATTTGGGCATTTTCGAAGTTCAATCACGTATTAAAATGATGCTTCTGGAGAGAAGAAGGATTTGATCTGATCTCATATATGAGACGCCAGATCAGACATTGTAGCGTCTCCCTCCTCCATCTAGGTATGATCATTTTGGAGTCTAATCTCGCAGATCTAGTTTTGATTTAGTTGTTTTAGTTGTTTTGTGGCTTTGATTGAAGTTTTTTTTCACTTTTTGGGGTTGGATTCTTAGGTTTTTGAGCTATTTTAGTATTTTGATATGAACTGTTTATATCATGAGCTATCTGTTGCTGCTTTTCTTCACCTCTCACCTTGCTCAAAATTTCTAAATTTTAAGGTCACCGAAGCTCTCAATACTCTCTCATAAAACAAGGACTATTATAACAGCCTTTAACAATTTAAAAAGGCTACAAAAATGAATAAAAAACATCACCTTCTAACGGCCATTATACAAGGCTTAAAACATTTATAATGCTGGCAGTAAAGGCATTACAATGCCCTATAAAAACCTTCCAGTTAATTCTTCTTATAGATATAGTTTAAAAATGCCGACTAACTAATGTAGTTTTAAAATATCAATTGATTCCAATTCCCCCTATAAATGGTGGGAAAAAATCAATAAGCTTCATGTAGAGAAACATAAGAGTTGATCAAAACTCACTAGAAGTGAGAGGACTCAAGTCAAAATCCACAAGAAAACAGGGGAAAGAAATGGTTTATAGGTCATACTTATTTGATAGGTAGTCCATCATAAACGTTGAAGGCTTCCCTACGACAAGTGGCTTCTGTTGAGTTGACCCACGAATTGCTCCAACCATGGAACCATCCCCTAGAGTTGAGAATATTAATTTTTAAGAAGCACATTACTTATGTCAACATTACTTAAAGAGAAAAAGATAAGAATTTTAAAGTTCAGATGTAACTACTTGAATTGCAACTTCAAACAATCATGCATCAGTGCATTTCAATGTGTAGAGCTGGAACCCAGTACAAGTCTTCTACAAACAAAGCTATACTCTTTCTTTTCAATCCTATGACAGATCAAGTTCTTTTGTACAACAGCAGGCCTTCAAAAGTTTTTTGGGTGGGCACTTCCTTGCACAAGTTATTTCTAACAGTGTGTTTCCTGAATATGGTGTACCTTTTGTTTCTGAACATTGGCATTTTTGTGATTCGAGATTCAATTTGAGACATAACACCATTCAAATACATCCTGTTTTACTGAGTTGAAGTGAGTAAAAAAATCCATATCAACCCATAATATATATTAAAAAACTTCCGAAACGAGTATATTCTGGAAAATTGTAAATAAATCAGGTTTTTGAGAAAATGCAAGGTAGGATGAGAACCCCACACCCTTGCAGGTAGGGGTGTAAATTAAGTGCAAGTTTGGACGCCATCACTTGAAAATCATAATTTTTTATTGATTTGGCATGGATCCGAATCCATTCTACTTCTTTTCGATGACTAGATTACTCCTTTAGACTTGAGTGCCTCTGCAGCTTGTTCACACATCTGCAATATCGTAATGAGTTAGACTAAAGAGACTTTACAGGGTGATGCAACAATCCTCAATTCCAACTTCATTTCCAGCGGTAATAGAGGACAAGAGTTTTTCCCTTTGGATAAATGAGTTGGCTAATATGTTAAGGGCTTGTTTAGAGCTATGGAGTCATTTTCTCATGCATTCCAGAACGATTATGTATTCTAAACTTTGAAGAGAATATATATTCCATAGGTAACTTTTTGCCTCACAACTAAAAAAAAATTGATATAGCTACAATCATGAACATTTCAATTGCTATTATATATATATTTTTTTTTCAATAGATCTCTTCTCAATAGAAGCCTCCTCTCAATAGATCCCTTCTCTCTAGTGTTTATACTTTTTTTTTTTGGGTAATTCTTCTAAACCGCTCGATGTAGTTATCAGAAACAGTGAAAAGAAGAGAAATGGCTCGATTTATGATGAATGCCACTAGAAAGAGCATCATTTTTCAGAGAAAGACCGATTTAAAGCCTCTTTAATAGAGAGAACTGAAAATTTCAGCAAAAGGCTCGTTTTTTAATGCATGAATGCCAAGAAACTGACGATTTCTTCGCTTTTTATTGTGTCTTCGACGGTTCAACATCTAAAACAGAAAGTTCTATGATATTGAAAAGTCAAGTTCCCTTTGATAGCATTTGGTGGTACACAGCATGTGGATAGCGAGCGATCTTTCTTACCTAGCCTCTAATCTCATCATAATTTGCATGCTTAATCAATTTAACCACCAATGCCAATAATAAATTATGTATTCTTCAACCTTTGCCATGAAGGAGCAAGTCACCATTTGTTTAGGAAGATACAATTCTTTCCTTCATCCCAAATGAGTCTGATCACTGGTCAGTGAGCAAATTTTTTCATAAGATGAAGTCCCATTTCCCAAGCATTCAAAGAGGGTCAAAGACAGTTGGAGTAATTCGCTTGAAGTCAATAATGCCAATGATGTTAGACCAAATCTCGTTTGCTACCTCTCAATGGCCAATGGGAATTTTCTACTCTGCATGACATAGTATCACCATTTATAATTCTGCCTCCAAATTTATTTTCATGCTTGGATTTATGTCTTTTATCTCTGTATTCCAAGCTCTCCATTTGATTTTTTTCAAGATTACTTTTGGTATATGATTTCTAAATTGTCGTCAATTAGATTTAAATAAAGAGGTCTTCATCTACAACTTAATCCGCTATAAGATGCGTAGGAATATATGAGTTTCATGAGTTCAAAGTAGAGCACTGTGATCGGATTCATGATATAGAATGCCTTTAAATCCACCCACCGAATCTTTGAGTTCATCCATGCTGAAACCTATTTACTGTTTTGAATCCAACGATGCAGATCATTTTTCATCCCAATCTTTCATATGATCCATCTTGAGATCATACTCTTACCCTCCACTGTCGATTTTTAATTTCACATGGTATCCATTCCAAAAAAATGACCTCAACATCACGTGGAACTCATCACACTCAAATAAGGTTACTTTTTTGGGTTGTGTACCACGTGAAATCAAAAACATATCGTCGAATGGCACGCCCATGATCTCAAGATCCATTATGTGAAAGATTGGAACGAAAAACAATCTACATCATTGGATTCAAATCAGTTCATGGGTTTCAGCGTGGGTGAACTCAAAGATTCGGTGGGTGGAATTAAAGGTACTCCATGATATAATAGCTACGGGATAAGCCTACTACTCCCCATAGGTACCATTTAATAAAGGGAGCGACAATTTGCACATGAGATTTAATACCATTGCAAATAGTTTAAAAGAGAGACTTGGTATTTTTAGGACTTGTGCCACATGGAACAACATCTAAGCCGTATGATTTCGGGGGTAGGAATGTCATTTAATAAGAGACTGAATTGGCCAAAAGGATGGTACCCAATTCTACCTTCTCCACTAAGTTTCCTTTTCTTGGTGTTGTTTGGGAGTTGAAATTACCGAGGATTATAGGTACCTTGTGGAGAAACTGTTTGATCGGTCTGTGAAATTGAGTAAGAAGGAAATTTATGTGCAGCTTTGTCGGCCGAATTCGATTGATCGGGGCACAAAGGTGTGATCTCTTTCTTTTTCTTCTCTCTTTCTCTGTTTGATCTGCCAGGGTTTGTAGATTGGACAAGACATTATACGGTTTGTGCTGAACTTATAGTGATAATAAATTAGGATTTTTTTGGTTGTGTAGGAAGTTTGGCTGGAGAAGAGTACGGGTGGAATCTGCTTGTCAATTTCTTCCAAAGCCTTGTCGATAACGAGGATTGATGATCGAAGATACTTGAACCATATTCCAATTGAGGAGTCTAATTCTTTCCCTCTCTCTCTCTCTTATTTTTGGGTAAAAGATTGAGTTTTTATGGTTTTCGCATGCTTCGATTGCATAAATCGTATTCTATTTTTTCATTCGCGAGGTAATTTTGTGATTTTCTCTGAGGATTCAAGTTTTTGGGTTCGGACCCGGATGATTGATAGCAAAAAAAATGAGATGCCCTTTTTTATATTTTTTGATCGGTCAAAAATGAGATTTTATTCCTGTAATTATTTTTTATATGTATTTGTTTGTATGGAGCTATGTCTTATGAAGAAAAAAAATTCAGTCATTCCTCGTTCCATTATTGTAGACACCCAAATTTGGCCCAAGGCCCGATCGAAACACCTTTCGAGAGAGGTGTAATTCTGAGCTTTTGATGGCATGTATAGAAACCTTAGGAATCACCCTAAACCCTTAGGAATCACCCTAGATCTCTTAGGAACCTACCTCAAACATTTAGAAACTAATCCCGAACCCTTAGGAATTAATCATACCCTTCCCAGACCTATTAGAACCCTTTCCGGGCACGATTTGAACCCCCCTGAACAGTGGTTAGAAAGAGGAGTGTTAAAGTTTTTATGAATAGTTGTCCAACCTAAGGTATATACCATTGAAACGTAGAGCTTCCCATCTTTCCAACGAACTAAGAATCGCCTAATTTGGAGTTGTACATCAAAAGATATGACAGAATGAAGATCGTAAATTTGTACGAGATATTGCAAAACCGGACCCATAGAGTCAATTTCGAACTAACCAAAACACCTGATGAAAAGAGGAGTGCCAAGGTTAGCATAGATAGTTTCCCAACCTAAGGCCTATACCATTAGAAAGTAGACTTTCCTAGCTTTCCAACGAGCTAAGAATCGCCTACTTTGGAGTTGTACATAAAACGTTATGACAATTTGAAAATTGCGGATTTGTGCAAGAAATTGCAAATCGGGCCGGGCCCTTGCGGGTCTTTAACTTCCAACATTTTGGACCTAGTTTTCTTTTAAAAAATGGCAAAATTTGACATTGGGGGTTTGACTTGTGGACCATCCTAAAGTCTAGGGTGTGTTTCTTTAGGACCCTAGTGACCCTATTAGCTTAAGTTATCACCATTTTGCCATTCAAATCACCACCCTATCATCTACCATTACACCCAAATCCCTCTTCTCCAAGCTCTAGAAAACCATAAAAACCTTAGATTGCCTATTACCTAATTGCTAATCTAATTAGGACTTTAATCCCTCACTAATCCTCCCTTCCTCTATAAATAGAGAGCCGCCCCTCTTGCTTAAGGGTTGAGAAATTTACTTAAGAGAGAAAGAGCTCAAAGTGAGAAGTTCTTCCTCCCTTTTGTGCACTATTTTCATCCAAATTTCAGAATTCCAAAACCTCTTCCCAACTTGTTCTTACATCCAAAACCCATAGCCTAGGTGTGTGTGATCCTCTAGCCTCCCTTCCCTACTTCTTAGCTTTAAGTCTTAGGAATTAGAACCCCATTTTCCACCATACAAGGCCTTCAAGAGCTCATCAAAGCAAGCCATACAAGGTTCCTCTACGATGCTACAAGGGCCCGAGGGCTCCGGCTCTCCCCTTTTTTCTCCTATCTCTTGCTAGCTCCCTCCATCCTCTCATTTGTGCCGTTGCGCCGCCGATTTTTCGGTAGAAACGAAGGGGCACAAATAGGATTCTAAGCCCTTTTGGGCAAGAGGAAGCTATTTTCTTTGCTTTTACTTCATTTTATTTTTGGCCATTAGTAGAGACCGCGTTAAGCGGGTTGATCGGGTGCCTAACACCTTCTTGATCGATAACCGAAGTCTCTACCCAAGAGCCTTTGGTGTAGACCGGATTCAGAGTCATATTTTTAGCACTTCGGTGCTCATAAAAATGAAGTAGGTATCCCGGGACACCGAAAGCTCCGGGTGGCGACTCTATATTTTTTCATTAGAGAGCGCATCGTTGCGACGGGATCGTCCCGATTCCCACGGTTGTACAGATGACGACTCTACTGGGGAAGATCTTGTAGAGCTTCCCCTTGAACTAGGCCTTTTTATTTTTTTTTTATTTTTCCTAACATTTATTGCTATTTTTTTTGTCTTATTTTTGCTTTTTTTTTTTAACTCACCCCTCCGATTAAGTCATTTTTCTCACCCCTACTTTTCCATCATTTACATGCCTTAGCCGATTGGCGGGCCTACATGCGCATCGTCTCTTAATTTCTTTACTTTTCCGTCATTTTAAGTGCCTTAGCCGATTGGCGCGCCTACTTGAGCATTGTCTTTCAATTCCTTTAAATTTCCGTCATTTAAAGTGCCTTAGCTGATTGGCGGGCCTACTTGAGCACTCATATTCCGCCAGTGGACGCTGGCCCGTAGTGGCGGCACGAGATCATCACCCCTGGTCTTTGAACTAAAGAAAACTTCCAAAAAAAGAAAAAACTTTGAAAAAAATTAAAATTGAACCAAGTTAGGGAGCTTAATTAATTTATTTTTTTTACGGAGTAGATTTTCAAAGGGTTGGGTTTAGGCACACATTCAAACACCCGGGTCTTAGTATGGCGGCAGCCCTAGTGGTGATGATCCAGAAAAGTCCCAGCCCACCTAGTATCTGAGAAGGCGCTCACGCCGGAGGTATATCAGGTGGGTTCCCATTCCAAAAAGCTTAAAACCCTTAGGGAGCGCACTAACGAGTTATACCGGATTCAAACCCCTTAGGTGCGGTGAGGAGAGAATCGATCATCAAAAAAATTGCACAGTTTCTGGAAGCCTAGCTTCCACAAAAACTAAAAAAAAAGAGACTCATTTTGGGCTTGCTGTGCACACTATCAAACCAAGCTGAAAGAACAGTTTTGCCAGGCGTATATATTAAATACGCCTAGCCAAAAAATCTCAAGAAATACTCAGGCGTATATAATATATACGCCCAGCCAAATCTGCTTAGTTTTGGTCAGGCGTATATAATACATACGCCCAGTATAAACTGGGTTTAAGCAGCCCGAATCTGTGGCCTTCTTCACCTCCCAAGTTCCCCGATTAGTGTGCTTAGTGCCTTGTTTGGGCCCCACCATCTCCGACACCCAATACGCCCCTGCCGGTCAAAAGAGGGCAACTTCTTTTTGGCTCATTTCGGGGGATCGGGTTATTTTCCTCGATTTTTGTGCCTTTAATAGATTGAAGGGTCTCCTTCGATTCTTCTGAAGTGCATCAGAACCGTCGCTGCGAGTCTTGAATTAAGGTACGAGAGCCACCCAAAAAGAGAATTTCAGGGCCTCGGAACCTTTGTTTTTAAAGAAAAAAAAAAAAATTTATAAAATTCAAAATATATATATATAATCAAAAACCCGAAAAAAAGATAGTTTGTGGTGCCGGCACAACGGCATCATCTTGCCCTCCGCCGTCCCGTAGGGGAAGAAGGAGGAAATATTTTGGGCCTTATCCAAGGCATCCTTACCCGACCCGCTCCCGAAGAATGTCGTGGGTAGTGGACCCGGCTTACGCCGATCCCGACTCATCCCCACCACATTCTCCAACCCACTCCCGTTCGGGAGAAGTTTTTTCTACCATCCCCCTCACCCAACCGCCCTTTACCGTCACCGACCCATTCGGCGCCCCCATATTCCCAACCATTATCCCCCAAAATATCCAAAATTCAATCCCCAACTCCCCATCCTTCGCCCAAACAATGCCCGTTTCCATCCCATACCCATGCTAAACCTACGCCATAGTCCATCCACTTCCATGCCGAACCCATTTTCCCAATCCACATCCATGCGCCAATTCCCATCATCCCCCTATAGACCCGATCCACCCACATTCACATACACCACTTCCGCCCTATCCAACCCCCCGCAAAATCCCCCATCCATCCGGGTCATGCCCATTTTTATCAGGGCCATGCCCAACTTTCCTCATCCCTCCTCATCATGCCTCCCATCATCTCAAAACATACCCAATACATCCCTCATCCACCCCATACCTCCCCGCCTACCGTGGCCATGCCCGATTATACCGGGGCCATGCCCAATTTTTTTGCCACCTCCGTCCCATCTATACCCCATCATCCCTTAAATCCCCCATCTCCATCCAACCCTCCCTCTATGACCATGATGGAGGAGATGTTCCAAGCCTACTCCTTATGGAAGGCTTCTCAAAACACCCCCTCTCCTTCACACCCCATGCCCATGAACCCATCCCATACCCTAGCCAATCTCCATGCCTCACTCCCCCATGACCCCCATCAACCCCCCATAATCCACACCACCCAAACCCCCATTACCCACTTACCCCAAGGCCCCATGGCCTAATCTCCAAACTCCCACATACCCCAAGGCCCCTTGGCCCAAACCTCCTTTTTCCACATATCCCAGGACCCCATGGCCCAATACCCCACCTCCCAAACCTACCCAGGGCCCATGGCCCAAACCCATCAAGGCCCATTGGGCCAGACCCACCAAGGACCCATAGCCTAGATCCATCACGGCCCATTAGGCCAGACCCATCAAGGGCCCTTGGCCCATACCTACCCAGGCCCACTGGCCTACACCTACCAAGGGTCCATGGCCCAAACCCAAACCCCACACTCATACCTTCCACAATACCCCCAACATTTAACCCAACCTTCACAGCCGGGTCAAACCCACGCCATACCTCAAACCCAAGTCTCCCATGGCTCCACACCCCAAGGCCATCTCCAAACCTTCCCCCATACCCAATGGCCCTATCAGGCCCCACCCCAAAACTAAATTCCCATCACCCAACAAACCTTTCTTCACCCCCAATGGGCTCACCCAACCCCTACTCATGTCATTCCCATCCAACCCATGCCACAACAACAGGAGAATCTCGTCCTCACTGCACATTATGCCGACCAGCAGTATGAAGAGGACGAGATTAGGAATAGCGGGGCCTATGCTGGGGCTTTTACCAGCCTCAACCCTCCTCCCATAATTGCCCATCCCCTGGTGGCCCAAAGTGAAGTCCAACCAACTTCCGAGAAAGCAGCTCCCGTGTCCAAAGAATCAGAGCGGCTGAAAGAACAATTGGACAAAATACAGAACCAGTTAATGAAAATGGGTGGTACTGAAATCCACGCCACGGACTTCACAGACTTATGCCTGTTCACTGAGGTCCCCCTGCCCCCCAAATTCAAAATGCCAGCCTTCGACAAATATAATGCCACTGACAACCCGATTGCACACCTCAAGTCCTATTGTGGAGACATGTGCCAGTACGGGGGGGACGAGAGACTGCTAATAAAAGTCTTTCAGAAAAGTTTGATCGGACTAGCCCTAAGGTGGTTCACATCTCTTGAACCATCCATGATGAAGACATGGAAGGATTTGATGCATTTGTTCCAGGAACAGTATGTCTATAATATTGATATTGAATCGCGTAAGTCTGATTTGGCCCGTTGAAAGCAGAACCAGAATGAGACCTTCAGCGACTTCTTGGGGCGATGGAGAGCATTGGCAGCTCAGGTCAGGAACAGAATACCTGATGATAAACAGATAGAGATGATTTCAAAGAACACTCTGCCTGTGATTTCAGACTTTTTGGTATATCAACAGCAAACCAACTTTGCTGATCTAGTAAGGAATGCTAATCGATGTGAGGATGCCATCAGGGAGAGGCGTCTGAATAAGAACGTGCCAAGTGGACCCAGTGGGGTTAGAAGATTTTCGGAACAGAGGAATGAGAAAAGAATAGGGGGCGATGTCCAGAACGTAGTCAATACCAGGACCAATAATAATACTACCCCGTTTCAATTTCAAGCAGCCCCACCAGCACCTGTTAGGCCTGAGCAAATGCAAAGAATGGGGAATGGGCAAGGAATGCAAATGACCCCGGAACAGAGGAGAGCCCGCTACGACCGAGTCTTCACACCTCTGGGGCAATCTTTGAGTCCTTTTGCCCCTGTTAGTAGAAAAGGGATTAGTGGCTATCCGCCAACTGCAACCTCCTCCTCACTCGATCCCAAAGAACTATGACCCAAATACCCACTACAATTTTCATCAGGGTCCGGGTCACCCTACTGATCGTTGCTTCCCATTGAAGCACTCCATCCAGGATCTGATCCATGCCGGGAAAATCATTCCCCCTGCACCTTCTCAGCATACTAATATTCATCAAGTACCACTACCCCCACATCCCTACATGGAGAGCAGTCCCACCCACCATCGGAATGATAGAAAATGAGGAGTTTGAATTTGACCCATCCGATTATATCAGTGATCGGGAGAGTTATGTAGCACCGCTGTTAAGAAACGTTGAAGAGAGGAATATAGGGGTAGTTGAACCCCTAAATTTGTCAGATTATTCCCCAACCCGACTCCACAAATTAAACCCTTGGATCTCAGGGCATACTTTCCATCGCCCACACCCATCAATTATGTGAATATCAATGCATACCAACCATACACCACAACCCCCATCAATTACCCAATGAGCCAACAGTCCCCCAATCCTACACCCGCACCCGCCAGTCATCAATGGCCTACGCCCGCCCCATTCCAACTACCACCGTACACCACAACCCCCATCAATTACCCAATAAGCCACCAAGCCCTCAATCCAACATCCGCACCCATCAGTTATCAATGGCCTGCGCCCACTCCACCACCCCCAGCTCAACCACCGGCAAGTTCCACCACCCTGGTCAATTACCTGACGGCCCATCAGCCGCCAGCACCCACTGGCTATCAATGGCGTACTCTTACCTCCTACCCTCCAATGCCACCACCCTCAAGCTCCACCACCCCCATTTGGCCCAATCTTTCCACCCTACCCACTGCCACCGAGGTGAATCAAGTATTGCCCACGCCTCCTAAGACGATAGTACAAGTACCTTAAGAACCGGCAGCCATACCTCTCCAGCTATCGGGACCCACATATGATCCTCATCAAGTCTCACTAAGCTACGAAAAAATAGATATCAATGCCGGAAGCAACAGTAGAGAAGGGACAGTAGATTTTGTCACCAGGTCAGGGAGAATATCGAAGTAGACTGAAGCACCAGCAACAGCACAGGCCCAACCCGAAGGAAAGAAAGACAACATGGTGAACCCCTTCAAGAAGATGAGCCGAGAACAGATACTGGAGACTCAACTGAGAAGGATGCCTACCCATATCACTGTATGGGATCTGTTGATGACGTCCCCACTCCATTTCCAAGCATTAATGGGGGCGTTAAAAAATGCGCATGTATCACTCCAAGTTAGCCCAGATGAAGTCGGGCAGATAATTGGTCAAGTGATGGCCCCAAATGCCATTTCATTTTCTGACGACGATTTACCTGAGGAAGGAGGTAGCCACTCAAAATCTTTGAATATAACCGTTGAGTCTGAAAATATGATTATCCCCTTGGTACTAATCGATAATGGGTCTGTATTGAATATATGCCCATTGAGAACTGCCACTAAGATCGGGGTTGATCCGTGCATGTTAAGGCCCACCAGAACCAGCGCTAGAGGGTTTGACAATATCAGGAGAGAAATACTGGGAGAAGTTGATCTTGAGCTATTGATAGGGCCAATGACCTTTTCCATCTTGTTTCAAGTCATGAATATCAAATTCTCATTTAATTTGTTGTTAGGGCGCCCGTGGCTACATGAAGTCAGAGCCATACCTTCCACATTGCACCAGAAACTCAAATTTACATCTGGGCATAAGATTATCACAATCATTGGAGAGGGGCACAGTGAAAAAGAAAAGGCCGCCAATAGCGTTGAAAAGCCCAATATGGTGGTTGTACCACACACCGCTGAGGACGTCGACCTCCACAGTTTTGAGTATGAGGTGTCAGCTATACTCCCAGAACCCATGGAGGGCATCATGTCTAAAACGGGAGGCGGTATGGAGGCGGCAGTGGCAATGCTCCAAAAGTGGGGCTATCAGAAAGGAAGGGGTCTAGGACCTAAATTACAAGGCAGAAGAGAGCCAGTTGTGGCTAAGGGATAGAAAGTAAGATTCGGGCAAGGATATAAGCCCACAGAGCAGGAGGTCCGAGAGGCCAAAGAGAAAGCCAGGGTCGCCGCGGCTGCAAGAGTTCGAGGAATCAACATAGAAGAGAAACCTCGCCCTAGGCCACACATCAAGGATTCCTTCATCAGCACAGGGGTCGTAAAGATCGATCAAAATGGGGCAACCCATTTGACCCCAAATAAACCAAAGCCCCAGTCCATCCCACCAATCCGCAGATCTCCCTTTTCAAGGAACGACGGTCGGTACCTGAACAAACTCCCCCTGTGGTGAATCACCACAGAACCAAGTTATCGTTTGAGGACATGATCCCAGACGAAATGGGGATCAATATGATGGAGGCTGACTCTAATGAGCCATATCAGTTAGCACCCTCCACCCCAACAGGTAAAGAAGCGACCTCTCAGGTACGCAACTAGGCATCTTTGCCCCAAACTCTGGAAGCAGGAAGTGGCCTAAAGTTTGGCGCCTATTTTTCAAAAAAAAACAACCTATAAAAAGTGAAATAAGCTCTTGGCAGGAAGTACCTTGTATATACGCAAACCCGCCTGACTGAGGGTCCGTCTCCGAAGAAAACAAAAATCTCAAAAACATGGAAAAAACACAAAATCCCAAAACATTGAAAAAATCTAAAGTCCAAAAATATTGTCATTTAAAATTCCAGAAAATGTCCCACAAAAGGATGCCTTAATCAAAATACCCGTCCCACGTGAAATCGACCACTTCCCTGTAGAAATACAAGAAGAGGTAGGGATCACGAGTCTAGACGAGGATGTCCCCTTCGAGGAGCTCCCCAATGAGCTCCTTGACCGATTTGCCGACTTTGAGTATGGCCCTACCCCCATTGTCAAAGAGACCGAAGACGTTAATCTAGGAACTGAGGAGGTTCCTAGAATAACCAAGATCGGAACGTCACTATCTCCTGAGGAAAGAAAAAGCATGATCGACTTCCTTCAATCATACCAAGACATTTTTTCCTGGTCGTACGAGGACATGCTTGGTCTGAATACCGATTTGGTCGAGCATGAGTTGCCCCTCTACCCTGATATGAAGCCAGTCAAGCAGAAGATGAGACGTCTCTGACCCGAATGGATGCTGAAAGTCAAAGATGAGGTCATCAAGCAATACGATGCAGGGTTTTTCATGATATCCAAGTACCCGCAATGGCTAGCCAATATTATACCTGTGCCGAAGAAGGATGAAAAGGTCCGTATGTGTATCGATTTTCGTAATTTGAACAAAGCGAGCACAAAGGACGATTTCCCATTGCCACACATCAACATCTTGGTCGATAACACAGCTAAGCACGAGATGCTTTCTTTTATGGATGGATTCTCAGGATACAATCAGATCAAAATGGCAGAGGTTGATCGCGAGAAGACAGCGTTCATTACCCCCTGGGGAACCTTTTGCTATCGAGTCATGCCATTCGAGCTGAAGAATGTCGGTGCAACGTACCAAAGAGCTATGACTGCACTATTTCATGACATGATGCACAGAGAGATTGAAGTGTATGTCGACGACATGATAGCTAAATCACCAGAGTGAAGCGACCATCTGGTAAACCTTTAGAAGTTGTTTGAAAGACTGAGGAAGTACCGACTACGTCTGAATCCACAGAAGTGCGCATTTGGTGCTATGTCAGGAAAACTATTAGGATTCATCGTCAGCAGGAGGGGGATCGAGATCTGGAGATTTACCATATTTTAAACTCACCTCTCTATGGAACAAACTCTTACTTACTTTCAAAACTTGCTACAAAAGACCCTGTATCTTGCAAGCCTAGGCTATTTCTGATGTGCTGATTCCATCCCCTGTTCTTCTTTGTTTTATTTTCCCTTTACTATTACACAATAAATCAGCACAGGGAAAAGCCCCAACAAGTTTTTGGCGCCACTGTCGGGGAGGTGTTTTTAAAATTAGTAGATCTAAGTTTGATTTAGTATAGATCATAGATTTGTAGTAGTTTGTTTAATTTTTCACTAACAGTGTTTGTAAGCTTTGTTGTTTTCTAGTTCTTTTTGGCATTTCATCAGATCTGAAGGTGCTGCGAAGGGAGAGCATTGTGCTAGAGGCTGCTCTTGAGTTTGCATCCCTTTTCCCCTGTTTGTTTGACAGATCTATTGAATTGTTTTTCAATTGTTTAGTCATTTGTTTTTCTCCGGATTGTTGTGTTTGAGGATTTGCTTTGCATTAGATTTTGAGTGGTGTATGTTTGGGAGAAGAACTCTCCAATCTCAGATTGCCCCATTTAATCCAGAGGTTGAAAGAATCCTTAGATCTAGACAAACTTCACCCACATCTGTTGCAGCTGAATTTGCCCAAATGGGGGAGCAACAGCAGCCTAGAACTCTTAAGGAATTTAATGCACCAGGGGTTTATAATTCCCTCTTCTGCATTCAATTTCCAGCTGCTCAAGGGCATTATGAAATCAAATCTTCCATCATCCAGATGCTACCCTCATTTCATGGCCTGACCAAAGAGGATCCTTATAAGCACATTGATGAATTCTTAGGACTGTGCACCACTTTCAACATCACAGGTTTGGGGGAGGAGGCAACCAGGATGAGACTCTTTCCTTTTTCATTGAAGGATGAGAGCCAGACTGCTGTCAATGCTTCCACCAACAAAGATCCATCCATCTGAGTGATCTTCAATGTCAATTTTTGGCCAAATTCTTCCCTATGTCTAAAACAAGTCAGTTGAGGAAGGGCATCATCTCATTTGCCCAAGATTCAACTGAGGATTTTCACCAATCTTGGGAGAGATTCAAGGAACTCCTAAAGAAATGCCCCCACCATCAAATCCCTGAATGGCAATTGGTCCAAAGTTTTTATCAAGGGATTGATTCTAAGAGCAAAGACATGGTTGCTTCTTGTGGTGGCACCTACCTCCATAAAACTACTGAGGAGGCCTGGGAGTTGTTTGATATCATTAGTGAGAACTCCATGCAGAGGGAGACCTTGTCAAGGGACTTGTAGCCTCCTAGATTGGTGAGGGAAAACACTTCAAGAGGGAAGATGTATAAGGTCAATGTGCAAAATGATTTAGAGAGGAAAGTGGATAGCCTGGCACTGAAATTTGATAAGCTCATGGGAGCCATGCAGTCACCCATGGCTGCTAAAGTAGAGGAGGCATGTGTTATATACCAATCCCCTACTCACTCCCTTGAAGAATGCCCATCAGTTGTCCAGTTTCCTGATTTTGTAACAAAACATGTGGTTGCAACTCAATCCTATGGGCAACAGCCTGCTGCTGGGTACCAATGGAGAAACCATCCCAATATGAGATGGAGACAAGATACATACCCAAACCAGCAGCAGCAGCCACAGCAGCCCATGCCCTACAGAAATGCTCAACCCTACCACTAGAGATATGCTCTAAAGCCTCAATACCAGCAGCCCATGACCCAGCCTGTGGCTCAGCCAGTGCAGCAACCTGCACCCTCTCCTGCTGGGAGATCCTCCACTTTTGAGGAACAAGTTCTAGCCACTTTTGAGTTCCTTGTCCCAAACTGTGCACTCTCACAGCCAAAGCATCAAAAAGATAGAAGACCAACTTGGTCAGCTATCTAATGCTTTGATTAGGAGAGAGGAAGGGAGGCTACCTAGCCAACCACTGGATAACCCAAGGAGACAGTATGTAGTGGGTGAAGTTTCCTCTTCCCATGAGGAAGCCAAATCTGTTACTACGTTGCGAAGTGGCAGACTGGTAGATAACCAAGTTGGCTATGAGACCTTGGAGAATTTTGAAAAAGGCAAAGAGGTGGTTCTCGAAAGGACACAACAAGGGCCACCAGTTGTGGAAATGAAGGAGAAAACAAATGAGAATAAGGAGGATAATGATGATCCTCAAGAAAGGAGAAAAATAAAAAATAAAAAAGATGACCAATTGGCTAAGGCTGCAAATGAGGGAGCAATCCCACATTTGCCATTTCCCAAAGCATTGCAAGGACCTTCCCCTTTTGACAAAGGGCAAGATAAAATAGAGGAAATGATGGAGACTTTCAAGCAAGTAAAGATCAATTTACCCTTGCTTGATGCAATTAAATAAGTTCCAGCCTATGCCAAGTTTCTGAAGGACCTATGCACCCATAAAAGACAGTCTAGGATACACCTATCCAAGAAGGTCTTTTCAGCAGAGAAAGTGAAACAAATTCTATCTATTGCAACCCCGACCAAACTGTAAGACCCTGGAGTCCCCACTATCTCCTGCATCATTGGGGATCATAAAATTGAGAAAGCCTTATTAGACCTGGGGGCCAGTGTGAATTTACTGCCATACACAGTATATGAGAAGCTGGGCTTAGGAGAATTGAAGCCCACACATGTGGTTTTACAGCTGGCCGACAGATCTGAAAGGAAGCCAGTGGGGATCATTAAAGATGTTTTAGTTGGGGTTGACAAATTTCTCGATCCTAATGACTTTTTAGTGATGGACATGGAACCAAGCAAGTGTGTCCCTTCCATACCTGTAATTTTAGGCATGCCCTTTTTGGCCACTGCTAATGCTTGTATACAATGCAGGTATGGAGTCATGGAAGTGTCCTTTGGCAACATGAAGGTCAAGCTGAATGTATACAACATAGCCAATCAATCCCATCTAGATGAGGACTGTCTTTCCATCGATGTGTTAGATGAGGTGGTGCAAGAAAATTTAGATATGCTGTTGCATGGTAATATTTTCGAAGAAAGATGGAAGGGAACAGAGGAAAAGAAAGTCTCCCCCTCTGAGTATGAACATGTGAAAGTTGTGACCTCTGAAGCAACCCAAGCAAAGCATCACCCATGGAGCCCTGCTTTGCTGCCTCTCCCACCACCCTCTAAGGCACCCCTATTGTCTTCCCTCATCAGTCCCCCAGATGTGGAGTTAAAATAGCTCCCAAAATCTTTGAAATATGCCTTTATAGGAGACAATGACAAGTTACCAGTGATAATTTCTTCTTCCCTCACCCTTGAGCAGGAAAGAGAACTACTTGGTGTGCTAAAAAGGCATAAGAGGGCAATAGGATGGACCATTGCAGACTTAGGGGGGATCAATCCTGTTGTGTGCATGCATAAAATTTATCTTGAGGAAGGTGCTAAACCTTCTAGAGAGATGCAAAGGAAACTCAACCCACACATGCAGGAGGTTGTGATGAAGGAGGTAGTCAAACTCCTCGATGCTGGGATAATGTACCCTATCTCGAATTCTCAGTGGGTGGCACCTACCCAGGTAGTACCCAAGAAATATGGGATCACAGTAGTGGAAGCAGACTCAGGTGAGCTGATTCCAACCAGACAGACCACTGGTTGGAGGGTATGCATAGATTATCGAAAGCTCAATGAGAAAACCAGCAAGGATCACTTCCCATTGCCCTTCATTGACCAGATCTTGGACAAGTTCGCAAGCAAGGCCTATTACTATTTTCTTGATGGGTATTCAGGGTACAATCAGATCCCTGTCTACACCCAAGACCAAGAAAAAACTACATTCATTTGCCCATTTGAAACCTTTGCATATAGAAGGATGCCATTTGGATTGTGTAATGCACCTGCCACTTTCCAAAGATGTATGTATGTCATTTTCTCTGACATGATTGACAAGTTTTTGGAGATCTTCATGGATGATTTCTCCATTTATGGAGATGATTTCAGCCAATGCCTGCACCATCTCAGTTCTGTGCTACGGAGGTGTAAGGAGACCAACCTGGTCCTAAGTTGGGAAAAGAGTCATTTTATGGTGACTCAAGGCATTGTCCAGATCTGTCTTGGCCAACCAGAAGTGCTCGATCTGTTTCAGCCAATTAGGAGGCAGAGGCATCAATTCTGTTTAAAAATCTTCTAGAAGTTCCCGCCAAGAAATTTCATCTTTGGGTGTTCACATGGAGTAGAATATTCCTCTGATTCGTGCTCAGAATCTTCTAGAATGCCCCTGAGTTTTTACACGCATCGAGGCACGTGCAGAGGTTACTGAATTACCCTCGCAGATGGTGTGGAGCTTCAGGATATGATTTCGCTCAGTTTGGTGTTATCGCGCAGATGGGGCTTCAGATCATTAAGCTCTCGCTGAGCTCTCGCGGGGCTGGATTAGCATGAGTTTGTGCAACTCGCCAGGCTGCTCACAAGGCTCACATGAACACATCTCGCGAGGTTGCAGCTTCAGGTGATGTGCTAAGCTTGTCGCGACGCCGAAGTGCATGCTAAAAAGGCTCGCGAGGTTCATCATTGGCGCAGCTTTCTGTTGCTCGAGAGGTTCAGAACTGTGTCTCACGTAGCTGGTCTTGATTTATGTGGAGCCCGCGAAGTTCCAGAAGTGTGCACTTTACAGGCTCGTGAGGTTCCAACTGAACCACGCGACGGCGTGATTTTAAATTTCCAGCTGCGCGACTTCTTCGTGAGATATCTTCTGAAGCTCATCTGTCCCTGAGCTGCGCGACAACTGCGCGATCGGTTTAAATGCTGCTGGCCTGCAAACATTACAGCAGCTGCACGAGGTCAGTTCTGAGTGGAATGAACCTCGCGATATGTATCCTAGTGAAACCTCGTGATGGCTTTTCTTTGTTACATTGTTGTTGTGCTTAGCCTGCTACAGCAACCTCCTTAGCTTAGGTTCACCTTCCTCTCATCCATTGGACTTCTAGGATCCTCCTTGGCCTACAATATGGTCACCTTGGTGTGTGCTACCATGGTGCATTCTCTGGTTTTGCTTCAGTTCCACAGATTGGCATCAAATTCACTCTTCTTGGCTTAAAAAGGTAGGATCGCAGCATTAAGTTCTTTATTCCCTGTTTTCTATAAATCACAACTAAAAGCACATTATTAACATGCTCAAAGGTCCATTAAAGGCTAGGTTGAGGGGTGAAAAATGATATTTTTCAGTGCTCAACACTTCACCATTACACAATAAATCAGCACAGGGAAAATCCCCAACAGGTATGTCCGACGGTTCTATTCTTAGGTTCACCCGACAAGGTAAGTATTGATAAAACGGATACATGACTGCTATGGATACTTTAAAAAGGAGGCCATCATTTCAAAACGACGTAGCCAAAAGAGCATCCCTGAATACTCATACCCTTTGCTACACCTATTGTTCCAATGGCCTTTTCTTTCATTATCCTCCCCCCAGAAAAACAAAATATGTGTACATACACCAAACAAAAAAAAGAGAAAAATAATTATCATCAAAATCCCAAAAAAGGATAAGCAAAAAGAATAAAAAATAGACAAAGAAAAAATGGGGCATGTACAGTAAAATTCCCCCAGGGAAGAAGTATATTAGGGCAGCTGGAACCCAATCAAGGAAACCTTTTAAACCCAGAATACCTTCAAAATCCTAACCTTACCCATGGCGACAATACATCCCAAGGAAAAGCCCTCTTTAAGGTCTGCGAGCAGTTAAAGTATTCGTTGAGTCAACACGAGCCAAGCTGTGAGACGACAAATGAATTTCATCCAGCCGGCTATGACGGAGTCAACATCCATGTCATGGCCTTTAAAAAAAGAAATGAAAATTCAATCTCAAAGCAAAATGGACGTGGTGAAAACCCGAAAGGGCGCCATGGGTAAAAACAGCGAACTTGTGCGGACCAGGTGAAAACCTGAAAAAGCACTTGGGGTAAAAATGCATACCCATGAATGTAGTGAAAACCCGAAAGGGTGCTACGGGTAAAAAAGTGGGAAACAACGAGCATGGAGAACCCGTCTTGGGCGCTGTGAGTAAAGATGTTCAAAAAAAAAAAAAAAAAAAGAAGAAAATCATTCAGTTACTTCCTTCGATTACATCTCTGTATTATCTGATCGCCAACTGGGCCGCTCATGTTAGCTCAAATCAAGTTCTGACCAAGAATATCTTCAAGCTACATCGTCAAACGTATGACCCAAGGTAAGGAAAAAAGGTTAATTCGATCCAAAGGGATGGACGTTCCGACCTTGGAAAATTCTGAACCTCACTCAGGTCTGACCGCATGAATGAGTTCGGCTATGCTCAAAAAGGGACCCGTTACTTCGTCTCACGGATAAGAAATCAAACAAAAAAAGAAGAAAAGCCAAAAAAAGAAAAAAAATCTAGAAAAATCTAAATACAAAAAAATTCTATATTTCTACTCTTTTCCATGTACATATGTACAACATCATACTTCCATCTCAAAAATTAAAGAAAAAGAATAAAAAATCTTTTAAAACAAAAATCCAAAAAATATATACATATAAATCTTGAAAAAAAAAAATACAAGTAAAAGTTGGCTTCTCCTTCTGTTGATTAGGATGCATTTTTTTATATATATAAACAAAAAAGGGACTGAAGTTTTCTCAAGAATGTGCGAGAACATCAAATAGTTCAAAGCCTCGAAGCAGGCAACCTCTCGGTGATGGAAAAATCAGACTAAGCATCTCACCACCAACGTCCAGTCTATTCAAAAAAAAAAGAAGAAAGAATAAGAAGAAACCTGTGTTTTCATGACATGCATAGTTACGCACGTGCGTATTTTAATGTGGTAAAATGTCAATATTTTGTCGATAACGTAGTTATGCTAAATTAATTTCCTAAGTCAAAGGCTCGCCTTGGATCTTTGGATCCTACCCTAAAGTAGGAGCAACGGTGTCAATCTCAGTCGAACGGTCAATGTTTCGATCGGGTTAACTCCACTGCTAAATCTTTGTGATGAGCGCTTTGTTTATGGATTCATAAGAATGTGAGTGTCTAACTTCAGATTCATCACAAGCTATTTAGGAGGTGTAGACTCTTGGTCTACGTTGTCCGGGCATGCGCCTTACGGGGTTTGAGGTCCGGGTAACTCCGTTATGAAAAAGGTCAATCGTTGGTTGAGACCAACCTGTTAAAAATAAAAGTACATATCAATCAACTATGTGTAAACATGCATACAGAAGGGTTCATTTCCCTCATTTTCGGAGGCTAAAAACCTGTATTGGCGTGGTATCCCTGTAAAGTGTACGCCATGCATCTGGGTATCCGTAGGATGGTCGTTTGTTCTCATAAATTATACCTGAACGGAATCTGAGTCGAGAATTCATCGCCTTTGTTGCTTATCGCCCCTAATGGGTGCATATTTATGCATAGTTAAATGATTTGTAAGATCATTGTCGATAGAGACCAGGATTGGATGTCTCCTTCAGTAGACACCCAATTTTGGCTAAATCTGTTCAATGTTATTTAAAGTTGGATGCTCTAGGTCATGTTGATCTAGAGCACATTATCAAAAAAGGGCACACACTCCCAAAAAGCATTGTGACATCAATATTCGCTCCGCTCGAGTAGTTGTGCTAAATTAACTTCAGGATCGATGGGTTCGCCCAAAGACCTCGAACCCCACTTCAAGCAGAGGTACCTACGGCCAGTCAAATGGGGCAATCAATGCCTCGTAGGATTGGACACAAACTGTGGAACCTTGTATATTTTCGCTTTGCGCCTATCTTAAAGTGTGGGTCGATCACCCCTCTTACTTATGAAGCTGCCGTATCCAGAATGAATCTCGAACTTCAATCACCTTCAAATCTTCTCGAGAAGCAGATATTTTTTCTGACTAACGGGCATTCGCAACTCGAGAAGCAAACGTTTTTCCCAACTAGAGGGCTTTCGTAACTTGTTCCACCTCAGTTATGCCCAGCAATGTCACTAAGCGCTTGGGGACCGATTACCTTGAGAAATAGACATTTTTCTCGACATACAGGACTTTCGTTTTCTCACCCATTCATTCTGAATGTAGTGGACCTGTTAGTAACTACCTTGGGCCTCTTTGGATGTCTCTTTTCTTTGGCATTTGATCATTCATGATTGGAAACCAAAGAGGGGCATCTGTAGACACCAAAATTTGGCCTAAGGCCCGATCGAAACACATTTCAAGAGAGGCGCACTTTCGAGCTTTTGATGGCATGTATGGAACCCTTAGGAACCTTCCCGAAACCTTAGGAGCCATCCCAAACCCTTAGGAATCACCCCAAATCCCTTAGGAACCTTCCCGAAACCTTAGAAACCATTCTGAACTTAAACCTAGCTTTCCCGAGCAATTGATAATGAGTGGTGCATTGGAACTAGCTGGGACCTTCTACTATGATCAAATCATATACCATTGAAAAATAGAAGTTCTCAGCTTTCTAACAAGCTAAGAATCACCCCAATCGGGGCTGTACACAAGAAGATATCGCATTCCGAAGGTCAAGGGAAAAATGGGATTTTGAGGGGGATCCCTCTAGGGTTTTGGCGCAACTAATAGTTGCACCAGCCTATAGGTGGGTCCCACCTCGGGCAGTCAACTTCCCAAAACCTTGTGGAACACTGTTTTACTGTTCCTAAGCCTGGCGCATCTATTAGTTGCGCCAGGCTTATGAACAGTGATTGCGGATTTTTGCCTCGAAATTCGAGATTGGGGTTTGACTTGTTGACCATCTTGATCTTTGGGGTATTTTTTTCTGGTTCCATTGCACTCATTCCCTATCTATTTGCAACCCTTTAAGTGGTTTAAAGCTCTAACCTATCATCCACCATTGGAGCTAACTTTCACATATTTCAAGGCTACAAAAATCCTAGGAAACCTTAGATGGTTAGATTACTTAATTCCTAATCTAGTTTAGCCTCTAAACACCCTCCTAACCTCTCCTTTCCCTATAAATACAGAGGTACCCCCCCCCCCCCTTTAGAGGGGCTTGAAAGTTTTCTCAAAATAGAGATTAAGAAACCTCTCTCTCTCTCTCCTCTAGTGCACTTTTCCATACAAATTCCAGAATTCATAAACCTTCTTCCAAGCCTTACATTTCATCCAAAATCTCTAGGTTAGGTGTGTGCTACCCCCTAGACTTCCCTCTCTACCTCTTAGCTATCCATCCTAGGAGTTGGAACTATTTCAAACCATTCAAGCTATCAAAAGCTCACCGAAGCAAGCCTACGCAAGGCTCCACAGCGGCGCAACAAGGGCCCGAGAGCTCTGGCTCTCCCCTCTATTCCTCTACATTCTCGGTTCTTCCTCCATCCTCTCATTTGTGCCATTACACCGCCGAATTTTTGATAGTAACGGAGGGACACAAATAGGATTTTAATACCCCTTGGGCAAGAGGAGGACTTTTATGCTTCTTTTATTTTATTTTTGTTTTGGACATAAGTAGAGACGCATTAAGCAGGTTGATCGGGTGCCTAACACCTTCCCGATCGATAATTGAAGCCCCTACCCAAGAGCCTTTGGCGTAGTCCAGATTCAGAGTCAATTTTTGGCACCTCTGTACTCTTTAAATTTGACTTGGGTTTCCCGGGACACCAAAAGCTCTAGGTGGCAAGTCAATATTTTTAACAAGTGCGCATCATCGCGACAGGATTGATAAAAATCCACGGTTGCACAGTACATCAACTATTGAAAGCAAGGAAAGATAGAATTAGAAGTAGAGTTATATTTGGATACTTTTGTTTTAGTAGTTTCTTTTATTAGAATTAGGAGTTTTGTAAACCGACCCTTATGATCTATAAATAAGATGCCTGGTATAGGAATTAATCATCAAAGGAATTCTCAGCATCAATTGACGCCTGAGGTTGGGTTTTCTTCCAATAAAAATTAGAGTAGTTTAGTTTAGATATACAAGGTTCCTCGATCACAATTGACGACTGGGATTGAGAGTAGGAAGATTAGAGTAGATATCTGCTTTGTAAATATCTTCAAATTTTAATTTGAATTGACGACTCAAGTTGAGATTTGCAGATTAGTGTAATGGTTTTTATTTTCCATCTTTGATTTTCTACAATTTGATTGACGCCCAAATTTCAGGTAGATTAAAGATTGGTATAAATCTATATTGAAGGACGCTAGTTTTTGATTGACGCCTAAATTCTAGACAACTAAGATATGGTGTAACGGTATTTTAAAAATTTGTAAACATCCGATAGCTGAAGATTGTGATTGACGACCATAATCGGAAGGAGGATTTAGGATTTCTTTTCTGCAATCTAGTTTAAGAAACCATTATTTATTCATATTTCTCAAGTAGTTTAGGATCTTAAAAGATTAATATAAGTTTTCAGAAAATTAATATATATATATATAGTGTAAAACCTATCTTCGTGGGAATGATCCTATGCTAGTATTACAATTTCCATTGTGCACTTGCAATAGGTAAAGAATAAATTAGACACAGATTAGAGCCGATCAGTCAGCCCTACCTAGGTTGTACCTAAAAATCCGACATCACTGTAAAAGCTAGTTCTGATGGAGAGATTGTCGCTGTGAGAGAAACAACAGGGTGGAGGGTTTGTATTTACTACCGCAAGCTCAATACCATGACCCAAAAAGATCATTTTCCTTTCCAATTTAATGATAAGTTCCTTGAAAAATTAGCAGGACAGGAGTATTACTGCATTTTGGATAGATATCGGGATATAATCATATCCCGGTGTTTCCTCCTAACCAAGAGAAGACAACTTTCACATGTCCTTTTGGTACATTTTCTTACAGGAGAATGCCCTTTGGGCTATGCAATGCACCTGCGACATTTCAACGATGTATGATGTCAATCTTCTCGGATATGGTGGACAAATTTCTAGAAATCTTGATGGACGATTTCTCTGTCTTCAAAAATTCTTTTTATTCTTGCTTACAAAACATAGAGCTCGTTCTTCAATGGTGCGAAGACACTAACTTAGTCTTAAGTTGGGAAAAATATCACTTCATCGTCTGTAATGGTATTGTCTTGGAACATGTGGTCTCTAGTCAGGGGATTGCAGTGGATAAAGCTAAGGTTGACCTGATAGCTTACCTCCACCTTCTTCGGTGCGACAAATCCGATTGTTTTTGGGCCACACTAGATTTGATTGAAGGTTCATGTGCAACCATGGGAATCGTGACGATGGCATCACTACGATGCGCACTCTCCTAAAAATTTTAAAGTCGCCACCCGGAGCTTTCGGTGTCCTGGGAAATTCAAATCAATTTTATAAGCACAAAAGTGGCACAAATATGACTCTGATTTACTAATTCATGCCAAAGGCTCTTGGGTAGGGGCTTCGGTTATCGAATGGAAAGGTGTTAGGCACCTGATCGACCCGCTTAATGCTGTCTCTACTTATGGCCAAAATGAAAAATAAAATTAAAGAAGTAAAAAGCCCTTCCTCTTGCCTTTAAGGCACTAAGATCCTATTTGTGCCCCTCCGTTCCTACCAAAATTTTGGCGGTGTAACGACACAAATGCAAGGATAGAGAAAGAACCGAGAAGGTAGAGGAATAGAGGGGAGAGCCGGAGCTCTCGGGCCCTTGTTGCACCACTGTGGACCTTTGCGTAGGTGTGCTTCGGTGAGCTTCCAATAGCTTGGATGGTGGAATGAAGGGTTTTAACTCCTAAGGCTTGCTAGCTAAGGGGTAGAGGAAGGAGGCTAGAGGATCACTCTCACCTAACCTATGGGATTTTTGATGAAAGAGGGCGGGTAAAGGACACTTTCAAGTTCTGGAATTTGTGTGGAGGATGGTGCACCAAAGGGGAAAATAGCTTCTTTCTCAATTTTCTCTCTTAAGAAAATTTTCAAGCACTTGTGAAGGGAGGGGTGCCTCTCTATTTATAGGAAAAGGAGAGGTTAGGAAGGTTTTTAGAGGCTAACTTGGATTAGCAATTAGGTAATCTAGCCATCTAAGGTTTCCTAGGGTTCTTGGAGCCTTGAAAAGTGGGAAAACTAGCTCCAATGGTGGATGATAGGTTAGAGCTTCAAGTCACTCAAAGGGTTGCAAATAGAATAGGAATGAGTGCAACAAAATGAGCAAAACACACCCAGGGGATCAAGTTGGTCAACAAGTCAAACCCCAATCTCAAAATTCGAGCAGAAAACTAGGGTTATTGTAGCTAAGTCTGGCGCAACTAAGCTTATGTACAGTAAAACAGTGTCAATTTGGGAAGTTGACTGCCCGAGATGGGACCCACTTGTAGGTTGCCGCAACTAATACTTGCGCTAAGCCATTTCTTCCCAGAACTGGCTTGGCGCATGTATTACATGTGCCAAAACCCTAGGGGTCCCCACTTCAAAACCCTAATTTGTCTCAAACTTCTGAATGCCATATCTTTCTACGTACAACTCCAATTGGGGTGATTCTTGGCTTGTTGGAAATCTGGAGACTTCTACTTTTCAAAGGTATATGATTTGATTGTAGTAGAAGATCTCAAATAGTCCCGGTACACCCCTCTTCATCCATTGCTCGGGAAGGTTAAGTTTAGGTTCAGAATGGGTTCTTAAGGTCTGGATTGGTTTCTAAAGGTTTGGGGAGGTTTCTAAGGGATCAGGGGTGATTCCTAAGGGTTTGGGATGACTCCTAAGGTTTTGGGAAGGTTCCTAAGGGTTTGATAAATGTCATCAGAGGCTCGGAAGTGCGCCTCTCTAGAAATGTGTTTCGATCTGGCCTTGGGCTAAATTTAGGTGTCTACAGATGCCCCTCTTTGCTATCCGATCACTAATGATCGAATGCCAAAGATAAGAGACATCCGAAGAGAAATAAGGCATTACTGATGGGTCCGTTGTATTCAAAATGAACCTCAAACATTAGGTGAGTAACATGGTGAGAAAACGAAAGCTCTGTATGTCGGGAAAAATGTCTGTTTCTCATGGTTATCGCCCTCCAAGTGCTTAGCAACATTATTGGACATAACCGATATGGAGCGAGTTGCGAAAGCCCAATATGCTGGAAAAAAATGTTCGCTTCTCGAGATGATTGAAGATGTTTGATATTCAAGATTCATTTTGAATACAACAGCTCCGTAAGTAAGAGGGTGGTCGACCCATATTCAAAGATAGGCACAACGCAAATATGCAAAGGTCCAGAGTTTGCGTCCAATCTTATGAGGCATTGATTACCCCATTTGACTGTGTGCGGGTGCCCCTGTGTGAAGCAGGGTTCGAGGTCTTTGGGGCAAACCTATTGGTCTCGAAATTGATATAGCACAACTACCCGAGCGGAGCAAATAGATGTTACAACGCTTTTTTGAGAGTACGTGCCGCTTTTGTTATTATTTTATGTAGAATTTTTTTGGACTTTTTACTGTATCATTTTATGTGAATTTTTTTGGTATTTTATGTACCATTTTATGTGAGTTTTTTTATATTTTTATGTATCATTTTCTGTGGATTTTTTTTTGGATTTTTATGTATCATTTTATGTGTGTTTTTTTGGTTTTTTATATATCATTTTATGTGAATTTTTTTTGGTATTTTTGCTATCATTTTATGTGAGTTTTTTTTGGATTTTTATGTATCATTTTATGTGTGATCGGGATTCTTTGAGCATGCTCATCGATCTTGATCCGTTTATTCTAGCACAGCTTCCCGGGCAAGTCAAATGAGAATTGTCAGGCCATTTGGGGGTGTGTGCACCTACAGAACAATCAAAACAGAAGAAAGGGGTCAGGCCAGGTGTGTACAAAGAACACCTAGCCAGAATCCAGCCTGAAAGTAGCTTGGTGACACTATTAGTTGCGCTAGGCCAAAAGGGGGCCAAAATACACTTGGCGCATGTAATACATGTGCCAAGCAAAATCTGGGAGCATTTTAAAGCACCCGAGCCCGAGCCAAAAGAGGGTTAATTTCAAAAATTCCTTCTTCCCTCTCTCTAAAACAAAACGAAACCACTTCGTAGGGTTCCTTTGGATCGATTCCAAACGCGCTTCATTGCCAGTGTTTGCTTGTGCCGATTAAACCTCTGCTCCACACCGAAATAAGCATCCATTGGTCCTTAAGGGTAACCATTTAAAACCCATTTTTACTTGATTTTTCTTGCAATATGATCATGATCTTTGCTTTCTTAGATGATAAATGGTTTATTTCTCGTGTACGCATGCTTATTGATGATGAGTTTGATGTTATTGTATGAATGATGCCCTATATATTTTTTTTGTTGTTTTATTGAGTTTATTAGGACATAAATCTATATATTGTTTTTTGTGTTTTTGGTCTTTATGATGTGAAGGGATTTTTTTTTTTGGTTTTTGTTTTTATTTTTGCCAAACAAAGTAAAGGGGTTTTTTTGGTTTTTGTTTGTTTATTTCAGCCAAACAAAGTAAAGGGATTTTTTTTGGTTTTTTTTTTTGTTTTTATTTTTGCCAAACAAAGTAAAGGGATTTTTTTTGGGTTTTTATTTTTATTTTTGCCAGATAAAGTAAAGGCTTTTTTGGTTTTTGTTTTTGATTTTTCAAACATAAGGAAAAGATTTGTTTTGTTGATTTTATAAAGAAAAGATATATTTTTTTGTTTGTTAATTTTATAAACATAAAGAAAAGATGGGCGTACTTACCTTCCCTTGGCCTGTAGCACAATGGTTCTTTATCATTGATCAGCCTTGACATGATTACTTGTATTTGCCCCAGAATTTCAAGCGAGGAGGAATACATGCAGGAGGAGAAATAGGAAGAGGGGCCGGAAGTGACCTATGGTCCCAGGGGAGGGCAATTCTTTGTGGTGGAGCGCCCTGCTGGCTCTTGGTATGAAATGCAGGGCGAGGCCGCCCATGCTGGTTTTCTACAACAACATCATATCCATATCTCCAATTTTGGTATCGCGGGCAAGGTAAAGGGATAGGTTTAGTTATTCCTCCTTATGCAACCTTGCTAAATTACCATGATCTGATGCCTCTTTTACCTTGGTGCAGGCCTTGCCCCATATCGTGTTTCGAAGCGGTTGGTTGAACTTTCAACAGTTCTATCACTATCTCACACCGATCGTGAGGTTTTTGCTTGAACAGGTCGGCTTTGGCGAGTTCCTTTCATGCCCCGCTATGCGAGCTGATGCGGCCAATCTGAGGGCCCTTATTGAGCGTTTATGTTCAGAGACCATGACCTTTCACATGGTCACAACCGAGATGACGCTGACTCCCGTGGATTGGGCCATGATTACAGGGATTTAGATAAGGGGTGCTCCGGTAGTCGACCTTGCAGTGCCTGCTTGGGATGAGATTATTCAATTAATAAGAGCCTATCCCCCTTCCACGAGGGTGCATGGTGCCGAGGTCAAGATCTCCTGGCTATCTGATCTTTTTGAGCTGCATGAGTTGGTAGATCTGGGGTAGCCAGACGCGGACATTTTTATTGAGCCCGAGCGCGCAGTTATGTTGGCCCGCATCTCGCTCCTCCCGCTACTGGGCAAGACCCTCCTTGCTAATGCCAGCGGCGGACGGGTCTCCCTGGCCTTGCTCAACCTTACGGACAATTGGAATGAAGTGCATAGATATGATTGGGGCGGCCGGATACGTCGCATTGATGTCCAACCTGGTATGAGTCTCAATTGGCAACTCAAAGTCCATCGTCAGCTTTTGGCCTGCTTTGGAGGTAACCTCTGACTTTTTTGCTTTCCTCAGTTTATTTGGATAATCATTCTCTGCTTCTGACCTGTCTCTTATGCACTACTCTTGTTAGGCGTGGGGGTATTTGCACTTTCAACTTGGCGGTCCCCTTCTTCGCTCTGAAATATATACTTATCCACTTCTAAGCAATTGGAATACACACCACCGTAGGGATGTCGGCATGAAACACCTGGAGATGGGCCTGAGGTCCCAATTCGACCTGCTGATGCCGGAGTAGGTAAGGCTATTTTTCCCCTTTTCATTTCTGAGCTTCTCCTTTATATTGTGCTGCATGTTTGACTGATTGGACCCTCCTTGATTTGGGCAGGTTATATATGTGACACCTACATTGGTTCTCCTTATTGGGGATCGAGCCACTGTAGGTCCATCTCGCCTCTTCGTCAACCGCCGCGTCGTATTTTTCTATGGCACTTGGGCCAGGGCCTACTACTTGAGGGAGCAGGTAGTTCATCAATACCGAGACTATCCTGCCATGCCCTTGCCCCTCCTGCAGATGTCATGGGGCCCGTGGGTACTATAAAGGAGCTCACTGTCGGATTCCTTCAAAACGGGGTCCCTATTAATGCCCTCTTAGTGCCCGGAGATTACCAGATGTGGTACGAGTCATTACCTTGTCGATCTCTTCTCCCACGCTTTGTTCCTAGCACAAACTTCTTAGCTTTTGGCGGCCCATGCTCTCAGGTAGTCTCCCTTCTTTTTCAGATCAGTTCCTTGTAGTTTTGGTTGACTTGTGATCTTGACTAATGGAAAACCTATTTCTTTTCTCAGTTTGAGCAAGGAGGTGACTCTGACGATGACGATGGGGCGGCAGCGGGTGCTTTTGAGCCTACGGGCGCTGGCCCTTCAGGCCCCTCTAACGCGGGTGCCTCGGGTAGTTCGACCACCGGGGTCCAAGGGACCTTTAAGTGCCTTGACAATGCCTTCCTTTCGAAGTTATGTCCTGCGGTCAACGAGCGGGCCCGTATATCGGCTGACGCGGAGCGAGCTCCCCCACCTGAATTAGTCCCCAGGGTAAGCCTCCCTTCCTTTGCATGTTCGTTCTCTGTATTATGATTCATGCAGCTGACCTCCTTTTCCGTTCCTCTCCCCTATATGATTACGAGTCAGCATGCCATCAGGTAGAGTACTATCGCAATCTTCATGGCCTTCAGAAGGACGAGATAGTAAGTGTCTTATTGATTAGCTCGGATGGTTGCTTCACTATCTTTTTATTTCTACTGATATTGATTGATGGATTCTGGTATGATCTTACAGCACATTCGAGAAAAAGAATTGCGCTCCTTGCTCAATCGACTTGCTCAGGCGTGGACCTGAGTGGGAGAGACGCAGACATATCGGAGCTCGGTGCGCAGTCGCAAAAAGTCCAAGGGTGCCAGAAAGGATTAGGCTTAGCTCTTGGTTTTCAAAAAAAATTTTAAATACTTCGGGACAATATTTTGGGATTTTTGATCAAATTGTAACATATATTATGGCACTTGTTCTTTTGATTTGGATGATTTTCAGTCTTGAATGTTAATGCTTTTTCCCTTATCACCTGCTCTATTTCCCTTGTATTATATCTGATTGTCTACAGGATGATTTGATGATTGCTTGTAAATGGTCATTGAGGCTGCATACCTTGGTGGGGATTGTTCCTGCACAAATAAACGACTTAAAGTTAGGCGCATTTCAAAACTTTTTTATGTCTATGAATGCAGTCGAGGTATGCAATACAGATAAGCTAGCTAGGGGGTTTGGCAAAGATAAAACCTCCCCTAAAAACCCTCTATATTTGCTGTAAAAGGTGCCAGATTGGTCTGGCACAACTATTACTTATGCCAGGCCAATTCTAGGGGAAAAGCAGCTTGACGCATCTAATAGATGGGTTGGGCAGAACCTGGGGGACAGTGGGCCCTTTTAAGCCTGAGAAAGCCCATTTTCTATCTCTTTTCACTTTAGTTTAGAAATTTCAGCTGCTTGCTTCTCTCTTTTTTTTTTCTCCTTGCTTTCCCAAGGGTGGGTCCATCGTCATACATTGAATTTTATCTTTAAAGATCTTTGTACATCAATGGATCCGCTTTCCAACCCTCCCTTACATGGGGGGTTCGAAGCCAATTTACTCCCCTCTTTGGGCTTGGGGCCCAGTTTTCTCAAAAGTTGGCTTGAGAGCTTGTACGAGAGTGAGCTTGTTGATCTAGAGCGGCTTGGTCGATCCCATCTTTCATCCTTTCATGAGGTTCCTCCACGGTGGGACCTACTTCACGCGGTGACCTCATTTTGGATGTAAAGGCCCATGTATTCCATTTTGGGAAGCAGGAGCTATCTCCCACACTTGAAGAGCTATCTAATTTTTTAGGCCTGAAGTTCCATGGAGGCCTCGCAAGAGTCATGCCGAAACCAGGCTACGCTAGGGCCATCCACCTTACTTTGGGTTTGAAGAATCTGAATATGAGAAAAGTCTCATTGGTGGGCCCACAAGGTGTTCAATAAAATTCCTAAGAGAAATTTTTAGTGATGTAAGTCTTCGAAAATTGCCAGTTCAAAACGTCTTCAATGTGAAGGCCTTTGCTCTCGGTCTCATCTCGGAAGTCCTTTTCTTCACCGGTGGAGAGAGCTTCTCTCTGGCTCTCTGCGACGTTTTGACCGAATTGGAGGAGGGCCGATCAGTGATGCATCTGGTCTTAGCTGAGCTATGTCATTGCCTTGATGCCTTCGCTTTAGGCAAGGTGGAGTGCCACAGGGGATGTCCTCTTCCGCTCCAGGTCTGGCTAGGAGAGCATCTTGTTATTTTGGGACCAGTGCCTCACTTTTATATCATTCGAGGTGAGGTGGTTCGATGCTTCTTGGGCAGGTACCACATGATTCCGCAGGGAGATATATCAGAGTTGAAGCTTTGGCTGACCGTGCAGAGCTGGTTTGGAGACTTCCCTAGTTAGATCGAACCTTCCCCGTGGTTCACTCCAGAGACCACGAGGGAATCACCATCCTTGGGTGATTCACATAAAGGGGGTACCTTCTACTTCCCTTTTTGGGTGCTGCGTCAATTTGGCTGCTCTCAGCAGGTGCCTTGCAGGACGAAACCCCCTTTATGTGATTTGATCTTTTCTCTGGGGTCCTCTGGGGACATGGATCGGATTGCTGCTCTTTGGGAGACACGTCAGTCGACCCTCATGTGTGATTTGAAGCAGGGAGATTCAGTTCAGTCTTCCCCAGAGTATGAGGCCTGGCTGTTATCCGAGCAGCCTACTGCCGATCATCTAGATCAAGTAGAGAGCGACGATGTGGGAGGGCCATGGCCAAAGAAGGAGGCAACGCTTCGAGCCCATATTGAGCTGCTGACGAATGAGAAACGTAACATTTAGAGAAACAAAAGGTTAGAGCAGAAACGGCAGAGGCCAGAGCTAATGCAGCCGACTGGGTGGTCCTCCGTCTGGGAGGAGCCTTGAATGATGCTCTTGGTGCTACTGACGCGTCCCGGAAGCGGTATAGGAGCCTTCACGGTCGTTGGATGACTGAGCGAGACATACGGGAGTACGCCTTACGTGCGGAGATTTGCACCTTGAAGCGCGAGCTAGGTCGTTGACTCCATCCTACATATACTTTTACATAGATCAGACTCAGAGAAAGGGGCGTAAGAAACCCCTATGCAGATACATATTTTTTGGTATACATATTTTCTTTATGTTTTTTTTTTCTGCACTATTGTAAAAAGAAAGAAAGAAGCTTATATAGAAGCTATACATCACACATATTATCTTTTGGGATGTGGTGTCAGCTAGGTATAGACTTGTAATAAAAAAAGAAAACCTATCTTTTTATAAGGATTTTATCTTCTCTATTTTATTTTCACAAAATGATGAACTGGGGGTTTGTACCGGCTAATCCTGTGGCGCACACAGTGTGGGTGTGAAAATGGGAAAGGAAAATATATTATCTTTTACAAAAGTGGCCTTTCCGGTCATCGAGCCTATCATCCCGGAGTGGGGCGTGCACAATGCTGGGAAGAGAAGATTATTAACCTTTTTTCTATGATTTTTTTTCTTTTTTTTCTTCTCTTTTTGGTTTGATGCCTTAATTATCAGGGCGATGATGGGCCCTCTTTTGAGCATGGTCAAACCCCTCTCTCACGTGATTGGATTCAAGTGAGGTTAGCAATTTTTACCGAGGTCGGAACATCCATCCCTTTGGATCGAATTGACCTTCTCTCCTTACCCTGGGTCATACGTTTGACGGTGTGGCCATTTAACACATTCTCAATTGGGACCTTGATTTGAGCTAATATGAGCGACCCCGGTCAGGAGTTGGGTGTAACCAAGGGATCATTCTTATCAACTTTCAACCTTTTCCTCTTTTCAACATTTTTACTCACAACACCCAAGGTGGGTTTTTGTCATGCCTGTTATTTCCCTCTTTCTTCACTACGTCCCTGGCTTTGCATTTTTACCCCCGATGCCCTTTTGAGTTTTCGCCTGGTCCACACAAACTCTCTCTTTTTACACATAGCGCCCTTTCGGGTTTTCACTACATCCATCTTGCTTTGAGCTTGTATTTTTATTTTATTTTCTTTTTCTTTTTATTTTATTTTTCAAAAGCCTCATCAGGGACGTCGATTCCATCATAGCCAGCCAGATGAGGTTCTTTTGATCGTCTCACAGCTTGTCTCATGCTGATTCGACGGATACTATGACTGCTCGTGGACCTTAAAGAGGGCTTTTCTTCGGGATGTATTGTGACCATGGGTAAGGTTAGGATTTTGAAGGTATTCTAAGTTTAAAAGGGTTTCCTTGACTGGGTTCCAGCTATCCTAATACACTTCTTCCTTGGGGGATTTTGACTGTACATGCGCCCCACTTTTCCTTTTCTATATCTTTTCTTCTTTTCTTTTCAGACATCCTCTTTTTGAGTTTTTGCTTTTCTAATTATTTTTTTGGACTTGATAGTAACTCTTTTTCTCTCTTTTTTTGTTGGTATCATATACACCTTTTTCCTTTTTCTGGGAGGGGCTGAGAAAGAAAGGTCAATGGCTCAACGAGTGTAGCAAAACGGTATGGTTATTTAGGGACACTTTTTAGCTACTGAGCTTTGAAATGATGGCCTCTTTTGTGGGGTCCTTGAGCAATCACGTATCCATTTCTATCAATACTTACCTTGCCATGGAGACCTACGAGTAGAACCGTCGAACGTCGAACATATCCAGCGTTGATGGGCTCAGGAAAGTGATCTTCGTCCATGGTGGCGAGGCTGATGGCGTATCCCGAAATAACTTCTCGAATGACGTAAGGTCCTTCCCAGTTAGGCTTGAATTTCCCACTCATATCGGCGTGGAGGGATGGGAAGATCTTCTTGAGTACCGTGTCTCCAACCTTCAGATCTCGACCGCGAACACATTTGTTGTAAGCGCGTGCGATTCGCTCTTGATAAACTTAGGTATGACACAAGGCCAGGAACCTTTTCTCGTCCAGGAGGTTCAGCTGCTCAAAGCGGGATCTCTCTCTTTCAGCTTCAGAAAGGCCTGATTCCATGAGGATGCAGAGTGAAGGTACTTTGACCTCGACCGGTAAGATGGCCTCAGTTCCATACACAAGGGAGAATGGTGCTGCCCCTGTAGCAGTACAAATCGACGTTCTGTAGGCCCATAATGCAAATGGCAATATCTCACTCCAATCTCGATAGGTGATGACCATTTTCTCGAGGATTCGGGTGACAGTCTTATTAGCAGCTTCTACGGCCCCATTGGTTTGTGGTCGATAAGGCGATGAGTGGTGGTGCTTGATTTTGTACTACTTCCAGAAGGCCCCGATGTGCTTGTTCATGAAGTTCGTGTTGTTATCAGTGATGATATCCTTGGGTACGCCAAATCGGCACACAAAGTTGCTCTTGATGAATTTCTCGATGTGTCGGGCCGTGATGCTTGTATAAGATGCTGCCTCTACCCATTTTGTGAAGTATTCAATGGCGACGAGGATGAACCAATGTCCATTTGAGGCTTTTGGATTAATCATTCCAACGACATCGAGGCTCCAGGTGGCAAATGGCCAAGGAGTGATCATGCAATGTAGATCGATGGCAGGAGCGTGTATCAGACTAAAGTGTTCCTGGCACTTGTAGCATTTCTGAATGTGTCTGCAGCAATCAGATTCCATGGTGGTTCAAAAGCATCCGTATCGTAGGATTTTCTTAGCGAGCATATGACCATTGATGTGTGCACCCTTCATGATGTTGACTGCTTCATCCTCTGTAAGGCACCTGAGCAAAACGTTATTGAAAGATTGCTTATAAAGGCAGTCACCGTAAATGACATAGCCTGCCGCCAGACGTTGAATGGTCCGTCGATCCGTCTTGGATGTATCCTCAGGGAAAGTACGAGTCTCGAGGAAATTTTTCATATCTGAGAACCAAGGTGACTCATCATCAGGCTTTAGGGGTTCCTCAATCTGTAGGCAGAAGGTCGGCTCATTCCTCTATTCGATGATGATTGGTTTCATCTCGACAGCATAGGGGATCTCTATCATTGATGCTAAAGTCGCTAACGCGTCGGTGAAGCGATTCCTTATCCGTGGGACATAAGAGAACGTGACATCCTCGAAGCATGCTATCAGATCTTCTAGGTGCTCATGGTAAGGGAACAGATTCTCATCCTTCGTCCTCCAATCTCCTTTCGTCTGGCATATGATTAGCTGCGAATCGCCAAACACTCTGAGATGAGTTACCTTCAAATCAATTGCTGCTTCTAGTCCTGCTGCACAGGATTCATATTCTATCATATTATCTGTGGATGGGAAGTTGAGCTTGATAGAAACTAGCACGTGCGACCCTTTCGGCGAAATTCGAATAGCGCCAACTCCCTGGCCATCGACATTTGTTGCCCCGTCAAAATCCATTACCCAGGATTCCTCTACTTCTTCTGTATCGTCCTCCGTCATGAATAGGATGTCTTCATTAGGGAATTTAGTTCTCAAAGGCTCATAGTCTGACAATGGATTGTCGGTAAGATGATCGAGGGGTGCTTTCCCTTTGATCGACTTTTGGGTGACATAGGTGATGTCAAATTTTGATAAGAGAAGCTGTCAGCCTGCAGTTTGCCCAGTAAGAGCTGGCTTTTCTAATAGGTACTTTAACAAATCCATGCAAGCTAAAAGTAGAATGACATAAGATAGCAAGTAGTGGCGAAGCCTTTGGGTGGCCCATACGAGAGCCAGGCATGCCTTCTCCAGATGAGAATTGCACGTCTCGTTGTCAGTAAATTTCTTACTCATATAGTAGATGAATCGTTGCCTTCTTCCTGTCTCATCACGCTGCCCTAGGACACATCCCATCGAGACTTCTGTCGTGGAGAGATACATTAAGAGTGGTCTCCCCGGCTCGGGTGGTACTAAAATTGGAGGGTTGAGGAGGTAGCTTTTGATTTTATCGAACGCTGCCTGACAATCATCGTTCCATTCAACGAGAGAGTCCTTTCTCAGTAGCTTGAAGATCAACGTGCAGATTAGAGTGAGTTGTGCGATGAACCGGCTGATATAATGTATCTTGCCCAAGAAGCCTCTGACCTCTTTCTCGATAGACAGTGGTGCCATTTTTGTGATAGCTTTAACCTTGACTGGGTCGACCTCGATACCTCTCCTGCTGACGATGGAGCCCAATAGTTTTCCCGACATGGCGCCAAACGTGCATTTCTGAGGATTTAACCGCAGTCTATATTTTCTCAGCCTCTCAAACAGCTTTTGAAAGTTTATTAGATGGTCGCTTCTCTCCAGCGACTTCGAGATCATGTCTTCAATGTATACCTCGATTTCTCGGTGCATCATGTCATCAAACAGTGCGGTCATGGCTCTCTGGTATGTCGTGCCAGCATTCTTCAACCCGAATGGCATAACCTTATAGCAAAAAGTTCCCCAGGGAGTGATGAACACTTTCTTCTCTCAATCTGCCTCCGCCATTTTGATTTGATTATACCCAGAGAATTCGTCAATGAATGAAAGCATCCCGTGCTTAGCATTCTTATCGACCAAGATGTCGATGTGCGGTAACGGGAAATCATCCTTCGGGCTTGCTTTGTTCAAGTTTCTGAAATCAATGCACATACAGACCTTTCCATCCTTCTTCGGTACTAGAACGATATTGGCCAACCATTGGGGGTACTTAGACACCATGAGAAACCCGGCATCATATTGCTTCATGACCTCGTCCTTGACCTTCAGCATCCATTCGGATCGAAGTCGTCTCAACTTCTACTTGACCGGCTTGATATCAGGGTAGAGTGGCAACTCATGCTCGACCAAATTGGTGTCCAAACCAGGCATGTCCTCATACGACCATGAAAAGACGTCTTGATATGACTGAAGGAATTCGATCATGCCTTTTCTTTCCTCAGGAGACAGTGTTGTTCCGATCTTGGTAATTTTTGGAATCTCCTCAGTACCTAGATTGACATCCTCAGTTTCTTCAACAATAGGGGTAGGACCGTGCTCAAAGTTGGCAAACCGTTCTGGGAGTTCATCGGGAAGCTCCTCAGTAGGGATCTCCTCGTCCAAACTCGTGACTCCTACCTCTTCTTATATTTCTACAGAAAAGGGGCCGACTTCACGTGGGACAGGATTCCTAATTAAGGCATCCTTTTCTATGATCTTTTTCAGAATTTTAAAAGACAATATTTTTGGGTTTTGCATTTTTTCTATGTTTTTGGGATTTTTGTTTTCTTTGAAAATGGGCTCTTGGCAGAGCGAGTCCCTATATATACACGGCATTGCTTGCCAAGGGCTCATCTCACTTTTTACAGGTTATTTTTTTTTGGGAAATCGGTGCCGAATTTTAGGCCACTTGTCGCTTCCAAAGTTTGGGGCAGAGACCCCAATTGCATACCTGAGATGCCACTCCTTTACCTATTCAGATTTGGATGGGGGGTGCTGACTGATATGGCTCTTTGGAGTCAGCCTCCATCATGCCGATCATGGGATCGTCTGAGATTCTATCCTCAAACGACAGCATAGTCCTGTGATGGTTTTCCACAGGGGGAGACTGTGTAGGTATGGACCATCGCTCCTCAAAGAGAGACAACGCGGCTAGGTCTATTTCTAGGCTGGGAGGGATGATCTGGGGATTGGTGGGGTGAACAAGTGCCTCGGGTTTATGTGGGGTTAATCGGGTTACCCCATTCTGATCGATTCTCACAACCCTGACGCTCACAAATGAATCTCTGATGTGAGGCTTGGGAGAGGGCTTCTCCTCTAGGCTGATTCCCCGGGCTCTAGCAGCTGCTGCGCTTGGGCTGTCTCGTTGGCCTCTCGGACCTCTTCTTCCATGGGCTTGTAACCTAGCCCAAATCTGACCTTTTGTCCACCTTTGGCAGTGACCGGTTCTCTCCTGCCTTGCAGTCTGGGCCCTAGTCCTTTACCCTTTTGATAGCCCCATTTCTGGAGCATGGCCACTACCGCTACCATTCCACCTTCGGTTCTTGAAGTGATGCTTTCTGGGGGATCAGGGACTACAGCCGATACCTCGAATTCGAAACTATGGAGGCCGATATCTTCAGCCGTAGTGGCATATCTAGCATATTTGGGTTCTCAATGTTGTGGGTGGCCTTTTCTTTCTCATCATGCCCCTCACCTATTATGGTGATAACCTTCTGTTCGGACATGAACTTGAGCTTCTGATGTAGTGTCGAAGGTATCGCTCCAACTTCATGTTACCATGGGCGCGACAATAATAAATTGAATGAGGACTTGATATCCATTACTTGAAATAATATGGAGAAGGTCATTGGCCCAAGGTCAACTTCTCCCATTATCTCTCTTCTCGTGTTATCAAAACCTCTAGCACTCGTTCTTGTAGGTCTCAACATGCACGGATCTACTCCAATCTTCGTAGCTATTCTCAGAGGGCATATATTCAACGCAAACTCGTTATCAATTAATACCAAGGGGATTATCATATTTCTTGATTCCACAATGATGTTGAGGGATTTTGAGTGACTATTTCCCTCCTCCGATAAATTGGCGTCCGAAAATGAAATGGCATTGGGAGCCATCACCTGTCCAATTATTTGCCCGACTTCATCTGGGCTCACCAGAAGAGACACATGTGCGTTCTTTAACGCCCCCATTAGTGCTTAAAAATGAAGTGGGACGTCATCAATAAGTTCCAGACTGTGATATGAGTTGGCATTCTTCGCATCTGAGTCTCTAATATATGCTCTCTGCTCATTTTCTCGAACGGGTTCTCTACACTATCTTTCTTCCCCTTTGGTTGGGCTTGTGCTGCTGCTGGTGCCTCTGGCTACTTAAAGATCTTCCCAGATCTGATAACAAAGTTCACTACCTCTTCTCTGCTACTGCCGGCATTGACGTTCGTCTGTTCATAACTGGGTTGGTCCTGATGAGGATTGTAAGTTGGTCTCGAAATGCTAAGCCCCAAACCAAAGATGAACACTCATGAAACCGAGAGTGCACCCAGTGTAGGCTTGCTCCGCACGGGCTACATAAGCCAGGACCATAAATGAAACAAATGCGGCGCCCTTGGTGGACCATCACATAGAACGGGAGTGACTGCCGGTATCTGATGCACTTGTACTGATGGCTCGGGAAGGGTGGGTAAGACCTGGTTCACCTCGATAATGGATGGGCGGGTGCCAAAAGTGGGCTAGGTTAGGGTGATGAGATTTGCGAGTGGTTGTGTCGAGGGTAATGGGTTGCTGGACCATTGATAATTCATAGGTGGTGGTGGGATCTAGGGGACATGATGGGCTATTGGATAATTGGTGGGGGTGGCGGTGTACGGCTGATAGGCATTAATTTGTACATAGTTCAAAGGAGTGGGTAATGGGAAGTAAGCCCTAAGATCTAAGGGCTCAATTTGTGGTGCAGGGTCGGGAAAATAATCTGATAAATTCAAGGGTTCAATCACCCCAATACTTCTTTCTTCTTGATCTCTTTGCCTAGGTGCTATAAAACTTTCTCGGTCACTGATGTAATACGATGGATCAAATTCAAATTCCTCATCGTCCTCTTCGATCATACCGATAATAGGTCTCGGACCTGCCCCACCGGGAGGGTATGGGGGCAGCGGTGCTTGATGTATGTTCGTGTGCTGGTTCACTTGGGAAGGTGCAGGTGAAATGATCTTCCTGGCCTCAATTAAATCTTGTATTACGTGCTTTAATGGAAAGTAGCAATCAGTTGGGTGACCCAGACCCTGATAAAAATTACATTGAGTATTGTTATAGTTTCTTAGCATGGGATTTGGAGGAGGTCGTGGCTGGAGGGTTGTGACTAATCGATTTTCTATTAACAAAGGCAAAAGTACATTCAAAGAATGCCCCAAGGGCGTAAAAACTCTATCATAGCGGGCCCTTCTTTGCTCTAGAGTCATCTCTGCTCCCTGCCCATTCCCGGCTCTTTGGATCGGCTCGATTCAGACCAGGGCTGACGAGGCGGCTTTAAATTGGAATGGAGTTATATTAGTGTTGGGTCAGGTGTAGGCAATATTCTAAAGATCGGCTCCTGCTCTTTTCTCAATCCTCTTCTTCGAGAACCTCCTGACCTCGCTCCACCAGGTACGTTCTTGCTCAGACGACCTTCCCTGATAGCATCCTCGCAACGATTGGTGTTTCTCGCCAAATCAGCAAAGCTGGACTGCTGTTGGTAAACGAGAAAGTCTGAGATCACTGGCAGGATATTCTTTGAAATCATCTCAATTTGTTCGTCAATAGGTATCCTGTTTCTCACCTGAGCTGTCAGTGCTCTCCAACGCCCTAAGTAATCGTTGAAAGTTTCATTAGGGTTCTGCTTTAATCAGGCCAAGTCTGACTTGCGAGGTTCAATGTCTATATTGTAAACATATTGCTCTTGGAACATGTGAGTCAGATCTTTCCACGTCTTTATCATAGACGGTTCTAGGGATGTGAACCATCTCAAAGCCGGACCAGTTAAACTTTTCTGAAAGACCTTTATCAGTAGTCTTTCATCCCCCCATATTGGCACATGTCCCCACAATAAGACATGAGGTGTGCAATGGGATTGCCAGTGTCTTTGTACTTATCAAAAATCGGCATTTTAAATTTTAGGGGTAGGGGAACCTCAACGAATAAACACAAGTCTGAAAAATTAGTGGCATGGATTTCAGCTCCACCCATTTTCAATAGCAGCTTCTGAATTTTGTCTAGCTACTCTTTCAACTGCTATGATTCCTTAGACATGGGGGCCATCTTCTCCGCAGTAGGTCTTGCTTCACTCTATGCTACTAGGGGGTTGGTGATCATGGGTGGAGGATTAATGTTGGTCAATGCCCTGGTATAAGCCCCACTGTTCCTAATCTCGTCCTCTTCATACTGCTGGTCTACATATGATGCAGTGAGGGCGGGATTCTCCTGTTGGTGCTTTATGAACTGAATGGGGGTCGGGTGAGACCATTGAATGTGAGGGAAATTCTGTGAAGTGACGAGATGAGTGGAAGTTAGATTTTAGGGTGGGGTCTGATGGGGCCATTGGGTATGGGGAAAAGCTTGAAGATGGCTTTGGGGTGTAGGGACTTGGGTAAATTGGGGTTGATGCTGAGCATGGGTTTGAGCTGGGTATGTTGTGGGTAATTGAAATTTTGGAGGGTTTGTGATGGGTATGGGTGTGAGGCTTCAAGGTTTGGGCCTTGCTTGGATTGAGGGTAGGGAAAAGAGCCTTGATGGGTTTGAGCCACAAAGCCTTGGGAAGGTTGGGCCATAAAGCTTTGGGAGGGTCGGCCATGAGGCTTTGGGCATGTTGGGTCTGGCCCATTGGGCCTTGATGGGTCTGGCCATTGGGGCCTTGATGGGTTTGGCTCCGTGGGCCTTGGGATATATGGGTCATGGACCCCTGATGGGTCTGGGTGATGGGGGTTTGGACCATTGGGCCTTGGAGGTTTGGGGTAATGGGGGTTTAGATGGTATGGATGATGGGAGCATGATGGGGATCATGGGGGAATGAAGCATGGAGGCTTCGTTCATGGATGTGGGGTGTGGGTGAGAGGAGATGTCTTGAGGGGCTTTCCATCTAGTGTAGGCTTGTTCCATCTCCTCCATCATAGCCAATGGAGAGGGATCAGATGGAGGGGGTGTATTTAAGGGTATTTGGGGTATGGATGGGATGGAAGCGGTGGGGAAATTGGACATGGCCCCGGTAAAATTTGGCATGACCTGGGTAGGTGGTGGGACATAGGGTGGGTTTGAGAAATTAGGTGGGGCATGGGTGAATGTGGGTGGATTGGGTATAAATTTGGATGATGAGGGATGGGGTATGGATGTGGGGGACGAGAGAGAATAGCTGGTCATGGCCCCGGTAAAAATGGGCATGACCTGGGTAGATGGAGGGATGTATGGGGGATTGGTAAAATCAAATACGGCATGGGTAGATGCAGGTGGATTGGGTATGCGTCAGGCGGATGAGAAATAGGGTACATTGGTGAAGGTGGAGGATTGGACCGGGTATTGAATGAGTGTGGATGGAAGGTGAGATGGATTAGGAATGGCCATGGACGGGGGAATGGGCATGGCTTGGGAAAATGATGTGAAATGGGGGGTTGGATTTTGGGCATTTTGGGAGGTGGTAGATGGGAAAATGGGGGCCCTAAATAGGCCAGTAACGGTGAAGGGGGATTGGGTGAGGGGAATGGTCGTGAACATCTCCTCCGCATGGGAGAGACTTGGAGAATGTGGCGGGGATGAGTCGGGATCGGCGTATGCCGGATCCACCGCCCACGACATGGGTCGGTATCGGGTCGGGTACAGGTGCCTCGGGTGGGGCCCGTAAGGTTTCCTCCTTTTCCTACGGGATGCCGGAGGACAACATGATGTCGTGTTGGCACCACAAATCTCTATTTTTGGGTTTTTTGGCTTATTTAATTTTTTTGAAAATATTGTAAAATGGAAATGATTTAAGGATTTCGAGGCCTTTGAATTCCCGTCTCAGGTGGCTTTCGTACCTTAAAAAGGTCCTGCGGCAAAGGCTCTGAAGCACTTCGGAAGAATCAAAGGGAAACTCTTTGATCTATTGAAGGTACGGAAATGGATGCAAAACAACCCGATCCCCCGGAATGGGTAAAAAAGAAGTCACCTTCTCTTGGCCGACGGGGGCGTATTGGGTGTCGGACATTGCGGAGCCTAAGCAGAGGCACTAAAATCACTAATCGGGGATTTCGAGAAGGTGAGATAGGCCACAGACTCAGGCTGCACTGTCTGGTGGGAACAAATCACACTAGGCACTTGAATTACCTATGCCAAGCCAATCTTAGGCCATATTATGCTTGGCACAACTATTACTTGCGCCAATGCAAATCTGGGGATTCCAGGCTTGGCGCATGTAATAGATGCACCAGATATAAAGTGTGGGGGCAATTGCTTTGACAACAGAACAGCGGCCCAGATTTTGGTCTTTTTGTTGGTTTTCTGGAAGCGATGCTTCCGGGGACCGGTCTCTTAATTGCAACGAGTCTCTCCTCACTAAGCTTAAGGGATACAAGGCCGGTGCGGGTCCGCTAATGCTCACTTCCCACGGGTTTTAGGCTAATTAATGAGAAGGTTACCCACCCGATATAACTCCAGCGCAAGCGCTTTCTCAGGTACTAGGTGGGCTAGAACTTTTCCGGATCATCACCACTAGGGGCTGTCGTCGTACTAAGAACCGGGAGGTTGTATGTGTGCCTAAAAAAACCCAACCCGTAAAAATCTACCCCACAAAAATTGATTAAGTCCCCCTTGGTTCAATTTTAATTTTTTTATTCTATGGGCGTTTTCTTAAAGTTCAAAGACCGAGGGTGATGATCCCGTGCCGCCTCTACGTGTCGACGTCCACTGATAGTATACATTTGCATAAATTAAATGCGCACGTAGGCCTGCCAATCGTCTAAGGCGCTTTAAATGATGAAAATGTAAAGGAAATTAATGTAAAGCGCAAGTAGGCCCGCCAATTGGCTAAGGCACCAAAATGACTGAAAAGTAAAGGAATTTAAATGCAGTGCGCAAGTAGGCCCGCCAATTGGCTATGGCTCGTAAATGACGTAAAAGTAGGGGTGAGTAAAATGACGTAATCGTAGGGGTGAGTAAAAACAGTAAAAAAAACAACAAAAAGGTTAGTAAAATCAAAAATAAAAGGCCAAATTCAAGGGGAAGCTCTACTAGCTAATCCCCGACAGAGTCGCCATCTGTGCAACCGTGGGAATCGTGACGATCTCGTCGTGACGATGCACATTCTCCTAAAAATTTTAGAGTCGCCACCCAGAGCTTTCGGTGTCCCGGGAAACCCAAATCAATTTTATAAGCATCGAAGTGCCACAAATATAAATCCGATATACCGTTTCATGCCAATGGCTCTTAGGTAGGGGCTTCGGTTATCGATCGGGAAGGTGTTAGGCATCCGATCAACCTGCTTAATGCGGTATCTACTTATGACCAAAATAAAAAATAAAAATAAAGAAGCAAAAAGCTCTTCCTCTTGCCTTTAAGGCACAAAGATCCTATTTGTGCCCCTCCGTTCCTACCGAAATTTCGGTGGCGTAACGGCACAAATGCGAGGATAGAGAAAGAACCGAGAAGGTAGAGGAAAGAGGGGAGAGCCAAAGCTCTCGGGCCCTTGTTGCACTGCTATCAACCTTTACATAGGTGTACTTCAGTGAGCTTCCGATAGCTTGGATGGTGGAATGAAGGGTTCTAAGTCTTAAGGCTTGCTAGCTAAGGGGTAAAGGAAGGAGGCTAGAGGATCACTCTCACCTAACCTATGGGATTTTTTATGAAAGAGGGGGTCTAAAGGACACTTTCAAGTTCTAGAATTTGTGTGGAGGATGGTGCACCAAAGGGGAAAATAGCTTTTTTCTTAATTTTCTCTCTTAAGAAAATTTTCAAGCCCTTGTGAAGGGAGGGGTGCCTCTCTATTTATAGGAAAAGGAGAGGTTAGGAGGGTGTTTAGAGGCTAACTTGGATTAGCAATTAGGTAATCTAGCCATCTAAGGTTTCCTAGGGTTTTTGGAGCCTTGAAAAGTGGGAAAACTAGCTCCAATGGTGGATGATAAGTTAGAGCTTTAAGTCACTCAAAGGGTTTAAAATTGAATAGGAATGGGTGCAGCAGAACGAGCAAAACACACCCAGGTGATGAAGGTGGTCAACAAGTCAAACCCCAATCTCAAAATTTGAGCAAAAAACCAGGGTTACTGTAGCTAAGCCTGGCGCAACTAATAGTTGAGACAAGCTTATGTATAGTAAAACAGTGTCAAACAGGGCTTTGGGAAGTTGGCTACTCGAGGTGGGACCCACTTGTAGGCTGGCGCATATATTACATGCGCCAAAACCCTAGGGGTCCCCACCTCAAAACCCTAATTTGTCTCAAACTTTGGAATGTCATATCTTTCTGCGTACAACTCCGATTGGGGTGATTCTTGGCTTGTTGGAAAGCTGGAGACTTCTACTTTTCAAAGGTATATGATTCAATTGTAGTAAAAGATATCAGCCAGTCTCGGTACACCCCTCTTCATCCATTGCTCGGGAAGGTTAAGTTTAGGTTAGGAATGGGTTCTAAAGGTCGGGATTGGTTTCTAAAGGTTTGGGGAGGTTTCTATGGGATCAGGGGTGATTCCTAAGGGTTTGGGATGACTTCTAAGGTTTTGGGAAGGTTCTTAAGGGTTTGATACATGCCATCAGAAGCTCGAAAGTGTGCCTCTCTAGAAATGTGTTTCGATTAGGCCTTAGGCCAAATTTCAGTGTCTACAGTTCATTAAAGATTTTAGTAAAATTGCCCAACCTTTATGCCACCTTTTGCCACAAGATGTTCCTTTTGTTTTTGATCAAGCATGTCGTGACACTTTCCTTAAACTTAAAAGAACTTTTATCCACATCACCAATTATAAAGTCTCGCTTCCATTTGAAATCATGTGTGATGCGTCCGATTATGCAATTGTTGTTGTACTGGGTCAAAGGGCTGGACGTGAACCTTATGTATAGTACGCAAGCAAAACCCTTTCTGATGCTCAATTGAATTACACCACTATGAAAAAGGAGTTGCTAGCCATTGTTTTTACATTGGCTAAATTCCGATCTTACCTTCTAGGATCCAAAAATATTATATTTTCTGATCACTTAGTGCTAAAATACCTTCTCTCAAAGAAGGACACTAAACCTCGACCCATTCGATGGATTCTCCTCCTTCAAGAACTTAACTTTGAAATACGAGATAAAAAGGGGGTACAAAATGTTGTTGTTGACCATTTGTCAAGGATTGTGGTTGAAGGGGCAAATGACAATCTTCTGATCAAGGATTCATTCCCCGATGAGCAACTTTTTGCCATTAACACAAAATCAGCCCCGTGATATGCGTATATTGTAAATTCCCCGGCAATGGCGCCAAAAACTTGTTGTATGATTTTCGGTGTGCTGATTTATTGTGTGAAGATAAAAGCAAAATAAAACCAAGGTGAATTAGAGGGTGGATTCAGCACAACTGAAATGTCACAGACCTGCAAGATACATGGTCTACTGTAGTAAGTTTTAATAAGAGTTTGTCCCACAGGGAAAATTGATCTATAGCACCAAGGGAGCCATCTTTAGTAGGCCCTCCAAATCTGACTACAGATCTGGCAATCCTAAATGGAAGGGAATTTAGGGTCACTATTCTATGGATCCTAAGGTAGCCTAATGTCTAAACTACAGAAATGGTTGAGAAGAATGATGGAGTGTAAGAAAAGAAATATAAAAAGGGTGAGAAGTATGCTATTAGGTACAGATCTGATGGGTTTTATGACTCAGATCTAGATCTGCTGCTATAGAAGTCATGTCCAATTACTACATTATCACCACTAAGGAGAAAAGATCTAACTCGTCTCTGTGCCATGATCCAATCCCTTTATAGCTATAACCTGTCCACTTAAATGGTCACAGACTATCTAATTGGGGAACCACAATCCAGAGATGGGTCAGAACATGTTTATCATTGTAGGCACTACTTCATCCAAGCTATAAAAGCTTAGGAATCCATAGGGAACCTCAACCTCTAAAGCTCTATGTGTGGGGCTAGGCCTGTATGGGAGCATGTTAGCCTAGACACATAGGACCAGCAAGAGATTGAGTACAAGCCTGAGGTCTAGCTGTCCACTGCTTTAGAAAGACTGCAGTGATCTAGTCACAAGCCTACAATCTCTATAACCAAACCAGATCTGCCATCTGATGGCGGGTCTATACAAATACAGGGGAGTCTGTCTCTGCCCAATCTCTCACAGGGCTACAAGCACAAGTGCAGAGAAGAAGAATCTATCTTGGATCTGTGGATTGGCCTCACCCTAAGGCTATAACCTGCCCACTTAAATGGTTACAGACTATCCCAGAGGCTATCCTCCTCACAAAGACCAAGACAGAACAAGAAACATTGCTATCACCACCATGTTCACAAGGCTACAAGCTCAGGCTCCCATGGGGATTTCAGATCTAATGGATCCTGTGGTGGGGCTAGGCCTGTATGGGAGCATGTTAGCCCAGACACACAGGTCACTTGGATCTGAGTAAACCATAAAATCAGTCCTCCATTGCTTGCAATACAACCTAGCAATGGAGGATCTCAAGGCAGCAACCTTGTACATAACAACTCACAATTAGAAATCCCATAAATGTAAAACACCCAATCATAAAATTCTATTAAATCTAATCCAAATAGGCATACATAGGCATAGCCAGCAAGTGCTGGGCTATGGAGAGAAGAAAAAGTTAAAAGAAATCTACCTAAACCTTACTGAAACTCTACAGCTACTGCAAGAAGAAGATAGACAAAATTCTATTCCAAAAGAGGAATCCTTAAACCTAAAGCAGGCTTAGGTTTATATAGCAGTTAGCTTGGTGGTGCATTAGGGTTAGGAAACCCTAATTTTAACAATGCCACGTGGCCTAATACTATTCCTTGGATGCCTCAGGGCGCGTGCACAGAGATTAGAGTATTGGAGTGCGTGCCCTAATTGCTGGAAGTTCCCAGAATGTCCTATACAGAAGTGAGGGAGAGTTAGAGTCCAAAGCCTCGCCAGGTAGCACTAGTTTCAAGACTTGTCGCGTGGTAGCACGATTTTTGCGAGATTAGATCACTTGAAGTTCCCGCCGTCACGGGGTTGTCTTAGTTTGCAGCTTAAGCAGTCGTGAGATAAAGCATTGAATCCTCGCTGGATGGCTCTGGTCTTCACGGGATTACACTTTCCTTCTGAATGGCGCGGGGATCCTCGCGAGGATGTGAAGTGCATTGATCTCTGAACTGCGCAAAGAGTTCTCTGAAGTTTTGTATCTCGCGGCCACTGCGCGACAGCTGCGCACAGAAATACCTAGAGCTCTCTCTCCTCAGCTATTCTGAGTGAACTGCGTGAGGTTTGAGTGGTTCTTTCTTGAGCTGCGCGAGACTACGCGAACGTTTACACTTTAGCTTCGCGAGAGCTGCGCGAGTCATGATTCTGAAGCCCCTCTATCACTAAACTGCGCGAGAACAGCACGGACAATTGGTATGAAGTCTTGGAAAACTCGCGAGGACTGCGCGAGGCTTACTTTCTGAATCCTTTGAGCCTTGTGAAAGCTACACGAGGCATGCTTTCTTGCTCTGTTGTTGTTGTGCTTTGCCTTCATGCAGTCAGGTTCTTGTCTGGATCCAACTTCCATTCTTCTGAGAAACTTTTGGGGCAAAAGTGGGCTCCTTAGCAGGGTTAAGGCCTTATTGCAGCTACTGTTTATTACCTACAGAAATGACTTAACAAGCATTTATTAGATGGCTAAGGGTCTAACAGAGGCTAAGTTAAGGGGTGAAAAGTGGTACTTTTCATGTCTTAACACCTGGTCACTAGCAAGATTCCCCTCCACTGGGATAAACATGCCAAAGACCTATTCTTCTCTCGGATTCGAGCGTGCATTTGGGAAGATCCTGAACTCTTCAAAGTCTTTCTGAACCAAATTATCTGACGATGTGTCCCCGAGGAGGAATTTCAAAGTATCCTGACATTTTCCCATTCCCATGCCTGTGATGGGTACTTTAGTGGAAAGAAAACCGCCGCAAAAGTCTTACAATCCTATTTTTGTTGACCTACGCTCTTAAAAATGCTTATAATTTTTGTAAAACTTATCGCCAATGCCAACGTACGGGGGTCATGTCACAACATGATATGATGCCTTTGAATCCAATTTTAGTAGTGAAATTATTCGATGTCTGGGGCATCGACTTTATGGGACCATTCCTATAATCTCATGGTAAATTATACATTCTGGTCGCCGTTGATTATGTCTCTAAATGGGTAGAAGCCATTGCTACTAAGACAAATGACCACAAGGTCATTATACACTTCATTAAGGACCACATTTTCTCCCATTTTGGAACACCACGGACTATTTTTAATGATGCCGGTACCCATTTTTGCAATCACCACTTTGAAAACTAGCTTAAGAGGTATTCGGTTACACATCGCATTGCTACACCTTACCATCCTCAGACTAGCGGACAGGTTGAAGTCTCCAACCATGAAAGCAAATGCATTCTCGAAAAGACAGTTCGACCTGACAGTAAAGATTGGTCCCTGCGCCTCAACGACGCTCTTTGGGTATATCGTACTTCATATAAAACCCCATTGGAATGTCCCCTTACCGGTTGATTTTAAGTAAAGCGTGTCATATACCTATCGAACTAGAACATCAGGCTTATTGGGCGATCAAACAATTCAATTTCAATTTGAAAAACACAAGTTCTCATTGACGTCTCCAAAGAGACGAACTTGAGGAACTACAAAATGAGGCATACGAAAATGTTAGGCTCTATAAGGCACAGACTAAAGACTTTCATGACCGACATATCACTCACAAGACCTTCTCTCCAGGACAACGGGCATGGCTATTTAATTCTAAATTGCGTCTTTTTCCTGGCAAGCTTCGATCTTGATGGGATGGCTCGTACATTGTCACTGAGGTGTCCCCCTTTGGTGTGATTATGATCTTCGATCCTCAGGATAACAGAATGATAAAGGTTAACGGCCAACGGCTGAAACCGGTAGTAGATTCATAAGTGTTGTCCGGGACTGAGCACATCTTCCTTGATGCTCCCGTCCCACCTCTTTAAACATGCCACCCTCAATATTGTCAAGCTGTCGACCTACCTGCAGCACTTCTTGGGAGGCATCCCAAGTCCTTTGCGCCTTAAAAAAAATTAGAAAGAGAGATTTGTTTGTGCACAGATAGTTGCGCAATGAGGGCATTACACCGTCCCAGTTTGGTGCTAATTGAAGTGGCTCATGTTTTATTTTGTTGCATCTTATACTATTCAACACACCCTCAAAACTACATTTTTGAATATAGTTTTGATCATCATATGTCTTATTTGCTCATAATGTTCAAACTGTAGGTGTTTAGGCATGAAAACTCTAGTTTTAGAATATCAATGGCATATGAGAATTGTTGTTGTCTAGGACTATTAATCCAATGTGAACATCTAGATATAGGTTTGAATTTCATGTTTAGAAAAATTTTACACTTCTACCATGCTTAAAGTTCGAAAATCAAAGGATTAATTTGAATTTTGAATCTTAAGTTCCTAGGAGACGAAACCCAGTGAGCTTTAGAACTATTTTCGCGTTCTTGATGAGTGCATATAAATTTGGAGTATCTTTGAACTCGTGCTTAGTTATTAAATCTCATACAATTTATCTGGGTTTGATTTTTGCATTGCTTTATATCATTGTACTAGAACACATCGCATTTGAACTCAAAACAAATAGGCATCGTTACCACCTTGTGAGGAGATGATCAAAGGTTGTCTTGCGCTCTCTTGCGCCTAAAACGCCCCACCTTATACTCATTTACCTTTTAACACCTCCTTTAAGCCTTGTTGAAAATTTTGCCTTAAATATTTCTTGTTAAGCTATACTAACCATACCCCACACTAGTTCGAAGAATGCAAAACCTTACCCTTTAATCTCTAAGAAATTGGGGAAGAGGGATGAGAAAAAGAGAATAAGTGGAGAGGCATGTGAGTGGTGTTTACTGGGAGCATATGGCAGAAAATTATATGAAAAAAATGAAAAAAAAAAGGAGAAAAAGGTAGAAAATGAAAAAAAAAAATATATGAGGTGAGTTCAAATTGAAAAGCAAAAAGGAGTAGAATGAAAAGAGAAGTGAGAAAAGAAAAAGTGAAAAGTTAGAAAGTCAAATTGGGTTTCTTTTCCCGATTTCTCAGAGAAATTAGATCCCCAACTTCCCTTTCTTTCTTAACCTTTACCCGAGCCCCATTACAACCTGGAAAAAGACCTTCTTGATCCAACCTTCAATTGTAAATGCCTTGTGGAAAGTGATATTGCATTGTCTATGGTGCTTGGTGTGACATGCGTAGGATACAAACATCCTTTCATTATGAGATTTCTTTTAAATTCTTCGATGCACCATCTTTCTTATATCGTGTGAGACCTTTTAATTTGTGATGTAATTCTCTCTCACATGTGTATGAAAAATGAACCATTCATCAGAGTGAGCTTGTTTTGATTGTATACCTACGGTGAGGATTGAGTCGAGACATGGAATCTATGATTCTTTGTTTGGATTAGTCCCACGATGGAAGGATTTTAGCATGGGCTAGCACACACACAAAGTATGAATGAAGGAATTATCCAACGATCAGAGCAATGGGTTAATTTGAATAGGCAACATCATAAATAATATGGCATGGGTATTTGAGAATGAAGGCCTGCATGTTAAAGCAACTACTGGTTTTTGTTTTCACAAGTATATATATATATATATATATATATATATATATATATATATATATATATATATATATATATATATGTATGTATGTATACATATTATGAAAACCGGTTTTGAAAGCTCAATTTACCGATGGTTTCCAAAACTATTTTAGAAGTTTGTGGGTGTCATCACTATAAACCCTCAGGAGACACAACTCCTCCACTAAGGATAACCTAGGGAATAAAAGGCTTGTTGCATATGCTAAATGCAACCGTGCTCCCTATGAAAGTGGCTCTTTACTTTCTTAGATTAGCTTGTATAGTATTAGAATAATTTGTTTTTGGGTTATAGTTTTGAAGCTGTCTTTGCTCGAGGACTAGCAAAGTTGAGGTTTGGTGGTGTGATCGGACCCAAAAGTTATATAAATTATCCCCAAACCCTAGCTTTGTTAGACCTCACTTAACCACAAATATAGACTTTTAGTTTGTGTTGTGTTGCAATAGGTGCGGCAGCCGGTTAAATGCTAAAAAGGTTAAAAGTGAAAAGTTATGAAGAAACCCAAGCAAAAGGCAAGGATCCAAGGAGTGGTAGCTAAAAGGAGTGTCTACAAAGGTTAAATGGACCAGTCAAAATTACACTTTTGACCGGTCAGAACAGCGCAACAGAGGAGGTCCCCAAAAAAGAAGTATGCTTAAATGGACCGGTCGAAGCATCACTTTCGACCAGCCAGAACTCAAATGGGCTTCAGAAATCCAAAAGTGCAACTAGTCAGTCCACAGCCAACCGGTCAAAATAGAGAGGACAAAGCAAAGAAAATACAGAGGGATTTATCGACCGGTCTATTAATTCATAAAGCTGAATCCTCTGTGGGTCATCTTCTACCTGGAGAAGGAAACTAACATCGACCAGTCGATTCTTCAATCCCGACCAGTCCAAACAGCATTTCTGAGTGAAAATTTAGGTGCAAAACAGCTGTGGATAGCCTTGAACGCCGAGATCTTCTCTGAAAATCTCTCCAACAAGCTAGATAACTCTCAATCAGCGTAGATTTCCTTTCCAGATTCGTCTCCTTGGAGGATTTTAGGATCTATAGATATCTCCCACCATACGCAAATGTGAAGGAGGGAGGGGACCTAATGTTCTATATATAGGGACCTTAGGGTTAAAGAGAGGAGAGATCAATTGTTGGGGAATAAAAGGACAAGGGCAGTTTGAAGTGTAACGGGCGGATGGATTCAGTGATAGGGAAGATTTCTTTCCCAATGCATGGCTAAACACTCCTAGGAGGGTGTCTCTTGTAAATCACAGATGAGTGCTTAATAAATATCTATTTGCTGCTTTATTTTGAGTTTCATTTATAGTACGATTGCACGTTCGAGGTTTTTATTTGATCGAGAACACGATGGTAACGCTGCAATCTTATTTAGTTTAATTCAGTGGCCTTGTAGGGATTGGGTTAACCTAGATAAGGTATTCATTGACAGGCTAGGCCTTGTAGGGTAGCTTTGTCGATTCGTGCAATGATACTTTAACGATTAGGATTTCCTAATTCATTTATGAAGTGACTGATCTTGTAGCCAGGAGCGAGGGTACTAGGAATTCTTAATAAAAGGGAAGTAGAGTTTTATTTTGCACAAGTCTGGGATTTAAAGAGAGACTCCAGTCTGCATCTTCACATTGTTATTCCGAATCGATTAGATTTAGTTAACAAACTTTAGAAACTGAAAAATCGCGCGTACTTTTTATATTAATAAGATAGAACTTAGAGTAAATAGGCAACAAGTCCCTATGGTTAGAAACCCTTGTACTCGCCTAAGTACATCGAACTTGTGCACTTGCAAGATTTGAAATTAAAACAATCAGGTTGCTCCTAGTGCCGTTGTATTTATCAAAGACCGGCATTTTGAACTTAGGTGCCAAAGGCACCTCAGAAAATAAACTCAGATATGAAAAATATGTGGCATGGATCACAGTCCCCCCTAGCTTCATTAGTTGCTTTTAGATTTTATCCATCTGTTCTTTCAGCAATTCTGTCTCTCTTGATGGCAAGGCTGGGGCTGGTCCCCCACTGGGCTGCCTCCATTCATTTTGGACAGCTTGTTGATTGGTGAGTTTGGGGGGTGGGGGATTGAACCCAGCAAAAGCCCCTACGTAGGCTTCATTATTTCGGGCCTCATCTTCCTTATACTGATGACTTGCATCGGTAAACAGTGGGGGAAGGGTGAGGTTGTCCTGTTGGTTCTGAGTGGGCTGTATGGGGGCCTGATGAGACCATTATATGTGGGGAAAGCTCTGATGATGAGTTTGGGGGTTAAGGCGATGGGTGAATGGTGGATTTTCGGTGGGTGCCTATTAAGGCCATGGTGTACTTTGGGGATGGGGTTGGAAAATGAGTGAGTGGGTAAGTTGGTTGATGGTTTGGGATGGATTCCTATATTGGGTTGGGTGTTGATAAATGGAGCTTACGCCGGATTGTTGTGGATTTATTATTTGAGGGGGAATGGGGGTTTGTTTGGTATGCATGTATGTAGGAAATTGGGGGAATGATGGAGGGTTTGAAAAGGTGAACCTTGGGTTTGGGCCTAAATGGGCTTGGGGTTAAGTATTGAGCCTTTGGGGCCCACTCGGATGGCCCCATGATTGATGGGAAAGGGCATTGGATGGTATGGACTATGGGTGATTGAATGGGATTTTAGAGAAATGGGGTGTGAAGATTTTGGAGGATTTGTGATGGATTTGGAGGTATTTGGGATGGATGAGGAAGGCTTTGGGCAGCCTTCCAAGCTGTATATGCCCTGACCTTGTCTTCCATCATGGTCATGGAATCGGCTATGGGGATGGATGTAGATTGCCCTTTCGATGAGGGGGGTGTATGGGAAGAATGGGTCATGATTTGGGTTAATGGGGGGAAGGTGGATGTATATTGGGTGAATGTGGAGAAAGGGGGTGGATTTTTTATGGATTTGGAGGGAAGATGGGGTGAGTTTTGGGTGATGATGGGTGGAAAAGTGGGTGGATTTTCGGTAGATGTGGAGGGAAGATGGGGTGAATTTTGGGTGGATGTGGAGGGAAAATGGGGTGGATTTTGGGTGATGGTGGGCAGAAAGATTGGTGAACCGAAAGGTTAGATGACATTAAATCGGGATTGGGTGGAGGAATCGGAGATGGGTATCTCCTCTATATGGGAAGGTGATGGGGAATGTGGTGGGGACGAGATGGTGTCGGCGGCGGACGTTACTACCGGCCACACCATGGTTTGTAAACAAGTAGGGTATGGATTTCTTGGGTATGGCGCAAAGACCTTCCTTCTTCTTCCCCTACGAGATGGGGGTGGACTCAGCGATGCGGTGGTAACCACACCAATGGGCTCTCTTTTATTTTTGGACTTTTGTAAAACGAATTTTATTTTTTGATGACGATTTTTTTCTTTGGAGATGAATTTTGTATCTCCTCCTCTAACGACACTTTTTGGGGCCTTGGGAACTCCCTTTTCGGGTGGCTTTCACCCCCAATGCCTCTCACGGCGGGATCCCGATACACTTTGGAAGAAACATAGAAAATCCTTTGTTTTAAATAAAGGCACAAAAATCCATGCGACAGCTCGATCCCTCAATAAAATCAATAAGAGGGTGACCTCTTTTGACCGGCGAGGGCATTTTGGGTGTCGTAGAGTGTGGGAATTATCGAGAGTATGAAAACCACTAAGCGGGGGGGGGGGTGTCCGGGGACAGTGATGAAAGCAGCCAAATACCATAATTTTAATATATCAGCTTATGCGTACATAATAGGCTTATGCGTACATAGTATGTATGCATGAATAAAAGTTGATTTTTTTTAATATGTATGCGTAAACTGATATATATAGAAATTCCAGCCAACAGATCCAAGTTGGGCTTTCATTGGGTATCTCAGAAGCAATGCTGTTAGGGACTATTTTTCTCCTTTTTCTGGGTCCCTCCTTACCATGCCTAAAGGATACAAGGGCGATTCGGTTCTGTTAATGCGCTCCCCAAGGGTTTTAAGGCTAAGTAACAAGATTCGATATACCTCTGGCGCAAGCACCTTCTCAGATACTGGATGGGGTGGTTCCTTTCGAGATCGTCACCACTAGGGCTGCCGCTCTACTTCGAATCGGAATGGGTATATCGCTACCTAAAATTCCCCCATTTTGTAAAAGCTACCTGCGAGAACAAATTAATTAAGTCCCTTGGTTCACTTTTATAGTTCAATTTTAAGGGAGTTTGCTTAAGTTCAAAAACGGGTGGTGAGAGTCCCGTGCCGCCTTTACAGGCCGACGTCCACTGTTGGAATATGCCAAAAATAAGAAGAAGAAGGGGTCAGTCAAGTGACTAGGTGAGAAAATGTAAAATGCATCAAGTAGACCCGCCAAATGGCTAAGGTGGAAAATGAAAAAAAAAAAAGCTAAGTTACCAAGTAACCCGCCAAACAGTTAAGGTGAGTAAAGACAGAATCGAAAAAGCTCAAGTAGGCTCGTCAAACAGCCAAGGCAAGTAAAGACGAAATTGTAGGGGTAAGTAAAAATGGCAGAATCATAGGGGTAAGTACAAAAAGAGACAAAGAGGTTAGTAAAACAAAAAGCACATGTAAGAAGAGGCCAAAACTTCAAGGAGAAGCTCTACAAGCTATCCCCAGCGGAGTCGCCATCTGTGTGACCGTGGGCTCTTGGGAGTCCATCGCAAAGATGCACTCACCTAAAAAAGGATGGAGTCGCCACCTGAAGCTTTTGGTGTCCCGGGATACCAAAAAATCAATATTAAATGCACCGAAGTGCCAAATATGACTCTGTATCACCGGTCAATGCCAAAGGCTCTTCAGTAGGGGCTTCATTTATTGATCGGGACGGTGTTAGGCACCTGATCAACCTGCTCAGAAGCGGTCTCTACTTATAGCTAAATATAAAAATAAAAATGAGCGGCACTCCCCCTTGCCCGAAGGCACTTCTATCCTATTGAGCCCTTCGTACCCGATGAAATTTGGGCGGCGTAATGGCTCAATTTTAGGATAGAGGGAAAGCAAAAGAAGGTAGAGGAATAGAGGGGAGAGCCCAAGCTCTCGGACCCTTGTAGCACCGCTGTGAACCTTCGCGTGAGTGCGCTTCCAGTGAGCTTCCGATAGCAAACGGTTTAAAGGATGGGTATTGAACTCTAAGGCTTAGGAGTTAGGAGGTAAGAGAGATAGGCTAAGGCCCTGTTCTTCCTAAAACTAAGGGATTGGTGATGGAAAATGGGGTCTAAAAGGGGAACGAAGGTTTTAAAATTTTTATGGATTAATGCTTGAAAAGGGTGGGGGAAATCTCTAAAGCTTTCTTTCTTTTGGAAATTTTTTCAAGGTCCTAATCAAGGAGGGGGGGGCTCTCTATTTATAGAGTTTGAGTGGGTTAGAGGGGTACTTAAGGGCTAAGTGGGTTAGCAATTACATAATCTCTAATCAAAGGTTTCCTAGGGTTTTGGAAGCTTGGATAGGTGGGAATTTGAGTTTAATGGTTGATGATAGGGTGGGGTTTTAAATGGCAAAAGGGTGAAACTAAAGGCTAGGAAGGGTGCAATAGTCCGAAAGAAACCACCCCCAACCTTTGGGGTGGTCAAAAAGGCAAACATCAGAAGTGAAATTCGGCCAATATTTAATGAAAAATAAAATTTTAAGCTATGCGTACATACTATGTACGCATGGCCTAAACCTTGGCTATGCATACATAGTATGTACGCACCACCAAATTCTACCAAAAAATGGTCAAGTTTGGTTTTTCAATCATGAAGGGATGGATTGTGGGCCCGGATTGGGTCCAATATGGGTCCAGTATGGGTTGACAAGGGTTTTATGGGTTTGGTTGGGTTCTAAGGGTCCGTGAAGGGTTCTAAGGGAAAGCTTTTGGAAGCTCGGAATTTTGCCTTTCTCGAAGTACGTGTTGACCGGGCCTTGGGCTAAATTTTGGTGTCTACAATATTGTTAGGGTTTATAAAATTTGGTATAAAGAAATTCAGTTTCAAGTTCTAATATGGGGTCAAGAGGTAAATTCTTAGGGATTTTAGCTTTTTATCTCAAACGTGCAAAAAGAAGGCCTTTTCTCATTTCCAGATTTAATAGCAAGAATGTCGTATTGTGTTGATGTATATACTAAACAGTGTTAGAAAAACAACTAACACAATCGTAGAATATTATTCTAATAAACAACAATGAGATTTCAATTAAAAATAGTCGAGAAGTTCAAGGAAAAATTTGGAGTATATATATAGGCAAAGCAGCCTCTCTCAAAGAATGGAAAAGTTCCAAAAGCTCAATAGTTATATAATTCAAAAACTATAATCTAAATTCTACAATTTAAAGCAACATATAGTTTCAAAAATTCAGTTATGATACAAGTGTGCAAATGGACTAAACATGAATATTACATGCTTCCTATAATTGATTTCGAACTTCTATTAAGATAATGATAAAGGGTCTGGAATCAAATTTTATCTAATCATTACTCACATGTGATGGTTAACTAGAAAATAAAAATTTTAACAAACCCTAAAATTCTAAAAAAAAATAAACCTAAAAATCAAATCTATAATTCTAAAAACAGTCTTAAAAATTAAAAAAATTATTTATTATTATATTTTTTTTGTTTTTTTGTTCAATCCTATAATATACACAGCAGTGTACCCCCCAAAAAAAAAACTTAAATTGGACAATGTCCTCATTGTATACCAAAACAAGGGATACCATAAAAGGTTCCATGGTGCCAAAAGTACCAAACACAAGTTTAGCAAATATAATCAATATCCTCTCCCAATCTTGGGAGAGATCCTCCGATAGGATCTACAAAGAAAACAACACTAAAAATTAAAAACAATATAACAAAAAGAAACTTTCTAGTAATATTCAAAAATAAATATTTACAGAGATTGTGCAAGAAAGGAAAACTAATTACAAAAAGAAATCCTAGGAAAAATCTAGACACAGACAGACACTAACAATGGCAGCAACCACCGTGACACTAAATTTTGCGATGGAGATTGGTCTCGGGGGTTTGTTGTGGGATTTCTAGTGTGCTGATTTATTGTGTAAAAATCAGAATAAAACAGAGTTAGGTTCAGCACAGCTAAGAGATCCTAGACCTGTAAGATACAGGGTCCTTTGCAGCAAGTTTTAAAGGTAAGTAAAGGAATGTCCACAGAGAGGTGGTGTGAAACTAGGTAAATCTCCATCTCTGTAAGAGATCTAGCATCCTAACTAATGCTAGACTAGCTAAAAGACAGGGGAGAGATTTAAAATGGATTGTCACTTAATCTAAACTACAATTAAAATGCAGATTGCTTTAGATCGAATCTGGAGCCTCAAATCTTGCAAATGAAAGGTTTAAAAACTCAGAAAATGGTGAAGAACAGCTTGGAGGTTGTTTTCACTGCAATCAGGTTCAGCCAATCATGTTACAGAGGTTTAAAAATACACAAGTCCCTCAGCTGGCTACAAGCACAGCTGCAGGGTATAAGACTCCACTCTAACCCAGAGGATTTAACTGATCTGAAGGCTACGGCCTGTCCACTTCAATGGTCACAACCCATCCTATAGACTTCATCCAATCCAAAGACTTAGGGTGAAAGAATCCAGTTGAAACCAGAGGTCAGATTGGTCTTAAGGCTATGGCCTGTGTACTTTAATGGTCACAACCCATCCTACAGATTTCCTCCAAAGCAGAGGTTTCAACCAGACCAGTAATACCACTACAGATGCTGCAATTTCCAGGTCATAGACGCAGGAAATTACAGGGATATCAGATCCAGGGAAATCAGATGATATTCAAGAGGTCTACCAGTTAAGTGGGTGAGCTGATCAAGCAACTCCTCTACACAAAGTCGATCGAGCACCAAATGGAATCAAAAGAGCTTTAGATCTAATTAAAACAAGCAAAACAACATTTACATTGCATTCAACTCACTTTACAATGAAATGCTCTCATATCTGTAGTCTGTGTAGCAATTAACCCTCAACAACACTCTTAACCTTACCCAATTACAGATCTAACTCACTCCTCGCTACTCCTAAGGACTTAGCCAACCATGATTGGGCTAAAAGAGGGGAAAATGGAATCTCGCTGCAAGCTCTAATCTCTAGAAAATTGCTCAGAATTTTGATCTCCCCCAATTGCAATTGGTGGTCTGTATATATAGCCTTTTCCTCTATTTTTCCCGCCAATATTCCCTTCTAGAAGGTCTTCAGAGTTTGTTAGGGTTTTGTTAGAGCACGTGGGTCGGTTAGGGTTTCCTAGGGCATCTTCTAGAACGTCGCACCAATCACCAAAGTGCCTCGGTTTGCGTGTAGCAGGTCACCAAGTCATAGCATGTGCACAGCTGAGTTTCTGAGAAGTCCAGCATGCGATTTCGACAGGTTAAGGAAGCTTCCGATAGGTTGAAAGGGAGTTTGTAGCCCCTTTCAATAGGTTCTCTTGTCTCTTCGATAGGTTCCGATAGGTTGAGCTCAGATGCTTCAGCTTCACTGCACTTAATCTGGAGCCTTCGACATGTTGTAGGAGTAATTCGATAGGCTGTGAGACTGCTTCGTCAGGTTGTCTTCACATTCCATTGCTTCGATAGGATGGCCCTTGTTCCTATCGAAAGGTTCAAAATATTCTGCGATGGGTGTTGTCCTAGCACTTCTATTTCGATAGGTTCATTGGACCATTCGACAGGTTCAGGGAACCTTCCGATAGGTCCCCCTTTTTCCCACAAGCCAGCTTTCAATAGGTTGAATTCTCTTTTTCTTTCAACTGCTCGACAAGTTCTCGGATCCTGTCGAATTCTTCACTTCTGCACGAATTCTTCCTTTTTACGTCTTCTGATCCTATCGAACCCTCCTCAACTACACAAGTTCCTCCCTTTCAACCCTCAGCTCCTATCAAAGTCTTCAGACGACCTCCTGATAGGATGTTTTGGACCTATCTTCACTTCCTTCTCCTTGTTCTGTTGCTGGGTCTACATAGTGCTGAGAGATGGCTTCTTTATGGGCATTGTTAAGACATGAAAAGTACCACTTTTCACCCCTTAACTTAGCCTCTGATTAGACCCTTAGCCATCTAATAATTGCTTGTTAAGTCTTTCTTGTAGGTAATAAACAGCAGCTACAATAAGGCCATGAATCCTGGTAAGGAGCCCACTTTGGCCCCAAAAATCCCACAGAAGGATGAGAACTGAATCTAGACCTGAAATGAGCCTCGCGCAGCTTCCACAAAGCTCCAAAGGATTTAGAAAATTATGCTTCGCACAGTCCAACTAAGTTTCCCAAGACTTCACAATAAGTTCTCGCGCAGTGGAGCGACAGGAGAGCTTCAAAAGCACAACTCGCGCAGCTCTCGTGAAGCTCAAGAGTAAAAGATCGCGCAGTTCAGAAGACTTCCTTCAGGAATCCTCACGCAGTTCACTCAGAATAGCTAAGGAGAGAGAGCTTCAGGAAATTCTCCGCGCAGTGGCCGCGAGATGTAAAGCTTCAAAGGAACTCTCGCGCAGTTCAGAAATCATCAAAGCCATCGCGAGGATCCTCAGGAAGATCTATTAAGAAATGGAATGCTCACGCAGTTCCCGCGCTATTCACAAAGATTAATCCAACCTCGCGAAGCCCAATCCAGAGAGAGCTCAACTCTCTACCGCGCGACTGCTTGAGGTGCAAACCAAGGCAACCCCACGATGACTGAAGCTTTAAATGTTAATCCATCCTCGCGAAGATAGCGCTACCACATGAAAAGTCTTGGAAGCGACTGCTACCTGGCGAAGCTCTGAACTCCAACTTTCCATCGCTTCTGCAAAGGACATTCTAGGAATTTCTAGTGACTAGGGCACGCACTCCCATGCTCAAATCTCCGTGCACATGCCCCGAGGCATCCAAGGATCATTAATAGGCCATGTGGCATCGTTATAATTAGGGTTTCCTAACTCTAATGCGCTGACACAATGACTGCTATATATACCTAAGCCTGGTTTAGGTTTAGGGATCATCTTTTTTTGGCTAGCTTTTGATTTCGGCATTTTAGTTCTGTTCTTCTTCCTGTAAGTTTAGGTAGGTTTCTTTTTCTCTTTTCTTCTCTCCATAGCCCAGCACTTGCTGGCTATGTCTATGTATGTTTATTGGGAATAGATTCAGTGGATGTTTTGTAATAGGTGTTTTACATTTATGGGATTTTGTTTATGAGTTGCTCTGTGCAAGGTTGCTGCCTTGAGATCTGCCATTGCTAGGTTGTGTTTAAAGCAATGGAGGACTGATTTTTAGGACCCATTCAGATCCAAGTGACCTGTGTGTCTGGGCTAACATGCTCCTATACAAGCCTAGCCCCACCACAGGATACACTAGATCTGAAATCCCCATGGGAGCCTGAGCTGGTAGCATTGTGAACATGGTGGTGGTTGCAATATTCTTGTTCTGTTTTGGGCTCTGTGAGGAGGATAGCCTCTGGGATAGTCTGTGACCATTAAAGTGGACAGGTTATAGCCTTAGGGTGAAGCCAATCCGCAGATCCAAGATGGACTACTCTTCTCTGCACTTGTGCTTGTAGCCCTGTGAGAGATTGTGCAGAGGCAGACTCCCCTATATCTGTATAGACCCGCCATCAGATGGCAGATCTGATCTGGTTATAAAGATTGTAGGCTTGTGACTGGACCATTGTAGTCTCTCTAAAGCAATGGACATCTAGATCTAAGGTTGTACTCAATCTCTTGCTGGTTCTATGTGTCTGGGCTAACATGCTCCCATACAGGCCTAGCCCCACACATAGAGCTTTAGAGGTTGAGGTTCCCTATGAATTCTTGAGCTTGTAGCCTGGATGAAGTAGTGCTTACAATGATAAATATGTTTTGACCTATCTCTGGATTGTGGTTCCCCTATGGGATAGTCTGTGACCATTTAAGTAGACAGGTTATAGCCTTAAGGGATTAGATCATGGTACATAGATGAGTTGGATTCTTTCTCCTCAGTGGTGATAATGTAGCCATTAGACAAGATTTCTATAGCAACAGATCTGAATCTGAGTTACAAAACTCCTCAGATCTAGACTCAATAACATACTTCTCACCCTTTTATGTTTATTTTCTCACACTCCATCCATCTTCTCAACCCTTTCTGTAGTTTAGACATCAGGCTACCTTAGGATCTTTAGAATAAGTGACCTTAAACCCCCTTCCACTTAGGACTGCCAGATCTGTAGCCAGATCTGGAGGGCCTACTAGAGATGGCTCCCTTGGAGCTATAGATCAATTTTCCCTGTGGGACAAACTCTTACTTATCAAAACTTGCTACAATGAACCCTGTATCTTGCAGGTCTGTGATATTTTAGTTGTGCTGAATCCACCCTCTAATTCACCCTGATTTTATTTTGCCTTGATCTTCACACAATAAGCCAGCACTCTAAACATCTAATAACAAGTTTTTGGCGCCGCTACCGGGGATAGTTGATCTATTAGTAGACCCTAGGTTTTTGTATTTTTGGTATTCTTTGGTAGCTGTGAATAATCGATACTGCTGATGTACTTGTGAATTTTTCTTGCAGATCTAGACAGCAGCAGAGGAGGATAGTTGGACTGCACTTGGAGCTTAGCTACCTCTGTTTACAATTCTCTAACCTTCAAAACTCAGTCTAGTTTCCTTGAAATTTCTATAGCAGTATTTAGGATAGTTGTAAATTTATTCTTTGAAATAGCTGTAAATTTATTAGATAAATTCTTTGAATCATTTGCAATGTGCCTACAAGAAGTAGTCCCTGTTGTTGGTGTGCTTGTATGCTAGGAAGGAGATCTCTCATTCCTACTTTAGAACCCTTTAATCCTGAGATTGAAAGGGGTAGAAGACTTAGAAGGAACAAGCACACCACAGTTGAGCCCCCAATTGAATTTGAGATAGCAACCATGGGTAAAGAGCAACCCAGAACTTTAAAGGAATTGAATGCTCCGGATGACTATAACTCTCCATTTAGTATTCAATTCCCAGATGTTCAGGGGAATTATGAAATCAAAACCTCAATCATCCAGATGCTGCCCTCTTTCCATGGGCTTAGCAAGGAGGACCCTTACAAGCACATTGACCAATTCTTGGCCCTGTGCACCACATTTAATATCACTGGTTTGGAACTTGAGGCCACTAGACTGAGGCTCTTTCCTTTCTCTCTGAAGAATAGGGCTAATACCTGGTTGGCCACTCTTCCAAACAATAGCATTGCTTCATGGAAAGACCTACAGACCAAATTCCTGATAAAGTTCTTCCCTGAGACCAAAACTAGCCAGTTGAGGAAGGCAATTCTTGCTTTTGCCCAAGCCCCAACTAAGGATTTTAATCAAGTCTGGGATAGATTTAAAGAAATGCTCAAACAATGCCCCCACCACAAGATCCCTGACTGGCAGCTTGTCCAAAGCTTCTACAATGGGATTGATGAAAAGAGTAGAGATATGGTTGATGCCTCTTGTGGTGGAACCTACATGCACAAGACTGCTGATGAGGCATGGGAATTGTTTGAAGTAATCTGTGAAAATGCTTTTCAAAAGCTATCCCTGGCAAGAACTAGTCAGGAGTCTGTTTCAAAAATGGGGCCTGCTGCAATTTCAAGAGGAAAAGTGTATAAGGTGTCTGGGAACAATGACCTGCAGCTGCAGATGGAAAATCTCTCGGAGAAATTTGACAAATTATTGACTGTGATGCAACCCAGAAGAGCTGCACATGTGGTGGAGGCATGTCTGATATGTCTGTCCCCACAGCACACAGTTGAAGAGTGTCCATCTGCAGGGCAATATCCTGGGTTTGTATTGGAACATGCTGTTGTTGCGTAATCTTTTGGCCAGCAACAATCTGGTGGCTACAATAAACAGCCATATGGATACCAGCACCAAAATGCTGGTTACCAATGGAGAGACCACCCAAATCTAAGGTGGAGGCAAGACAATTACATGCAGCCACAGCAGATGTTGGCCTTACCTCAAAGGCCACAGCAGCAGTTTAATCAAGGATATGCCCCTAGGTCTAATTTCCAGCACCAGCACTCGCCCCATCAGCAACAAAATCAGTTGGTCTTACCCCCATCTCAGCCACAAAATGCTTCTTTCGAGGACCAGGTTTTGACTTCATTGCAAAACCTTGGTACTTTGGCTCAGACTATGAACTCTCACAGTCAGAGCATCAAGAAGATGGAAGAGCAGATAGGCCAAATTTCAAATGCCTTGGCCAAGAGAGATGAGGGGAGGTTGCCCAGCCAGCCGGTTGCTAACCCCAAGGGTCAATTCTTGATTGAAGAAGCTTCCTCAAGTTTTGAAGGAACCAATGCTATCACTACCCTAAGGTCTGGCAGGCTGGTGGACAACCAGGTGGGTAACAGACCAGGAGAGGTCATTTCCACATAATATTCAAATGATTGTGATAGAGATGTTGTTGGAACACAAAGCCAAGAATTTTCTGCTACCCTGCAGCGGGAGAAAAATAAGGAGGCTGTAGTTATGCCTCAGCAGGAAGAAAAAAATGAAAAAAGAAAAAAATAGAAGTTCAATCATGGGATAGCAGTTGAGGAACCAGCAGTACCTCAGTTGCCATTTCCTCAAGCCTTGGGTGGTCCTATCCCTTTTGATAAGGGGAATGCCCAGATGGAGGAAATGATGGAGACCTTCAGGCAGGTGAAAATCAATTTGCCCCTGCTTGAGGTAATTAAACAGGTCCCAGCCTAAGCAAAATTTCTGAAAGACCTCTGTACCCAAAAGAGAAAAGCTAGAGGCCATGTGTCCAAAAAGGTCTTTGCAACTGATACAGTGAATTCTATATTTAACATAACAATGCCTGAGAAGTTGCAACATTCAGGGATACCCACTATTCCCTGCATAATTGGAGACCATACAATCGAAAAAGCACTTTTAGACCTTGGAGCCAGTGTAAACCTGCTGCCATACAGTGTGTATCTGCAGCTAGGTTTGGGGGAGCTAAAACCTACCCCTATTGTGCTAATGATGGCTAATAGGTCTAAGAGGAGGCCTATGGGAATGGTTGAGGATGTCTTAGTAGGGGTAGATAAGTTCTTTTACCCTGCTGACTTCCTAGTTTTGGACATGGGCTGCAGCAAAAGTACTAATCCCATACCTGTCATTTTGGGCAGACCTTTCTTGGCCACTGCCAATGCATGCATTCAATGCAGGTCTGGGGTTATGGAGGTAACTTTCGGACATATGAAAGTTGAGCTGAATGTGTACAACAGTGCAAAGTACCCTCAAATGGACAATGAGGAGAGCTTTGCAGTGGATGTCCTAGAAGAAATTATGGAAGATGAATTGCCCACTCTGCTGGAGTGGAGCCACATTGTCAGGAATTTAGTTAAAGTCTGGGATATGGTGGAGGAAGAAAGCCCAGTTGTGATACCATAAGACATGACCACATTGAAGTCTTCTGTTGGCTCAGAGCAGCATTCCATTTGGAAACCTACATTGCTGCCTCTTCCTCAAGCCACAAATGCACCAATCTTGCCATCCACCCAACAAGCCCCTGATCTAGAACTCAAGAAGCTTCCAGAAACATTAAAATATGCCTTCCTTGAGAAAGGTGAGAAGCTTCCTGTAATTATTTCTTCCTCTCTTACCAATGAGCAGGAAGAGGAGTTACTAACTGTTTTGAGGAAGCACAAAAGGGCAATTGGTTGGACCATTGCAGATCTGGGGGGATTGATGCATCAATATGCATGCACAGGATTCATCTTGAGGAGGGATCATTACCCTCCAGGGAAATGCAGAGGAAGTTAAATCCTCACATGCAGGAAGTGGTCCTCAAAGAGATCATTAAATTGCTAGATGCAGGGGTGATTTACCCCATTTCTGATTCTCAATGGGTGGCACCTATCCAAGTGGTGCCCAAGAAATCTGGCATAACAGTTATTACAACTGAATCTGGAGAGCTGAGACCAGCCAGGGAGACCACTGGCTGGAGAGTTTGCATTGATTATAGGAAGCTCAACTCTAAAACCATAAAGGACCACTTCCCTCTCCCCTTCCTTGATCAAATCTTGGACAAACTGGCTGGAAAAGCTTTTTACTGCTTTCTTGATGGGTACTCAGGGTACAACCAGATCCCTGTGCACCCTCAAGACCAAGAGAAAACCACCTTTACCTGCCCTTTTGGCTCCTTTGCTTACAGAAGGATGCCTTTTAGGTTGTGTAATGCACCAGCCACTTTTCAGAGGTATATGTATGTCATATTCTCTGATATGATTGACAAGTTTTTAGAGATTTTTATGGATGATTTTTCTGTATATGGTAACAGTTTTGGCCAATGTCTGCAGCACCTCAGCCTTGTCTTGCAAAGATGTGAGGAGACCAATCTGGTCTTAAGTTGGGAAAAGAGCCACTTCATGGTAACACAAGGCATTGTGTTGGGTCATGTAGTCTCTAAAGAAGGGCTTGAGGTAGACAAGGCCAAAGTTGACCTCATTGCAAATTTTCCCCCTCCAAGAACAGTCAAACAAATCAGATCTTTCCTTGAGCATGCAGGATTCTACAGGAGGTTCATTAAAAACTTCAGTAAAATTGCTAAGCCATTGTGCCACCTGCTCTGCCAGGATGTGCCCTTTGACTTCTCTGCTGAATGTCTTAAGGCTTTTGAAACATTGAAGATATGCCTCACCTCTGCCCCTGTACTCCAAACACCTGACTATACACTGCCCATTGAGTTGATGTGTGATGCATCAGACTTGGTAATAGATGTTGTCTTGGGCCAAAGGAAAGATAAGCTGCCTGTGGTCATTGCTTATATCAGCAAATCACTTGCTGAAGCTCAGCTGAATTATACCACAACGGAGAAAGAGCTTCTGGCAGTGGTTTTTGCTGTTGACAAATTTAAAGCTTACTTACTTGGGTCTAAAACTGTCATCTATACTGACCACTCAGCATTGAAGTACCTATTATCCAAAAAAGATGCTAAGCCCAGGCTGATTAGATGGATACTCCTGTTGCAGGAGTTTGACATTGGAATCAAGGACAAAAAGGGTGTGGAAAATGTGGTGGTTGACCACTTGTCCAGAATTATGTTGGAGGAAAATCTTGATGGTCCTACAAATGATGCCTTCCCAGATGAGCAACTGTTTGCCATCCAATCCTTGGTCCCCTGGTTTGCACACATTGTGAACTATTTGGTTATAGGAAAGATTCCTGCCCACTGGACCAAAATGGACAAAGACCTGTTCTTCTCACAGGTCAAATATTTTTTTTGGGAGGAACCTTGCCTGTACAAGTACTATGCAGACCAAATCATCCGAAGATGTATTCCCGAAAGTGATGTCCCCAGTATTCTGGCCATGTGCCATGAAAATGCCTGTGGAGGTCACTTTAGTAGTAGAAAAATAGCTGACAAGGTCTTGCAGTGTGGATTTTATTAGCCTTCTTTATTCAAAGATGCCAATACACATTGCAGGGCATGTGAGAGATGTCAAAAATTAGGAGGGCTGTCCAAAAGAAATTCCATGCCTTTGCAGCCCATCCTTGTTGTAGAACTGTTTGATGTATGGGGTATAGACTTCATGGGCCCCTTTCCTCCTTCTAATGGTTATCATTTCATTCTAGTGGCAGTAGATTATGTTTTCAAATGGGTTGAAGCCATTGCCACAAGAACCAATGATAATCAGGTGGTCCTCAAATTTGTAAAACAGAACATTTTCTCCAGGTTTGGAATCCCTAGAGCTATTATTAGTGATGGGGGTAGTCATTTCTGCAACAGAAATTTTGAGAGCTTGCTCAAGAAATATTCTGTTACCCATAGGATTGCTACTCCCTACCACCCACAAACCAGTGGGCAAGTTGAAATTTCTAATAGGGAGATCAAGCACATCCTCGAGAAAATAGTAAGGACTGACAGGAGAGATTGGGCTAATAAGCTAAATGATGCATTATGGGCTTATAGGACTACCTATAAGACTCCCATTGGGATGTCCCCATTCAGACTGGTCTATGGCAAGGCTTGCCATCTCCCAGTAGAGTTAGAACACAAGGCCTATTGGGCCATTAAAAATTTAAATATGAACCTAACTTCTGCTGGTCATCACAGGTCACTGCAGCTATCTGAACTGGATGAGCTAAGGATGGATGCCTACACCAATGCCCGGATCTACAAGGAACGGTCCAAAGCTTTCTTTGACAAGGGCTTACTGAGAAAAAGCTTCATGCCTGGTGGCAAGGTTTGGTTATTTAACTCCAAACTAAAATTCTTTCCTGGCAAACTGAAGTCCAGATGGGAAGGTCCCTATATTGTCTTAAATATTTTCCCATCTGGTGTTGTGGAAGTCAAGGATCCCAAATCTGGGAGGACCTTGACAGTGAATGGTCAGAGGCTTAAGCCTTGTCTCTAAAAACCTACTGAACCTATGAACACCATTCATTTCCAAGGGAACCTTTCATCAAACTGATCCACAGTTGTGTCCATGTTGTACTATATTACTTTAGTTTCTTTAAAAAGTGTTTAGGAAATTTTAGTGTCTAACTGGGGTCTGAATCTGTCGGGTTTGATAGAGTTTATGTGGGGCTGGTATGATTACTTCTTTTGCGATTTGCTGATTTTTGAATTGAATGCATATTGTTTGAATCAATATTTTTGATGAGTATGCTGAAATGTATGAATTGCTCCCTGTTTAGTACTAAGCCCTTGCGCATTCCAAATTGAGATTTGGGAAGCTCTCGCGCAATTCATATAGAGTACTTATTACGTTGTCGCGAGCTTCAAGAAATGCTGCAGAGCCTCTCGTGCACTTCAAGCTACACCGTCCATCATCGCGAGATTCATTTCCTATCTCGCGATTCCCTTGCACAGCTGCGCGAGTCACATGCATTTGTCATTTCCCACACTGATTTCTATAATTTGGCATTTCCCAACTAACTCTCAATTAATGGCGGCGACTTGGATGGAAACAAAAGTTAGTACACCGATTCATCTTCCACCATCCTCGTCTTTAAATACATAGGGAGTACCTTTCATATTCATCTCATTTTTTTTCTCCTCTAACCTTAGCAGTCCTTCCCTATTCCTAACTATAGCGGATGACAAGCCTAATGCTCTGCCCAACAAATTTTATCCGATGTGGTTGGACCCGCCCCCACCTAAAGAGCCGGATCCCCTACAATTCCTCTGGGATGAATACGAGGAGGTCCAACGGATCCTAGCTATGGAGGAGAAGGAAAAGGACCAGCAAAAGAAGAAGAAGCAAAAGATCGAACCACACCCATCCACTCAACCCCTTCCACCACCTTCTCAGCCCCCACATCCTTGATCCCTCTCTCCTTTCTTCTTAGGATTTTTATTTTGTAATTTTTTCTCTTTTTAGTCTTAATGCAATTTTCTTTTCCTGTTATTGTGTGTAGTTCTCTGTCTTCTATTTTTTATTGTTTTCATTCATTCTGTTTTTCTTTTCTTTTGTCTGTAAATGGACCTGCTGCAAATACACCTTTGATTCAATGAGGACACTGCTCCTCATAGGTTTGGGGGTGTGGCAGGTAGGTCTGCCAATAAAATAGTTAACTTAAGTGCAGCAGAATCTTGTGAATAATATGGAAATGGAACCATGTTCACTTAAGAATCATGAAAGTAAAGAAATTTAAAAATTTTGCAGACCTTTAGGCATTATAAACTTTTAAAATGTCACATTTCCATGATGAGAACACCAAGGAAACTCACTTGTATCAGCACTTAGTGAATCATTAGAGAGAAAAAAAGGTAAGGACATACTTAAAAGTTCAAAGGAAGACCATAACCAGTGAGAATTGGGCTTACAAAAAGTTTTCTTTTCTTTGAGGAGTGACTAAGGTAAATTTCTTCTAGCTCTAAGGATTGGTTGAGTCACTGTGCTCACTAGAAGTTAGGCAATTCCCAGTTGAAACAACTGACAGCACTCATGATACCTAGGAAAGGATCAAGGCCTTCTCTTGGACAGTTTGAGCCTAAACAGACCAAACTTTAAGCAACTGCCCTTGTCCATACCCCCTTTGAGCTTTAAATCTTAAATTTCTTCAAAATACACCTGAGTACTTGCACCTGAACCTGTGGACCTGATTCAGCCTACCCTCACTCTGAGAATTCAGAAGGTAAAGGAGAAAGAGTTGAAGATGGACTAGTTATGGTCAACATTAGATAATAAAGAAGAAGTATCTCAAATCCTGGCAGTATGGCAACTGAGAAAAAGGTGGCATTGCAGAAAAGCAAAAACAAAAATAAAAAGAAGAAAAATGCATCAAAAAGAAAGAAAAACAATAATGAAGAGGAGCAAGAGAGGAGTCAAGAGAAAACTTTCATTGGAAAAATCAAAATCAAGAGGAGAGGCTGGCCACTTCAAGTCTAAAAATCTCAAAGAAGATGAAAGGAGCTGAATTAAAGAAGGTGAAGTCATGAATCACCTCCTTCACCTACTGATTTCTCAATTTTGCATCCCTTTTCAACCTTCCATTCTTTATAACCCTTACCATAAGCCATATTACAACCCAGTAAAATCCCTTGTGATTCAAAGTGAATGAGCTGTCATGTGGAGATAAAGAGTTGTCCAATCTATGGTGAGGATCTGTCAATGATGCCAGAACTTCAAAGCTCTGCCTATGCTCATGCTTATAGACCCATTTGGGGGATGTAACTGCTCTTGAGCTTGAGTGAAAATGAAACCCTCAAAAAAAAAAAATTCCTTATAAGAGTATGCCCTGGAGAGTCTTGGGTCTAATATTGAATGCATTAAGGATGACCTACAACCTAATTTTTGATTTAATGATGAGCTCAGTGCTAACACATATGTGTAGTTTCCCCTGTTGTGAACTGATTGGAAATGTTGTGCTATCATGTGAAGTTTATGCTGTTTAAATTTCTGTGCAGACAATGTATTTAAATTCCTTACAGTTTTACTGATTCAAGGGTGAACTGACTTTGTTTCTTGGCTGCTGACTTGATGATATTGCACTTTTGTTAACTGTTTCATTGAGAAGTTTGTGGGTACCTTCACTGAAAACCCCCAGGAGACTTCACTCCTCCACTAGGGATCACCTAGGGGTTTAAAAGGCTTGGTACATATGCTAAATGTATCCGTGCTCCCTATGAAAGTGGCATTTAATTTCTGTAGTTGTTTTAGTGTAGCTTTGCTAAGGGACTAGCAAAGATTAGGTTTGGGGGTGTGTTAACACATGAAAAGTATCACTTTTCACCCTTTAACTTAGCCTCTGATTAGACCCTTAGCCATCTAATAATTGCTTGTTAAGTCTTTCTTGTAGGTAATAAACAGCAGCTACAATAAGGCCATGAATCCTGCTAAGGAGCCTACTTTGGCCCCAGAAATCCCTCAGAAGGATGAGAACTGAATCCAAACCTGAAATGAGCCTCGCGCAGCTTCCACAAAGCTCCAAAGGATTCAAAAAATTATGCTTCGCGTAGTCCAACTGAGTTTCCCAAGACTTCACAACAAGTTCTCGCTGAGTGGAGCGACAGGAGAGCTTCAGAAGCACAACTCGCGCAGCTCTCACGAAGCTCAAGAGTAAAAGATCGCGCAGTCTCGCGCAGTTCAGAAGACTTCCTTCAGGAATCCTCGCGCAGTTCACTCAGAACAGCTGAGGAGAGAGAGCTTCAGGAAATTCTTCGCACAGTGGCCGCGAGATGCAAAGCTTCAAAGGAACTCTCACACAGTTCAGAAATCATCAAAGCCATCGTGAGGATCCTCGCGAAGATCTATTAAGAAATGGAATGCTCGCGCAGTTCTCGCGCTATTCACAAAGATTAATCCAACCTCGCGAAGCCCAATCCAGCGAGAGCTCAACTCTCTATCGCGCGACTGCTTGAGGTGCAAACCAAGGCAACCCCACGACAACTGAAGCTTCAAATGTTAATCCATCCTCGCGAAGACAGCGCTACCACGCGATAAGTCTTGGAAGCGACTGCTACCTGGCGAAGCTCTGAACTCTAACTTTCCATCGCTTCTGCAGAGGACATTCTGGGAATTTCTAGTGATTAGGGCACGCACTCCCATGCTCAAATCTCCATGCACATGCCCCGAGGCATCCAAGGATCATTAATAGGCCACGTGGCATCGTTATAATTAGGGTTTCCTAACTCTAATGCGCTGACACAATGACTGCTATATATACCTAAGCCTGGTTTAGGTTTAGGGATCATCTTTTTTTGGCTAGCTTTTGATTTCAGCATTTTAGTTCTGTTCTTCTTCCTGTAAGTTTAGGTAGGTTTATTTTTCTCTTTTCTTCTCTCCATAGCCCAGTACTTGCTAGCTATGTCTATGTATGTTTATTGGGAATAGATTCAATGGATGTTTTGTAATAGGGCGTTTTACATTTATGGGATTTTGTTTGTGAGTTGCTCTGTGCAAGGCTGCTGCCTTGAGATCCGCCATTGCTAGGTTGTGTTTAAAGCAATGGAGGACTGATTTTTAGGACCCATTCAGATCCAAGTGACCTGTGTGTCTGGGCTAACATGCTTCTATACAAGCCTAGCCCCACCACAGGATCCACTAGATCTGAAATCCCCATGGGAGCCTAAGCTGGTAGCCTTGTGAACATGGTGGTGGCAGCAATATTCTTGTTCTATTTTGGACTCTGTGAGGAGGATAGCCTCTGGGATAGTCTGTGACCATTAAAGTAGACAGGTTATAGCCTTAGGGTGAAGCCAATCCGCAGATCCAAGATGGATTACTCTTCTCTACACTTGTGCTTGTAGCCCTGTGAGAGATTGTGCAGAGGCAGACTCCCCTATATCTGTATAGACCCGCCATCAGATGGCAGATCTGATCTGGTTATAGAGATTGTAGGCTTGTGACTGGACCATTGTAGTCTCTCTAAAGCAATGGATAGCTAGATCTAAGGTTGTACTCAATCTCTTGCTGGTTCTATGTGTCTGGGCTAACATGCTCCCGTACAGGCCTAGCCCCACACATAGAGCTTTAGAGGTTGAGGTTCCCTATGGATTCTTGAGCTTGTAGCCTGGATGAAGTAGTACTTACAATGATAAATATATTTTGACCTATCTCTGGACTGTGGTTCCCCTATGGGATAGTCTGTGACCATTTAAGTGGACAGGTTATAGCCTTAAGAGATTGGATCATGGTACATAGATGAGTTGGATTCTTTCTCCTCAGTGGTGATAATGTAGCCATTGGACAGGATTTCTATAGCAGCAGATCTGATTCTTAGTTACAAAACTCCTCAGATCTAGACCCAATAACATACTTCTCACCCTTTTATGTTTATTTTCCCACACTCCATCCATCTTCTCAACCCTTTCTGTAGTTTAGACATCAGGCTACCTTAGGATCTTTAGAATAAGTGACCTTAAACCCCCTTCCACTTAGGGCTGCCAGATCTGTAGCCAGATCTGGAGGGCCTACTAGAGATGGCTCCCTTGGAGCTATAGATCAATTTTCCCTGTGAGACAAACTCTTACTTATCAAAACTTGCTACAATGGACCCTGTATCTTGTAAGTTTGTGATGTTTTAGTTGTGCTGAATCCACCCTCTAGTTCACCCTGATTTTATTTTGCCTTGATCTTCACACAATAAGCCAGCACTCTAAACATCTAATAACAGGCATTCTTAAGTGGTTTTCTACATTATTTCTAGCTTTCACTGCTATCTACAGAATGCACTCAACAGAGGCTTATTAGTGTGCTCGCAGGTCTATCAATGGTCAGGTTAAAGGGTGAAAAGTGATATTTTTCACTACTTAACAGGGTTTTAAAATTTTCCCGCCAGAAACATCGTCACCCTCCCGACTCCAGGATGTCCTCGACTTGCTGCTTTTGGAAGAGGAACTGCAAGCCGGGAGGGGACAAGGATGGTTCAAGAAGTCAGAGGGGATGGAGGGTTATGAGGGTGTGTGGAGCGTAGTGGGGAGGGAGGTGGCGCAAGGATATTTGATTTAGCATTCGAAGATATTTGGAGCAGTTGTTCCCAGATCCACTTCTCAGCTAAGAGCATCTCGACTCCTTCCCGTCTTATATGGTTTTCATTGGCCTTATGGATTTCGAACCAGCTAGCATTGTCAGCCATGGCGAAGAGAAATGGAGAAGATGCAAGAAAGCAAAGGGAAAGTAATGGAATGATTGGAGAGGTGGGATGTGTATTTATAATGAATAGATGGGGTGGTGAAAGGGCACAGTAATTCCTAAAATAGATAAGCGTTGAAAATTTAAACAGGTAGGTGGCTATAAAAAATGTGAGGCAGTAGAGACGACTGCAGTGGTATTATTCGAGGCATCGCATTTAATCACTCGTGAACTTATAAAACACCGTAAACTCACGATTGCTAAGTGTGCAGTCTCCAACAGACGTGATATCCTCATGGCAATCGTAATCACTACGATTGGTCGTGAAAGTATCAACAGCCTGTGAGAAGTTGTAATCACTACAAGGTTCTCGGAAAAGGAAAAATACACGAATGATGATTTTTGAATGCACCTAACTTCTCATGTGCGATCGTAAATCATCAAAGAGGAGAAAAGTGGCGTACATAAGCCCTTACGAGCGTGCATAATCTCCTAAGTGCGATCGTGAGGCACTTAAGTATCGGAAAGAAAGAATAAAACTAATCTAATAGTATCAAAATTTATGATGAAAGAAAATGAACCTAAGAAATATAGAACACAATTTTGCAACGGATGAGTCGGTAGTACGACGGTGCCCATGAGTTTATCATACATACTCAGGGTCCTTTAGTGACATAGTGGTCACTGTCCCTTTTTCTTCATGTGAAACAACTAGCTTAAGTCTCTACCCATTAGCCTTAAAAGTACGATTATCTTTGGGATCTTGAATGGTCACAGCCCCGTGAGGGAATGCTTCCATGACATTGTAAGGACCATTTAAACGGCTATGTAATTTACCCGGGAATAGCTTCAATCTCGAATTGAACAGCCAAACTTGTTGGCCAAGCACAAAATTTCTGCATAAAATATGTCGATCATGAAATACTTTCGTTTTGGCCTTATAGATTCAAGCATTCTCGTAGGCATCATTTCATATTTCCTCTAACTCATTGAGTTTGAGCTTTCATTGTTCACCAGATGTGGACAATTCCAAGTTAAGTGCTTTAATGGTCCACAGAGGTTTATGCTCTAATTCCACAGGTGAGTGGCAAGCTCTCCCATACACCAGACAGTAGGGAGACATGCCAATGGGAATTTTATAGGCCGTTAGATATGCCCATAGGGCATCATGAAATCTCAGGGACAAATCTTTCCTATCGGGACGAACAATTCTCTCAAGTATCTTCTTTATTTCTCGATTAGAGACCTCCACTTGCCCATTGGTTTAAGGGTGGTAAGGGGTTGCAATTTTATGTGTAACAAAATACTTCTTGGGCAAGCTCTCAAAGTACCTATTATAAAAATGGATCCACCCATCACTAATGATGGCCCGTGGAGTTCCGAATCGAGAGAATTTGTTCTCCCTAATAAAAGAAATTAACACCTTCTAATCATTGGACTTTGCGGCTATAGCTTCGACCCATTTTGAAACATAGTTGATAGCCACAAGGATATACATAAATCCATATCCAGGTGGAAAGGGTGCCATGAAATCTATGCCCCATTTATCAAAAGGCTCTATGACTAAAATCAACTGGAGAGGTATCATTTCTCTTCGAGACATGGCACCTGCCTTCTAACATCGGTCACAGACCAGAAAAAAATATTGGGCATCATTGAATAGTGTTGGCCAATAAAACCCTGATTGTAGCACCTTGGCAACCATTTTCTTTCCGCTGAAATGACCCCCACAAGTGTATGTATGGCAGAATTGAAGAATATTGTGGGTGTCACTATCAGCGACACATTTTCTGATTATTTGGTCTGGCCATATTTTAAACAAATAAGGATCCTCCCAAATATAATATTTCACAAGTGAAAAGAATACAGACCTGCCCTGTTTGGACCAGGTTGGGGGAACCTTACCTGTTGTCAAATAATTGATTATATTCACATATCATGGCACCATAGTGTGGAAGGCAAGAAGTTGCCCATCCGGAAAGGTACCATGCAAAGATTATTCGCTGGCAGCTTTCTGTAACTCTATCCAGGACAAATGATCAACCACTATGTTTTCGACTCCCTTTTTATCTCTGATTTCAAAATTAAACTCCTGCAATAATAGGATCCACCAGACTAGTTGTGGCTTGCCATCCCTTTTTGTCAACAGATATATTGAGGCAGAATGGTCAAAGAAGATGATGATCTTTAATCCCAATAGGTACTGTCAAAATTTATCTAATGCAAACATGACAACGAGAAGCTCTTTCTCAGTGGTGGTATAGTCCATTGGAGCTTCGATCAAGGTTTGACTCGCGTAATAAATCACATGGGGAACCTTGTCTTTTCATTTTCCGAGGACTGCACCTATTGCATAATCAGAAGCATCACACATCACTTCAAAGGGTAAGGAGTAATCTGGAGGCTGAATGATGGATGCAGATGAGAGGAGTGCACGAACCTTATTAAATGCGTCAAGACAGGCATCGTCGAAGTCAAAAGTGACATTGTTTTCCAGAAGGTGGCACAGGGGTCTCAAAATTTTTGAAAAGACCTTAATAAAGCGACTATAGAAGCCGGCATGTCGAAGGAAAGATCATATCTGCCTCACCGAAGTTGGTGGCGAAAGATTTGCTATAGTATCAGTTTTGGCCCTGACAACCTCTATTCCTCTTTTGGAAACTATGTGCCCCAGAACTATGCCTTCTTGAACCATAAAATATCTCTTCTCCCAACTTAACACTAGATTAGTTTCCTCACATCTATTTAGGACAAGGGCAAGATGATTACGACAAGTATCGAATGTTCGACCGGATAGCAAAAAATCATTGACAAATATTTCGAGAAACTTGTCTATCATGTCAGAAAAAATAGCCATCATGCACCTCTGGAACTTTGCTGATGCATTGCATAACCCAAAGGAAATGCGGCGATAAGCAAACATTCCGAAAGGGCATTGGATGTGATGACCCAACTTTCCCGTATTCGAAATACCAGGAAGGCCGACTCGCCAACCAATCGATAAATCGATAAGCCGGGCATAACTTAAACAAAAATCATAGTACATAAAAGGAAGCTCCATTTCCGAAAAAAATATAATACAAAATAATGGTTCTAATTCCATGTGAAAGCACGTGGACAAAAGAACTGAAACGAAACTCCGGTGATGGCCGACCATCACCGAAACATGGTTCACAAAAAGAAGTATAACAGTTACATGGTTTAAAACACATCAAACAGGCTGGACATACTAAGCCCCAGTATCAAGTCTCAAAAAGAATCACTCCAAACCAAGGCAGAAATCTAGACTGGATAGAACTCCTCAACTCATCCTCTGGAATGTAGTCAGAGTCCTCAAGCTCAGGATCCGAAGAAACCAAATCAGTACATGTGACATATAGTCGGAGTGAGCTAACAGACTAAGCTCAGTAGAAGAAACAAAACTCACTCACATCATATTTTAATAAACATGGTTTCAAAATATTCGGAATAGACGATTTTCAAAGCAGATATTCAAAATAGAATAGATAACTGGATTTCAAATATCATGGTCAAATGCAGTTTCATATGCGAAGTTTCAAAGAAGATTCTTAAATCAGATGCAAACAGATCAGGATTTCAGATTATTTCAGATTCTTATTCAGACTTTACTCATGCATGCAAACTTATCTTATTAAATGACTTAAATCATAACTTAAATCAACCTCCCAAGTCTCTATAACTTGGACGCAAGAATACTGATGGGAACCCCTACCTAGCCATCGTCGTTCAATGAATAATTTATCAAGAATGCAACAAGCCCCTACGTTATGAGGGTAACATGCGCCAGGATAACTCACGTTGTTCAGGAATTGAGGGGTTTGTTCGATTGAACCATAAATCACATGCAAATTCAGGAATTTAGATGCGGATTCTAATATATATTTCAGATCCAAAGTTCAGGATTCAGGATTCAAGTCATCAGAATTCTCATTTCAGATGCAACGTTTTGATGTCATATGTAAGGTTTCAAGATCATATTGAAAAGCAAAAACTCGGATTTTTAGTATTCAAATCTATTGTAAAATATTCATGTAAATTAAAAATAGAATATAATTGATGTTGAGATTTTCCTACCTCAAACATGATTCACATGCAAATCCAATGCAAAGTGGTCTTAGGCTCCACGCGTATAATCACAAACTTAACCTACATCTCAATTCATCCAAAGAACTTTTAGAAGTGTCTAAAAATGTCTAATAAACAAAGTCTCTGAAGGGCTCTCAAGAAAACAAGCCAAAAATGGCGAACTCTGTATCTCGGGCGCGCGAGATACAGGGTCAAGCGCGCGAGTCATATGGCACTCATCCTCCTCGAGTGCGCAAGGCAAAGAGAGGAGCCTCCTTCCTCGGGTGCACGAGCCACCATCCAACGTTTCTGAAAGCCTCTCACGCGAGCTAGCATTTAAGCTCGGGCACACGAGTTCCAATGGCACACTCAGCTCGGGCGCACGAGAACTAGAAGCTCACTGGAGCTTAATTTCTCGAGTGCACGAGGCTCTCAGAAGCCCTTCTAAAGGCTGGTCGCACGAGCGAGCTCTAAAGCTCAGGCGCGCGAGTTTCAAAAACTTTGTAATTTCTGAGTTTCAGAAACCCATTTTCCTCACAATTTCTTACCATTTTTGCCCAAATTTTCCACACATGTATCAAGAAACTAATCTAAACATTTAATTTACTAATCTAAACCATTAAATTGAAGGGAAATCTAACCTTTTGCCGATCAATTTCATGGCTTATGAGAAGTGTTGCCGAAAAGGGGGTTTCGGAATGAAACTTTCATATTTCTTCGCCGATTGGTCTCAACGAAGTTCATGATGACGTCGTCTACTCTCACGGATCGATTTCAACCTCTTCAAAGTGTGGGAGGCGATCGCGAGACGGAACACTCTTTGAAAATGGGGTTTCTAAAGAAAAGGTTTTGAACAGTCAGAATTCGTAAACGGCGGAACTCTAACAATGTCGGCATCTCCTGTTTCACGAAGAGTGCGGAGATTGTAGCGCAATCGCGATCTCACAGTTGAAATCTCACAAGAAGCTTGGGAAAGTGACAAATCTCAAATGGTTGGGTCGGTTCTCTCATTCTCAAATTTCTAGAGGCTAACACTTAGCCATTAAGAAACCTCCCTCTCTCTCTCTTATAACCCACGAAAAACCAACTAAATATCTTTGATATTTAGTTCTAAAATTCTATCCACTTATCTTTAGAGTTCAGTTTCGGTGTTAAGTTGCATACCTCAAGTGCATCATGTGTGCAGCAAACCAGCAGCTCGAGCAGCTAAAGTAGAACACAACTTCCATAATTTCATCTTGAGTGGTTCTCGGGCAGTTCAAGTAAACTGCACACTCAGAACACTCCAGTCTTGAGTAGTTGCTGAGCACACAGCAGCTTCAGCACTTATATCTTCAACAGCTCAAGCAATTGCACCTTCAAAACCTCAATCTCGAGTGGATCTCGAGTACCTTTTAGAGCTGCATCAAACCTATCGAGCAGCTGAAAGTATGCTGAAGTATAAACCACTCGAGCAGCTGAATGTATTGCTGAAATATCATCCACTCGAGCAGTTTATAGCTTCAACAACCATCCACTCGAGCAGCATTAGAACTTGTCAAGCACGTTATTACTGAAGCCATCCATCCTCACGAGTTGTAATGCCTGAAGCCCATTGATCCTGTCGAGTTGTGTATTGCTGAAGCTATTGAACCTCACGAGTTGAAGGGCTGAAGCACCCATCCTATCGAGCTGCCTTCTAGAGCTTTCTATCCTGTCGAGAACCACTCAAGTTTTATATTCTGAAGCTCCATCCTCTCGAGGCATGAGTTCCAGCTTGTATATTTATTTGGAATTCCACAGCACCTGAGCAACATGTCCTAATGTGCTGAGTTGTTCCCCACATCCCGAGTCAACACTTGGCTTAGAATGAGCCACGACAGCAGCCTCCAAAGTTCTAATTTATGATTTGCCAAAGCATTTCATTGCTTTATGGATTGTATATATAGCTGTAATCAGTTTTGTAAAAACCAGCCATGAATATTCTTAGCCAGTGCTCATTTTAGGATTAGGATTAGGGTTTAGTTTCCTCCCTTTTTCATTTTCTTCTGCAACTCCGCATCCCTTGAACTGAGCCGCTCATTCAAAGAGTTGCATAGTTTCTCTATGGAGGCACAACATTTCGCTAGGACCACATTTTCTCTCTTTAAATGACTCACTTTTTAGGTGAGCTTCAGGTTCTCCAGCGCCAAATCGTCGACCCTCCTCAACAACGATTCATTGGAGGAGGTCGGTGCAGCTGGGCTCCCTTTCGCAGCTGGGCTCTCCTTCATGACCCCCCTAGTTCTCGACCGTTCTACATCTACATGGACAAGGCCCTCTTTCGAGGATGATTTTTCGTCCGGCGTCGATTGGTCGTCAAATTCTTCCTCGTCAATATTCTCGACCGGAATGTAATTTCTCTTCTTCTTCGGCCGCAACTCTTCCACAGCTTTCTTGATCGGTTCATGAACCTCTTTCCTCTTCCCCCCAATGACCTTTCGACTCCGTAGATATTCTTTTAAAACGGGTATCTCTAATTCAAAGCCAAGAGCCATGAGGGGAGTGCAAACCTTTTGACAGATAAGGAAACATGGTAAATAATAGACTAAATTGATAATATATTCCAAATACAAAGTATCGACTATTTAATAAGTCGTTATCGAGTTTGTAATGAATCGTTATCAACTTATTAAATAGTCATTATCGATTCCGTAACAAATCGCTATCGACTATTTAATAAATCGTTATCAATTCTGTAATGAGTCGGTATCGACTATTTAGTGAGTCGTTATCGATTCTGTAATGAATCATTATCGACTATTTAGTAAGTCGTTATCGATTCTGTAATGAATCGTTATCGACATAGTAAATAGTCATTATCGATTTTGTAATGAATCGCTATCGACTATTTAACAAGTCAGTATCGATACTGTAATGAATCGATATCGATTATAGAATGAATCGGGAAGTGATTTTTTTAATCGGCATCGGGTCTCTCTACTCCTTAATTTTATTTATTTGAATTATTTAATAGACATCATACCTTGTTGTTTAACATCTATCCGCGAGTGTAACCTTTGATCCTTGATTGCGCCTTGTCTGACCATTTCACCAGTCCTGGGAAAGGATCCTTAAGGCCTATCTGGGAAGGCGAGATATCTGGCAGCATCTCATAAGCCCACCATTAAATTACACATATGCATTCAGATGTGTTGTACGTCTTAAGGATCATGATCTCAACAGTCCTAGATGGGGGGTTCAAATGCTGCATGTGAAGGAAAAATAAATCAAAAGGTGATGAAATAAAGATTGGTTAAAACAGTAAATCTGAAATACACAGCTTGCAAGATATAGGACTGTTGTAGCAAGTTTTGAGTAAGTAAGAGTTTGTCCCACAGATAAATTGATCTAAAACCCAAAATGGGTTGTAATAGTAGACCTCCGGATCCTAAGTGCAGATTGTACCTACTACAATTTCAAACAAATACAGGACGTGTCATACTCACTTTTTAACGTTTATTTTTAGGTTAAGCTCAGTGTTGCTGGAAAGGATATTATAAAAGAACAAGATTTTGATGAGTTGACCAGCGATTCTTTATCCAAAGATTATGATGTTTCTAGTATATCAGGTTCAGAAGATGAGACTGAGGAGTCATGCTCAAACCCTGCCATAATGGGGAAAGGGGTGGACAAGGTTAAACTGAAATTGTCTGTCCGTCTTCAGGGAGGAGATATAGTTTCTATCTGGAAGTGTTTGCTTTTGAATGAGCTTGAAGATATATCATTCGAGAAAAATAAATCAAGTCCTATGGAGAACGGTGGACACTGTGTAGGCTTGAGTGAGAACGACTTACTTGAGAGATTGAAATATTTGATTCCTGAACCTCGAGATAAAACATGTTTAAGGATTGTGTTGCTCGCAAGTGGTGGGCACTTTGCTGGCTGTGTCTTTGATGGGACTTCTGCTGTAGCTCAAAAAACATTCCATAGGTAGGTGAATAACTTTTTCAGTGCTTTCTTGAGCTAGAATTCCATATAGCGTTGAATTGGAGTGGTACCGGTATGCACTTCATTCATGTTCTTAAAGATTTCTCGCATTGCATGATCCTTTGAAGTAAAAATAACCAGTAGAGAGACCTTATTGCTATTGATTTGCTTGTTTGTATTAAGTTCCCCAAACAAGCGTTACCTGTGTACATTGTTTTTCTTTCATTTTATATGCTTTAGGGGGACATGATATTGTTATGTAGTAATTATGTACGGAGAATTTCAATAAGTTGTGGAATTGCACTATTGCTTTTTCAAAATTTTCTTTGAACTAGGGCACTCTGTTTTACTTTCATTGATATAAAACAAATACTGAAGAATATTGGATGCAAGAATTTCATTTACATATATAGAATTTGGGTAATAAATGGCTGTAACTGATAGAATCTAATTTAAACTATCACTACCAGTCATATTGTAATCTTGTTGTTATTTATTGAGAAACCAATGAGCGTTGGGTGGGTCCTAGATTACTGTAATGCAGCAGTTAATTGTTTGAAAGTTTTTGGGAGTCTCATGTAGCTGTGCAATTAAGCAAGAATTTTTTCTGGGAATCACATTTTTCTGAGATGTTAAATTTTGGTTCATGTACATTTGTTGTGTTTGGGAACAAAAGGAAAATATGATTAAATATCTGAATGCATGTTATTGTAAGTACTTTTTAAGAACACCTCATCATCTAATAAAGGAAAACTAATAATTAGAAACTCCTTTAATGCCGCATCTGCTGGTCGACAAAGGCTCTTACCAAACAAGGAACTTGGGTGAGTTAAGGTGAATTTAGATATGAGAGGGAAGGGGGAAACTAAAACAAATTAGTGTATCATTGTGTTTTCTTCTCATGTAATCCGGCCTTAAAACATAAAGCTAATCACATTAATAGAGCTTTGAGTTGTCACCTCGATTCACTAAACAAGGGTTGACCCAGATACCACGTCTCAAGTTCTTCATTTCTAATCACTAGCTCACATGTGAATTCAAGTAGAAATCATAGATGAAAAAATTGTAGTTGGAACAATTTAACAAACACGTGATCTCATGAACACAAAAGGAGTTAAGGGCCCATTTGGTTCACGAGATGTATATCCAGCAGACGGTCATCTTTCAAGATGGCTATCATGGAAAATGATCTCCTAGAAGATGGGGAGCCTGAAGATCGTCATCTTTCAAGATAGTTCTCGTGGAAAATGATCTCTGTGAAGATGGTTCCCAGAAGATGAGGAGCCTGTTGGGCTTACCTGGAAGATCAAGCAGGAGATTATTCTTTTGCGTTTGGCATACTTGTCATTAATAAGAATTGGAACATCAATAATATACCTGAATAATGATCAGAGTCATAATCCTTAGTTCGTTAATTAAAAAAAGCATAGTTAATAATCCATAGTCCACATTCCATAAACAAATAAACCTAAAAAAAACTAAACAAGTAAACAATAGTCCACAGTTCATTTTTTAAAATGATTATATTCAATAGTCCGTAGTTTATCATCTAATATACATCTTAAACAACTAAACAAATGCCATTATAGTCCATTAGCTAAAAAATAGAGTCCATAGTCCATTAACTAATATACCTTTCAAACAATTTAAAAAAACATTTCCGTAGTCCATGTTCCGTAATCCATAATCCAACAACTAAAATAGAAACCTCCATAATTCATAGTCTTAGTCTATAATTCATCAATTAATACATCTCTTAAACAACCAATAAAATTACAGCCATAGTCCATAGGTCATCAACTAACATACCTCTTTCAAAGACAAAAACTAAAAAAAAATCATAGTTCAAATAGTGCATCATCCAAATGAAAAATAATTAACAAAATCATAAAGTTAAAAGAATCATCAAAGCTGAAAATCATCCCAGAGTGCTTCCAAACTTCATTTTCACTAAGATTCTCTTTGCTCTTTGGTCATTTTAATATGGCCATAGCTCTTACGCAATCGACAATTAGAGCATCATATTTATCCATAACTATCTTCTCACCATTGCCTTCATTACTATACAAGTCTTCATAAACAAATTCTTTATGTAACTGATAAGGTTTTGTCAGCTCATGAATTGCATTTCCCAGTTCAGATATAGATTGCGTTGTCACATCTAATGTACCAGCCATGATCAGCTTCCTCTTTTTTGTTGTTTATTTGATGATTTTCCAATTGGTTGGGCCCTTGCACTCATTCTAGACCCATTCATTCGATTTAAGGAAGAATCATTTTCATCTATTTCAAAGGCACCATCTTCATTATCTAGATTGGCGTGCTGCTCATCATCATTCATGACGTTTCGATCTTCAACTTCTATAGCTGACCCGTCCCTTTTGCACTATCATTTCCCTTAATAATTCCCAATATACGATAAGATGGACGTAGGTTTTTGTGTATTGTTATAGCATTTTTTTTCTGCATATTAGCATAAATGTGAGTTAACTGAGTTATTACTGCATAGAAGCAATAAGTATATCAAAGAAAGTGAAAAGTAATAGCATCTCTTCAAGTACTCAGTCCATACAATAGGGTCAAGTGCCACCATTTGACTGTTTTTGTCTTGACCAAAGTCACTTTGGTTCAACATATCCTTCACTATTTTAGGTTGAAGCTTCCATATTTTTAATTTATTTTTGAAATGATCGTTTGTAACGCTCATTTTTAATTTATCATTAAAACTATTTATTTTTTATCAGTAAAGTAAATTATATTGAAAAGCAACAAGGCGCTGAATGACCAATACAACAGCACGATCAAAAAAATAGAAGGGGAACAAAGTCCAAATGGACAGCACAACATTTAGCCCAGGTCCCATAAGTAGGACTCCTCTCTAGGAACATTCCCTCCCCTCACCACCCAAAACCACACCAGGTCTCTGACCGACCTCATGATCATCCCTATCGAGCGCCTTATGTGCTCAAAAATTCGCAAATTTCTCTCGCACCATATACTCCATAGCACCGCGAAATGGGCAGCCATCCAATATTCCCCAAGTTGCCCCTCCACTTTAATGGCCCCCTATATCAGAAAATGGTCGTAAGGCATAGCCGGTGTAACCCAGCTCATACAAAAGGAATTGATGACAATGTTCCAAATCTCATGCGCCACCCTGCAATGGAGAAGTAGATGTGAGGCGGACTCCTTCCCCTCGTTACACATCACGCAATAATTCAATACATCCTTCCCCCTTCGAATAAGTTGATCGATTGTTAGGATTTTTCCTTTGAATAGGGTCCACGCAAAGAATTTGATTTATGGAGGAATAATTTCCTTCCATAGTCTTTCCCCTTGGAAATCTGACCAATGGACGTCGCGTAAGCATCCTATAGTAGGACTTGACACTGAAGATACCATCTCTGCACGGGGTCCATATCAGTCGGTCCTGGCCATGGGGGTGCCGTTGTGCTTCATATAGTCTCTGCATTAGATTAGAGAACGATGTCACCTCCTCCTCCCTCAGAAGTCTTCTGGTCACAACATTCCATAGTCTACCACCATCAGTTTCTCAAAAAAAATCCACAATCCTCCCAAAAGGATTTATAGATATGTCATAGATATCTGGGAATGAGGATTTGAGAGGGCCCACATCCATCCAAGCATCCTCTCAGAATTGGATGCAGGTACCACAACCCCAATTGAATCTCAGCCCTTTGGCATAGAGACCCCACGTGCTGCAAATGCTTTTCCACCAACGGGATGTTCCTCTGTGAACCGTGACACTGATACCCCAATTACCCATTAAATGTTCGTACTTCTCAAGCAGCACCACTCGCCAAAGATTGTCCCTTTCCTCCACCCTCCCCACTCTTCATAACCACTTTCCTAGAGGAGCGATATTGGTCCACCTCAAGCTGCGGATGCGCAACCCACCACAACCAATGGGAAGTTGACACGTGTCCCAGTTAACTAAGTGATATCTCTTATCCAGACTCGATCCCTCCCACAAGAAGTTCCACTGAATTTGCTCTAGACGACTAAGAACTCCCATCGGGCATTTAAACATAGACATGTAGAAGATGGGCAACGACGATAGGATCACTTTGACCAGAACAAGCTGGCCACCACTACTGAGCAGCTTCCCTTTCCATGACGACAATCGTTGCTCGAACCTTTGCACAACCGGTTCCCATTCCCTAGCTGTAGATCACTTGAGCCCGAGGGGAAGCCCCAGGTACTTAATTAGGAACTTCTCAATCGCACAATCCACTGTCTGCGCCAGCTCAACCATCAACCGCTCATCAATCCCAATACCCGTGATTGTCGACTGGGAGAAATTGATACGTTGCCCCGATACAACCTCATAAACTGATAGTACATCAACCAGGGACCTGAACTCCTGAACATCAGTCTTCTAGAAAATAATGGTGTCATCCGCAAATTGGAGATGCGAAATGAACCTCCCTTGCGTTACCATGTTAATCCCAGTTATGAGGTTCCTCTGCCTGGCTCGCAAAAGAAGCCTCGATAAAGCTTCACCTACCATATTGAATTAGGAAGGGAGATAATGGATCCCCTTGGCGGAGACCTCTGGAATTCTTAAAATAACCCGTCGGGGTACCATTGATCAAGACCGAGAACCAAGCCAAAGAGTAACACCCCCTCATCCATCTCCTCCAGGTAGTTCCAAACCCCAATCGACCGAGCATATAATCTAAGCAATCCCAACTGATCCAATCGTACTCTTTTTCCATATCTATTTTCCATATGGCCGCTGGTCGTCGATCGTGATATGCCGAGTGTATAGTCTCGTGAACCGCCGCAATCAAATCTACCAGCTGTCTACTCCTCACAAAAGCTCGTTGATTTTTTGAAATTATCAAACTCCTCACTGGTTTAAGTCTATTGGCTAAGACCTTGGCAATAATCTTATAGAGACAATTGGTAAGGCAAATCGGCCTGAAATCGGCAATGTCATCAGCCCCCATCCCTCTTTGGAATGAGGGTGATGAAAGTAGAGTTTAGGCTCCTCCCAATGAAGCCTGAAGCATGGAACTCTCGCATAACTTCCATCAAGTCCGCCTTGATGATTGCCCAAAAGAATCTGAAGAATTCCATTGTGAAGTCGTCGGGTCCTGGTGCTTTAATTTTTGCCCCAAACCTAATTACTCTCCACACCTCTTCTTCACTGATCTGTTGTTCCATACTCAGCCAATCCTCCTCAGTGATAGACCAAAAAGATAGCCCATCCAATTGGGGTCGAGGCAGACCATCATCCTTGTACATTTTCATATAGAACGTCACTATGTTCTCCCTGATCTGATCCTCCTCCGAGTAATATTTCCCCACCCACAGTAATGTTACCCAAATAGTTCACTTTGTTCCGCGCGTTGGCGACTACATGGAAGTACTTGGCATTGGCATCTCCCTCCTTGAGCCATCTGACCTTGGATTTTTGCTTCCAGCTTACCTCCTCGGCCTTGCACACACTATTAAACTCGATTTTTTTGAGGTATCTTTCTTCGCGCTCATCCGTCGTGAGGTTTCTTAGTTCCTCCACATTGTCCAACTCCTGCAGCCTCACTAACAGAGCTTCCTTCTTGACCTGCATCATTAAAACTATTTTCAGTTGCATTCCAAGCATCCCTCTTAAAACCACGTCTGTCTTTCTTCCTAAATGGACTTGCCTAATTTGCGAGTCTAAGAGCACGCATTCCATCTAAGTGGACCACACTTGCTTTTTCAGTCCACTTGTCGCTTGAGTTGACTGAGATTCACTTATATTATCTAATCCAAAAAAAAAAATCAATAAAAAAGACCATCTCAAATACAAAATCATATAAAGTAGTACACCCAATATTATTCATTCCACCAATACCTCAATTCAATATTTTAGCATAACAAACAACAAATATTTAACAAATCAATCTCAAACTTGAACCATCCTGGTAGTATATCCACCAATACCTCAATTCAATATATCAGCATAACAAACAACAAATATATAACAAATCAATCTCAAACTTGAACCATCCTAGTAGTATATCCAATACCATTCATCATTTCATCTACCAATGCATCGATTAATATATAGACAAAAAAACAACAACAAACGATTAATTAATTCATCTCCAACATGAAACCATCTGAAGTAATACATCTAACATCATTCATTTTGCCAATGCATCGAATATATGAGCATAACAAATAGGTAATATCTCAAATATGCTACTATCTAAAGATATAGAAATACTTGAACAACAAATGTAATTAAGTACTACATCAAGTGCTTTGAAGTAGACATCCGAAAATATATAGAATGTCAATTTTATAATGCATGAAGTTAACTATGAATGACCACGAGATCTATTCTCACATGTTTCTTGCAATTCATTCTAAAATTTTACCCAATCTTCTCTTTCCCTTGGGCTCCTTCCATATGCCCTAGCATTGGTAAGGTAACTCCCTCATCTTCCTCCTCTTGTTCATCTTCCTGTTCAAGTTACATCATCGCTTAAAACATTGTCCTCGCTAATGATGAAGTTGACTAGTATGCAACAAGCTATCTGCACTTGTGTGTTAAGTGGGTAAGAATTTGCTACCTTCAAGATAGGAACGTGTGCTTTTAATACCTGAAAAGCACACTCGATAGCATTTCTTAGAGAGAAATTATGGTGGTTGAACAACTCCTCGGGAGCGGTTATGGGGCTAGCGCTCAAAAATTGCTTTAAGTGGTAACAGGCATTTCAATAAGGAGCTAGAAATCTTGGTACATTTCAGTATCCAATATCGACTAAGAAATTTTTCGATACATAGATAACATATATTAAATATTTTGTATTTTAAGATTTATGCATTTGTAAGTTACCAGTGGGGACCATAGTCACAAAGTTGGGATGCAACAATAATTCGGCGACAGTCCAATTCAGTCAAATTTGGGAAAATTCGGTCAAATTCGGCAAAATTCTTGAAGACAAAAGAATAAAAAATATATCATAATATATTTAAAGTTAGCAGTAATGTTTTTAATGAGCAGAAAGTAGAAAATAACTCAATTGTTCAATTTCGATCAACCCCATAGATGTATAGGAGAGGGGTGATGTCTTGTTGGGTCGTTGAATGAGAAAGAAAAAGAGAGATAAGTATCTAACTTAAAGAGAGAAAAAAAAAATTAATACAAAATAATAATCACAAAACTCGACGAATATTCGGCAATGAGACGGATTTGCCGAAGATTCACCGAATCATTCGGCATACCCTTATTTCTCGATTTTTTTCATTTTTTTTCTTCACTAATTCGGAGTATTTTGTGACTATGGTGGGGACTATGAGAGGATTGACCCTTTGATAATGCAACACTAGAACTCCAGATTTTCACAACCGGTAAGGACATACTGAAATTTCAAGTTAAATGAGCATATAGCCATATAGCCATAACATTTTGTGAGAAACTTTGTTTCCTATTACAATATTTTGCTTGTAGCTCAGAGTTGATATTAGTGGGTATACGGGTATCGTCAATAGCTCCAACAGTCTTGTAGTGATAAAAAAAATTATTAGATAATTAAATATGAAAAGATATCAAGCAATATTTATATGATAAGAGTGCGATAGTTCTTAAAATATTTATGAAAACGGTCATTGCCATTGATGTATGGGGAGTGTTCAAACCAGCTGGTTTAAAAAAATCACTCTGGAGCGATATGATGGCCACAACACTCTGTGAAAGTATCAACTTATTGTCTCTCATGAATGACCAAAATTGTGATCCACCTTACAATTGTTCAAATTGTGACCGAGAGTGTGAACGGACATCACTAGTTGTTCTTCCAAAGAAGTATTGATCGTGCCTTCTACTCATTGTTTCTCTTTGGGAATGTTTGTAAGTCAGAAAAAGGCTTTCCTACTCATGCAAATTTGATTTTGGTAATCCATATCATTATAATTGATGATAAATTCATGATAAGCTAAATCACCTATTTCACGATTGCAGCTACGATTCCTGCGTGCATAACTACATGTGAGTACATCTACAGCTGCTGCGAACCCAGCAAGAGCAGCTGAAATTGCAGCATACCTTTTCCTAAGAAAAGGATCCATAGTGGAGCATCTACAATATGGAAAGAAGAATATTGTACCTAAGCTATTTAGAAAAAGTCACACAAATAAGAAGTAAGAAGAAAAGATACCCCATTGAGTCCTAAAAAGAAGTTATTAGCCATGAATGTCTTCTCACTTTATCGACAATTAGAGCACCATATGCATCCATGAATTCTTCTTGCCGTTACCTTCAATACTAGACAAGACTCGATAAACAAAATCTATATGTGACTGGTAGGATTCTCTCAATTCATGAATTGCAGACCCAATGAAATGCTAAGTTTTATGTAAACAAATACATGTCAAACTGTTGCATACAATGGAAGTACAACATTTATTATCCCTTCATGTAAGTACTTGATGCATACATATGAGTCGAGTACCTCATACCAACTCCAATATTATTCCTACACTACAAAAAATATAGCATACGCTGACGGCTGAAATTTAGAAGCCGTCGGTGTAGGGGAAGATTTGGGCCAAACCCCGAGAGCCAACCCGGCCACTCCACTTAACGCCCATGACCCACTTAGTCGGGCCATATATAAATCAATTTTTTCTCCTTCACACGAACTCCCTTCTCACGAACTCAACCCCTTCTCCGATCCCTTTTCCCGAACTCCCCTCTGAAACCTAGCTAGCTTCTCTCCTCCTCCGCCACTCCCATCGAAACCCCCAAACTAAGCCCTAATCCTGCCAGGATCAGAGTTTATGTAATCTCCAGGCGATTCAAGTACCTTAGGCCTTTCTTTTGCTTCTCGCGTGTTTTGTTTTCGATCAAGAGTTGGGCGGTGGAAATCGGTGCAGATTCAGCTCGCTAGGGTTCCTTGGATTGTTATCATGCCGGCGCTCGTCAATTACAGCGGTAAGGTTTCATTTTTTGTGTTTATTTTCAGTTTTTGATCTGAATGATCTTTGTTTTGGGGTTTTATTTTGATATGGGATTAGATCTCTGTGTTTTGGTTATGGATTTATTGGTGATCTCTGTGTTTTGGTTATGGATTTATTGCAGATGGTGAAAAGAAGTGATGAAACCGATAGATTGAATAGTTGCAGAGAACAAAGTTGCTTTTAGAACTGGATCAATGGATCGAATAGCTATGATTATATGATTTTAGGATCAAAATTATTCCTATGATTGTATGATTAATACTTATTTTATGTACACTTCATACAGAGTGCTGCCTAGGAGAACAAATCTGTGGTGTTGTATCCTATATTTACCCACCCACCCAAGTGACAACCCTAATCCAAACTGGTATCAACTAACTTTGGGGAGAAATTAGGAATAATTTAATTCGGGTGATGGTGTTATGACACAATGCCCAGTTTTGCTTTGCAACTAGGAAAAAGATGATGAACGAGGAGAGACAATAAGCAACAAAAGATATGAAAAAAGCCAAAAATTAAATTTCTATAAGGACCTGAGCATTGCCCTATAAGCATCCAATAGTCTTAAAAAAACATTAGAGCATGTCTTGCTGAAATATTTTGGTTGTATAACTTATAATAATCTTATGTAGGGAATGAAAGCAGCTAATGAAACTGAAGGATGAGTGAATGCAACGAATGGATGAACATATATTCATGTTCTGACCTATGCTATAAGCTTGTTCCTCTGATTGCAGAGGAATCCATAATGAACTCAATGGACAAACAGAGCCATATTTAGTTGAAGGCTTCATAGAGGCATATAACTGGAGGATAGTTGTCAAAGACTTTAATTAGAAAAAAAAAACAAAAGACAATGTATCTAAGGTCACTATAATACTTCAAAAGAAGGGTTAAATTAATATGTTGAGGGTAGACCCAATTGTCAAGATAACCTATTTACAAGAGCATGATAACTTGTTTGAAAATAGAAACAACCATACATCAGAATAAAAAAAGTTAAAACCAAAAGCAAGTCACCAATAATTCTGAAATCACACCCACCAATCAAATAAAATATAAACAATCTCTATTTTGTACCCGATGAATGTGAAATGAACATGGACAATCTCTCTTTTCTTATTGTGGTAAATAAATGTGCTATGTACACCTGCGGAGTTTGGACAATTTCTGTTTTATACTTGGTGACTGTCAAATGAACATGGACAATCTCTTTTTTTTTTTGGATAATAGAGAATAATTAACATAGGGTAGATGAGCTTGTGGATATTTTAACTTAATGGTAGCACCATCAATCGAATCTAATTAGATCTTCTATCCAAACTGACCGTTAGAAAGCGGTTGTTTATGCTGAACCTCCTTAATGGCATAATGATATTATGCAAAAGTTCTGTTTGGTCCTTATGTTTTTTGACTTTGGTCTACTTTAATCATATGTTACTTATGTAAATATTATAGGAATAAATTCCAAAACAGAGCCTGGATGGCTATTTATTGGGCCGCCAAACATGAACCATCCTAGTAGTTTTTTTCTTGTTAAAAAAAGAAGTGACCAATAAATGTTCCCTTCTAAATCTATTGTTGTAATCGACCCAAGTGCCTCCCTACTAACAACCTCTCTTACGCTGAGTAATAAGCAGTTAATGAAGGAATTTGTTTACTCTGTGCTTCGTGGTTGTCGGAACTCTCTTTCATTATCGTGGCTCGCATTGAATTAACTCCTATTCGGTCATGTACACATGGAGTAAGTACAGAAACCTAGCAAAAAAAATTGTGATCATGCCAATAATCCATTTTCACGTTAAATGATTTGCAGCAACAAAATTATATAAATGAAACCCCAAATTGAGAAAAAATTTAGCAAATGAAAACAACTCAGAAGATAGCTTACCAATCAAACCACCAAGAACTCTAAATCACAGAAAAAAAAAGCTCTAGATACAAGAACATCAATCAATACCGATCCAAGGAAAAAACAAGAACTCAAAAAGATTTAATAAACATAAATGGAACTCCAAATTATATTAGCCCAAGAGCTTTGAGAGAGAAAGAGAGAGGGAAAGAACTAACCTTCAAGTGATGGTGTGACAAGATCCCTGGAAAAAATGATGTGTAATAATGGTAGAGAGGAAGAGAGAGAGAGAGAGAGCTAGGGCGTAAGGAGAAAATTACACGAGGAGCTTGAGGTAAAGAAATAAAGTACTACGGTTGTTAGCCTTTATTTGGACGTCAACCAACTTAAAAAATCATATTTAATAAAAGAATGACTAATACATGAAGCGCACACTTGGAAGATTCAAAGAGAACTTCAATCTCCCACCTAATGAGGTTGGAGATCCATCTTCCATAAAACGTGGAATATAGACATAAAGTGGGAGATGTAACTCCATCTCCATGCAACCAAAAAAAGGTTGAATATAGTTGTCCAACTTCCAGGAGATAGCTCTCCCACCCTTTCGTCTTCTGCCAACCAAACATGTCGTAGATGAAAAAGAAAAACTGATGAAGAAGAAAGAGAGAGAGAGAGAGAGAGAGAGAGAAACATCAATCACAATTAGAGATTTAAGTGGTTCACCAATTTGGCTACGTCCATCGAGGTCTAGGGCTTTCCATTTGTCAACTTTTTGTGCACTCATACAATGATCATTCACAATAGGCAAAAAGTGCAAAAAGAATTTTCTCTCACTAGAACTTACTAACTTCTCACTCCACTCCTTTTTTTCCACTTCTCACATTTCTAAAACTTTATCCATCTCTAAGTTATTTGACTTGTTATTCTTGTGTAATGTTTCATTAATAATGTCTATTTACTTTAGTCTCTCCTTTAGAAGCAACCTACTCCAATTGGTGGTTACTTAAACTCTTCTTTTTGTTGATTCCTTAAGTTCCTTCCCTTGGAAGTAACATCTTCTCATTGACTACTTAGGCTCCCTTTCTTGGAAGCTTCTTCTTATTGGTTGTGTTAAGACCTGAAAAGTGCCACTTTTCACCCCTTAACTTAACCTTTGATTAGACCCTTATCCATTTAATAAGTTCTTATTAAGTATTTTTGTAGATAACAAATCAGCAGTGAAATAAGGCCAGAAATTCTGCTAAGGAGCCTGTTTTAGCACCAGATGTCCCCTCAGAAGAATCACAAATGAATCCAGACTTGAACTGAGCATCGCGTAGATGGCAAGGATTCAGGAAAAATGAGCTTCGCGCAGTCCAAATAAGCCTCCCAGGACTTCACTCTAACTTCTCGCGCAGCTGAACAACTGAAGAGCTTCAGAAGCTTAACTTCGCGCAGCTCTCGCGAAGCTCAGGAACATAAGGCATCGCGCAGTACAAAGAAAACTTCTCGCGCAGTTCACTCAGAACTAAGGAGGAGAAGACTTGTCGTGCAGCTGCCGCGCAGTGGCCGCGAGGTTCAAAGCATCAAAAGAAATGTCGCGCAGTTTAGAAAAGTCTTAAAGCTGTCGCGAGGATCCTCATGAAGATCTGTTAAGAGGTGGAACCTCGCGACAGGGCAGAAATTATTAGAGCCTCGCGAGGAAACTCGCGAAGCCCAATGAAGAGAAGTGCTCGCGCAGTTCCCGCGCAATTCAAATCCTTCCTCGCGAAGATCAACCCAGCGAAGGAGCTGCTGCCTCGTGACTGCTTGCATTTCAATCCCGCGACACCTGAAGCTTTGATGTCCATTCAACCTCGCGAAGCCAGAGCTATCTAGCGAGAGCATATTGGTCTACCGCGCAAATGCCTGAAGAGCAAACCATGGCAACCTCGCGACGGCTGAAGCTTCACAGTTGAATTCAACCGCGCGAAGAACTGAGATACCACGCGATAAGTCTGGGAGAGGATTGCAACCTAGCAAAACTCTGAGCTTCAACTTCCATCGTTCAGCAGAGGACATTCTAAGGATTTCCAGCGATTAGGGCACGCATTCCCATGCTCAAATCTCCGTGCACGCCCCCCAAGGCATCCAAGGATCACTGTTAGGCCACGTGGCATCGTTAAAATTAGGGTTTCCTAACCTTAATGCGCCGCCATAGCACTGCTATATAAACTATAACTTAGTTTAGGTTCAGACATCTTAGAAACTCGATCTGAAACTTTGTCTTAGAGAGGGGATCTGGGATCATTCCCTGTAAGTAGTTTTTCTTTTTATTTTTCTTTCCCTCCATGGTCCAGCACTTGCTAGCCATGTCTTTGTATGTACTTTGAACTCTTTTAATGGAAGTTTTGTAATAGGATCTGTTTTTTCATTTATGGGATTTGTTTGTGTGATTGAGAGCTGCTCTGTGCAAGGCTGCTGCCTTGAGATCCGCCATTGCTTTGGCTGTGTTTCAAAGCAATGGAGGACTGATTCTAAGGCTTATTCAGATTCAAGTGACCTGTGTGTCTGGGCTATCATGGTCCTATACAGCCTTAGCCCCACCACAAGACCCACTAGATCTGAAATCCCCATGGGAGCTTGAGCTAGTAGCCTGGTGACCATGGTGGTAGCAGCGATTTACTTGTTTTGTCTTGGGCTCCGTGAGGAGGATAACCTCTGGGATAGTCTGTAACCATTCAAGTGGACATAGCCTTAGGGTGATTCCAAGCCACCGATCAAAGATGGATCCTTCTTCTCTGAACCTGAGCTGTTATAGCCTGGTAGGGGATTGTATAGAGGTTGTCTCCCCTATATTTGTACATATCTGCCATCAGATATTAGATTTGATCTGGTTATAGAGATTGTAGGCTTGTGACTGGACCATTGTAGTCTCACTCAAGCAATGGACAGCTAGATCGAAGGTAGTACTCAATCTCTTGCTGGTTCTATGTGCCTGGGCTATCATGGTCCTATACAGCCTTAGCCCCGCACATAGAGCTTTAGAGGTTGAGGTTTCCTATGGATTCTTGAGCTTGTAGCCTGGATGAAGTAGTGCCTACAATGATTAACTTGTTTCGATCCATCTCTGGATTGTAGTTCCCCTATGGGATAGTCTGTGACCATTTGAGTGGACAGGTTATAACCTTAAGGGATTGGACCATGGCACAGAGATGGGTTGGATTCTTTCTCCTCAGTGGTGATAATGTAGCCATTGGACAGGATTTCTATAACATCATATCTGAATCTAAGTTAAAAAACTCCTTTGATCTAGATTCAATAACATACTTCTCACCATTTTCTATTTATTTTCCACACTCCATCCATTCTTTAAACCCTTTCTGTAGTTTAGACTTAGGCTACCTTAGGATATGTAAGCTAAGTGGCCCTAAACACCCTTCCTTTTAGGATTGCCAGATCTGGAGGAATTACTAGAGATGGCTCCCTTGGAGCAGTAGATCACCTTTCCCTGTGGGACAAACTCTTACTTATTAAAACTTGCTACAATGGACCCTGTATCTTGCAGGTCTGTGATGTTCCAAGTGTGCTGCATCCCATATTTTATTTTTATTTGATTTTATGATGCCTTTACCACAAACCCAATAAAGAGCAGCACTCTAGACATACTAACAGGTTGCAATAACAACTTTTTTAGTTCCATTTTTTTTTCGGAAGCTTCTCTTCACTTGTTTTGGTTGCTTACTTAATGTCTAAGCAAGGTTAAGTTATTACATGTGGAGCTTTCTCACTCCCCTCCACTGTTTCATTGCAACCTCTTCATTTTTTTTTTGATCAATAAAGGAAATGTATTGAAGCGCAGCAAGATGTTGAGTAACCAATGCAAGCAGACGACCAAAAACCGAACAAAAAAGTACAAAACAATTAGACAGAAGACCATAGCAGCACCCTGAAAAAAGCAGAGGTGCCACTCCTACTACAACTACCCCGAACTTAGCCCAGGTCCCAAAGGAAAGACCCCTCTTGAGTATCAGGCCCTCCAACCGAAACCCAGCTCCACAGCAGCTCAATTATGGACTGCATTATCATCCCCACCGGCTGACATTTATGCTCGAAAATGCTTAAATTCCTCTCACGCCATAAGCCCCAAAATACCGCAAACGTGGCTGCATCCCAATAATCCCTAAGAGGACCCTCCATTTTAGTGGCAGCCAAGATCAAGTACAGAGTATACGATTTCTCCGGCATCACCCACCTCATACCGAAGGACTTTAGAACAATGCTCCAAATCTCCTGCGCCACGTCACAATGAATCAACAGATGAGGGGCAGTCTCCTCCCCATTGTTACACATGACGCAACAGTTTTGGATCTCCTTCCCCCTCCGAATCAACTGGTCTAACGTTAGGATTCTTCCTTTGAATAACGTCCACACAAAGAACTTAACTTTTAGAGGAACGACTTTCCTCCACAAACCAGCCCCTTGAAAGGTGGTCAACGGACGCCTCGTGAGCATCCTATAAAAGGACTTAACCGTGAAAATCTCATCGTTATTCGGAGCCCAAGCCCTCTGATCCTACCCACTATGATGCCGCCTAGCCTTGTATAGCGTAAGCAATAGATTAGAGTAAGAGGCCACCTCTTCCTCTCTCAGGAGCCTTCTCGTAACCACCTTCCACACTGTGCCCCCCTTTGAATCCGAGACAAAGTCACTGATTCTGCCCCGGGGATTTATCGCAATGGCATGAATGTCCGGGAAAGACGTTGCAAGGGCCCCACTCTCCAACCACCCATCCTCCTAGAATCGAACGTGGGTACCACAGCCCCACCTAAAGTGGACCCCTCTAACATAGGCCTCCCACGTTTTGCATATGCCCTTCCACCAAGGAGAGGTTCCTCTGTGCACCTCATGACTGATACCCCAATCTCCGAAGGACTGCCCGTACTTCTCCACCAACACCACCTGCCAAAGACTTTCCCTCTCCTCCTCCCTCCCCGCCCGCCAAAACCACTTCCCGAGCAAAGTAATATTGGTCCATAGCATGCTGCGAATACCAAGGCCCCCATTGCGTAAGTGCAATTGACAAGCAGGCTGCGAATACCAAAACAACTTCCCGAGCAAAGCAATATTTCTCCGGCATTACCCACCTCATAGTCATCTGTTTCGTGAGTTGTACACGCCCTCCAATATATTTTCCACATGCTTCTTTAAGTCATCTTCCGAAGCTTGATAGAGAACTGCTTCATACATGCACTTTTCATGCACACACATAAACCAACTAAATTGTATGATTCCTGTATCTCAAACAGTTACCCACATGGAATTTTTACTTATAAATGAAGTATCATTGTTACATAAATGTATATGCAAGGTTGTCAAACCGTGAATTGAGTCGTAAATCATAAGTCGGTTCTAAAGAGTTTTTTAGTTTTTTTTAAACATCATAAATACACACACACACGCATATGTGGATAATGGGTCTGTGCAATTGAATGCATGGTGTGAGCCGTGCATTTGATTGCTAATCACGTGTCATGTGCCACGTGATCACGAGTTACACCTCCTTAAGAGTTCATTACATCTCAAGGGCTTTAGAAGAAAAAAAATGGGCTTCTTTGCCCTTCAAATCATAGGTCCAAGATCATGGCTCACCGCAAAATTATCCTTTTTTTAGGTGGTTGTTGATCGACCTTGGGCATGTTGACATGGCACCTGATCTTCAGGTTCGGTGCTGCGTGGCACCCAACTAGCTTGATTGTAACGTCCCAGGCTACACTTGAATGTATACTCCCGGGCCTCATATATATATATATATATTCATTCATTCATTTCAATAAAAGAAAACTAACATTAATCAACAAATTACAGCATTTCTATAGGTATTCACTAATTCCAAAACAATTTAGCAGTAAAGCGAGCATCAATCTTGGGTTAAAATTATCCAAAACAATATATAGTCAAAACAAAAAAGAACTCAAAATGAAATATTTGTTCACAGATTACATGACTATGACCAAGTGTTTTCAATTTTCAAAAACTTTAAATGTTTTTAGCCTTCTCCCTCCATATCTGTTATCATTGATATCTTCACGAAGGACCTCAATATAAGTTAGGTCACTTCATCTTCTTCATCTTCAGATGATTCAACAAATTCTTCCACTTCCTCTTCTTCGATAATCTCTCCTCCTCAATATTAGCTTCCTCAGGCAGCCTTTAATGGAAGTTAGACGAATGTATTAATTTCTATGGAAAAGTAAATTTAAAAAAAAATATAGCATTAGTACATTGAACATAAGGATTAATATATATAACAAAACTACTTAAGTAGTAAACTAATTAACTAAGTTTAAGAACATAAACTTAAAACTTACGTTGCAGCTATGATTGACTAGCCTCTCCCTCTACCTCCTTTTTCTATAAAACCATCAGCAATTTCCATTCATCCAAGGTCTTTAGGAAGTGTTAGACCTAATCTTTTCCTTGATCAACTCATCATCCCAATCTCTGTCAGACAAACAAATAGAATCATATTCAAGATCTTGTGTTTTTCTCTTCTTTCCTCTTCCTAGTACTTTCCATCAATTATAGGTTGTACTTGACAAAGACTTGGGTATTCATTCTTTGTTGTTCCAACCTATTCCTTCTTTTTGAGTGCACCTACATATAAAATAAAATGTTATCTATGCAATGTGCACAAACGAACTACAATTAAAAGATAAAATTAAATTTAATCTAATGAATGACTTTTTTTAATTAAATTTAAATATTTACTTGGTCAAATGTGCTCCAGTTGTGTTCACAACCGGTAGCACTACAAGTTAGGCTTAGCATACAAACACCCACCCTCTGTAACTCTAGGAATTTGTTCCCATAATATTGCCATCAAAAACCTATTATACAAGTTAATAAATGTTAGCACAAAAAAAAAGGAAATAAAGGCAACTAAAATATTACGCCAACTTAATAAATTAATAATTTAAACCTGGCATCTTCGAATTCCTTGTTAGTTTTGCCATTTCCCTAGAAAATGAGTTAGTAGCTTTTGTAAAGTTTTCCAATTGTTTGTCAATGACCATTCTTTCCTTGGAAGTCGCCACCATTCATTTGATGACATGATATAGTCCATCTTTTACTTCAGGGTCAGGGTTAATGCTCTCATCATAGTGATATTTTGGATTCCAATATATTTTTGTTGAATGCAATGGCGAATGCAACTGCAAATTCAAGTGATTATCTATAATCTTCCATATAGGTCTATATCTCTTCCTCGCATTGCCTTAATTCTTGGCAATTTTTTCTGTAGCTCTATCCATAGCTTCATATATGTAACTCATCGCTAGTTTTTCAACCAAGCCCACCCATCGTAACACCTTAACACAATGCAAACAATATGTAATTGCTTGGCCGAATTCATATCCGCCAAAATAATACTGCAAATTTTCTTGTTGTCCACCTCTTTTGAACACACTCTATTCTCCCATTCCATTGAGGTGAACATCTGATGCGGGACAAATGCTAAGACCCTAATTATGCAAGTTTGGGATTAACCTCAGATTAAATAGAATAACGAAAATATTCAAAATCACCCAACGCATTAAATAAATTTAATGAATTCAATAAAACAACTAGGTTAATTCAATTTTAGCGCTCACATGCATCGATATTTCTCATCTAGAAAAATGGATCCGATGAAGGATTCGAGTTTCGATCTAGTTTAGGGCATCAAGCGACTATTATGGTGTCATCTCTTGACTACTCAAAGGTTTGGGAAAACGAAGGCTCAAGGGATTAAATTAATCAAAAGGGATAAAATCAAAAGATGTAAATTTTTAGATTTGGGGTTTAAGGATTTTATCAAAGTAAGGGAAGATATTACCAGATAATAAATGGAGAAAGATAAAAGAAAGGGATAAGATCCAAGACTTCACACCAAAGTTGTACGTCTGCTTCGCACCAAGCCGCACGAGAAATGATTGTTCACTCCTCAGGTTTCGAAAGATTCGTTCCTTCGATTGAAAACTCTTCACAAGTCTTCAGGGTTTGCACAAAAGCAACCTCTCAAATTTTCATTCAAGACCTTATATAGTAGGCCACAAAGAAAAGAGAAAACCTTAAAACAAATAAATACTAAAAGACAAGTTGACCCTGAAAACTAAATTTCGTCTTTTTATTATGTGGCGACTTTTGAAAGGTCAAACAATGTCCGATTAACATGAAATTGGTCTTATTTGAAAGCTTATCGAAGTAGCTTTCCAACAAGACAAGAGTCACACAATTCCGACACATATTGATAGATTTATTACCACTTTTCCGATGGTTGCGCAGAAAGTGACGAAAACTCTTCAGTCCTTCGAATTTGAGCACTTAACCACTTTCATGTTCTTCTTTTTTCTTTCCAGCTCTTTTGTTTCGGCTCCCTTTCCGTTTCTTCTTTTGCTGCTGGACAATCTCTCGGCCCAAATCCAATGCTCTTAATCGTGATGTCCCTATCAACCTCAAACCTTACCGTTGTTCGTTTTTTATTGTGAGGAAGCAAGTAGCAAACCATGTCATAGCTGGGCGTGTAAGATTTCTATTATTCCTATGTTGGCCCATCAGACTTAATACCATTAATGCATGTAAATATAAACAATTATTGCTTGAGCTTTATCTATTGTATCAGCATGCATAGGCAATTTACTGATGCCATCATTCCAGCAAGCATGAGATCGAGACAGTCTGCTACACACGATGACAAAAATAATTTTTTTTATCTCTTCTCCATCAACATTTCACCAGTTTTTACTTGTTTGTTATAACTGCTCCACATTCTTTTTATTAATAACTTGCACCACTTTTTCTTCACCAATATCTTCTACAACTTCATCAAGCAGCTGAAGTAAATTTTCGCCATTCTTCGAAAGAGCTAATGCAGCAACTGATTTAAAAGAAAAAGTCCCCTTTGGACTATTGACAAGAAAATGAGGACCTTTGCGTACCGTCTGTCCATCCATCCCACATTAACGTGCAACCAGTTCTCTTCGACTCTACCTTATTGTTTTGTAATTTTCCATTCACATTCTCAACTAACTTCTTCAAAAAGGTGTCACATAGCTCTTGATAGGAGGAGGCTTTAAATGACTTCAATCATACACATAGAGAAACGTATTTTTACTAAATTAAACGCCAAGTGCCAGCATTAGCGTAAAAGAATCGAACAATGTCCATTTAATTCTCTGTTACCTTTTTTCCAAATTTGATTGAGGGTTGATTGGGTTTTTTTCCTTCCCTTTCTTAACCATGGTCACCTATACCTTCAACATCTATGACTTCTTTTTGCCTTTCTCCACCATCATCCCCTTCAATGAATGTGTCACCGTCATCCTTGTTAACCTTTCCCGCACCCTTCAACACTTATTTGAAATAAAGCCGCATCATCCTAATTTTTCAATAACTTATCTTGGCATCCTTGCTGGTATGGGCCATATGGTGTTCAATGCGGAAACACCTCCCCAATATTCATTGCTGCAATAATTACATTGTAATGTTGTTTTATTATTCGAATGGACGGTCATATAAAGCTCCCATGTTATGTCTTTTACCCTCTTGCCTAAAGAAGATACAAAAAGATGTAGACAAAACGAAGAAAGCCAAAAAGTTACCAAGTTTTCACCAAAACCCACCATGGAAGCCAGATCTTCGATGAAGCGATCTTACTCGACAAAGTTATAGGTATTTGGTAGGGTTTTGAGAGAGAAGGATGAATCTTCATTCAGATTTAGTTCTAATCAATGGGGAAGATGATATAGCGATTTTTGTGTTGTAGAGTTCAGGGCGGTTGATATATATATATAGGCCTGTGAGAGTATAAGACAAAAAGAATGGCAATTAAGGCCCATCGCACGGTACCGTGTGACTGGATCTTCGAGTTGAATTATACGATATATTGAATTCTGATTCAATATACCTAGTTGAATTGGAATTCAACTGCTTCGAGTTGACTAGTCCAATGCGAAAATCGAATTGAACATGAGTTCAGTTACCATTTTTATAGGTGCTTATACTAAGCATGTGATCTATCAGATATGTCCTTCCCATTGCATCTATAAAGGGGTGGCCCTCTGATCAACCTTCTATGAAAAAATACCTTTTTTTATGATGACGTGCAAGACATGTATCAACATGTGTCTGGCTTTGACAATTCTGCCAAACCTAATGTTTGCCAGCAAAGCAATTGTCAGGCTCATGGTTCAAAATATTGTCGGAAGACATGGAACCGATACGAATCAATTTTCTAGGCTACCGGGTAGATACAATCTTGAGCTACTGGTTCGATACATTCTTGAGCTACTGGGTCGATACATAAATGTATCAACCCATATATATGGGTATGCATTGACCAATACATACCAATGTATCTTTCAATACCGATATGTATCGTCTGATACATAACGGTTTTGGAGCTGGCCGTTACGTACCAGAAAACCGAGATTTTGAACCTTGGTGGGATTAAACAAGACCCAAGAGCTTGGTCTGCTAAAGACCTGTTTGGACAGCACAATGCAATAAATTTCTAATGCATTTGTTTTGATAGCTACCACTTGCTGATATTTGATTTATTTTCATTGCATTTTTATCGTGATGTGGGTGTGTTTGGTAGCCTTTTTATAAATTGCAATGTTTGTTGTCATTTTACAATGTGACTGCTTTCTTGCCTTCTTACAATTGTCCTTCTCTAGTGGTGCACTGCCTAAGCATGCATTGGTGAATTGGTCAATATTAGACTTTTACAAATTGTGATGCCTCTAAATTCCTGAAATCTCCAAGGGTTGACCTACCATTATACAATTGACCCACCTCATTGTGTTTGAAGGTCTTCAAGGTCATGCCTTTAAAAACACATCAGAACTTTAAAACATTTCGTAGTAGCTTTGCTCTGGAGCCATCCCCCCCATGTCGAGCAGAGTGATGATGATGTCTTGAGAGGCCTATTTAGATCTTTTAGGTCATGCCTTTAAAAACACATCAGAACTTAATGCTAAAAGAACACAAGCAATTTTGTCTAATCCAATGATTGAAAAAGATCAATGTAAACCCAATAATAAATGTGAGCAACCATCATGCTCAAAGCTATGCTGTTAGGACAGATCAGGAAACTCTAAGAAAAAGCTAAAAGATTGTGGATTCTTTGGATGAGGATCAAGAGAGAGAGAGAGTTCTTGGGAGGAATTCATCTGATTTAGGGAGTCCAAACGCCCCATAAACAACTCCTAATGAGATGGGATTAAGAAGCTTAGTTTGTGCTATAATTATCAAATAAATGGGGGAGTCCAAAGTAGCCCGTAGATTTCAGAGGCAATGCAGACAGATGGGTTTCATAACAAGGATGAAAATGTACTCTATCAAAAAAATTGAAAGGGGTATAGGTTTTGCTCATACATATATGGTTGATGTGTCACAATCACAAAATCGCAGCATTGTTCTAGTTAAGGACCATCTGAAGAAAAAGATTGAAATTAAGGATCTTGCTAACCCTATGTATTTTTTAGAAAGGAAGTGGCTAGATCAAGTAAAAAAATGGTCTTGAATCAAAGGAAATGTGCTCCAACGTGTTTCAAAGCACATGGCATGTTGAAAAGCAAACCATGTGACTTTCCAATAGAACAAAATCATAAGCTCTGTAAAGACAAAGGTGAATCAATCAAAGATGTGAATTTGTAGTATAGTGAGTAGGGGCATTGCTTTCTCTCACTATCACTCATCTGGACATTGCTTATGCCATGGGGATTGTTAGTATGTTCATGCCCGAACATAAAGAGCCACATGTTAATGCAGTGTGTGTGTGTGTGTGTGTATATATATTCCACAAGTGGAGAAATTGCGACTTGTTGCTTGCATCCTTCAGTAAGGCGATCTCTGAATTAGTGTAAAAATTTGCAGATAATAAAGTCTTCCATTAGTCAATATTGAAACCAATATGCATCATCATGATCATCATCATTGCCTTGTCCCATCTATTTGGCTTGGCGAGTCTTATTCCTTGAGTCAATTCTAGTCACAGATAAACTCTATGTTAATCCAAAATCCTTCATGTTGTTTCTCACTGATGTGGACTGGATTCGCACGAGGGTTGTAGTTAAAAACCAAAGAAACGATGGAAAGGAGGAAGAAATAAGAGGAGGAAAAATGAAGAGGGGTCGCAGACATCAATTACTGGGCTTGTAGATGAGGTTAATGGGCTTGGATTAAAAGACCCAACAATGCAACAAGGAGTGGCGTAACAATCACATGATCACATGAGGGTTAAGAGCTCATGGGGATCCCAGGTTTCTCAAGGATTATAGGGATTTCATTGTTGGAAAAAAAAAAAAGAGAACCACAGGTGTGATTGGCTAAAGATGGGTTTCATGCCATTGTTTGAAAAAACGAGTTGCAGAAATATCTCATCACGTGATCCATAGAGGACACGTGACCCTAGATAAATGACAAACAGAAATCACTTTCTCCAAGTCGCAGTTCCTTTAAAGTTTCTATCTGTCCCTTTTTTGGGGATATAATATAGTAAATTAGTAAGTTTGTTGTGATGAGTTAGTAATAGGAAGTCTATAAAGTAGGAGTTATTTATTTACCATGTAAAGGCTATTTAAAGACCTTGTTGCTGTAAATTCCGTGTGAATGAATATATTGAATTTAATTGTTTAGAGAGAGAGGTGGTTCCTTTTTGGGAGCTTTCAAAGTGCTAACTAGTTGCGGTTAGCCTTGGAGGTCCTTTTGGTTTCTGTTGCAGAGAAATTTAGTGGGTTATCTCTTGATTCAACCACCATTAGAAGACTGGTGTCTTCTTGAAGGTTTTACTAATTTTATCTCAAAAATATCTATCTCTTGTGGCCATCGCTTTGTTTGCATCACTCGCTGCTACTTCTGTCTAATTCTTTATTCGTCTTCCTCTCTTCCTCCTTCCTCGTGCTTCGATTGTTTCAATCCTTTGTAAAGGGACTGTTTCAGGTCTCCGGTGGACATGCTCAAACAATCTTAGGCAACATTCTTTAATTTTCTCTTTTATTCCCCCACCCCCTTCCCACCAGAACTTTGGTTATATATTTGTTCCTAACTTTATCCTTTCTTGTTACTCCCTGCTTCCACCTCAGCATACACTTCTCAGCCATAAGAACCCTAACACCAATATGCATATCATATTAAATTGGGTGTGACGATGCAATTGGACTATTTGTTTAGTATGTATGTTCTGCATTTTGACTGTTCTGATTTCCTTTATAAAAGATTAATCTCATCCTTAAAGTGTGACTCAGGATAAAAGCCTGATAGTTTGCTCACAGTTAAATCATTGTATTCGTTTTTGCTTTGAATTATTTAAACCATGGTTTAAATTTCCATGGATTTTTCTGTTTTTTTTTTTTCAAATAAATGGTACTTTTGTTGGAAAAGAAATGCCAAAACACAGAACAAAATGTGGCTGAGTGATGGTCTCACACTGCAGGGGAAAATTTTAGCTTCCACCCTTCATAGAAAATGGGACCGAATGAGATTTGGAGCTTTGTAGTTTGTATAATACCATGTTAATATCGGTTTTGCTATTTTGGTGACATTGCCAGATGTGTGAGTTTTAATAGTCCTTTTCTAAAATGAATTTTACACTTAGCTGTTATTCTGCAGGTATGTGGTTAGAGCAAAGACTGGGAACAGACAAATGACTAAAGATGCAACTGGCACAGCTGCAAAATCTGCAGGAGCATCTCTTCGTCGGTATAATGAAATTGCTCTAAAGAAGGTATTAGACCGATACATTCACAGACAAAAGCAAAATCACTCTAAATTTCATTGGTTCTGGATCCTTCCAACTTGGAAGGATCAGAAGTTCCAACTTCCACATAGTACTCTCTTGTGGAGTTTTGTACTATCTAAAAGCTGTTTGATGCAGTATTGTATGCTCATATCCAATCATATAGTTTCATTAGTTTAGTTTTTCGTTTTCTGGCTATCAGTTTATCATTTCTTTTTTCAAATTTTCTGGAGTTGATTCTTTATGGTATGGTACGTTTTTGGCCATTTTCGATTGTACTTGTAATGCCGTTTTGCTTCTAAGTGTCAAACATTTTATAATTGTCTATAGGTTTTTCTTTAAATGATGGTTGCAGCCCCCGCTACTGCCTGATTTTCTGCACTTCTTATTGCTGTAGGAAATTCAAGAATTACTTGTTGCTTGGAAGCCCTATTTTGATACTTCTGCATGCATTTTCATATATGCTCCTTCAATCAACCGCCAACTGCTATTTGATGGGGAAAACCCGTCTTTTAGTAGGCAGAATTGTGCTGTGCGGCATGTTCCCTTGACAGTCCGAAGGCCTACGTTAAAGGAAGCTAAGCGCGTATGTAACCAGTTGACATTTATGACCTACGTGTTAGATGAGAAGGGAAGCCCACCAAGTATTACAGAGGACTCACTTGCAAGTAATGTAGGAAAGAGCAATCAAGAATCAAAGGAAGAAGAGTTGAGCAATCCCTTGGAAAATAAAGAAAGTCCTTCCGGAGGGTGTTCAGATCTCGCAACTTCCAGTGGATTGTCTGTGTCAAGCAGAGTGAAGTTATAGGCACGGCAGACACGGCAGTTTGTTCTATTGAGTTAACAACACCTTTACATGAGGCAGCAAGATCTAGTGATGCTCAACTCACACTGGAACTTCTTGAACAAGGTATGGACCCTTGTGTTAAAGATGCAAGAGGACGAACCCCATATATGGTGGCAACAGAGAAGGAGGTCAGGAATACTTTCAGGCGGTTCATGGCTTTAAATCTCGATAAGTGGGATTGGCATGCTGCCAATGTGCCAAGTCCTCTGACAAAGGAAATGGAGGATTCTCAAGCAGCTAAGCAGGTTCCATACGTGCTTTTTATATTCTTATTTTTTACTGCTCATTTTAAACTTATGTGTACTATGGAGCGAATACTTTGCACACGACTTAAAAATAATTGATTTTTTTTCACCAGATGCCCTTTTTATTGCACATGGTCCAGAGAAAATTCTCTCCTCTTTCTCTATTCCCCAACTAGGGTTGGGTCTTTGCGAAGAAAAAATGCAGAGGAGAGAGAGAGAGATCACGATTAAAAGCCAATGGTTGATAAATTGGACCAGTGTGATCAAAATCGCTTAGAACACGGACCCACTGCATATATATCTGTGATATCACGTGTTCTGGGGCATATGACTTAAAAAAAATCTACTGTTTTCACCGAGGATGCCATTTTTATTGCACGGTCCAGAGAAATTCTCTCTTCTTTCTCTATTCCCCAACTAGGGTTGGTCTTTACAAAGAGAAAATATGCAGAGGAGAGAGAGAGAGAGAGAGAGATCACGATTAAAAGCCAATGGTTGATAAATTGGACCAGTGCCACTGATCAAAATCGGTCAGAACATGGACCCACTGCATATCTATTGGTGATATCATGATCTGTGGGATCGAAATCGCTTCCCTTCTCTTAAATTCCCTTTCACCTTCTCGAACGATGAGATCCACGAGCTTACCCCCATGGGGTTCGATCAAACTGCACAAAATTCGAGGCTTAATATTCATTTTTTTAACATTGACGAGAGAAGTTGGGAATTTGAGATGAAATTCGAGATGGATTTTGTGGAATGGGTGAGGCAGATTTGGTGTTTTGAAAATGAGGATTGCCATGGACGCCATTAATGGAGGACTCGGAGCTTTTTTTCATTTGGTTTTGAAAGGGAAGGAGGTTTCTTTGGGAATTACTACCCAAAAGATTTCTTTGTTGACTCCCAGTTCCAGAGTCTTGAGTCTTGAGTTTGAGGATTTCTTTGAATCCTTGTCCTCTGGCTTTGCAGTCTGGCCCTGAGTCTTAACAGTCCTAGAGTGAGGTTGGCCTCTTTAAGACCAATTTTTATTGTAATATGCTCATAGAAGTATATTGAGTGGGAGTAGCCTCATAGTGATACATCTAATGAGGTTGCCTTTTTTTCGGTGGAGAAGAAGACAATTTTTGCCTCGTTGAAAAGAATTTAATTTTAAGGCATGTGTAATTTTTGTGCAGTTTCTTTTGCACTCAGAAATTAATTTTGTGTGCAAATTTATTTATTTTTTTGTGCAATCATCCATGTATACGTAAAGGGTAAGTCGTGTGCCCCAGAATAAATCTCGTGTGCAAGTCTTCACTCCCTTTGGAACTATTATGTCTGGAAAAGGAGTTACGCTTCTTGACTAGTTGACCTTTTTCTATTTTATTAATACATCCTCACTGTCCTGTGAAAGATGTAGAATTAGCAGTTATATTCCTCATTGGTATTGAGGTAAATTCCAAAATGAGCCTTCAGAATATGTTCTTACAAACCAGAAAGCTCTTTTTTTTGTGACATTGCACAAGTGTTTTATCCTGTGGAGACCTTCAACTTTGTCTCTGACTACTCCTTTCAAGGTTATAATTCGTTACCTGCTGGTTTAGGCTTCATGTCAGCAATCTATCTGTTAGTGTGTGTGTGGGGGGGGGGGGTGGGGTGGGGGGGGCAGATGGGTTATGGTTTTGTGCTACCAAGCTCTTGCATGAGTTATAGCCTTATCTACAGGCAGTTCCAAACTTCCAATAAGATCTCATTCTTGAACAAAAATTCATTTTTTTTGTTGTATTTCTATTTCATCTATTGCATGACCGAAACAAATACTGGTTTAGGCTTCATTTTGGCAGTCTTTCTGTTAGTGTGGTGGGGTTGGTGTTGAGCTACCACTCTTTCATGAATTATAGTCTGTCTCTATCATTGACATTCAATATTGTACAACTAAGATGCATTTGATTCTAGGAAGATGATGCAACGGTAAGTGGTGTAAAATGTCATTATTGTCTGTTTACATTTATTTAGTACCTTTAGAAGTCATACCAAATATCATCTTTTACATCAACTCAATAATAAAATGAGTGGTAAGCCTTGCAGGCACTTCACTACATGGTAAATTTTTCTTAGGATGCTTACATAATTTTGATAGATGGGAGAGATTCTAATTCTGGTAATGTGGATGTTCAGGCAGAAAAAGATGCCAAGAGGAAAGCTAAATCAAAAGAGTTGAAGAAATTGCGAAAAGCGAAAGCAAAGCCTCAGGTCCAATTTTCTCTTGAACTTTTTTTTCCCACTCCCAAACTTTTGAGTATTGTTGAGCATTTGTGGTGGTTGAATTAAAGATTTTCAGGAAGTTACTTTTCATCTAGTCCGGAAAGGAAATTTACTCTTTATTTATAGTTTGTCCCTTTAATGATTTTTGAATTAACTTAAACTTTTCCAATTCGACTATGACTCAGCCATGCAAAATATCTGGCGAGGAATGCCAGTCCTGATCTGACATTAATCCATTTTTTATGATTTTTCCTTTGTGTTTTGCATGCCTCCCGTTAATTCATATGCTAATTCATGTGCAGATGCATTTTTTTAATTTTTATAATAGGTTTAGTTGGTAAACGCTAAATACTTGCCCCCTTTCTTCCCAGCATTAATTTCTCAACTGCTGGTTGCCCTTGTTCTCCGGATGATTTGGCAGGGATATTCTTTTCAGTTTATGGTGAATTTTCCTTAGTGGTGTTTAAAAATTACATGACAGATGTTATAGAACTTTTTTCCATTTAACTGTGCTTAGTTTTAGCATAAAGCTGCTCAACATGCTTAAGACCTAAACAGTATCATGGATCAAAAGTTGCTCACATTTAAAAAAAAAATGCTTTTTTAGTATTATAGTGCACTTCCATAAGCTATAGAGCATTGTCCTCTGATTCCATACTACTCTTTGTTTGTATTCTTCTCATGATGACGGCAAAGACCACATTCTTAGAGGCCTCGAATTTGTAACAAGCATTTCCAGTTTGGGAATGGAACACCTGTGTGTTGCTACGGATTATTCCAATGCATGTTCCATGATTTTGATTTCAAGAATGTTAAAACCATCATAGTCTTTGTAGTTGAGAGTAATTTTATATAGAATTTAAATAGAACTTGCCAAGGATAACCATTGCTATACGACCATCTCCTAACGGAAAAAATCCTGCTCCTTTAACTTTTGCTAATTTGCTCTGTTATATAGTTGCATCTTTTCATTTGATAAAAAGAAATTAAAAATCCTGTTTTGTTTGTTAGAGTTGTTCCATTTACTGTTCTTGTTAGGAATTTGTCGTGTTTTGTATGAGTTACTAGTTGTCCGTAGTTGTCGAAGTGAATCGGCCCCTGCAAAGAGTAGGCACATTGGATCTCCCCTGGGTTACCATTGGCCCCTATGGAACAAAGTGAGCTGAGAATTATGGGATTCAAAAGTGAGAACTGCACTGTGGCACTTCAATTAGAAATTTTGGGAAAGTGTAGCTATTCCCTTTGGGATTTGGGACTTCTTTTGCACGTTACATAAACATTAATCTGTTGAAATCAGATTATGATAAGGAGTCTCTCTTTCGTAAAATGAAGGGGAAGTAAATACAAAAGTGATGCAGCAAAAGGCTGGCCTGTCAAACCCAAAAAATCATACAACTAAGAGCTACAAATAAACTCGGAAATTACATCCTTGCTGATAAAAGAGAAATATATACTCGGAATGAGATTTAGACACCTTTTTTGCAAGAAATTACAAAACCAAATTTGAAATCCGATTAGATCTAATATGAGATGAAACTGAGGACCAAACCTACCAAATATGGCAGCAAGGCACTAGAATTTTAACAGATTTTGCCTCCACGGGAAAGGTGGATAATTTCATAATGGAGAATATGGCACATCTTCCCTAAGAAATTGTGCTCGGATCTGCTCCTCCTTGCAAGTGTGAATACGGGATACTCCAGGAATTGTAGCATTTTTATGAAGCCGTGATAGACATGTTATAATTGTATGGATAACCTTATTTCCTTATATTTATAGTCTAGGTTCTTACTAGTAACCCTCTCATCGGTGATGCCCAGATAATTCGTAGTTTTGCTGTGTCAGTGCGGATATGGATACGTTCCTGTTAGGTGTTACCTCACGTTAGAAACAATCACAAAAAGTGTCCGGCTTTCCAAAGAATTTGAAAAAGTCGGTGACTTGTCATCCTGACTGCATCGATTTTATGATTTAGTCCGATTTTTTTTTCACTTGAAGGGAAAAGTGTCCCCACTTAGGGTATCGCCTCGCTGCTGCCTGCCCGCCTTAGAGTTCACTGTTCTTCCTCTTTTTACCGATTTTTGTACTATTTTGTTTATTAAAAACATTATTTTTAACTTCAAAGTTGTTATAACATTTTTTTAAATATATATTTTTTTCAAATGTTTTATTTTCCCCGATTTTTTTCGATTCTGACTGATTTTTGCCTTTTTTTCCCCAATTAGCCCCTTGCCGATTGTTGCCAACTCCCAACTTTGTGACATTGATTAGAAATAGTATGTTGATGGTTCTCAATGGAGAACACAGGCCAAACATTATTTAACCATCCCCCAACAAGGTTAAGTATGAATACAAAGTCCATGTCTTACAATAATGACCTAATACAGGCAACTAATTAGAACACAATCTCTATGCGCAATCATGCGCATACCTTTGTCATCGGCCGCCAATCTCTTTTTATGAAGTCTAGGTATATAATTGTTGAATTGCATCAATTTGATTATAGAAAATTTTCTACATTTTCAAACTTGAGAGCCTTGTTACCTTACTATCATAAATATATTAAAGTGCTTTGAATGGTGTTACTTTTACCCACATCTGACCACTGAATTGCAAGTACCATGGTTACCTTTTAAAGAAAGTTTTGTCACATATTTTCTTATAACTTCTTTACTAAGCTGACTCGCCAAAAAATATCCGGACACAAGTGGTCCACTTCTTTCAAGGGACCTAGCAGTGCAAGGGGAAGTAACAACCTTCCAACATCCTTAAAACAGAGTCCTTATGTTCTCTTTTTCCCCCTTCATGTTTCTTTTGGTTTGATACTTACTAAAACATTTGTTTTAATCAATTTCATGGATTTGAAACATGTGGCAGGCACAGGCACCGGCACCGCTTCCTCAAAATGCTTCCACAGTTTCACAAAAACAGAACGTTTTGCCAGTTCCAATTGTTCCAGGAAATCTGAGTTCTATCTGTAGTCCACAAATGTCTAAGTAGGTAATGCATGCTTACAAAACCACCTTCTTATGCGTCTACCTATATAAATAGTCTTGCATTACTTGTTAGCAAGGACCCTGTTGGTCCCTGAATTGGCCGTGATGGCAGTGTGATCTATTATCATGAATATTCTTGTCATTTTGCTAAACACGGCTCTCAGTGTTTCAAATTTATGCTACGTGCATACTTTTTTGGGGATGATGGATGGACTTTCTTTTTCCGCCCTCCCCCAAACTGACCAAACAAAACTGTTTTTCTTAATCAGGAGGAACTCAAGAGATCACAGGCTGCCGAGAGAGAAAAGAGAGCGGCGGCAGCCGAGAGGAGAATAGCAGCTCTCAAAGGCCTTGGTACCAGCACAAACTGTTGGACCAAGCAGTTCGGATCCCAAAAGCGGAGGAAGCGACATTAACTGCTCGTGTTGTATGGCTTCACTAGCCGGAAAAGTCCCCTTCCATAGGTACCATTACAAGTACTGCAGTACATCATGCATGCATGTTCATAGGGAAATGTTGGAGGATGGATAACTGTATGATAGTTCTTTTTTTTCTTTTTTTTTTTTTAGGTGATCAGTCTATATTATAGTTTTTTACCCCTATGATTTACCCAAATTAATTTAAACCCATATTCTTAATCATAATTTTACTTGGCACTGCACCCATGTGTTTAAGGCTTTACGCACTCCCATAGTTCACCTGCAGTGATGGTAGGTGGGACCCATGCCCCCCATCACTGTCCAATGGCAAGGGCTCTCAGGCACAACCATCTCCAGTAATGATACGAACCTTTTATTACGGCTACAGAGGGGGACCTATCCACATGACAGTCTATTCAGATGCCTTCTTTTCTTCTCTTTAAGGAAAGTGGTCCTTTTTTCTTCTTTATTCGTCAACTACTTTTGGGGATTGGATTTATGGTGACCCCAAGGTTCTCATCCATTTATTTATTTTGAGGTAGAATTGATGAACTTCAGGTCCATGTGTACTCACCCACGCACGTTTCACTTTAACTTGGCCAAGGAGTTTAAATAGGAATCAAATGTGTTTTGACTTAGACATACATATTGGGTTGGAAAATATCAAGGGGATCAAATGAGATAGAAACTTGTCCCTAAGTGATAAGAGGTCACTTAAAAATTTGGGTATGATTCGATACATATCCATCGTCCAAAATGTAGTCAAGTGGGGAAAATTCAATGAACCAAGTATGATCCAGGATTGGAATCCATGGATTCAGCCATGATTTCCAACCCATATGCCCTTTTCCTATATATATATATATATAGAGAGAGAGAGAGAGAGAGAGAGAGAGTATGTTTTTGCAAAGGAGCATTTTTAGTATTATCTCGATTCATAATGGCTGCATATCGGTCAATATAAATATTGGTCATTATGAATCGGATGAAGCCTACCCTGATTCATTACAGCTCAAAAAGTGCCCTCGATCAGATGGCTTAAATTTGTTTGATGTTATGGTTATTAAGCTGTATCAACAAATCACATGGGGACCATACAAGTAAATGATGTCATGTGAACAAATAAATGACCTGTAAAAAAGGTTTAAAATCTGGAATTCTGGATTGGTACCTATAGGAAGGGATTTAAAGCCATATGGGCTGGGTTTCAATCCAAGCGTATCAGCCAAACTGGCCGATTTTAAAGTACCTTTTTTACAAAATACATTATAAAAAATACATAAAAAATTGAAAAAATTGTCTAAAGGGCATTTTTGGTATTATAACCTACTCATACAGGCAACCAAACCAATAAGGGTTGCAAAGTGCAAAAAGCAAAAATATTGCAATTAAAAAAATTATTTTAAAGGTAGGGGAAGGGATGGAGGGAATATTGAGGTTTAGAAGCCAAAAACCGAATGGATTAGTTTCGGTTCAGTTTAGAAGCATAATGGTTCGATTTCTTGATTCGGGCAAACTAGAAATCGATACATATCGGTTCGCTTTCAGTTTAGCATAAAAATCGAACCGATAACACACCATGTAGGCGCAAATAGAGCTACCCTTTATAAAATGTTTTGATAAATTATATATAATTTATAAAATTTATATTTACTTATATAATATATTATTCATATATTTATATACCGATGTGCTCCCACCAAATTACTTGAAGCACCTACTTAATGAAAGTGCGCGCTAACGCCCACCAAAGCCCTAGACATTATTGAGTGGGTTCTTTAAACAGGTGGGCACGAATAGAGGTAGGTACCCATTTATGGGTAACTTCCAGGGTGGGTTTTGAGCATCAAGTCCAAACCCGGCTCGGGTTAACTAGGGTTGGAGAATATTCAATCCAGTCCTGAGCCGGCTTTACAAACTCAAACTATTCAAGTTTCTGGGGATGGATGCGGGCCTAAATGCAGGCCGGCCTGGCCCCTGAGAGCCCTACCTACAGGCTACAACACATGGATTAGAAAGCCTCGGATCAGCTGAAGTTTTAATCATTGTCACAAAAATTTCCGAATTTTTTAAAAAATTACAAATAATTTGAAATTTTAAAGTCTCCCAAATTAATCTCGAATTTTTTGAAAATTCATATAATCACAAAAAATCATTAATTATTACCAAATAATTTCTGAAGTTTTCAAAAAAATTTGTGACTTACTAATTTTTTAAATATATTTTAATTTTCTTTATATTTTTAAATATTTTTATTTAAAAAACAAAACAATTTCCCCAATTTTTCCTTCGAATGTTTTCCCGGATTTACCGAATTTAAACCTCTCCCAATTATTGCCGAATCCCGAGTTGGTGACTATGGTTTTAACAAGACAAGTTTTTGTCCATCTCTGTCATTTATAAACCATCCATTGGTGAATCGGTGGCATATTTGGTATATTTGACCAATTTCTGCGTGACGAAGCATACGAGCGCTCTGACGCTGCAGGTGCTTGGGATGCGAAGGCCGCCGTGGCGGCCGTCGTTTCGGTTATGATATTTCGGAATCCCGTTACGGTGATGGGAATGACGGGGTTCGGGGTTACGATTATGGGGATTGTGCTTTATAGGGAAGCCAAGAAGAGATCTAGGGTTACGAGCCATTAATTAGATTGCACTGTTATTAATATTATTTGATGAAGAAGCATCGCCTCTTTCTTTTTCTTTTTCTCTCAAGGTATGCTTTTCGATCGAGTTGCACTAAAAAATTGGGGAAATTTGGTGGGGATGGGGTAATTTAGGAAGAAAGGTGTCTCTCTGATCTCTACACTTTTTTTTTGGTTTTTGTTTTTTTCGAGATTCGTATCCTCTTTTTTTTAAATTCTGTGGTCATCATTTTTTGTAACTTTTTTTTTTTTGTAATGTATAATGAAGTTAATCATACACTGGTGTCGAAGTGGTCGATTTTTTGGTTGATTAGAATGTCGGTGGGTTACTATGTAAATTTCTTTATACGTGTTACTTATGCTCAAAATTGGAGGATGTAACATATTTCCGTAAATTTTATAATTCTCATTATTTATGCGGTTGAAATCTAGAGTCATCTAGAGTCATTGAACAAAGTGGCTGCCCGACTCTCGTGACGTCATTTGGATGGTGTTTAAACGATTTTACACTATTAAGGGTCAGACGACTCAGACCGTCAAATTCATAGATTATATATTGAAAGGAAATAAGCTCAAAAATCAGACTTTGTGAGAAATTTGAACTATCTGAACTATTATTTTTTTTAATTTTAATAGATGATACTAAAGTTAAACAATCGGATGATTTACATAGGGATTTTCTTTTGAGTTTAGATACGCTCTAGTGATGGATTGTCACTTGGACAATTTAAATTGGTCTAAGAGGTATGTAATAAGGCATAATGTTAAAATCATTCTTTAATTGTGTGAAATAAAAAGTATAATTTAATGTTGACATATCAATTAAACAGGTGTTTAAATGTCGGTCAGGGGCTGTTTCCCTATTTTTCACATAGAATGGTTTGAATACTTTAATAAAGGTGATATTTTGGCTGAGATGTGATACTAATGGGCTGCTAGCTTGACCAAGGATCAAAATATCAGTTTCGTTTTTGGCCCAAAAACTAAAAGTTTGATCGAAATTTCAGTCGAAATTTTGAGGGTTAGGCCAAAATTTCGGTGCCTAATATTTTTTCAAAAAAAAACCCAAATTATTGAGGTAGCAAATTATCAGCCTGCTACCTCGATAATTTGGGCGATTTTTTGGGGATTTCACTTTGGGTGGCACTAAAACCGATCTAATAATTTCAAATTATCGATCGATAATTTGGGAGATTTTGTTTTGGGTGGCACCGAAACCGATCTGATAATTTCAAATTATCGGCCGATAATTTGCTACCTCGATAATTTGAGTAATTTTTGGGGGATTTTGTTTTGGGTGGCACCGAAACCGATGCGGTCGAAATCTGATTTCGGCCAAAATTTTGATCCAGTAGTTAGACTATCTGTAACAACCCGGATTTTTAGATTTTATTTTAACGGTGTTAGATGATGCACCACACTATGTACTGTGCTAACGCTCCACATCAGAATCGAAACCCACCTTTAAAATAGAAATTTTCTAATTTTTTCCATATCAAAATTAGACTCATTGCGAAGTGCTCGTCGATGCGATTCCAACGATATATAATTTGACGACTTCTGACAAGAATATAAAAAGTTATGCCCATTTTAACTGATCAAGCAAGTCAAAGGGTATAATTGTAATTTCGGGAGAGAAACACCAATTAGTTTGATGCTTATGCAAAACGCTGGAACGAAACCTTTTCTCAAGCTATCCAAGTTACGTATGAATTCTTATTCCGTGTAAAAAATCTCCTATTCTATTAAATCTCTCACGAAAAGTGTTAATTAGAGTCGACCTAAAATTTTATACCATTATAAATAAAACTTTAAAAGCTCTCTCCTCTCTATAATAAGAAATTATTCTCTCTCGAGACTTAGGAGCGATGCCTTGGGAATCGACCTTTTCAACCCGAATCGCAGATTGATCTTCCGTTCACGCTTCAAGAGGTGGGTACCCATCAATCCATCTTGTTTTCTCGAGATCCGTCACGTAGGATGCGTTCGATCAGCATCGGGGTTTAAAAATCTTATTTAAACCCAAATATCTCATGAATTAATAGATCTATATATTTAATATATGCTTTCCTCGAAAGTTGTATATTTTGTAAATTGGGTTTATATGTTATTTCTCTTTTCTTTTCAAAAATCTCTTTGTTTGAGCCATTAATATTTTACCTTATATTAGAGTGTATATTTAATATGTTTATTTCTCTTTTTATGTACGTAAAATTAATTAAATTTTAATACTTATAAATTTGATAGATTGACTTAATTGGCATAATATCATATTGATATTATTTATTTCTAAATCTATATAGTATAAATTTATCCTTCTACTAAGACTATAATAATATATATTATTGTTACAAGTTTATATTATTATTTATTTAAAATTAATTAAGCTCAAAAATTAAATTATATTTTTATTTTATTTAAATAAATAATAGATTGCACCAACTTAAAGTTTCGGGTCCGAACTTGCGGCTACGAACCCGAATTCACGTCCATGAACCCGAGCTCGCGACCATTGATACACCTATCCCGGTATTTTGGTCATAACTTTTTACTCCGACCTCGGATTAATGCGATTCTTGCGACATTGGAAAGAAGACAGCGAGCTTTACAACTTTGTGTGAAATAGCCATTTCACGAATCTGACTTTTTAGAGGTCAAAATAGAGCAACAAGTCGGGTTCAATTTTGAATGAATCAAGGCTATTCGAATTTAAGATTATTTTCTAATTCTCATGACCAAAGTTCCTGTGTATATTATATCTTAAGGTCTTTCGATCGATGGTCATGATAAATTATAACTTAATATGTATAAATACTATTTAATTTAATTATCTAATTATTATATACATATATCTCAATTTTATCGCTTCAACGCGACCTCTTCGATAATACAAAGTGTTAGAACTTCGATGCCTTTATGAAATCGAACTCTGACTTTTACGATTATCGAAATCATACTTATAACTCTATTCTATAATTATATTGGTATGGTATGTAAATAAATATAAATATAAGCATAATCAAAATCTAAGTATAAAGCTCATTACGTATGTGATACTTTTATATTTACAACTTAATCAATTTATACTGAGTTAAGAATATGTTAGATCATAAATGCAAAGAAAGTGTATGAGATCATGCCTACGCTTGGGCGTGGTGATTCACAGATGGTATCGAAGCGAGGAATACACCGTATTCACATGCCTTATAACTCATGGTGGAATGGGACCCATGACGGGTGAGTGTGAGTGTGAATTCGTAACTGCGTGCAGTGGCATATCGGTGATCATATGACCCCTAGTTTTAATACGAGAGGATAAGATATGAGATATGATACGAGAATGTTGGGCCTTTAGGCGTGGTAAGGTTTCTTTTACTACCACGTGAAACTCGTATATTGGCGTCCTGATGCAACACTCTATGGTAATATAAACTATCACATCGAAGTACATCCGTTACTACTGAAACCTTTTTCTTGGGAAGTGTGAATTAGGAAGGTTGCCTCACTATAGTTTGTCATAGGATTAAGTATAAGAGTATGATAAGATATGAGTATGAGATAAGATAAGTTATGAATCTGAGTACGATAATAAGACATCAGTGTAGGCCAAATAAAAGATAAAGAACTTAAGTTTAGACGTCTTGTTTCTTGCGTAGCCATAGTAAGCAACAACGCTTTTCAGACAGATCTCTGGGAGAGATTATGAGTATGAGTGCGTTATGAGTGAGTTTGGCCATTATGTCTCCCCATTGGCTGGGTGGTGGAGTATGAGTATGACACGAGGGCGTTATAATATGGTGGTATGATACTATGTTGACCCTCCCATAGTAGCTCGAGCAGCGACTCTGGCACAGGTCGTTTAGGATTTTACTAGTATGTTAGTTACGCTCATGCGATGTATAGACGTATGTGCGAGAATGATAATAATACATGGTATGATATGTTATGAGATATGGTAAGGCACGTTAGGATACGAGTGTCTAAATCATAGTCTTGCATTTATGATATGATATGAGTTTTACGATATGCACGTGATTTTGTCTTCCTTTTGTTATCTGCTTTGAGATATTATGTTTATCACTCACCAGATGCACCCACAATGCACCTGAGTAGTATGGGGTGGATTGGTGGTGTATCCCACTGAGTTTACGTGACTGAGTAAACTCATCCCACGATAATCTAACAGTTGCAAGTGACTACACTGGTGGAGTAGACACCGGCCATCTAGATCTCGCCGACGCTAATTTCATTGATTCCGCAGACGTTGAGTACCAGGAGCCTTTGGAAGGCGACGCTGCCGGTTATCAGGAGGACTACGGTGCTGATCTTGAATCGAGTGCCGGTTACTGATCATTGTGGACTTAGTATTGAGTTTTATTGATACTAGTATTGCAGATTTTATAGTTTATTTTTATCGAATTTATCTCCAATTTGACTTACCTGTTAGTTGTGGATTGATAGCATTCTATCGCATTTTATCAGATTTATTCAGTATTTATGATTACATTCATATTCCACTTTGGTATGTTGGCTTTTACGGATTTCGTGGAACCATTATTACGCGAGAACTCTGAATAGGTGTATGTCCGCTTAGCATATCCGGGATATGTGCGGGTCATAACTCGGAATTCTAGGCTTTCGGGATGGGGTAGAATTTCGGGTCGTGACACTATCTGTTTGATGAATTATGTGCACCACGTAGCTAAAGAGTGAGAACAGTCGTGGCACAATCTATTTAACGTGGAATGATGGCTCCTGACCGGCATTTAAACACCAAAATCGTGTTTAAATTTTGGGTGTTTAAATGATCTAACACCATTAAAACTCTACTTTTTATCTCACACCATTAAAATGTGTGATTTCTCGTTACATCATGTGGCATATATCTTTGATCATTCTCATCATATCATGTGGCATATATTTGTGATCATTTAGACACTTTTTTGGTGCCGGTCAGGAGAGCGTCCATTATGTTTTGGCGTCGAGTAGAACGTTGGTATCACAAGGTTTTTAGCTTATCATCTAGCTCATTAAAAGGCTGTTGACCATTAATCCGTGCAGAATTTCAGTTCGGTAAACGCTGGGACCCTCATAGTCAGCTGTTAGCAGCTTCGGCGACTCAAAGGTATTTATAATCTTAATAATGCTATGCTTTCGGTGAGGATTGTGATTAAAGGTTAGAAGTTTTTAGGGAAATTTCGCATCCACCTTGTAATTTTATCCTTTTCGGCCAGAGATGCTATAGCCTAACCGACCACCTCCAAGCTTAGTGGTCACTCAAAAAAAAATATCCTTCCCCAATTATTTGGGCAATTCTAAGCACACCACTATAATATCCTTTCGGACCACTTCCCTTAACTTTGTTACGCCATTGACTGCTTTGAATCACACAATACAGATTCCAACGTGATCTTAGGTGTGCCCCATTTGGCTTTCGGGTTACTTCTTAGGCATGTGTGCAATGTGAAATAAAAAAATCGACAGTCTGATGGCATGCCCAAAATCTCATGATCCACCATGTAGAAGATTGGATTGAAAAACAATCTCCATCGTGTGATTCAATACATCCACCATCTAACTCGTTCAATTTGAACGCTACAATGTAAAGATCATAGTTGCCAAAGATGAGCATGACACTTGCTCTCTAACATTTGATTCAACACAGTCAATTATCAAATTTGACAATAGGCTCAACTAATGAATCATTATAGATCGAATAATAATCGTCATCGCTCGACTAATGAATCGAAAATGATTCAATAATGAACCGATCAAATAACAAATCGTCATCGCTCTGATATGAAATCGTTGTCGCCGCTCTGGTATCAAATCATTGTATCGCTATGATAATAAATCATCACCGCTCTGGTATCAAATCATTGTATCGCTAATTTTTATGTTACAATATATAAACCAAGCGTTCCGTTGGGTTCAGCATGCAAAATGGAGGTAACAAGAATCGACCACAAGTCTCTCCCATTGCAACAAATTATCTTAACCAACTCAACTAGAGTGAAGAACCTAATATAAACCAATAATTTTAGATTAAAATACTTCTTTCTATATGAGTGGATGCTATTTGTTATCAAAGCAGGGACGGAATGTTATCAGATCGATGACGATTTATTATCAAAGCGATGATGATTCATTAGTCTAGCGATGACAATTCAATAGTTGAGCCTATCATTAAATTTGATTTATTTTTGAAGTATGTGGAAGGGTAAAAGATATAAGAAGGGGTATTTCAAACTTTTTACGTTAACTAGAATTGGCTCGGCTTCAAGCTGGTCAGTTAGGTGAAAGATGAAATTGTAGAGTCTCTAGCGGAAAAGGGTAAAATGATAGGATCAATCTTGAAAATTTCCGAAGTTTTTAAGATTAAGCAAGCTTAATCACTCAACTCGGTGGGTTTGTCACTTTTATATTATTTCGTTGAGAGTTTTTTAAGAAAATATTTCATTGAGAATTTGGTGGAAAGAAAAACGTGTTTATAATATACAAAAGGTATAAACAACTGTGTTGTAGACAGGGGTGTACCCAGGAAAGTTTGCTGGTGGGGGCTACAAATGATAAATAGAATATTAGTAGTTATTTTACCATCCATTTGGGGGCTTCTACATCATGGATTTGAGGGCTTCTATACAAACGAAGGTCGTATAAGAAACATACTTTATAGAAACTCTAAAGTTAAATGGGGGCTTGAGCTCCCACGCCCTTCTATGTGGCTACGCCATTGGTGGAAGACTAGCCGGTACTTTAGCAATAGGGTTGTCAATTGATTGATTGGATTGGGTTGGGTCGGGTCGGGTCGGGTCAAGCCAGGTCGGGCTGAAATTTTGGGTGTCTGGCAGGTGAATCATGAATGACATATGCCCAACCCGACCCAATGGTCTACCTTGAACCAACCCGATAGGTTAAAGTAATATGCAATTCAATGTCTGACCCTAAAACCCAACCCGGCCTGCTTAAAATTTCTTGGGTTTTTGCAAATACCCCCATATGTTATGCTAAAATTGCATAAAACCCCTTAAGTTATACCTATTTATACTACACCCCTTACTTTTATATTTCCTTTACAAATAGCCCTTGTCATTAAATGACAATTAACTATGTGTCATTTCTTCAATTAAATGACGCATTTGCCCTTAATATTGTATACAAAATGGCCATTGTATTTTTTCTGACTTTGACCACCTTTTAAACGGTAGATAAGCATCGGATCCTGCCCAATTTTTTTGGGTGGAACATGATTGATCTCCTATAAGTTGCCATGTTACCCGATTTTTTATTTTGGTGTCCATGACGCTCACTTGACTCTTGGGTAGCGCTAAAATGCTACCCCCGTTGGTGCCATCCCAACCCTACCATTGTTATGAACCAACTAAGAACCATGGACACCCAAATCGAAAATCAGGTAACACGGCAACTTTGAGGAAATCAATCATGTTCCACCCAAAAAAATTGGACAGGATCCAATGCTTATCCACCGTTTAAAATGCGATCAAAGTTAGGAAAAATACAATGATCATTTTGTATATAATATTAAGTAAGGGGAAATGCGTCATTTGATTGAAGAAATGACACTTAGTAAGGGGGGCAATGTAAATAGACATAACTTATAGGGTTTTATGTAATTTTAGCATAATATAGGGGTATTTGCAAAAAACCCAAATTTCTTTATGACCCAACCTGAATTTTGCCCAATCTGACCTACATGAGCCGAAGGTTGGGCAGATAACTCATGTCCGATCCACTCCCACAGGTCGGATATGCCCGGGCTGGTATTGTCAAACATGTTGACAAGCCTATTTAACAAGCATCCAAAATGGTTTTAATTTCTAACAATAATGAGGAGTACTACATTTGGTCTATTATGGTGTCTATTATGGTCAACTTTTTTTTATTTTTTAGTTTTATTTTGTTAGTAAGTTTGGCCTCCAACCTACGACCTTGAGGTTGTAAACTTGTAATTATTATTATCAAATGATCAATAAGGGCTGCTCTCCATTGGCCTGAACTATGCCAGCATCCATGAGTAGGGCTGGTAATGGATCAGGTTGGTCCATTGCCGGACCCGATTGTCTTGTCTAACCATGTTGGGCACATATACTTGACATGTCGAGGACGCAACGAGATAATTCATATACATAATATAAAAGGTTAGGAGTGTTATGAATCGGGTTGAGTTGGGTCGGGACGAGTATATGCCTTCGACCCGTGTAGCGAATTTTTTACAATAATGTGATCCATTGGCAGCCCTATACATGGGGGTGCAAGGTTGAACCGAAAACCAAAAGCCGACTGGAAAGCGATGTGCCAAACCGGCTTGAACCCGACAGAAACCAATTGAAAACTGAAACCGAGTCGACCCGATTTGGCCTGGTTCGGTTTCAGTTTTTGTACCTGAAAACCGAAAGCATGCTGAGTAGGGTAAGAAAATTGGAAAAATCCGAAAAAAATTAAACAAATACAATATAATAGAAAAAGTATTTAGGAAACTGAAAACCAAACCGCTCAAAACCAAAACCATCACATTTCATTTTTTTGGATCTCTTTTATTCGAGACAGATAGCACGTCCCCAAGCATGTATTCATTTGTTAGATGGCTGGTTGCCCTCCGTCACGGTTCAACATTTTCTTATTACTTGCTCAATTCCCATTTGAATTGTGCTCTCAAAATGGCTTTTTTTTTTTTTTTCCTTTTTTCATACGACCATTTAGGACACCTTGTAAAGACAAGGGTGGAAACAGCGTAGAGGACAAAGTATTGAACTCATGACCTCCTCCCTCACAATAGAGGAAGGTTACTAACTGGGCTAATGCCTCTTTGATTCTGAAAATGGCTATTATAGAGAGATAAAGAGTTCCTCTTATTATAGAAACTCCCACCTTCTAATTACAATTCATTTGGGATACATGCCTTAATTAGAGGTCTCATGTGTTCCTTGTTTCTAATTTCACTTCCATAAGAACACTTATATTACAATTAAAATATATTTTCCACAATTGATCAAACGGGTTGACCATAGTGGTCGGCCACACGTAGAAGAAAAAGTTCAACATTGACCACTTTGAACCTAACGATGAAGACTATTTTTTGTCTCAATCTTCCATAAGATAGATCTTAAGATCATTAATGTACCATCAAACGATCACTTTTTTATTCCATGTGGCACACATTCCAAAAAGTGGCCCTTAAATTGCATTTGTGTATGATGTATGTCACATGGATTTTATGGTCACTTTTTTGGGTTGTGTGCCATGTGGAATTAAAAACTAACCATTTGATAGGATGCCTATGATCATGAGATCAATCTTGTGGAAGATTGGGATGAAAGAGATGAGTGAAGTTGCAATTTAATAGTGTGAACAGTGGTATCCATTAAGGTAATCTTTTCTATATAATTAAGGGAACCTCTATTTGCGCCCATCTATTGTGAACGCGTCCACGTAATGATGACCGGTAGTGTGTTAGGCGGTAGCGCACTCTGATGGGCTCACACTTGAGGGCCATCATGTGCACGTCTGATGGGTTTGAGTGGCACGTTGCTGAGCCACAAGGGCTTTGCCTGGGCGCAGGGCTGGCCCTGAGATTTTAGGGGCCCAAGGCGAGTTCCTAAAATGGGGCCCCTCTTACATATTAATGTAAAAAAAAAATTGTCACAATTTTTTTTCTTGACAAATAAAATAATACTCAATGCTTTTAGATAGTACTTTTATATTACAAATATCTCAATTTTCCATTCTATTGTTGATAATTTGAAATGCAACTAATAAATTAACGAAAGTATATATTAAAGAAAATGCAACACCAAAACGAGAAAAAAAAAATGGTAGAACGTACCATATGGTTCGAGTAATCCAACCATTAACATTTTAACAATTTTTATTATTTTAACTGCCATTGAATCTTTCACTGCAATTTTTTAGCATTTTAACAATCTCAAAAAATTTTAAAAATAGGTTCATTGGATAAGGTCTTGTCAAGTAGATTAAAATTGATAGGTCATTTGCAAAAAATGGAACTCCAACAAGCCTGAAATCGCTATTTTAAGTTATGATCATTTAATAATAAAAATGTGTGTGTGTGTATATATATATATATATATATATATATATATATATATATATATATATATATATATATATATATATATGGGAGCTAGTTCCGTCCTCCAAGATCTCGTGGAGATCAATGTGGCTTCCAAAACACTATTTTGGTGCGATGGGGAGCATAAGGGAAGGGCTTAAATCAAATCATTGAATCCTTCTAATCATATGACGGAGGTCGTTTTTCACCCATATCTTTCACTCAATAGATCTTGAGATCATGGTGCACCTATCAAACTGTCGGTTTGTGATTCAACCTGTCATAGATCCCAAAAAATGGCCATAAAATGACATTTGAGCGTGAAGTGTGCCATATGATTCAAGGGCATTTTTTGGAGATTTGTGACACATTAAATAAAAAATTGACCATTTGATAGGCGGGCCATGGTCTGAAGCTCTATTTTGTGAGAGACAGGTATGAAAAACCATTTCCATCATCTCATTCAAAGGAATCAATGATTTTCAAAGGGTCTGGGAGGTGGGCACTTTCGGAGAACGCATAGGCACGTTTAGAGGTTCCCTATATATAAAGGATTTGGGACCTGAGAAGAGTCGAACCCACAACCCACTTGAGGGCCATCATGTGTGCGTCTGATGGGTTTGAGTGGCACGTTGCTGAGCCACAAGGGCTTTGCCCAGGCGCAGGGCTAGCCCTGAGATTTTAGGGACCCAAGGCGAGTTCCTAAAATGGGGCCCCTCTTACATATTAATGTAAAAAAAAATTTGTCACAATTTTTTTTCTTGACAAATAAAATAATACTCAATACTTTTAGATAGTGCTTTTATATTACAAATATCTCAATTTTCCATTCTATTGTTGATAATTTGACGAAAGTATATATTAAAGAAAATGCAACACCAAAACGTGAAAAAAAAATGATAGAACGTACTATATGGTTCGAGTAATCCAACCATTAACATTTTAACAATTTTTATTATTTTAACTGCCATTGAATCTTTCATTGCAATTTTTTAGCATTTTAACAATCTCAAAAAATTTTAAAAATAGGTTCATTGGATAAGTCTTGTCGAGTAGATTAAAATTGATAGGTCATTTGCAAAAAATGGAACTCCAACAAGCCTGAAATCGCTATTTTAAGTTATGATCATTTAATAATAAAAATGTGTGTATATATATATATATATACGGGAGCTAGTTTCGTCCTCCAAGATCTCGTGGAGATCAATGTGGCTTCCAAAACACTATTTTGGTGCGATGGGGAGCATAAGGGAAGGGCTTAAATCAAATCATTGAATCCTTCTAATCATATGACGGAGATCGTTTTCCACCCATATCTTTCACTCAATAGATCTTGAGATCATGGTGCACCTATCAAACTGTCGGTTTGTGATTCAACCTGTCATAGATCCCAAAAAATGGCCATAAAATGACATTTGAGCGTGAAGTGTGCCATATGATTCAAGGGCATTTTTTGGAGATTTGTGACACATTAAATAAAAAATTGACCATTTGATAGGTGGGCCATGGTCTGAAGCTCTATTTTGTGAGAGACAGGTATGAAAAATCATTTCCATCATCTCATTCAAAGGAATCAATGATTTTCAAAGGGTCTGGGAGGTGGGCACTTTCGGAGAACGCATAGGCACGTTTAGAGGTTCCCTATATATAAAGGATTTGGTCAAACAAATTTGATTCGGTCAAAATTGGGTCAGAGAATCAACTGGGTCAATACATATAGTCGGTCTTCCCCAATGAGGCCAGTGACCCGACCAATGACTTGCACCGACCTAGCTGAGACCCGATCCATGACTCATTAAAAAAATGTAAATATGGGACCTGAGAAGAGTCGAACCCACAACCCACTCGAACACAATTAGATGAATATAATGTTATTGTACATTACAAATTATAAATTATATGAAGCAACTGTACCTAATTTGGGGACCCGAGAGGTAGCCGCCTCTTGGGCCTTAGCCCAGGGGCCCTGGTTACAGAAATAGATTTCAAAAACAGATATAATTATATAAAGATATATAAATATGTTACTAACTATGGATGTGGGTGTATGTCCAACAAGGTAACCCCACCCTATCAACTTCTTCTCAAATCTCACGTCTAGAGAGAGCCAGAGAGGTGTCGGATGGTGGAGCTGTGGAGAGAGAGAGAGAGAGAGAGAGAGAGAGAGAGAGAGAGAGGGTAAGGTAACCAAATTGGAGGCCCTTTAACTTTATAGATTTTTTTTTTTTAAACCCTATTTTTTAATGGGCAAATAACATTTGGGGGCCCTTAAAAATCAGGGGCCCGAGGCTCTCGCGTTGTTGGCCTTGGTCCAAGGCCGGCCCTGTCTGGGCGTTCAAAGATGGTTAGGGGTTGTGACTCGTGATGGCTTTCCATGAGAACCAATGTTGGAGCTGACTTGGGGCTTTGTAGTGGTGTTGGTGTTGCCTGGAGGATTCGTGTGCCACAGGTAGTTGGACATTTAGCGGCATTCCCAAAAGTATGTCAAAATAAGCACTTTGAGCTTCTCCCGTTATTTCTCAAGATTTAGTGTTTAAACTATAGAATTTCATAGGCCTAACTCAACCTCACAAAACCGGCTTATAAGGTGAGGATTGCGCACATTATATATAGCCCAAAGGCGATGTGGGACTATCATTCGTGCCCCCTCACGTGTATCTTGTCTCTCTACATCCCTGTGGACTATCACTTCATTCGCGAGAAAGTGCTTAGCTGTGACATTGAGGTGCGCCATGTCTCCTCAATTGATCAAATTGCTGATGCCTTCACAAAACCTTTGTCTGCACAACGCTTAAAGTTTCTCAAATCCAAGTTATTGGTTCAAGATCTACCATCAACTTGTAGGGGCATCTAAAGGTGTGTAACATTGTAACCTTACTCTCCCTTGTATTGCTTACCGGCTGTAATAGTGCTAGGGTTTCCATGTAAATAATCTCTTTGAGGACTCTCGGAATTGTAGTGAGAGAAAAACCTCTTCTTCCTCTATACTAGTCTTTATAAATCATATATATACTAGGTGTAGCTCAATCACTACGAGCCGTGCTACTATATGGATTTCTTACTTGAGTGTACTGGTATCCTTCACGTACACCTAGCATTCGTTGCTTTGTGTGAGTGCATTCGGCCCTTGTGTGTGTGTTGCTACGCTTGATCACCTTGGGGCATATCTCACGCCCAAAACCATCGTGTTTGAGTTGGTTTTGGCCAACCCCTCAGTGCGGGTCAACTCCAAGTGGAGGTTGATTCTATAGCTACGCTAGCTTGTGGTTGTCTCAAATTGTTTTTGAAAGACCCTTTGTTGCATCGATTCGGATTTGATTGCCTTCGACTGTGTAGGTTTAGGCTGACCTATCGCGTCAAGCGTTAGATGTTGCATGGGTTGCACTGCTCAAAAAGTGACCAATGACAATGCAACTTCATTAAGTAAGCGCGTTCACTAAGGGCACGTTCATTTCACCGTAATATGTGAATATTACTTGTAATCATCCCATTTTATCACAAAAAGTACAATTTTGTCTGTTTTTTTCGATATAATTTCTTGTAGTTTGTGCCCAAAATATTACCTGCAATATTTTTTACTTACGAGGCTATAGGTCGTAGTGTTCATTTACGAGGCTATAGGTCGTAATGTTCATTTATTGCAGATAAAATTTGCAATAGTCATCTTATAGTTGGACTTAAAGGTGTACCAACTAAAAGTAAACAAGTACCTTTGTTTACAACTAATGAAATTGCAACCTCAACCAATGAATCTTTAGATCATGGATGTACCATCACATGGTCACTTTTTGATTCCACATGACACACCTCCCAAAGGGTGACCATATAATCATATTTGAGCGCGATACATGATTTTAGGTTCACTTTTTGGAATGTGTGTCCCATGGAATAGAAAATTGACTGTCTGATGGAATATCCATGATCTTAAGATCCATTGTCTAAAAGATTAAGGCAAAAAATGGGCTTCATTGTCTTATTCATTAGTGGTCAATGTATGCCGGCCTGAGGTGTTAGGGTGAAATCACATATTTATGGATTGTGCAATATTACACAAGCCGTTAACTTCAACATAAAATGAATACTATCTCATAAAGTAGATTTTACGCCTCTTTTTAAGATGAAGTGAAGTAGTGAACAACCATTTTAAATCGGATATGTACTTTTTTACAAGTAAAAAATGTGTACTTTAATACAAGTAAAGTCATATTAATTACTAGAGAAGGAATTACCTGGAAATGAACGTACCCTAAATAAGTGCCCCCCCTGTGAAGATATTATGTAAGCCATTTGATTTTGAAGGCTATGATCTAAAAGATCTAAGGTGCAAATGATTTATACAAAACATGATCGCTATCATATGATTCAACTAGTCAATTGCTAAATCATACGATAACTTTTGACTGCTTTGAATTCTGTGACATAGATTGTATTTTGTTTCAATATTTCACCAAAGATTTATGCCCTATATGGGTTTGCGGCCAAAGTCACAAAAATTATCGAATTTTTGAAAAATTTGTGAATTTAAGGTTCAACGAATTAATCTCAAATTATTTGGGAATTTTTTATATTTGCAAAAATTCCCCAATAATTTATAAATTATTTTCAAATTTTTCAAAAAAATAATAATTTTTTTATAATTTAAAATTTTATTGTTTTTGTATTTTATCTTTCTCTCCCATTTTTTATTTAAATATTTTCCCGAACTTGCCGAATTTTATCAGATTTTTCTGAATTTTAACCTTGTTGAATTATTGTCGAACCCCAATTTGGTGACTACATTTGCATTAACAAGTTCTCTGAAATCGTCACGTCCTAGACCCCTTGAAAATCGTTGATATCTTTGAATTAGATAATAGAGATCATGTTTCACCCCGATATATTGTAAAATAGATCTCAAGACTGTGGATCACCTATCGGACGGTCATTCTTTTATTCCATGTGAGACAGATCCTTAAAGAATGCCCCTTGAATCATACAATACATATTGCTCAAAAGTGAATTTAGGGCCATGTTTTGAGGATCTATAATACGTGAATAAAAACCTGTCCGTATGATCTATGTTCCATGATCTCAAGATCTATTGTGTGGAAGATCATGATGAAACACGATCTCCAATCTCTGATACGAAGAATTCAATGGTTTTCAAGGGATGTGGGTAGTGGGCGTTTTCAGAGAACGCGTGCGCGCGAACAGAAATACCTTTTTTGCGCATTGAGTGCGCAATCTTTCCCTTGTTTTGTTATTAATTGACGCCATCGGGATGAGTTGCTTTTGCTTTCTTCTTAGAGTTTCAGCCCGCCCACCTCGACAGCTTATTAAGGAAGACCAACCTAGCTCCGCCTCTCCATTCCATCGTGACCGTTCGATCCGTACAAAAGTCCCCATCAAATAACAGGTCTGTTTTCTTACACTAAATACCTTTTTTCAGTTATTTTAAATCTATGTTTGATACACCACGTTCTTCAGTTTTGAAACCTGCTTGATCGAATTTCTCTGGGTTTGATTCTCTCAATAGTTTATGATGCTTTTTTTTTTTTTTTCTTTTCAATTTAAAACTGTACTGAAATTGGGGCACTAATTTTTTTTTTTAATTTTTTAGTTTTATTTTTATTTGTTTCGGGATTGAGTCTCCTCACCAGCATAGTAAGATTATGAAGTTGATAATAACACCTTTTAGTTATCCAATGCTGTCAAAATATAATTTTTGCTGATTTTTAGGGTTTCTGACATCTAAAAAATTCATCTTTTTTGACAAGTTTGGTGGGGTAGAGAGCTATTCGTAAGCTTGATAATCTTCTGAAGCCGATTATGCCCCATTAATCCACACGTTTTTGTTTAATATAATTATTTTTTCAAAAAATACTGGTTTTTTTAATGGGATCTATTACTTGCACACGAGAAGTTGGCCCTTGCACAGTGTAAAAGAAAAACTTAGTGTTTTGGGACCTGTACCATGTGAAAACATCATCTAAGCCATCTGATTTGAAGGCCATGATCTTATGTGCAAAAGATTGGCATGAAAGACGAGCTCTATCATATGATTCAATGCAGTCAAAGGCCATTATCTTATTCAAAGTTGTCTAAGTTGAATCGTATGATCATGATGATGTTTTATGCCAATCTTTTGTACTAAAAATCTTTAGATAATGGCCTTCAAATCAGATGGCTTAGATGGGGTTTTCACATAGCACAGGTTCTAAAATACCAAGTACCAAGTTTTTCTTTTTGTACTAAAGATCTTTAGATAATGGCCTTCAAATCAGACGGCTTAGATGGGGTTTTCACATAGCACAGGTCCTAAAATACCAAGTTTTTCTTTTACACTGTGCAACAAGGATCAAAATTTCGGTTTTCGTTTCGGTTTCGGAGGGGACCAAAACCGAAATTTTGGTCCAAAATTTCGGCTGAAAATTTGAATTTCGGCCGAAATTTCAGCCTATAATTTGAACCCCATACATTTAATGACCGAAATTTTGGTCCCAAATTATCGTTTCGATAATTTCAGCCGAAATTTCGGTCATTTCGGCCGAAATTTTGATCCTTGCTGTGTAAGTACTAAGTTCTCGTGTGCAAGTAATGGCCCCCTTTTGAATTTGGTGGCATAATTAATCGTTTGCATACGGTTTAATTAGACTGGTTTAATTTTATTGTATTTTTTGGCAATTGGTTCCAGTGTAGGGCGAGAGCATGGAGAAGGGTAATAAGGTTCGGTGCCTGAGAATAGGATGTGATGCTATGTTTACTGAGGATGACAATCAAGATGACTCATGCAGATTTCATGATTCTGTGAGTCTTAGAAAACATCAAACAATAAAATACTTGGTGTTTTTTTTTGGCTGTTTTTCTTCTTCTTTTTTTTACTTTTTATATCATGGTATAAAAACAATTATATGATGTGCATACTCTAAGGGCACGTTCGGCTCGTTGTAAAGGCTTCCCCGTAAAATCACTTTCCCTGTAAAATTATGCTGACTGAATGACTTGCAAAATTCACTTTTTATCATGTAAAAAAAATGTTCGTTTCACCGTAAAACAAGCTCGTAAAATTCACTTTCTTAAAAAATGAAGCCGTTATTATGACTGCTAATACTTTTGCAAGCAATATTTTAGTTTTATGATGTATTTAAACTTATTACTTCATTCACCACCATGCTAACCAAAAATTTATACAAGTTCCCTACCCTTCATAATTATTAAAGATCCCTTGGAAATTTTGTAACACTATCTTGATCGCTTAATTTATGACTGATTAAGTCCAATTCATGGAGCAAAATCACTTTTTTTCCAAACCTACAACATGTTGAAGTCCTACCAGTGCCCAAACAATTCCATCAAACATTCAAATTCGAACTGAATCAGTATTAATTCTTCAACGCATTGAATGCTTAGCCATAAAAAACAGGATTCTCGGATAAATTGGATATGTACTAAACCAATACCCATGGGAAATGTGTGATGGATGGCTATCAGTGTAGCCAAATCGCATATGTGACCCTATGCGATGGCATAAGGCCATTGCATATGCAGATCGCATAAGCGATTATGCCATGACATAAAATCATTATTATTATTTTTCAAAAAAACCCAAAAGATCCCCAAAAAATCCCAAAAAATTCATTGGTTGAAGAATGATGGAATGTCAATGAAGATTGAAGCTCTTTGCTTAGTTAACTGCAAAATAGAGCAAAAGAAATTATCAACAAAGCGTTGAGAAAGAGAGAGAAAAAGAGAGCACTAAAACTCAAAAAAGAGACCAAAAAGACACAAATCATACTTTGGATGGATGTGGTATGGATTAGGAAGAGGAACCCCCCATTTATAGACTTTGGGGAGCCCTAAAAAGCAAATAAAAAAATAAAAACAAGCTCCAACAGTCATAAATATGACCGTTGGAGATGAATGCGATCGCATACAGTCAGGGTCGCATATGCCATCATGGCATATGCGAAAATCACCTCCAGGATCGCATATGTGATCGCATAATTGCATATGCATATGACAACAATGTGGCTATGATGCTGAGAAATCGTCCTTGATGAAACTCAAACCGATCTCCTGTCATTAGTATCTCATCACCTTGACAACCCAAAGAAGATGCCTTTAACTGATTTACTTCTGTTTTAAATATAGAATCATTTTCTTTAATGGATGTCGAATCTCAACTTTCATTTTCCAACTATTTGTTTTTAAGTGATTGGGTTTATCTCAAAACCAGCAATCATTCTTTTTATTATATTCATTTTAATTTGACCACAATCGGAGTTACTTTGTGAATAACCTTCTAACGATTTTACCCTCTCTTAGTTGATTGCCTGTGGTTGTTAAACTCCCGTTTGGTCCAACTTTACAAAGAAGTATTTTTTACAATTTATTTGCAAGCAATGAATTGCAAATATTATCTATGCCAAGTTCTCGCTACTAATAAAACTCTTAACCTTGTAACTATGTTACCAAAAGATTCCAACAATTTGCTCATCAATGTCTGCCTTATCTTCATCAATTTTGACTCCAATATACTTTCTAACTAAAAGAGAATGGGATTGGAGTCATTGAGATGATTTGATATCTTGTACCCTCTTATATCTTTAGAGAATCCAGTTTCTTTCAAGAAAATTCAGTTTGTCAAGGATTTGATCTATAGACTTTCCAACTTAGTCCACAAACCAACCACCCTTTTTATCAATTATATATTACATAAAATCTTATATACTAAATATAAGCAGATAATAGGGTTGTATCAAGCTTATCCCTGACATCTTCACCCATTGTTTTTTTGTTCACTCAATTTATTGAGTGATGCTTTGTGTTTCCATTTTTATGAAAGTAAATGTTCTATATTGAGTTTCCATAACTCAAAAAATTTCTTCCCATCAAACTTCAACTCAAATCAGTTCATCGAGATTTTTGCCTTTGTTTGTCGTGGTCGTCATCATCAACATCACCTTGTCCATCAATTCGGGTCAGTTTTGTGATCCCCAAAGTGACAAAGTACGGATACAGATTTAATCCGACGAGTGAAAGAAAGTCAATATACAAAGAAGTTTGGAAAAAGGGGGACAAATCCGAAGCTAAAAACTATATTTTTTTTTATCAGTAAATGAGATATATTGATGAGCAGCAAGATGTTGAAAAACCAATACAAACAAACGACCAAAAATATAGTAGAAAAGTACAAAATGGTCACACATGAGACCGAAGAAGTCCCCTGAACAAAACAGGAAAGGTGCTCGAACAAAACCGAACTTAGCCTGGGTCCCAAAGAAAGGACCACTCATGGGTATTCGGCCTTCCACCTGACACCCAGCTCCACAGCAGCTCCGTTATGGACTTATGATCATCCCCACTGGCTGGTATTTATGCTCAAAACTGCGTAAATTCCTTTCTCTCCATAAGCCCCAAAAGACCGCAAATGTGGCTGCATCCCAATACTCCCTAAGAGGACCCTCCAATTTAGTGGCATCCCAACTCAGGTACAGTGAATGCGGCTTCTCCGACATCATCCAACTCATACAGAAGGATTTTAGGACAATGCTCTAGATTTCCTGCACTACGTCACAATGAATCATCAGATGAGGTGCAGTCTCCTCCCCCTTGTTACACATGACGCAACAGTTATGAATCTCCTTCCCCCTTCGAATCAACTGGTCCAACGTTAGTATTCTTCCTTTAAGTAGTGTCCACACAAAGAACCGAACTTTGAAGGAGACGATTTTCCTCCACAAACCAGCCCCTTGACATGTGGTCAACGGCCGCCTCGTGAGCATCCTATAAAAGGATTTAACTGTGAACATGCCATCTTTATTCGGAACCCAAGTCCTCTGATCCTGCCCACTATGATGCCTCCGAGCCTCATATAGAGTACTCAAAAGATTAGAATAAGAGACCACCTCCTCCTCTCGAAGAAGCCTTCTCGTAACCACCTCCCACACTGTCCTCCCTCCGACTCGGATATGAAATCATTGATCCTGCCCCTTGGATTCACAACAATGACATGAATGTCCGGAAAAGACGATGCGAGAGACCCACCCACTCTCCAACCACACATCCTCCTAGAATCGAATGCGGCTCCCACAGCCCCACCTAAAGCGGACCCCTCTGACGTAGGCCTCCCATGTTTTGCATATGCCCTTCCTTCTACCAAGGGGATGTACCTCTGTGCACCACATGACTAATACCCCAGCCCCCAGAGGACTGCCCATGCTTCTCCCCCAAAACCACCCGCCAAAGACTCTCCCTCTCCTCCTCCCTCCCCGCCCGCTAAAACCACTTCCTAAGCAAGGCAATTTTGGTCCATAGCAGACTGCGAATACCAAGACCCCCATTGCGTAAGGGCAGTTGACAAGTCTCTCAATTAACCAGGTGATACTGCTTGTCCATGCCTGACCCCTCCCACAAGAAATTCCTCTGAATTTGTTCCAGACGGTTGATGACTCCTTTCGAACAATGAAACATAGACATGTAAAAAATGGGCATCGATGATAGGACCGATTTGACCAGCACTAGCCTTCCTCCGCTGCTCAACATTTTTTCCTTTCCATGCCGATAACTACTGATGGACCCGTTGGATAACCGGTTCCCAGTCTCTAGCAGCTGGTTGTCTGAGACCGAGTGGTAGCCCCAGGTATTTGATTGGGAACTTTTCAACCGCACACTCGACCGTCCGCGCCAACTCATCCATCAGCCTATCATCCGTACCAATACCTGTAATCGTCGACTTAGAAAGGTTGATACGCTACCCCGATACCGCCTCATGGATAGGACATCCACGAGTGTTGCGAATTCCGAGATCTCAGCCTTTCCGAATATAATCGTATCATCCACAAATTGAAGATGCGAGATAGACTGACCATGCGCTCCCACCTTAATGCCTGATATCAGATTAAGACAGCGTGCTTGCAGTAATTGTCCGGATAGAGCTTCGCCCACCATGTTGAACAAGAAGGGTGAAAGCGGATCCCCTTGGCGAATACCTCTCGAGCTTTTGAAATACCCCTCTGGAGTGCCATTGATCAAAACCGAGAACCATGCCGAAGAATAACAGCCCCTCATCCACTTCCTCCATCTAGTGCCAAACCCCAACCTGTCAAGCATATATTCAAGACAATCCCAACTGATTCGGTCGTATGCTTTCTCCATATTGACTTTCCACAGGGCAGCCGGCTATCGGTCATGATGTGGCGAATGAATGGTTTCCTGGGCCACCGCAACCAGGTCCACAAGCTGTCTACCCGCTACGAACGCTCCCTGATTGTTTGAAATAATCCGACTCATGACCGGTTTGAGTCTATTGGCAAGGACCTTAGATATTATCGGGAAAGAAAGCATACTGCATGGACATAAGGCAAAATATACGGCGTATAAGTTGTAAAAAACGAAAAAAAACTCGGGAAAGAAAACATACTGCATGGATATAATGCAAGTCTTACTGCCACCTTATAAAAAATCCCTTCAATCGAAGTGGCCCGTTGATTGCATGGTTGACGCGGGATGAGATCGCACTCTAACCCTAAAATAGTATAAATCTTGCGCGATAGGTGTTTAGGGTTCTCAATCTTCGATTAAAACAATAAAAATAAAGAATAAGATAGAAGATCTTCGGAATCACTCTAGAGAGGCTTGTCGGCTTCACACCAACGAATCCGAGGCTTCACAACAAGGCTGCACGTTGGCTTCGCACCAAGTCGTGCGAGAAATGAAGATTCATTCCTCAGGGTTTGAAAGAATCACTCTTTCGATCAAAAACTCTTCACAAGTTTCCTAGGGTTGCACAAAAACAAGCTCTCTTTTCATTCAATCATTCTAATTTCAATAATGTCTTTTACAAGCCTTTATATAGGCTAATAAAACCCTAAACAAACATAAAACTCGAAATAGAAGAGTCCTAAAACAAATAAAACTCAAAATGACACTTTTCCGCCACAAAATCCGTTATTCCGTCAAATCTCGAACGTATCTCACGGATGTCCCTCCATGGGTCACGGAGGTCCGTCGTCTACAGTGTTCACAAGAACAATGAGCACTTATTTTGACGGATGTCCGTCATGTGGTCACGGACATCCGTCAGAGTCCACAGTCGTTCGTTCAAGTGTCCACGAACGTCCATCTTTTAGCGACGAACTTTTCTTTTCAGGCCATTTGAAAGCTCATGTATTGGTCCACTTTTTCCCTATAGATTTCCTTTGCTTGATTCGGCTACGATCCAGACAGACGAACCTAAATTCCTTGTCAATCCCCTCTTCTTTAAAAAAGTTCGACCTCGAACTTTGGCCGACATCGATAGGCGTTATCAAGTATGCTTGCTCCTCATTGATCTCGAACTTTTGAATGGTCTCGGGCTTGGTAGGGACGATCACAAATGCCTGTGCTTCAATGATCTCGGGCTCGGTAGGGCCTATCACGGATGCTTGGGCTTCAACGATCTTAGGTTCTTCAACAGTTTCAGGATCTGCGACGGTCTCATCAACCGATGTGAACTCCTTAACTGAATGTTGTTCAGGCATAGGATCAATACGAATAACTGGATTTGCTTGTGCAACGAGCTGCCTCGGTTCTTCCATAGGCATGGAGGTACTCAGATTCACCGTGAGTTCGGTATCTTCCACCGGTATAGGTACTACCACTGGCGCGGGTAGAGGAACTTTAATCTGTAGGGGTCCTCTCACGGGTACGACTATGGGGATGAATCTTGTAACCTTCGGCCTCAAAGCTTGAATCATGTCTAACACGGCTTTGGATAGATCGTGAATAAAAACCCTAATAATGGTAGTACTGATATTCTCACGCCATGCATCCACTATCCGCCACGACCTTAACAATTCGCAATAAACGTTGTTAAGAAGTGTCATATGTTTGAATATGGATCCATGTTGATCGGATGATCTACCTTTCTCTTTGCACCATAATTTTTCACCATCGTCATCTTTTGACGTACGATCGGAATGTTCCATTGTTTCATGAACGTTTTTATGGAAACCATGTAGTCGTTCAAATCGCGAAGGGCTTCGAGAACTTGAACTTGACTCATGATTCACCAATCTATTTGTCGAGGATTTAACTGCTCTAATACCAAACTGACGCGGGATGAACGCTAAAACCCTGACATAATTTTAGAAAATACAAAAATAAAAGGATAGAGTTCCAAAGCTTCACACCAAGTCGCGCTAGAAATGAAGATTCAGTCCTCAAGGTTTGAAAGAATCACTCTTTTGATCGAAAACTCTTCACAAGTTTCCTAGGGTTGCACAAAAGCAAGTTCTTTTTTCATTCAATCATTCTAATTTCAATAATGTCTTTTACAAGCCTTTATATAGGCTAATAAAGTCCTAAACAAACATAAAACTCGAAATAGAAAAGCCCTACAACAAATAAAACTCAAAATGACAATTTTTCACCACAAAATTCGTTATTCCGTCAAATCTCGAATGTATCTCACAGACGTCCGTCGTCTACGGTGTTCACAAGAACAATGAGCACTTATATTCATGGGTGTCCGTCATGTGGTCACGGACATCCGTCAGAGTCCACGGATGTCCGTTCAAGTGTCCACGGATGTTTGTCGTTTAGCGACGAACTTTTCTTTTCAGGCCGTTTGAAAGCCCATGTATTGGTCCACTTTTTCCTTGTAGATTTCCTTCGCTTGATTCGGCTACGATCCAGACAGGCGGACCTAAATTCCTCGTCAATGGTACACTCGCCTGTCTCCACCTCACCCATATTACATTGATATTGTTTGAGATTTGCTCCTCAACACCATTAGTCAACTCCATTATCTAGTTGTATAGTGAGCCCTAATGACGGGGACATCGACTTTGTGGACATCGGTTGTGGACCATATCGTGTGTACTGGCGTCGGGAGAAGCGGCACGGGAACCAGAACTAGGCCTAAAGAAGAATACAAGCACACTATAGGTCACTCGAGCGACTACACTTTCCTGCTCGAGTGATAATGCTTCAAAAAAGAGGCCAAACTTTCGGCCAAAAGTCGCTCGAGTGAGTCTAGTTGTCGCTCGAGCGAGACATCGAAGGATGCACACGGAAGAATTTTCTCTGGGATAATTCGCTCGAGCGGGACGTGTCGAGTAGTTTTAGTTTTAGTCATTTCTCCATTTTCTTTTGAATTTGAATGTTATTTTAGGGTAGTTTCGTAATATTTATGTTTTAGGGTTTTTCTGTTTTGAGACCTCGTATATAAGGCCATCATAAACATTGTAAAGGGACATTTTTCCAATGAAAAGAGCTTATGTTTTCTGCTTGAGATGAGCAACTACGAAGAGTGATTCTTCTTCCTGCGAAGGGTTTGATGTGAAGCCAAGGGTGCGAAACCCACGATCTATATCCATCTTATCTATCTTTTGGTTTTATCTTTTTTTCTTGCGTATCGATCCCAAATCAATCTGTTTCAGCCATTACCTGTGAATTTCCTGAACTCTAAAACCCTAGCCATCACCCACACCGTTGAGTTGATCCAATTCCATAAACCCTGGATCTCTCTTGAACCCTTATACCATTTGGAGTCCATGAACCCTGGAGACCCGTGATTCCTTCACTGGACTATGAGCGAGCGCTCTAATCTGGAAGTGGCTAGAGTTCTATTTCCAGGATCCTCCTTCCGCGAGACTACCGGATCTAGTGCACAAACTGAACCCTATCCGACTCGAACATGATTCTAAACGGAACTCTGCGAAATCCTAAAGTATTGCGATCGTTTGTGTGATTTATTGCTTAATTTAGTTTAATTTTGGCAAGGTGTCATTTCATTTATCATTCATGTAGTCTAGGGTTCTGTCCTGCGTCACCTGGTTACCGCCATCTATCGATTGTGGTGTTTCATTTGAACAAATCCTCCTCCTTGCTCTTGCGTCACTAAACTTGTACTTCATTTATTTAGTCTTTGTTAATTTATTTTTTACATTCCTAACTCTAAAGCCATTCTCCAATTTTTTATTTCAGTCGATATAGACCCGTTCTTCATACTTTCGACTTATCACCATTTAAACTCATCTTTATTTCTGTCAGTTCATCCATACTTAATGCAATCAAATAAGGCTCAAGTAGACCCTTGATGCAACTCAACCCTCAAAGGGAACCCAGCTGTCTCACAATAAAAATTTAAAAATTAATCAGACAATCTTGCTCGCCACCATGAAGTTTAGATACCACTTGTTGCAAGTAGACCATTGCCATAAAGCATGATTATACGATCTTGAATGCCATATTCACAATCTGAAGATGAAACTAATCTAAGGTTGTGTGTGGTGATAACTTTCAAGAACAGAAAAAAACGTTCTGTGAAGTGGTGGTATTTATTATTGTGGTTTTTTTATTGCATCAACTGATAGCACACCTTTCTCTTTCTCTGTTCTCAAAGACACCTTTGTCCATGATTTTGACAACAGAAGAAAGTAATATGAAAAGAAAAAGGCTAAACATGTTGCTTTTAAATTAGTTGAAACTTTCTGGAGGCTTTTCTTTTGACATGTAGGTGCATATGTTCATAATATAATTCATTTATGTGCAGTGCATGTAAGTCATACCTTCATGATAGAGGCAACAAAGTCACCCTTATTATACTTAGAAAGTCTTAAATAACAAAACGTGTTATGAGATTACTGCTCTGGATCATAGTTGTAAATTTCACCCGAGATGAGACATCTTGGGTGATACGTCTCGCTCTCGAAGCTTAGCGAGACGAGATTAATGTGCGATTTCTCTATGAGACGCTGTGCAGATTTTAGGGCTTTAAATTTATTTTATATATGGTGTTAGGCTAGTACACCACTGAAGGTGTACTAATCATCATCTTTGTACATGTGGCACTAGTTTTTCTCACCTTATCCAATCTTTTTTATGATCTCATGAACAGCTATTTATGGTGTGTCCAAATCTCTGCACTCTAATATCCGCTATTATTTTAATTTTTTAGCTGCTAATTTTGAAGATCATTGATCGGATTGTGTACAATTGATTTATGGGTATGATTCTTTAAGTGGGATATGTTCCAATCATGGACAACCACTTGGACTGTTTAGATTGATCACATATATTTGCCACGTGGCATAACAGTGAAGCATTCTTTAATGGGTAAAGATCAAACACCTATTTTAATGGTGTAAGATCATTTAAAAAGGCTATTTTATTTTCATTTCACGCTGTATCACCAAGACGAGAGACGTTCGAGACAACTCGCAAATCCGAGATTTCAAACCATGCTCTGGGTTAAGATTATATTGATTTAATTTAGGGGATGTTTGGATAGCAACATATTTGTTAATACGTAAATAATCTCATTTTGGAACAGTAGACGTTTTTGGCCAGCCACCTAATGTGGTTGTCATTTCATATGTACTTTTGCCCAATTTGTGAATGAGATTATTTTTGCGGATACTTGTTTCTATCTCATTGTGAATTGGGCAGCCTAGGGGAAGATAGGTGCAAATTTTTTCAACAGCCTGAAAACCCAAGTGGTTGGCTGGCATTTAGTCATAATGCTTGTAGTACATCTGGACATTTATGTTTTCATGTAATTATAAGCGGACATTTCTTTACTTAATGGGCCTTTGTTGTTTGAATGTGAATTTTTCTATTATAGAAACATATACTACTTACTAATATTTACTGCTTTTTTATCCATGTTTTGGCGTGGTCCTGCTGGTTTTCCTGCCTCTTTTTTCAGGGAGTAAGTCAAATTCACGTCCGCATATTATATATTTATTATTTTTTAAACCACATTCACATTATCTTGTCATAACTTCAAATGTCTTATAAGTGCACTGATGTAATTGTGCCTGTTATTTTGTCCAGCCTCTATTTCACGATGGTATGAAAGAATGGAGCTGTTGCAAGCAAAGGAGTCATGATTTCAGCTTATTTTTAGCACTTCCAGGGTATGCCTAAAACTCTGAGTTTATGGATGTTGTTTAAAAGCACAAAGACATATACAAATTTTTGGGATTTAGGCCTTGTTACTTTGCTATATTACCTTGCTAAATTTGATACATGATAGAGATTGGAGACTTTAAAAAGGGGTATAATGGTCATAAAATAAAAAGTGATAGGAGAACATGGGGATTTTATCGTCATTTGTCATATTTCTTTTGGTTGGAATCCCACCTTTAGTTGCACCAAGGCAAAAGGGGGAGAAGGATCTCAGCTTTGGGTGCAAGCGCAAGGAGCTGGAGATCTCAAAAGTTTTAGGAAGTAGTTATACCCAAATACAGAACTAACTTATTTAGTGATTTAGTTAATAAGGCATCTAAAGTATGCATAAATAGTTTATAAATTATATTTGTTTGTGTCTAATGTAAAATCTTTTTCATTGTTGTTTCACATTATTCCCAACCCCCAAAACAAAATCGAAAAAAAAAAAAAAAACTAACCACCACCAAAAAAAAGGATTTAGCTTGTGGAAATAACAAATATAGTGGTACATAATTGAGGGGAAGTGATCTTGATGAAATAATGACATTAGTAGTTTGTGGGAGAACAAATGGAGGTTAGGAAGCGGAGATTGGAGAGATTCCAGAGCAGGAATGGTACCTGGGGTAGATGTGAGCAGTTGATCCCTACCCATGGGTTTCACCTTTCGCGAACTAGATGGCATTGTGAGTTTGCTAACCCTGCAACTACCGTAGGGATCGTAAACAACAATTTAATTTAATTTGATAAGCAGTAACAGTGTAGTATTGTGAAATGAAGCCAAAAATATAATGTGGGTGACGAACACCCTTCCAGGGATTAGAACAGGAGCTTCATTCTTCTTGAGATTCCAGTACTTGTAATTTTTGCCTCTAGATCTACCACCCCAACATCTTTAGCTTGCTGTTCATGGGGGTTACTGGAGAGGGTAGCTTCACTGCTCTCCGATGATCTCGATTGTTTTACTAGAACTCCATCTCCTCACTTCGCCGCTCATCTTGAGCAGTTGCAAATTTTACAAAACTGGAAGTGGTTCCCAATTTCCCACTTTTTTTGCAGAATAGGTCTCCATCTCTCAAAGTAACATTTCTGTTGTGAAATTAATATTGTTTTACTCGCAAGGGCACCAATCGGTTTGTAGTTCATTGGTGCGGAGTACGAGATCGTTCCCATGAAGATTGGTTGGAAAATTCAACTAAAAGAACAATCACAAATTTAGCACAATCTTTAAACTAGTTTGCTGATATTTGATGTGATAAAGATAAAGGAAAGAAATGACAATCTAATGAAATTAAATGTAAGATAGAACAAATGAGGATTGGGATGATAAATCCCCCCATCGTTGGTTCATAAATACTTACGAAATACAAATCTACTGGTTGAGATATGATACTATTACGAGATGCAGTGCACATAAATACTGAACTCAATCAAATATTTACGGAAGATTTATAACACTTAATCCACATAACTAATTATGAATGTATGCTCTTCCTACAACCGCAAAAGAGATGAAACAAAACATTTACCGTAAAAGAGATCTCTAATGACGGTAAATTAATGTTGCAAATATTAGCAACAAAGATCCCGGTGTAAATTCCACATTGTAGATCCGAGATCATGGGAGAACCATGACTAGCACCCATATCTTAGATGGCAATCGAAATTTACAAGATTGGCAAGAGCAATAAGACATTAATGATCACAACATCTATTGATAAAATAATATCACAACCGTAGATCTATATTATTATGGGTGAAAACCTCGGATGAGGTTTTCATTAGATCCCCATCCTCAAAAAGATTTAGCTACACATAACTGAAATATACAACATGCTTGAAAGATGAATCCAAATGAACATTAAAATACCGTAAAGCGGCTCCAATAAAATCCACAAACGCTTTAAGCCAAATAGGTGCAATCCTTCCTCAGTTGCAGAAATTAAAACTAATCGAAACTCAAACTAACAATCTTGAAAATGGAAAAAAGGAAATTGGGCTAAAAATGTTGGAAGAAAAATAAAACTAAGAAAAGAAAAAGGCTCCCCGAAACTAATTTTCGAGTTTGCTTAAATAGGTCTCAGGCTCGAAGTTTTGAAATTCAAAATCGATCAATCGATTATTGAAGTCGATCGATCGGTTTTGAATTTAAAACTAACGCTTCTCAATATTTAAAAATCAATCGATCGACTTTATACAAGTCAATTGATCGAATATATACATAACAGTGAGTGCTCATCTGGCTATCGATATGGTCTCGATCGATTGACTATTGATGTCGATCGATCGGTTTTTCACGAATATTAGGGCCTGAAATTTCCGTTGACTCCAATGTTCCAGTATTAGTCATTTTTATGCTCTTCTATGCTTTCAATTGCATGCAATGGCCAGATTTTCTGAAACACTAAAAACCTTATAATTTCGTCAGATAGGCTTCATCGGATGGATAAATGTAGGTTTTAGGGTGTGAAATATAGTCATATTTCACACCTTAACACCTCCAAACCTACTTTGCTAGTCCTCGAGCAAAGAAGAAAATAAGCAAATTGAAAGATAAATTAACATCCTAAAATAATCAATAAAGCTCTCTTTCGTAGGGAGCATGATTGCATTTAGCACATGCAACAAGCCTTTAAACCTCTAGGTGATCCCCAGCGGAGGATTTTTGTCTCCTGCGTGTTTTCAGTGAAGTTACCCACAAACTTCAAAACTTTTTTCAAACATTTTCAAATTTTGATTTTCGCAAGAATCGTTAATTGTTTTTATCATGCAAATCTTCATTTTCAAATACTGATACCATACTAATCTTATCGATGTCTACTCAAGCTAGTTCAATGCTTTAGATATATTTATCACTTGTCCTTAGATGTATCGTGTGTGCTTACCAGACTAAGTTTCACCCATCTTAAAACTTATCCTATTTGTAAACCATTGGATCTGTGCGTTGACTCAATCCTCACAGTAGATGTACTCTCAAAAGTAAAAGCACTCTGATGAGGGTTAAATTTCCACTCGCTCGTGAGATATCGTTGCAAAAGAAAATAGTAGAAACTCACGTAATCAACGAAACATGGTGTAATGATGAATAAAGAGAAATCTCATAAGGACGGATGCTTGTTTTTCCATGCATATCATATTAATTGTTATAGACAGTATGTCTTTACTCTCCACAAGGCAATTACCATTCAATGATTGGATCATGAGGGGCTTTTTAGGGTTGTAATTAGGCTAAGGTAAGTGTTAGAAGAAAAAGGATATTAGGATTCAAAATTTTTTGAGAAACGTGAACTTTACTCGTTTGATTCTCTATTTCTTCACTTTCTCTTTCCACATTTTCTCACTATTCTTTATTTTTCTTTTTCTTTTTGCCTTTCTTTTTTTTAAACACCTCATGCTTTTTCCTTTTTTTATTTTTTTTCTCTTTTTTTTATATGCCTTCTTGGTGAAAATCACGACTCCTTTTCTCTTCACTCATGTTCCTAATTTCTCAGAAATTAAACAGGTGAGGCTAATCTTCAATGCTGGTGTAAGGGAAAGGTCATTGTGTTTTAATATAGGACATCAAAGGTTAATACTCTTCAGTCAGGCTCAAAGGGGTACGAAAAATGAATAATTGTATGAGGTGGGGCATTTTAAGAACAAACGCGTCAAAAATGGTCCTAAATCATTTTTTCACAAGATGGTAGCTATACCTATTTGTTTTGAATAACCAACACAATGTGTTCTAACAGAATAATATGAAGGTGATGTCATGCCTGGTTATGAACCAAAAGAATGTATGAGATTATATTACTGATTGCGTTTAAAGAAAACTCCGAGTTATTTCATTCACTCATCAAGAACGGATATCAGGATCTAGAGCTCACTGAGTTTAGTCTCTACTTAGATAATATTGTTCACACTTCAGATAAATTTCTTGATTTTTAGACCTTTGGCACGGAATAAGCACAATGATTTTTAAGGATGGATTAAAATCTACCTATCAATCTTCACATTGAATTTTACTCTCATAAATACAACAATCAAAACATGGCGCTTGATTTTCTTAAAGTAAGATTTGCATGTTTCAACAATTAGAATTTCAGAAAATCAATTTGAAAATTCATTGAAAATTCGGAATCAGGTTCACTGTACTCAGTCGATCGATCGAAACACATGGGTTGATCGATCAAATTGTGCAAAATTTATGTAGTCCAATCTTTCAATTTTTTTTTTTGTTTCCAATAAAACAAATGACCTTACTTGTAAGGTATGAACTCTTACCACCCCCAAACCTATTACGTGCAATGTCCTCATTATACCAAAATTTAGAGTCACCCCTAAACCTGTATAAAACTAATCACAGACCAATAGGCAAGAACAGGTGAAAAGAATCATCCATCTACAAGTACTAAAAACAATTTAAAAAATAATTTTTTATTAATTTGAGAGTGTTTATTACACTTATTGAAAATAAAAAGTAAATCCTAAAGCATCGTAAAAATAAACTAGACCCTAAAAGCAGAAAGCAAACTAATTCCTAAAACAAAAGGACAATCCATCCTAAAACAACCTAAAGACTTCTAAACTTTTTAGGCATCCCCATCATTTCTAGGCCCGAGCTTGGGTTTCGGAAAGGCGTAATTCTACATCGCATCGGTGATCTGGCCAGGAGCAGATGGATTTGAAGCCACTTGAGGAGGTGGATCCGATGACGTGGCAGCAAAATCTTGAAGCATTGGCGCTGGATAAAATTTCGCCGAAGTTTCAGTAGGGATCAGATCAATCATAGGCTTCGGAATTGACCGTGGAATGAATGCAGCCAAAGGATTTCAGCGTGGAGTTGGGGGCGGAGATTGTGGTGGTGGTGGTGGTGTTCGAGGTAGGGATGATGAAGGGGTATGCTGCGACGATTGGGTGGGTGGTGAAGGTGGGTCTACATCAATCATTTCAATGTTATTGAAATCGATTGGCGGAGAAGGTTTTTCTTGACGCTCACGTTTCCTCTAACAAGATGGGCATGGCAGGTTCCAGATCAATCATCTCAAAATCTTTGAGGATGATTGGCTTGGGATGTTTCTCATGATTTGTTCGCTTTCGAGCCGGTTCTTCCCACAAAGGAGTGAAGGCTGGTTCCAAGTCGATCATCTCAACATTGTTGAGATCAACTGGAGCAAACGGTCCATCACGCCGCTCTCTTTTACAGGCTGTCTCTTCCATCCGTTTCATGGTAGCGCGAGTTTTGTAGCGTATTCTGGCCATTGGTGATTAGAGGTGAAGGGAAAAGAGAAATGTAGAGGGGAAGGATGATGCCGAGAAGATGGAGAAAGTTTGAGCTAAATGGAGGTTTAATTAAGGGAAAAAGAGTTCTAGTCTCTACTTAAAATTATTCCACCTAACGAGGAAAAGAGTCCTTCTAAATTACTCTTCTAAGAAGAGTTTCACCAAATCTGAAAATCCTTCCAAAATTCGGAACACTGCACAGTTGATCGATCGACAATCTGGTTCGATCGATCGGGAGTAAGTGACACAGAACACATATTCAACTCTCTCTCTATATATATGTATATAGATACTCTATCGATTGATGGTGTAGATCGATCGATCAAGTAAAATTACAGAACCGAGAGTGGATTTTTGTTGGTTGAATGGTCGATCGAGACTAAAAGAATGCAATATCCGAACTTAAGCAAACAAAAATTAGAATCAGAAAATAACACTTTTTCCATTGATTTTCTCCCCTGTACATGCTAAAATAATAAACCTAAACTACCTAAAACAATCCTAACCTACTGAAAACAACCTCTCTTACTAAAACAACACAAACACTGAAAGAAAAAGAAACGAAAAGACATCCTAACAACTAATCATCCTCATCATTCTCTTCGTTCTGATGCGTCCGAGCTCTCATTTCATCATAACTATCGGGCCACAATCGCTGTCCTATTTGATGCATGAAGGAGCGATCGTAGCAACTTTGATGCAGAGTTCGATCAGCTAGCCGCTGCTGCTTATCAATCAAGGAATGGATTTGGGCTTAGAGGAGATCAAGGGACACTCCTTTGTTGGGATCCCGGGCCGGCTCTTTGGGCTCCATAGGCTCTACCCAATGTCGGCGGCGAGGAGGCTGCTGGGCCACCTGTGGAGGTGGTAAGTTGGCGGTTTCCGCACCGTCAGCGGGTCCACCTCTTGGCCGGTTCTTAATAAGAGCCTTGATGCTCTTTTTCCAAAGGGTCAAAGTATAATGATAGAATCCCAACTCAATACCTTCATCGTCCCGATAAAACGTAAAACTTCAATGGTTAAGGAGATGGATCACAAGATGGGGGAGTACAATAAGGTGGTGTCGGAACGACCAGGGTTGGTGATATCATGATGACACTGCCACATTGACTCGTGCAACAAAGAAGGCGCATCGATCCATGAATTTTTGTAGGCACTGTAAAGTGCTTTTACCCGATCCCCAGTTCTTTCAGAAACATGCCCTTTGGGGCAGAGATTTGCACAGACAATGATGTCCCAAAACAAAGTTTGGGGCGGTAGCGTCGATTGCGGGGTAGAGATCCCTAAAGAGAAAATTTCTCGACACATATTGTTGACCATATCAATTTGAGTAGCAGTAATCTCCGCTCCAACGTGATGGTTGTCGGGGCGATGTAGAAGGAAACCAAAAGCTTCAGCCAATGTCTCCTGATAGATCTCTTTTTGCCAACCATCGATTTTGATAGTGAAGTGGGCATCGATATTATCGCCGGTTGAAGCAGAGACTCATACCATATTTTGATAAAATAATCGGACGAGGCGCGTAGAGACCTTGACTGAAGGCGGGACCATCAGGAAATTCAGTTGGAGTGCATCTACGTACGTTAGTGAGTGTGCGCAATCAGGGCTTCCTTGAAATGCTGGTAAATCAAACAGATGCTCAGATGCAATCTCCCGATTTGCGAAACGCCCCCGGGCATCTCTATATCCATGCCATGTGGTTGGTTGGGGAGCCTAGCATGTGCACCAGATGTCGATGCCATAAGAAAGTTGGGAAGATGTAAGAGAATGTCGGAGAGGAATTGGGAGTGTAGGGGAGAATGAAGATAAAAGACGGGTATTCCGTCCTTAAATAGGCAAAGAAAGTCCTGATCTTCCAACTACGCCGCTTCATATCGATCGATCGAGTATATAAAATCGATCGATATTAAGTAACTCAACGTTTCGAAAACAGAAGCAGTAAAATCGATCGATCGATTACCACCCACGTCCATTCCCATACGTTTGAAAGGACGCGACAATAAAGTCGCGCTGGGAAACGTACAGGCGCGTGCATTTCAATTGAAGTCGATTGATCGACTTATGGTCTCAATCGATTGATCCCGATAATGCATTGATTGGCACAAGGGACGCCGGTTCAGAGTATTAATGAAGTACATCCGGCGTCAGAATTGGAAATAAAGTCAATCGATCGAGATACCTTGTCAATCGATCGAATTCAAAATTTGTCGTTTTTGAAAAAATTTGAAAATATTTGTTCTGTGTAGGCACAATCTTCATTAATCTCGATTGATCGAAATTACAATCGATCGATCAATTTTAATGAAATTTAGAAAACAATAATCGGGTCAAAATTTTCAAAGTCAATCAATCGACATAGCTAGTCGATGGATCGATTTGATAGAATTTAGAAAATACCCTTTTTTTTAACATTAAAATTACAAACTTGGGTTGCCTCCCAAGAAGCGCTAAGTTTAATGTCGTCAGCCCAACATTTCAAAATTTCCCTTTATCCTGACTGATCAGGATCACTCAACACTATTTCATCAGAATCAATGATGGTACTTTCAATAAAAGGTTTCAGCCATTGCCCATTGACGCGAAACTTATGGCCATTGCAGGGTTAATAACTTCGACCGCCCCATTTGGAAATACCCGACTGACCTGAAATGGACCAGTCCATCGGGTTTTCAGCTTCCCAGGGAACAAATGGAGTTTCAAGCTATATAGTAACACCTTTTGTTCATTAGAGTAAAAGATTTTCTCAGGATGTGTTGATCATGGACATGCTTCATGCGGTCTTTGTATGACTTGGCACAATCATAAGCATCAGCTCTAATCTCTTCCAGTTCATCGATCTCCAAGCTTCTCTGATTACCGCCTTTTGTAAATCAAAGTTCAGTGTTTTGACAACCGAATAGGCCGGATGTTTCAGCTCAACAGGTAAGCAACAAGCCCTTCCGAAAACCATTCTGTACGGAGACATTTCAATGGGAGCTTTAAACGCAGTCCTATAGGCCCATAGTGTGTCGTTTAATTTCAACGACCAATCTTTCAGATTTGGCTTAATCGTTTTCTCGAAAATGTGTTTAACCTCTCGGTTTGATACCTCAACTTGTCCGCTGGTTTGAGGGTGGTACGGTGTAGCTACTTTGTGTGTGACACCGTACTTCTTCATTAGTTGAACAAACACTTTGTTACAAAAGTGTTTTCCACAATCGCTAATAATAGCATGTGGAATGCCAAACCTTGGAAATATCTGATCTTTGAGGAACTTAACGGACCACCTTGTGGTCGTTTGTCTTACAAGCTACAACCTCAACCCATTTTGATACGTAGTCCACTGCTACGAGAATGTACAGATTCCCGAAAGAATTGGGAAACGGTCCCATGAAGTCTATCCCCCAGACATAAAATAATTCAACTTCAAGAACAAGATCTAGTGGCATCATGTTTCGTTTTGAAATTCCGCCCAACATCTGACAGTTGCTGCATGAGGTGCAATGTTGGTGACAATCTTTGAAGATTGTCGGCCAGTAGAAACTACTCTGGAGAATCTTTGGGGCGGTTTTCTTGGAGCTAAAGTGTCCTCCACAGGACAACTCATGACAAAATGAAATTATGTTTGACTGTTCAGATTTCGGGATGCACCTTCTAATGATCTGATCGGGACATTATTTAAACAAATACGGGTCCTTGAAAAAATAGTGCTTCACCCGTGCCAGAAAAACATATTTTCCGTTCTTGCTTCAATGTTGAGGTACTTGCTCTGTCACTAAATAGTTGACAAGATCAGCGTACCAGGGTGCATGATCAATGGCAAAGAATTGCTCATCGGAAAAATTTTCCAAAATCTGAACTAGATCGTCAGATTTCTCAACAATAATTCGCGAAAGGTGGTTAGCCACCACATTCTTCGATCCCTTCTTGTCCTTGATTTCCAAATCAAACTCTTGGAGAAGCAATATTCATCTTATCAACCGAGCTTTAGCATCTTCTTTGCGAATAAGTCTTTGCGAATAAGTAACGAAGAGCCGCGTAGTTCGTGAACACTACTACCTTTGATCCCAAAAGGTAGGATCGAAACTTATCCAGTGCAAAGACTACTGTCAGGAGTTCCTTCTCTGTAGTGGAGTAATTGAGTTGCACGCTATTCAGAGTACGACTTGCATAATAAATGACACGCAGCATTTTCTCCACCCTTTGTCCCAAAACAGCTCCAATCACGTAATCAGATGCATCCCTGTGATTTCGAACGGAAGGGTCCAATCCGGAGATTGGATTATAGGAGCTTGGATTAGCTCAGCCTTGATGGTTTCGAAGGCTTTTAAACATTTGTCATTAAAGAGGAATGAAACATCCTTAGCGAGCAGATTGCACAACGGTCTCGCAATCTTACTGAAATCCTTTATAAAACGCTGATAAAAACCGGCGTGCCCCAAGAAAGACCTTATCTTTCTAACTGTTCTAGGGGGTGGAAGATTTGCAATCAGATCCACTTTCTCTTTATCCACCTCGATGCCTTGGGACGATATGATGTGTCCCAAAACAATTCCGCTCTGCACCATAAAATGGCATTTTTCCCAATTCAACACCAGGTTCTTTTCTTGCCATCTTGTTAGAACAAGAGATAAGTGATGCAGACAATCACTAAAACTCTCCATAAATAGAGAAGTCATCCATAAACACCTCTAAAAACCTCTCCACCATGTCAGAGAATATACTTAGCATACATCTTTGGAATGTAGCTGGAGCGTTGCAAAGTCCGAACGGCATCCTTCGGTAAGAGAAAGTTCCAAAGGGACATGTGAAAGTCGTCTTCTCCTAGTTTTCTGGTGTGATGACTATTGGGTTGTATCCAGAATAGCCATCAAGGAAACAGTAGTATTGATGCCCAACCAATCTCTCAAGCATTTGATCAATGAAAGGGAGAGGAAAGTGGTCCTTCCTAGTCATTGCGTTCAACTTTCGATAATTGATGCAGACCCTCCATCCTGTTTGGACCTTTGTTGGAACCAACTCATTTTCTTCATTTTTCACCATTGTAACACCCGACTTCTTGGGGACCACTTGCATTGGACTAACCCATTTGTTGTCAGAGATGGGGTATATAATTCCAATGTCTAATAATTTGATTATCTCATTTCTAACTACATCCTGCATGATTGGGTTTGTTCGGCGTTGCGGTTCTCAGGAAGGTTTAGCGTCTTCTTCCAAATGAATACGATGCATGCACACCGTTGGGCTAATACCTTTAATGTCTTTTATGGACCAATCCTCAGTCAACTTTGATGAAATTATCACTGGACGAGTCTCATCTTTTCCCAAGAAAGCATATTTCAGATCAGTAGGGAGGGGCTTAAGTTCCAGCTTTAATTTCTCCTCCTTCCTAGGCACTTCTTTCCTTACTTCCTCCATAGCCTTTGCTTTTGGCTGCCATTTCTCGTCTCCCAGGAGTGGTGTGGAATCCAACATCTCATTCACATCTTGGATCATATGATCAACATAAAGGTCCTCATCGAAATGGGCTAAACAAGCCTTTAGAGGGTCCTTAAGTTCAGAAGCATGAAGCGCGTTTTCCACGACACGAGACTATCGATCATGCACACTTGTGCATGCTCTTCATCCTTAGCAGGGTGCTTTGCTATGTTGAAAATGTTCAACTGTGTCATATTCCTGAAAGATAAGTTCATTATCCCATTTCTACAGTTGATTAGTGCATTCGATGTTGTTAGGAAAGGTCTTCACAGGATCACCGAGACACTATTTTTCGAGTTGGGAACATGTTCGATATCAAGGACAACGAAATCTATTGGGAAGTCGAAGGAATCCACCTTGATTAGGACATCCTCCACCACTCTCCTAGGAATTTTAATTGACCTATCAGCTTGCTGAAGGTCATTGCTGTGGGCTTGAGTTCACCCAATTCGAGCTCTTTGTAGATAGAAAATGGCAATAGGTTGACGCTCGCCCCAAGATCCAGCAGTGTTCGATCAATACCATTGTCCCCGACGACAATTGAAATAGTCGGACAAATAGGGTCCTTATACTTAATGGGGAGTCTAGCTTGTAGCACTGAACTAACCTGCTCAGCCAGGACAACTTTCTTTGGGACGTTGGTCTTCCTTTTTCTTGTAACCAAGTCCTTTAAAAACTTTGCATAAGTAGGTACCTGCTGAATTACATCGAGGAATGGGATGTTGATCTTCAATTGTTTAAAGACTTCGATGATCCTATCCAGATCACGATTCTTCCTTGGTGCCATCAATCTTTGAGGATATGGGGCCTTAGGTGTGAAACTAAGGCCCCATATCTTCCTCTGGCATTCTCACTTTGTTATCGATCTGCCGACCATATCTCAACGTTGTGATTGCCTTTATTTGCTGCTGATTCTCATCTTGTGAAGTCGAGACTTGCGCAATAACCATCTGCCCTCTTGGGTTTGGGATTGGTTGGCTTGGGAATTGTTCCCTTCTCTCTTTCACAGAGTTGTGCTGCCACTTGACCCATTTGGGTCTCCAATTTGGATATTGAGGCGGTTTGTGATTGAATGATTCTCAATAAATCCTCAATCTGAGGGTATTGGTTGTGAGGTGGACGTTGCGCAATGTTTCCCTGATGCTTGTTAAATCCGGGTGGTGGAAACAGTTGCGTGTGGTTCTGATAACCAGTCAGTTGTTGCGAGGGTTGATTCTGATAGCCAAATTGCTGGTTGGCTTCTCGATTCGGTGTTGATTCATGTCACCGTAGTTCTGTTGCTGAAATTGCCCTTGACCGAAATATTGTTGGGGCCCTTGACTGAAATTTTGATTGGGATAGAAGTTCATCCCCTGTCCTCTGGCTTGAGGTTCTGAGGCTCTTGCTTCCACGAGAAATTTGGGTGATTTCTCCAACTATTCGGGTTGTTCTCGTTGAAGGTGTTTCTCACATTTCGCCCATAGTTATTCAATGCATTCGGTTGTTCCATGGAATTTTCAGAATAGCTTTGCATTAAGGGGCAAGAATCGCTCGTGTGCATTGGACTCGCACAGAGTGAACATGATTCACTTCGCACATTTGCAATGGTTGCATTTTTCTTGAGTCTTAGTTCCTCGACTTGTTGGGTGATGAAATCCACTTGTGCCCTGAGATCAGGTGTTTCTTTCACCACGTATAGGCCTCCCTTCTTAGCTGAACTCCCCACTTGGTCTCGACTATTAATTGGTTGATCACGAGTTTTTGTAAAATCCCACTGCTGAGAATCCTCAGCCAATTTTTCAAGGAGATTGTAGGATTCATTTTCCGTGAGTCCAAGGAATCCCCCACTGTTCATTGATTCAACTAATTGGTGGTTGGCATGATCCAATATGTTATAAAAACATTGGACCAACCTCCATTTGGAAAATCCTTAGTGTGGGCACTTAAGTAGGAGTTCCATGAATCTATCGCAAGCTTCGTAGAATCTTTCATCTTTCTCTTGCATGAAATCACAAATTTCACGTCTCAAACCATTAGTCTTTACCATGGGAAAGAATTTCGATAAGAATTTCTTCACTAGCTGATCTCATGAGGTTATGGACCTAACTAGTAGAGAATTTAACCAGGCTTTGGCCTTATCCTTTATAGAAAAAGGAAATAACCGCAACCTCACAAATTCCTCGCTGACATCCTCTAACATTTTCCCAACTTTCTTATGGCGTCGACATCTGGTGCACGTGCTAGGTTCCCCAACCGACCACATGGCATGGATATAGAGATGCCCAGGGGGGGTTTCGCAAATTGGGGGATTGCATCTGAACATCTGTTTGATTTACCTGCATTTTGAGGAAGCCCTGACTGTGCACTCACTAGCGTACGTAGATGCACTCCAATTGAATTTCCTGGTGGTCTCGCCTTCAATCAAGGTCTCTACCCGCCTCGTCTGATTATTTTATCAAAATATGGTATGGGTCTCTGCTTCAAACGACGATAATATCGTTGCCCACTTCACTATCAAAATCGACCGTTGGCAAAAAGAGATCTATCGGGAGACACTGGCTGAAGCTTTTGGTTTTCTGCTATATCGCCCCAACAATCATCTCGTTGGAGCGGAGATTACTGCTACTCAAATTGATATGGTCAATGATATGTGCCGAGGAATTTTCTCTTTAGGGATCTCTACCCTGCGATTGGCACTACCACCCCAAATTTTGTTTTGGAGCATCATTGTCTGCGCAAATCTCTGCCCCAAAGGGCATGTTTCTGAAAGAACTGGGGATCGGGTAAAAGCACTTTACGGTGCCTACAAAAATTCATAGATCGATGTGCCTTCTTTGCTGCACGAGTCAATGTGGCGGTGTCATCATGATATCGCCAACCATGGTCGTTTCGACACCATCTTATTTTACTTCCCCCATCTTGTATCCATCTCCTTAACCATTTGGGTTATACATTTTATCGGGGCGATGAAGGTATTGAGTTGGGGCTTTATCATTATACTTTGACCCTTTGAAAAAAGAGCATCAGGGCTCTTATTAAGAACCGGCCAAGAAGTGGACCCGCTAACACTGCAGAAGCCGCCAACTTACCACCTCCCCAGGTGGCCCAGCATCCTCCTTGCCGCCAACGTTGGGTAGAGCCTACGGAGCCCCAAGAGCCGGCCCAAGATCCCAACGAAGGAGTGTCCCTTGATCTCCTCCAAGCCCAAATCCACTCTTTGATTGATGAGCAACAACGGCTAGCGGATCGAACTCTGCGTCGAAGTCTCTATGATCGCTCCTTCATGCATCAAATAGGACAGCGATTGTGGCCCGATAATTATGATGAAATGAGAGCTCAGACGCGCTAGGACGAGGAGAATGATGAGGATGATTAGTTGTTAGGATCTCTTTTCGTTTCTTTTTCTTTCAGTGCTTGTGTTGTTTTAGTAGGATAGGCTGTTTTAGTAGGTTAGGAAGGTAGTTTAGATTTATTATTTCAGCATGTAAAGGGGAGAAAATCAATGGAAAAAGTGTTATTTTCTAAGAAGAGTAATTTGGAAGGATTCTTTTCCTCGTTAGGTGGAATAATTTTAAGTAGACTAGAACTTCTTTTCCCTTAATTAAACCTCCATTTAGCTTAAACTTTCCCCATCTTCTCGGCATCATCCTTCCCCTCCACTTTTCTCTTTGCCCTTCATCTCTAATCACCGATGGCTAGAATACACTACAAAACTCGCGCTGCCATGAAATGGATGGAAGAGACAGCCCATAAAAGAGAACGGTGTGATGGATCGTTTGCTCCAGTTGATCTCAACAATGTTGAGATGATCGACTTGGAACCAGCCTTCACTCCTTTGTGGGAAGAACCGGCTCGAAAGCAAACAAATTGTGAGAAGCATGCCAAGCCAATCATCCTCAAAGATATTGAGATGATTGATTTGGAACCTAACATGCCCATCTTGTCAGATGAAACGTGAGCGTCGGGAAAACCTTCACCACCCACCCAATCGCCGCTGCATACCCCTTCATCATCCCCGCCTCGAACACCACCACCACCACAATCTCTGCCCCTAACTCCACGCTGAAATCCTTTGGTTGCATTCATTCCACGGTCAATTCTGAAGCCTATGACTGATCTGATCCCTACTAAAACTTCGGCGAAATTGTATCCGGCACCAATGCTTCAAGATTTTGCTAATAGTAGCGCTACCACGTCATCAGATCCACCTCCTCCTCCAGTGGCTTTGGATCCATCTGCTCTTGGCCGTATCACCGATGCGATGTGGAATTTCGCCTTTCCGAAACCCAAGACCGGGCCTAGAAATGATGGGGATGCCTAAAAAGTTTAGGAAGTCTTTAGGTTGTTTTAGGATTGTCTTTTTGTTTTAGGAATTAGTTTGCTTTTTGCTTTTAGGGTTTAGTTTGTTTTTAGGATGCTTTAGGATTTACTTTTTATTTTCAATAAGTGTAATAAACACTCAAATTAATAAAAATTTATTTCTTAAATTGTTTTTAGTACTTGTAGATGGATGATGCTTTTCAGCTGTTTTTGCCTATTGGTCTGTGATTAGTTTTATGCAGGTTTAGGGGTGACCCTAAATTTTGGTATAATGAGGACATTGCACGTAATAGGTTTGGGGGTGGTAAGAGTTCACACCTTACAAGTAATGTCATTTGTTTTATTGGAACAAAAAATTGAAAGATTGGACTATATAAATTTTGCACAATTCGATCGATCGACTGAGTATAGTGAACCTGATTCCGAATTTTCATTGATTTTCTGAAATTCTAATTGTTGAAACATGCAAATCTTACTTTAAAATTCAATGTGAAGATTGATAGGTAGATTTAAATTCATCCTTAAAAATCATTGGGCTTATTCCGTGCCAAGGGTCTAAAAATCAAGAAATTTATTTGAAGTGTGAACTGTAGAATCTGAGTAGAGACTAAACCCAGTGAGCTCTAGATCTCGATATCCGTTCTTGAGGAGTGAATGAAATAACTCAGAGTTTTCTTTGAACGCAAATCAGTAATATAATCTCATACATTCTTTTGGTTTGTAACCATGTATGACATCACCTTCATATTATTCTATTAGAACACATTGTGTTGGTTATTCAAAACAAATAGGTATAGCTACCATCTTGTGAAGAAATGATTGAGGGTCATTTTTGACTCGTTTGTTCTTAAAATGCCCCACCTCATACAATTATTCATTTTTCGTACCCCTTTGAGCCTGACTGAAGAGTATTAGCCTTTGATGTCCTTTGTTAAAACACAATGACCTTTCCCTTACACCAGCATTGAAGATTAGCCTCACCTGTTTAATTTCTGAGAAATTAGGAACATGAGTGAAGAGAAAAGGAGTTGTGATTTTCACCAAGAAGGTATATAAAAAAAAAGAGGAAAAATGTATGAGGTGTTTAAAAAAAAAAAAAGAAGGGTAAAAAGAAAACTGAAGAATAGTGAGAAAATGTGGAAAGTGAAAGTGAAGAAATAGAGAATCAAACTAGTAAAGTTCCAGTTTCTCAGAAATTTTTGAATCCTAATATCCTTTTTCTTTTAACCCTTAACCTGAGCCCAATTTCAACCCTAAAAAGTCCCTCATGATCCAATCATTGAATGGTAATTGCCTTGTGGAGAGTAATGACATGATCTCTATAACAATTAATATGACATGCATGAAAAATAATCATCCGTCCTTATGAAATTTCTCTTTATTCATCATTACACTGTGTTTCGTTGATCACGTGAGTTTCTACTATTTTGTTTTGCATCGATATTTCACGAGCGAGTGAAAATTTAACCCTCATCAGAGTGCTTTTACTTTTGAGAGTACAGATTGAGTCAAAGCACAAATCCAATGGTTCACAAATAGGATAAATTTTAAGATGGATGAAACTTAGTTTGGTAAGCACACACGATACATCTAAAGATTGGTGATAAATATATCTGGAAATCAAAGCATTGAACTAACTTGAGTAGACATCGATAAGATTAGCATGGTATCAGTATTTGAAAATGAAGATTTGCATGATAAAAACAATTAACAATTCCTGCGAAAATCAAATTTTGAAAAAGGTTTTAAAGTTTGTGGGTAACTTCACTGAAAACCCGCAGGAGACAAAACTCCTCCGCTAGGGATCACCTAGCAAACGGTTTGTTGCATGTGCTAAATGCAATTGTGCTCCCTACGAAAGTGGCCTTTATTGATTATTTTATGATGTTAGTTTATCTTTCAGTTTGCTTATTTTCTTCTTTGCTCGAGGACTTGTAAAGTGTAGGTTTGGGGGTGATAAGGTGTGAAATATGACTATATTTCACACCCTAAAACCTATATTTAGCCATCCGATGAAGGCCATCTGACGAAATTGTAAGGTTTTTAGTGTTTCAGGAAAATCTGGCCATTGCATGCAATTGAAAGCATAGAAGAACATAAAAATGACTACTGGAACCTTGGAGTCAACGGAAATTTCAGGCCCTGATATTCGTGGAAAGTCGATCAATAGACAATTCGACATCTAGCCGATCGATCGAGACCATATCGATAGCCAGATGACCGCTCTCTGTTATGTATATATTCGATCGATCGATTTTAAAATATTGAGAAGCGCTAGTTTTAAGTTCAAAACCGATTGATCGACTTCAATAATCGATCAATTTTGAATTTCAAAACTCCGAGCCTGAGATCACCTATTTAAGCAAACTCGAAAATTAGTTTCAGGGAGCCTTTTTCTTTTCTTAGTTTTATTTTTCTTCCAACATTTTTAGCCCAGTTTCCTTTTTTCCATTTTCAAGATTGTTCTACTTCTTGGTTTGAGTTTAGATTAGTTTTAATTTCTGCAACTGAGGAAGGATTGTACCTGCAACTGAGGAAGGATTGTACCTGTTTGGATTAAAGCGTTTGTTGATTTTATTGGAGCAGCTTTACGGTATTTTAATGTTTATTTCGATTCATCTTTCAAGCATGTTGTTCATTTCAGTTATGTGTAGCTAAATCTTATTGATAAAATAATATCACAACAGTAGATCTATATTATTATGGGTGAAAACCTCGGATGGGGTTCATTAGATCCCCATCCTAAAAAAGATTTAGCTACACATAACTAAAATGAACAACATGCTTGAAAGATGAATCGAAATGAACATTAAAATACCGTAAAATGGCTCCAATAAAATCCACAAACGCTCTAATCCAAACAGGTACAATCCTTCCTTTGTTGCAGAAATTAAAACTAATCTAAACTCAAACTAAGATGTAGAAGAACAATCTTGAAAACGGAAAAAAGGAAACTGGGCTAAAAATGCTGGAAGAAAAATAAAACTAAGAAAAGAAAAAGGCTCCCCGAAACTAATTTTCGAGTTTGCTTAAATAGGTCCCAGGCTCGGAGTTTTGAAATTCAAAATTGATCGATCGATTACTGAAGTCGATCAATCGGTTTTGAATTTAAAACTAGCGCTTCTCAATATTTAAAAATCGATCGACTTTATACAAGTCAATCGATCGAATCTATACATAACATAGAGCGGTCATCTGGCTATCGATTGATGTCAATCGATCGGTTTTCCACGAATATCAGGGCCTGAAATTTCCGTTGACTCCAATGTTCCAAGATAGTCATTTTATGCTCTTCGGGATTTCAGCCTCATTCGCATTATGGCTGAAAGCCCTGCTGCATGTTGCAGCATTTCCATAGGGTTCGGTGCAATGTGCAGCAACCCCTACTTGCATAGTCACTCTGCAATTATTATTATTTTTTATCAGTAACGGAAAACATGTTATAGAAGTCAAAAGGCAAAGGAGAGTACAAAAGGAAAAGCAGCCAGAGGCTGCTGAACACCTCCAACCTAAAAGCAGCCCAAGACAAAAAACCGTCCTAACTAATCAGTGCACAACTTGCTCCTCCCAATCCTTCAAAAAGTTCCTGCCCTCCCTCTGACTCTACTGAACCGGGAGGCTGATCCAATGACCTGCAAAATCTCTTGCCGTGTATAGGATCAGATGCCTGACTTTCCTGAAAACTGTGTCATTCCTCTCACTCCACACATCCCACATTACAGCAAAAGACAAAATTATCCAGAGGGCCCCTTTCAGGCCCTCAAAACCCCCATTATCCCAAGAAGAAAGCAGCCAGGTTATGGATTCCGGGAAGACCTAGCACATGGCAAAAGCCTTGAGCATAGCATACCAAACTTGCGTTGCGAGCCAACAGTACAACATAAGATGGTCAACACTTTCTGGCTCATGGAGGCACATGACACACCTAATTCGGACTGTCACCCCCCGTCTTTCACAGCTGATCCGCAGTCAAAGTACAATCCCAGGTCACAGACCACCCAAAAACGTGATCTTTGGAGGTACCTTCAATCGCCAAAGCCAGGTCCAAACATGCCTAATTAGAGGTTTATGTGTACAGATTTTATAGAAAGATTTAACAGTGGAACTCTCTCTCTTGGTAGTGTGCTTCCACAACCTTAAGTCCCTCCCCAGACCCGGTCCGCCCGGGGAGCCGCCCAGGGCTAAACCGGGGCGCCCGGGGCCCCGAACCGCCCGGGCGGCCGCCCCGGCCGCCTTTAAGAACACTGGTACGATCTCCTCATCTCTTAGGGGTCTCCTAGTCTGTATATTCCAGACATCCTCCTGTTGTTGCTGCTGGCACCGCCTTAGTGATAGAAGCTTCAGGAATGCACCACAGCCCTGAATAGCTGCAATTCTCATTAAGCTATGATTCCATATGCAGGAATGGATATCAGTATGAAATGTATACCTGTACTGGGACATCCCAACCTCTTAGACCAGGGTGCGCGGATTCAACTGATTTTCTTGATTTCATTTTTTTCTTAGGAGAATTTTAGAGATACCTAAATGTTACATAAGAAAATCCATAAGCATTGCTAATAACTAATACCAACTATTCTATCACAATGTTAAATAAGAAAATCCATAAGCATTGCTAATAACTAATACCAACTATTCTATCATATGTGTAACTCACAGCATCTAGTGCTTGAATATGACATTGTATGGTGCTAGTACTCCCTGAGTAGGGTCGATGTATCAGTATGTGTATCACATCTATGTTGGAGTGTCTGAGTGATAGTGGCAGCAAGGGTGTGTATCATATGTGTAACTCACAGTATCTAGTGCTTGAATCTGACATTGTATGGTGCTAGTACTCCCTGAGTAGGGTCGATGTATCAGTATGTGTATCACATCTATGTTGGAATGTCTGAGTGATATTGGCAGCAAGGGTGTGATTCTTGTTGATCTTGGTGGTGTGGTTATGACTTCAATTTGCAGCAAGTTGGATGAATAACTGAGGCAAAATATTTGTTGGTTTGGTTTTGGGGATTTTATATTAGTAGTTGAGTGGCTAGAAGTCTGATGTTGTTTGCACTTTACAGCGAGTCTCAGAGGCGCTTTCCATTGATTGCCTTAGGAGTTAGGATTATAAAACCTTGAATCATCATTTATATGTTCTAATTTGTTCTCTTATGTGTACAAAAGCGTAGGCTTGTTTAAGTAAGTAAGTACGTTTTATGATTGACAAGAAGTGCATATGTTGCTTATATAATATTGGATAGTTTCACATATATATATATATATATATGAAAAAAGGTAAGGTGCTTCAATGGACCTTCACCGTGCCCCAAGCGTTCTATGTTTTGGTGCGACATGGAATAAGGAGATAATTTAAAGATCAATTTCAAAAGTGAAAATAAAAATAAATAAATCTAATCCCCACCTTGTGATTAATACCATTTGAAAATTGGACTGTTGATTATAGTCGACTTTAGACTTTTGCCATGTAGATGAGTTTTCATATTTTATCTTTTCTGAAACGGATCTATGCAATGCTCTCTTGCTCTATATGGCACCCAAAACATGTTTTGGATGCCACGTGGAGCTCCATTGGACCTTGGAGTACGCTCACCGTGCTCCAGTGGAACACCTTTATCATCATCATCATTATTGCAGTCTTATCCGATCTATTTGGGGCCGGCTTTGTGAGTCCTATTTCTCCACTTGTTTCTTATTAGCGCTAAGCTTTCTGTAACTTCACAATCCTTCATGTCCGTTCTCACTGTTTCCCTCTAAATCTACACTGGTCTTCCTCTTCTCTTACTTGTTGTACTGTCTCAACCCTCGTACTGCCTCTGGCCTACGTGAACATGTCTAGACCACCTCAAGCGACATGCCATAATTGTTTCCTTTATAGGTGCCATTGCCACTCTCAAATTTCCGCCTCAATAGCGAAATCTGTGACAATATGGCACTGAATGATTTTCTATTTTAACTAAATCCTCAACTAAATTTGCACTCCATGTACTCCCTGGAACACCTTTTATACATTGGTTTTATTATAGTTATTACATGCGTGCTTAAAACTTGAAACCTTTATATTTAAATATGGAATACCTTTACTACATGGACATTGGGGTAGAGATTGAGATTAAATGTAACTTCCAATCAGATTGAAATTAAGTGTTTGTGAATGAGATGTACAACAGAACAATCAGACCCTTTTGTTTGCTTTTTAGGTTTTAGAATGCCTTGTAAGAAAAATCCTAGTTTTTTTTTATCAAGCACGAGATTCATCCATTGTGCACATAGCCAAATTTTGAAAGATTGACAAGAGGCTTCAACTTGGTTGGGCATAAGTCGGCATTTTGGCCCTGTCAAGCCTGGTCCAGGCTTGATGTCTAACCTGTCAGACTGGCCTGGCCCATATATTATAAATTGATATTCTCTCTCTCTCTCTCTCTCTCTCTCTCTCTCTCTCTCTCTCTCTCTCTCGCTCGCTCTCGTCTGTGGAACTACCAGCAACAAAGTGACCAGTGATGAGGTTACCAAGCGATAGCTATTCTTGGTCAATTGGTCTCCCTTCTGGTTTTTCCTTTTTTTCTTATTCTTCTCTTCTTTCCTGTTTTTCACATGTGCCTGCAGCCTAGACTGCAGGCTGCAGCTGCATGGCCATTAAGGCAAGGCTATTGTACAGTCTTAATTTTTGTAAAATAAATTAAAATCATAGATTCATATATTTAACAGGGCTATTCAGCTGGGCTCGGCCCAACCATTGCGTTTTGAGTTGATATAGGGTAACAGATGAGGTTCCTTGTTTGTTCTTCTTCCGTTCATTTGATGTCTTCTTATTCTTTTCAGAAAAACCCTATATCCAAAACTCGCAGTCTGTTCTTCTTCCTCTTTTAATTTACTCTTTTAGGAAACTCCTAGGATATGTATGCAGCCGTATCTGCATCCCTCAAGTATCGGTATCCGACACGGATACGTTGCAAAAAATGGAGTATCTGTACTTCCTTGACCTTAACGCTACACGGTTGAGGGCATCACCACTGGGGCAAAGATCCAATCCCTCCGACCTATTCACTTTCAAGTGTGACGGGTCAATCTCCGCATGCTAAAATGATCAAACATCTATTTTCATTGATTTTCACGCCCATGAATAGTTGTGCACTTCCCAAGGTTAAGCCATTTTAGCTTAAGGAGATTGACTGATGGGGACGCCAACACCAACTGATGCCACGAGCCAGTTTCATCGGTGATGAAACATTTTGGATATGGGAGAATTGATGGGGACGCCACCAACAACGACCTAGGTTTTAGGCCATACAAGGTGTACCGGCGGAAAAAGCGATGTGGAAGTCGAGTACTACAACTTCAAGGGAGAAAAGAAGACAAAACCCGTCATCAGGCGACGGACGTCTGTGAGTTTTGGACGGACGTCCGGAAATAGAGGGTGCTACTGTTTTTTTGAGCACGGACATCCGTGACCCACACAGACGTCCGTGATGCTAGTGACGGATGTCTGTGAGCTCCAGGACGTACGTTCGTGGAAATCCCGACCCCAGCAGCTTAAGTGACGTATTTGTCGTTTTTGTCCTTAAATTTTGTTCTTTTGTGTCCAAGTGTAAGTTACCACTTAGGGTAACATAGTATTTTTCTATTTTAGGGTCTTTTCTTTGTATATGCTATAAAGCATAATTTTGTAAGCCAATTTTGGCACTTGTCAATTTGAATGAAAAGATGCTTTGCATTTTGGTCTTGAGAGAAGCTTTGAAGAGTGAGCCATCTTCCCCATTTGGGGTTTGGTGTGAGGCCAAGGGTGAGATGCCCATCTATTCTTGATTTCTTTTTTTGGTTTCTTGTTCTTATTTGATCTCTTAACTTCTCCCTAATCTCTTGCATACATTTTCTCCCATTCCATTGATTGCCCTAATTTCCTAAACCCTAAATCTAGAATACCCTCAGTATTCATCCTCGTGGATTGAATCCAACCATAACCCATCGATCCACAACCGTTGTTGGGCTTGAGCGTACTCAATTTGTACCATTAATCGTTTTCATTCAAAGCCCTAGCGGGGAGCTACCGATTCCATTGCGAACTTCGATCAAACGCCCTGACCTAGACGAAGCGAGAGTCTTATCTCTCGGATCGCCTCTTTCGCCATCCTAACGGATCTCGCGCATCAGATTGGACCCTACGTGAACCGAGCATGGTCACCTAAGTAGAATCCCGTGAAACCCAAGGTATCACTTTAATTTGTGATTTAATTGCTCAATTAATTAGTTTAATTTTGGTAAATTAGCATATCATGGGCATTCACGAATCTTAGGGTCGTTGTCCCGCGTCATTGACTTGTTAACACTCTGAAATGAACGGGTTAGGTAACTGATGGGGACATCACACAAGACAAAACAGAGGAACGGGCAAAAGAAAGAAAAGACGCAACACCGTCAGTCTATGACGGACGTCCATGACCCTTATGACGGATGTCTGTGGGCTCTTGACGAACGTCCGTGATATTAGGTGCTCACTGGTTTCTGCGCATTGAAGGTGAAGGACGTCCGTGGGTCAGGTCGCACGACGGACTTGCGAGAATTTTCTATTTTTGTTACGAAAACTTGTCTTTTAGTCTTTTATTATTTTAGGAGTATTCTAATTTCGTATTAGGGTTTTCTTAGCCTATATAAAGGCTTGTAAAGACATTATTAGTTGATTGATTATTGAATGAAAAGAGAGTTGCTTTTGTGCAAACCTTAGAAAGCTTGAGAAGAATTTTCAACCGAAGGAGTGAATACTTCAAACCTTGAGGAGTGAGCAATCGTTTCTCGTGCGACTTGGTGCGAAACCGATGTACAGTCGTGGTGTGAAGCTTCGGAAAATCCGCACGACGGATTTGCAGAAATTTTTTATTTTTGTTACGAAAACTTGTCTTTTAGTCTTTTATTATTTTAGGAGTCTTCTAATTTCATATTAGGGTTTTCTTTGCTTATATAAAGGCTTGTAAAGACATTATTAGTTGACTGATTATTGAATGAAAAGAGAGTTGCTTTTGTGCAAACCCTATAAAGTTTGATAAGAGTTTTTAACCGAGGGAGTGAATCCTTCAAGCCTTGAGGAGTGAGCAATCGTTTCTCGTGCGACTTGGTGCGATGCCGACGTACAGCCGTGGTGTGAAGCTTCGGAAAATCTGCACGACGGACTTGCGAGAAGTTTACGAAAACTTGTCTTTTAGTCTTTTATTATTTTAGGAGTCTTCTAATTTCGTATTAGGGTTTTCTTAGCTTATATAAATGACGCAGGACAAACTCGCGCGCTAACCCTAAAATAGCAAAATCCCTCGTGGAAGGGGGTTTAGGGTCTTAAAACCTTTCATTAAGATAAAATAAAAAGGAGAATAAGATAGGAGATCTCCGGAATCGCTCTAGAGAGGCTTGTCGGCTTCGCACCAACGGGTTTCCAAGGCATCCCACCAAGGCTATATGTCGGCTTCACACCGGGTCGTACGAGAAACGATTTCTCACTCAGGTTTTGAAAGAATCACTCATTCGATCGAAAATTCATCTCAAATTTTTCTAGGGTTTGCACAAAGCAAGCTCTCAATTTTCATTATTCAAAACTGTCTATTACAAAGCTATAAAGACCTTTATATAATAGGTCATTAAACAAAAGAAAACCCTAAAAACAATTAAATAAGAAAAGACAAGTTTAACCCTGAAACTTAAATTCGAAATTTAAATTAAAACTACTTAGCACGATTTCGATCGATCGATTTTGAAATTTGATCAATCGAAATTTCAATTCGATCGATCGAAATTCCTATATATGGAATATCTCCGTCGACATTCGATCGATTAAAATAGGACTTCGATGGATCAAAATTTTCGATCGATCGAATTTGCCATGTGCTCCTTCCTTTATGCCGGTTCTGATTTCTTCACGGGTCGTTTGAAGGCCCATTTATGGGTTCATTTCTTTCTTTCTGATTTCCTTCAATTGGCTCGGGCACCGTCCAAACATGCGGATCTGAATTCCCCGTCAATCTCCTCGACTTTGAAAAATTTAACCTCGAACTTTGGTCGACATCGAGAAACATTATCAAGTAGGCTGGTTCCCCATGGATCTCGAACTTTTGAATGGTCTCGGACTTGGTAGGGATGATCACAGATGCCTGTGCTTTAATGATTGCGGGTTCGGTAGAGCCTATCATGGATGCTTGGACTGCAACGATCTTGGGTTCTTCGACGGTTTCGAGATCTGCCACGACCTCAGCAACTGGTATGGACTCTTCAACCGGACGTTGTTCCGACACAAGATCAAGGCGGATAACTGAATCTGCGTGAACAACGGGCGCCACTGATTCTTGCATAGGTATGGAAGTACTTTGATTTACTATAGGTTTGGTATCTTCCACCGATACATGTACAACCACCGGTTCGGGTAGAGGAACTTCAACTTGAATAAATTTTTTCACCGGTACGGCTATGGGGACGAAATCTCTCGCCTCCGATCTTAAAGCGTGAATCACGTCTAATACCTCTTCGGATAGATTGTGAATAAAATCTTTGATAATTATGGCGCTGATATTCTCACGCCATACAACCACGATCCGACGCGATCTTAGTAACTCGCCATAAACGCTATTAAGAAGCGCCTTATGCTTAAATATGGAACCGTGCTGCTCAGATGATCTACTTTCCTCTTCGCGCCAAAGTTTTTGTACCCTCGCCATCTTTTGGTGCACGATTGGAATGTTCCATCGTTCTACGAACGCTCTCATGGAAGCCATGTAATCGTTCAAATCATGAAGGGCTTCGAGAACTGGGTCTTGACTTATGATTCGCCGATCCATTTCCCGAGGATTCGCACCGCTCTGATACCAAATTGACGCAAGACAAACTCGCGCGCTAACCCTAAAATAGCAAAATCCCGCGTGGAAGGGGGTTTAGGGTCTTAAAACCTTTTATTAAGATAAAATAAAAAGGAGAAGATAGGAAATCTCCGGAATCGTTCTAGAGAGGCTTGTCGGCTTCGCACCAACGGGTTTCGAAGGCATCCCACCAAGGCTGTACGTCGGCTTTGCATCAGGTCGTACGAGAAATGATTTCTCACTCAGGTTTTGAAAGAATCACTCTTTCGATCAAAAACTCATCTCAAGTTTTTCTAGGGTTTTGCACAAAGCAAGCTCTCAATTTTCATTATTCAAAACTGTCTATTACAAAGCTATAAAGACCTTTATATAGTAGGTCATTAAACAAAAGAAAACCCTAAAAACAATTAAATAAGAAAAGACAAGTTTAACCGACCCTGAAACTTAAATTCGAAATTTAAATTAAAACTACTCAGCATGATTTCGATCGATCGATTTTGAAATTCGATCGATCAAAATTAAAAATCGATCGATCGAAATTCCTATATATGGAATATTGCCGTCGACATTTGATCGATCGAAATAGGACTTCGATGGATCGAAATTTAAATTCGATCGATCGAATTTGCCTTGTGCTCCTTCCTTTATGCTAGTTCTGATTTCTTCATGGGCCGTTTGAAGGCCCATTTATGGGTCCATTTCTTCTTTTCTGATTTTCTTCGATTGGCTCGGGCACGGTCCAAACATGCGGATCTGAATTCCCTGTCAATAAAGGCTTGTAAAGACATTATTAGTTGATTGATTATTGAATGAAAAGAGAGTTGCTTTTGTGCAAACCCTAGAAAGCTTGAGAAGAGTTTGAATCGAGGGAGTGAATCCTTCAAACCTTGAGGAGTGAGCAATCGTTTCTCGTGCGACTTGGTGCGAAGTCGACGTACAGCCGTGGTGTGAAGCTTCGGAGAATCCTTGGTGTGAAGCCTTGGAAATCTATCCCTTTTATTTCTATCTTTCTAAATTATTGTCAAGTAATATCTTTTTATTTCTGTTGAAAACAAAATAAAAATAAAAATCCCAAATCCTTATTCTTTGATATCCTTGACTTTTCTTGTTTGAATTATTTATTCAAGTTTTATTTCATCCAAAATCCCCGAGGAGTCAAGAGACGATATTGTAATTATCGCTTGATGCCCTAAACTAGAACGAAACTCGAGTTCCCTCGTCAGAGCCGTTTTTTTAGATCAGAAGATCTTCGTGCATGCGAACGCTAAAATGAATTAATCAAACTGTTTTATTGAATTCATTGAATTAATTTTATGTGTTAAATGATTTCGAATATTTCTGCTATTCAATTCATTCTAAAGTTAATCCCAAATTCGCATATTAGGGTTTTAGCGTGTCGTCCCGCATCAGTAACCCATACATACCCACTCTTCGTTTAAGAGCCAGGCTCGGGCCAACTCTTCTAGGCTTATCATGACCTGGGCCGGCTCAGGCTGGTCAAAAGTTTGTTGGGCCAGGCCCGTAGATCATGGCCCAATTTGAAGCTGGCATGTAGCCACCTCTACAATTAAGTCATCCTTCTTTCATTGAGAGGAAAACTTGAGCAGACAGTCTAGCAAACTCTGGGATGCCCACGGATGGTATCTTATGATGGCAAGAGCTAGACTAGTTTTTCGTATGAGCCCACTTGTATTCTTGAGTCTTTCCACTCTGCCCACCGAATTGTGTTCTGTCAGCGAGCTTATGCCGAGGGGTGATTTTCTCCCCGCCGGTCCTTTATACTGTACTTCTTTAGTAATTATTAATCAATTAAAAAATATCACTTATTCGAAAAAAACCAAGCCCTCAAGTATAGAAAATTATCAAAGAACTATTTACTATCTTCCGTTGTATAAAAATAAGTTATATGGGCCAATCCTAAATAAAAGTGTTTACTGAGTGGAAATAGAGAAGGGTAGTTAAGTTGGATTATTATTATGCAATATGCATTATGTTTTGGCCTTCTGAAGCTCTCCCATTCTTTTACAGCATAATTGCTGATAATAAAAAAAATCCTTATACGGCATAAACTTTAAAATATGATTGCTAGGGCTAGGTTATTAGGATGAATCAAACTATTTTGACTGATAGAAATTGAAGTTGTTTGGCCAAGATTTTTATGAAACATGGACAAAGTTCGTTCTTAGTTTTTGGCATCAAAGGTTTCTCTTACAAGCACAAGTTCTGCCAAAATTGTTTCAACATTCAATATGTCCCCTTCATATATTTTTTCAAGAGAACATGTTTCATGTCCTCAAGAATTTGCAATTGATTACTCTTCTAAAAACAAATAAAAAATGTAATGCTCCACTTTGTTCCCATCGTTTCATAGTTTCAAGTATATTAAGAATTTATTCAACCAACTAAAAATGGATTCATAAAAAAAAACCTTCTCCAAAATCCATTCTCATAAGTAGTTTTCCAAGGATTTGAGATTTGCAGAACTTTTGAGAAATGCAACATGCGCACAAATTATCTGCAGCTAGATTCTGCAAAACTGTAAGAGTTTCTCGAATGAGCTGGTATGCGGGACCTGACCTGAGTGCCAGCCTTAACACCTGGGTCAATCTCTTGCTTAACAAATGGTCAAGCCTTGAGAAGTGCCCAGTTATTTATGAGCAAGCATAAATAACTAATTTGGCGCTCAACAATTTCTTCACATTCTCCAAGGTTGTCGGAGGGAGATTGACCCTATTGCCAAGGCTGGCACTTGGGAGAGGTATACCTAGTACCAAATCCTTGAATTAATGTCTTTCATATTTACATTACTTTCCATACCACTTGCTCAAATCCTTTTTTTCTATTAATGAAGATGTAGGACAGGTAAACATACCACCGAGAAACCAGTGATCAACGCAGCTGCTAGTACAAGAAAACCAACTCCTGCTCTATCTTCAGCAATCAATACATCTTCAAAAGAGGCTTGTTCGAGATGCCAGCAAGGTTTCTTTTGCTCCGATCACGGTATTCCCACCTTCACTGTTAGCTTGAAGTTCCTATAGCTGATTCATCGCGTACATATCTTAGGGATTTTTTTTTCTAAAAATACTTTTTTTCCTTCATTTGAGATTGTGCTCTTAATTTGAAGGTTCACAAGCCAGAGAGATGATCGCGAAACCTTTGAAGGCTCATGTGGCACCTGCTGAGAACAATGGAGATGTTCAGAGTGACTCCATTGCTCCCATAAAAAAGAGAATTGATCTGCATGAGCCACAGACATGCAGAAATAAAGGATGTGGTAAAACCTTCAAGGAAAAGGATAACCACGAAAGTGCATGTGAATACCATCCTGGGCCTGCTGTATTCCACGACCGGATGAGAGGGGTAAGATTGTAAGAAGATGTCTTTTTTCAGTTGTGGCGGGGTTCTCTCTCTTCATGCTTCCATATACACAAGTTGGTATTAGGGAATTGACCTGAGTGCCAAGGGCAGCACTCAGGTGAATCTCCCAACACCAACATTGGGGATTGTGCAGATATTGTTGAGCGCCAAATCAGTCAAAGTCGGAAATGTAGTTTCACTGATTTGCGTGCTTATAATTAACTGGGCACTTCCCGAGACGACCATTGGTTGGAAGGAGATTGATCCAAGTTCCACCGGTCACACAAGGGTTGAGTACCTAATACGAACTCCATGTACACGGCATTGATATGTGGGTTGTTTTGTTTGCAACTTTCAGTGGAAATGCTGCGACATTCACGTGAAGGAGTTTGACGAGTTCATGGACATACCGCCGTGCGCAAAAGGGTGGCACAGTGCAGATCCGGTCTCGTGACCCCACACTGTTGGGTGAGGATGATAACTTGGTCAATTTTGCCTCTATTTCGTAGTAAATTTTATAGATTAAACACCTTCATTCTGTTTTCGAGAAGGATATATATTTAACTGTTGTACAAGGATTTTTTTTTTTTTTTCCTTTCCAGGCAGACCAAAACTGTTACACTAAACATCCATAAGAAATCTAATTATGAAATCTATATGAGGATTTCACAAAGGTGCTCCTCTCATTTGGCTAAATGGAGATTTTCAAGCTTTCCACTAGGTGTTGGTCAGCTAGTAACTTTGTCTAATTTTGGCATTTGATATAGGTTTGCTTAATGATTGGCTCGCATAAATTATGGTTAGATTTATCCTTCTTCAATGCCTACTGTTATAATTTGGTAGGGTAAAAGGTATATGAAAATTAACAAAAACATTTTTACTAAGCTAATATGTGATGGTGCTGGGCGTCATCGAAGTTCCCTTGCTTTGATCTTGCAAAGGCCACGTGACAATAGTTCCCTTGCTTTGATCTTACAATGGCGGGGTTCTCTTATCATAGTTCCCTTGCTTATTAAATTATCTTAAAAGTTAGAAGTAGAGGGGAAAAGTAAGCCGGGGAAAATAACATGAAACATTATATAATAATTGAAAGTTTAGCCTTAAACAAAAATGAGTGGTGAAATCAAATTCACAAAGACAATCCCAAATAAATGGTATACAGCTAAGGCCAATGATTTTAAATGGATATAAATCAGGGAGTATATCATATTGGAGGTGCCCTAATCTGGTACTCATTTGCTGAAATGGGACCAACTCTTCTGACCGTCATTCAAACACCAAATGGTTTTTAAATGATCTTACATCGTTTATTGGCTTATGATTTTAGAAATTCATATAGTCAAAGTGGGCTATCAGTCCAAAAATCACACTTTTTGGGAGATTGAAACTATCCAATCTGTGTACTCTATTATCAATTGTTGTTTTTAATTTTTATGGCTGATAATAAAATTCACTGATGGGATAGTTTACATCCACTTAGAAGCATGATCCTTTGGCTGGGATATGTTTTAAATATGGATTGCCACTTGGGCAATTTAGATTGATCATAGATGTATGCCACATGGTACAATGATAAATTACACTTCAATGGCATGAAATAGAGTCGCATGTTAGTGGTGTAATATCATTTAAACATCATGTGGTGTTTAATGTCGGTCATGAGCCATTATCCCTAGCTGAAATATATGGATATGGCCAAAATTTAAAATCATAGCTAGGGCTATCAGCAACCCAATTTGAAGCAGCCCAAGGTGTGTTCAAGTGTATCTTAAAGGCCTCAACCTTAAAGGGAAATGGTTGAGCCCTAACATATCTAGAACGGGGCTTGAACTAGCCATCCCTAACCCTTTTAGTAGGGCTGCAATCGAGCCGGACCTCGGGTCAGCTCTAGCTCAGCTCTACCTTATACGAGCCGAGCTGGAGGTCGGCTCTAGGCTCTTCGAGCTCGAAAATTTCAAGCTCTAGCTTGGCTCTTCGAGCTCGGGCCGAGCTTCAAGCCAAGTATATTCTATTATAAAAAAATTTCTCCTAATACTTTTTAAAACTTATACTCAATAAAATATCCATAAAAGTTAGATTGATCCGAATACAAAATTGAGCTGGGCTCAACCCAAGTCTTTTGGGTTTGGGCTTGGGCTTTTTCTTTAAGCTCAAACCTGACGTTGGGTTTAAGCCAGCTCAGGTTTATTTGTCCATAATCGAGCTTGGTTGGGTTGGGTTGAGTCGGGCCAGATTTTGGTAGCTCAATTATTTTTTATCTTCAAATTAGGCCGGAACCCGAACCAAAAAATCAGGACTGACTTAGATCGAGTGCTTTCGAGCTTCCCAGCCCGAGCCGTTGACATCTAATTGCCCTACTGAAATTAAATAGGCTTTTGGTGCTCGGCGAGGCCTCGCCTTGCCTCATAAACTTCTAATTTTGCTGAGGCAAATTTTTTACTACCTCAGAGCCTAGATCAAGTCGTTGGCTGCCCACACAGTTTCATGGGTGTAAATTATGAACACCACTTAAAGCCCAACAAGCGAATCTGGTGCCACGAAGTGAATCAGAAAAGCCCATAGTAACTTAGTAACCCAACAAATCGAGAATTATTATTATTAGAGAGAGAGAGAGGATGTAAGCAATTGAACCTGGAAAGTGTTATTGACGCGTACAGCGTATCCTAGCCGAGGAGGTGAAGGGTTTTTGGACTTTTGGTCGTCCGACGAGACAAAGTAGCACTCTTTCAGATCTCATCACCCACCCCGCAACTGCCACAATCTACTAATCAAGCCCCTAGATCTCCGGTACGAAACTCTCGTTTTGGCCGCTTTCTTCTCTGGTAAGATTCCTCTCACTCTTCCAAAGCCATGTATCGAGCTTTGTCCCTCCGATATAATGACAACTTTTTCTAGCTAGGGTATCCCCCCCCCCCCCCAAAAAAAAAACTAGGGTTTTGAAAAAAATTAAAAAGAAAATTCATATTTCATATTATAAAGGCGAATTGAAATCGGTCGAGAAACATAATCGAGAGATTACAAATCGGCCATGGCTTCTTTCCGGCCATTTCCTCCACAAACTTCCTTCAGACCGCCTCCTCCGCCGCCGAACCAAAACCCTATTCACCACCCGCCACCCCTACCGCCATCGCAACCTTCGTATCAATCAAACCCTTACCCTCAACCCCACGGTTTCGACAGGGGCGGCGGATCTCACTCCTCCCTTCCGTCTTCCTCGTACCCTCCTCACAATTACAATCAAATTCCCCCAAATTCGAATAACCACCATCGATATAACACATCGTCGCGCCATTTAGGCCGTCGAGAACTCAACAACACCACTCACAACAACAGCATCAATACCCATTTCAACCCATTGACATCAATATATAGTGAGTAGGGTCAATCTTATTCCGTGTATATTTTATATGAGATTGACTCCCATTGACATCAATAGATATATGCAGAAGTCAGCTTTTGACAATTAATAACCTCTTGGAAACTACTACATTTTAAGCCTTGTTTAGCATTACTCCTAGAGGATCGCTTCCCGCTTTCGAAAGTTAAAAGAAGCTACCGTTGGATGATTTCGTTAATACAGTTTCCACAAAAGTTGGAAGTAACTTTCTTTCTTTTGCACAAATCTATGTTAAGTAGAAGCCTGAAGTTGGAGCCACACCAAAAGGGCCTTAATAAGGTGTCTTGAGACATTGGGAAAATTTATAAGATATATATTTTGAGACGTTGGGAAAATTTATAAGATTTATATTTTTTTCTTTTTCTTTTCTGCATGCACGATCGATTCGACTTTCAATCAAACTCGTTTTTAAATATTTGGATGTGCGGGAGACTAATATTCTCATCGTTTGCCCCCTCGGTTGCTTGTTCGATTATTGCAGGGACGGAGCCATGGGAGGACCCACAGGTGCTCCCCCTCCCCCCTCATGCTAAAGTTAAATGAAAGAGTGAGAAGGTTCATTCGTGTGAGACGGATGACGTTACAATGTTTAAGATATGTTTTTTTGCAACTTATAATTTGGTTTCCACAAATCATGGTTCTATCATTCAAATCATTGACTTTCTTGACTCAGACGATGGAGATCGTCTTTGGTCCCAACCTTCGCATCATAGATTCTAAGATCATGAAGCACTTGTCTAACAGTCAGATGTTCATTCCACACGAAAAGATCCCCCAAGTGACCCAAAAACCCTTCTCATGAAATGTCATGATCATATTTACTTCAATGGATGTATCCCACGTTGAATAAATACTTGATGGTCTGATAGATAGGTGGGTATGGTCTCAAGCGGTTTTACCTCACATGAAGTTACAAAAGCTTTAAATCGCTTTTATAATAACACCATTTATTTTTGGGGATAATGTTTCCTGACCGAAATTTAAACACTAAAAAGTAGTGTTTAAATGATCTTATATCATTAAATTTATAACTTTTTATCTCACACTATTAAAATGTGATTTATAATTGCCCAAGTGGCTATCTATTATTGAAACATTGAAACTTGCAAATGGCAGACAAGTTTTGTGCAGGCAAAGTGTAGGGGATTGACGTGGCGTGATGTGACTGGTTGTCCTGACCTGCATTGCTTGGACCCCACTGCACTTGCAACCAATTACACAGCGCCACGTCAGCGGCCTGCACTTTTCTTGTACAAAACCTACCTACCATATAACATTGTCCTTGAAACATATCTCAGCCCAATAAAATATGCCTATAAGTGGTTGTGAGCCATACAATTGATAAACTTTAATCAATCATTAAAACTAAAACAACATTTAGTATTATAGTCAACAAATTGTATGGTTTAAATATAGTTTAAACTAAAACAACCTATTCTTGGGCCTTTTGCACTTTAATCTATGATCCATCACTTTGATGATACAGTTCAACCGCATCTTAAATCATTAATGTTCTAAGATATTTTTAGGAGTTGAAAGAATTCTTGATTCTATTTCTTCTCGATACATTTCTTGTTCAAGCTTTCCACTAAGTGTTGGTCAGCTAGTAACTTTGTTTAATTATGGCATTTGATATAGGTTTGCTTAATGATTGGCTCTTATAAATTATGGTTAGATTTATCCTTCTTCAGTGCCTACTGCTATAATTTGTGTAGGGTGAAAGGTATATGAAAATTAACAAAAACATTTTTACTAAGCTAATATGTGATAGTACTGGGCGTCATCGAAGTTCCCTTGCTTTGATCTTGCAAAGGCTGCGTGACAATAGTTCCCTTGCTCTGATCTTACAATGGCGGGGTTCTCTCATCATAGTTCCCTTGCTTATTAAATTATCTTAAAGTTAGAAGTAGAGGGGAAAAGTAAGCCGGGGAAAATAACATGAAACGTTATATAATAATTGAAAGTTTAGCCTTAAACAAAAATGAGTGGTGACACTAAATTCACAAAGATAATCCCAAATAAATGGAATATAGCTAAGGCCAATGATTTAAAATGGATATAAATCAGGGAGTGTATATCATATTGGAGGTGCCCTAATCTGGTACTCATTTGTTGAAATGGGACCAACTCTTCTGACCGTCATTCAAACACCAAATGGTTTTTAAATGATCTTACATTGTTTATTGGCTTATGATTTTAGAAATTCATATAGTCAAAGTGGGCTATCAGTCCAAAAATCACACTTTTTGGGAGATTGAAACTATCCAATCTGTGTACTCTATTATCAATTGTTGTTTTTAATTTTTATGGCTGATAATAAAATTCACCGATGGGATAGTTTACATCCACTTAGAAGCATGATCCTTTGGCTGGGATATGTTTTAAATATGGATTGCCACTTGGGCAATTTAGATTGATCATAGATGTATGCCACATGGTACAATGATAAATTACACTTCAATGGCATGAAATAGAGTCGCATGTTAGTAGTGTAATATCATTTAAACATCATGTGGTGTTTAATGTCGGTCATGAGCCATTATCCCTTGCTGAAATATATGGATATGGCCGAAATTTAAAACCATAGCTAGGGCTATCATCAGCCCAATTTGAAGCAGCCCAAGGTGTGTTCAAGTGTATCTTAAAGGCCTCAACCTTAAAGGGAAATGGCTGAGCCCTAACATATCTAGAACGGGGCTTGAACTAGCCACCCCTACCCCTTTTAGTAGGGCTGCAACCGAGCCGGGCCGAGCCTGAGCTCGGGTCAGCTCTAGCTCGGCTCTACCTTATACGAGCCGAGTTGGAGGTCGGCTCTAGGCTCTAGCTTGGCTCTCCGAGCTCAAAAATTTCAAGCTCTAGCTTGACTCTCCGAGCTCGAAAATTTCAAGCTCTAGCTTGGCTCTCCGAGCTCGGGCCGAGCTTCGAGCCAAGTATGTTCTATTATAAAAAAAATTCTCCTAATACTTTTTAAAACTTATACTCAATTAAATATCCATAAAAATTAGATTGATCCGAATACAAAATTGAGTTGGGCTCAACCCAAGTGTTCTGGGCTTTTTCTTTAAGCTCAAACCTGACGTTGGGCCCAAACCTGACGTTGGGTTTAAGCCAGCTCAAGTTTATTTGACCATATTATATTTTCTAGACTAAAATATAATATAACTCAGGTCTGCTAAAAAGATCAACATCCCCAAAAGCGGCGCCAAAAACTTGTTGATTACTTAGGTGCTGTCATGTTGATGAAAAAGGAATCGATCGCTATATTGAACCTTTCCATGACCCCTCTTAATTGAGACGGGAGATCAAATGCATAAAGTAGGGAATCAAATGGATTTCATTAGGAAACTCTTCTTGTCTTTAGTCGGAGTCGATTCATTAATCGGTAGATGTATCTTCACTTACGTTAGGAAGAGCACTTTAACTTTTGAATTTCTCAAATGTCACAGACAACTTGGAAGTGTATTTGCATATTGAGTATGATGTAGAACCAGCGAGCTCGTGCACACAAAGGGGGACGATACCAACTGAGCTAGCATAAAATACATTCTAGCATCTCTTAAACCATGCAAATGTGATGTGGGTTGTACTTTTTTAGAAGCGAACAATAAATTCAAAACCTACCATCCATTTTCAGTACATTTTATGCATATTTAATATAAGTTATTTATTTAACATGATTTTTAAATAATGTAGAGATGGAAACTTAAAACATTTTGATTTAAATGAATTTCTTATATATATATATATATATATATATATATATATATATATATATATATATGTTTTTTTTTTTTATCGATAAAGAATTTATTAGATATATTAATTTTACACTTTCAGTGAGACACGGTAAGAAAATATTAGATCATTTAGAAAATCTAAAGAGTTAGAAAATTTTAAAGGAGGGTTAGTCTACAATCATTGACCATTAATCATGGGTGATAAAATAGTCCACAAGTTTGCGGGCTCTCATACTTTAAAAGTCCGTGCACATCATGCAATTACTCAAATGCGCGGACTGCCGTGTCCACCAATGATGGGTGGCTCCTTAAGCTAGTATTAATGCATTGTCATTGTGTAGTACTGCATTGAAAGATTTTAAGACCACTTTTCGACCTGCTACTTCTATAGAAGAGCCTTTATCCATTGAATAGTAACTCATTAGATTTAGTTGACGGGTCACGTGACACCCAAGCTCACACCCGAACCAAAGATCGAATGCCATGTGCACATATACATGATTAACCAACAACCTTCAAAATAATATAAAATTAAATTTTGGATTATAACTTAGAAGTTAAGAAATATCAGTGTCTCATGTTTGGATTAGAAGTTACAACTTAGAACTACAAGTTAAAAAATCAAAACATTTGCCTTACCTTCAAAGGACCATCCATTTGTACAAGAGACTTGTGCCATACGGGAGATCTTCCCAACAATACAATCTTTCTTCTTAAATTACCTATAGTGACACAAATCTCCTGGCTAGGTGATTGCTCCATGTTTATATCAAGTCTAAATTGTGTTTCGGCGTTCCCGTCAATTCTCCCGGGCCGAAAAAGCTTCAACACCGATGAAGCGACGTGGTGATAGTGATCGAGCACGTCGGGGTCCAGGCGTCGCACCTCGTATTCAGTTAACCACGTGTTCTCGGAGTCAGGCTTTCCCATCCACTTAACCAAGTATTTCTGAAACCCTCCACCATGGGTTGATACCACAAAATCATCAAGTATCCCTTCGATTTCATCTCTTCTCTGCCTGTGTGGGGAAGGAAATGGTAGAGGTTGCGGGGTGGGGCTAGGATTTAGGCTCGAAGCTGCTTGGAAAGGATTGGTAGGGGGTGGGGTTGAGCCCAAAGAAGGGACTAGGTCTTCCACATTGAACGTAGAGCTGACCCTAATATCCGGCGAAAGTTTGAGAATATACGCATTAGGCCCACTCCTTGTCACAATTCTAAAAGGCCCAACACCGCGGGGTTGGAGCTTCTTCGCGACTCTCGATGGGAATCGTTCAGGCCTAACCCAAACCATCACATAATCCCCCATTTGGAATTCTTTGATGCGCATCCGCAGTTATCTTGTAATGTTCATTGCTTGAATTAATTTTTTGTCTAATTTCGATGTGCAAGTTATGAATGTGTTGTGCAAATGCGACCATAGACTCAGACACTCGATATGATGCAGACATGGGGATTAAATCTAATGGTGTCCTTGGCCTATGTCTATATACGACCTCAAATGGACTCATGCCTAGGTACCTATTGACAGAGTTGTTGTACGCAAACTCGGCTATTGGTAGCGTAGAATCCCAGGTCCTAATATGATCACCGACTAGACAACGAAGGAGATTACCTAAGCTCCTATTGGTGACTTCCGTTTGACCATTGGTTTCAGGATGATAGGTTGAAGAAAACTGGTGCATGGTACCCATCATGTGCCATAAAGTTTTCCAGAAGTAACTGGTGAACTTCACGTCTCGATCCGACACAATGGTTTGGGGTAACCCATGGAGGCGAACAACCTCCCGGAAAAATAATTTGGCTATGTGAGCCACATCGGAGGTTTTAGAGCAAGAGATGAAGTGGGTCATCCTAGAGAAGCGGTCCACCACGACAAAAATGGAATCGTGCTTCCGTTGGGTCTTGGAAAGTCCGAGCACAAAATCCATAGAGATGTCTTGCCATGTGGCGTGTGGCACGGGTAACGAGGTATACAAACCAGTATTTTGTTTATTTTGTTTGGCCACTTGGCATGTACGACATTGTTTCATGACTCGTGAAACATCTCTCATAAGGCTAGGCCAATAAAACCTATCCTCAACGAGTGCGATGGTCTTGTTGCGCCTGAAATGCCCGGCAATCCCTCCAGCATGTAACTCCCAAATGAGAAAGTCACACAATGAGGTGCAAGGGATGCACAAACGATTTCCTTTAAACAGATACCCATCCTGCATGGTATACTTGGAGTTAATGCTGTTTGGATCTTCAAGGAGAGCAGTGTATTCTGCCCCGGAATCTGGGCACTCGGGATAATCTTGCTTTAACTGCTCAAATTCGACGACCTCGGTGCTCATGGATCGCAAAGGCGCCACTCGACGACTAAGTGCATTGACTGCCTTATTTTCGGCACCCGCCTTATGCTTTAACACGAATGTGAATCCTTAAAGATACTCAACCCACTTTGCGTGCCTCGGGTTCAACTTTTTCTGTGAAGCAAGGAAGCGTAAGGCTTCATGGTCAGAATGCTTCCAATATCAAAGAGATTGGACGACCGCATAAAACTCCTTGTCATAGTTGGATTATTTTTGCTTTGCCTCATTAAGCTTCTCGCTAAAATAAGTCACTGGGTGACCGTTTTCTCTAAGCACTCCGCCTATTCTCACACCCGACATGTCACATGCTACTTCAAAGGCTTTAGAAAAGTCAGGTAGGCGCATGATGGGTGCAGTACTCATTTTCTCTTTTATCTCGGCAAAGGCCCTCATCGCGGCTTTGCTCCATTGAAACTCTCATTTTCTCATATAATCGGTAATATGAGCCATAATGGTACTAAAGTTTTGGATGAAGCGACGATAGAATGTGGCCAATCCATGGAAGCTACGGACATCATGAATATTCCTAGGCTCGGGCCATTCCACAATGGCCTTAACCTTCTCGGGGTCCGCAATGGCCATTCCACAATGGCCAATCCATGGAAGCGACGTCCTCTTCAGTTTCACCATTTGATTGTAAAGTAGAGCCTAAATGGTGAAATCTATGACTACGTGATACTAAATGACTAAATGATATGCTATTTTAACTAAATCCTCCTTCAGGCTAACATGTTCATTAAATTTGCACTCCATGTGTTCCATATTTGTTCTTCTAATTTCAAAACCCCTCGACCCCAATTCTTTTGGCTGTAATTCCAACTTATCATTTTCTTCTTTCCTTGTTTGGGCAATGAATACTACGTGATCCGGAAATAACATGTACCATGGAATCTCATTTTGTATGTCTATGGTTAGCACTTCCATGACTAGGGAAAACAAGTAAGAGCTCAAGGCAAATCCTTGATACAGCCCAACTCTGACAAGAAACTCACTCGTTTTTTCACACGTCAGTCCTACACTAGTTACCGCCCTCTCATTCATGTCTTGAATAATCTCAATATATAAGTTCGGGATGCATTTATTCCTCAGCATGTACCAAATTATCTGTATCGACACTTTATGATAAGCGTTCTCTAAATCAATAAATACCAAATGTAGATGTTTCTTTCTCTATCTGAGATGTTCTCCACAAGTTGCCTCAATAGGAAAATTACTTCCGTTGTTGATATACCGTTATGGATAGCTTAATGTTGTACAAAAAATGAGTGAAGAAATGAGACTCGCAAATCTGACTCCAAACAAATGGGATAAGGCCATGATGATGATTAGTTATTTTTAGGTTATTTCTCTCTAACTTCACTAGATATGTAGTGAACTGTGGACCATGTATAACGAATTGACAATGAGTTGGGCAACTAGGATTCCAGGTAACAAAACCAAGAGAATGGTGAAGCCATGGGTTGGAGTGTGTTATGTAACTATGTCACTTCTTTTTTTAAAAAGAAAATTGCAGTATTTTAATAGTTTTGTCAAAAAAGATGCTACGACTCAAACTCAAATCTGTTTATTCTTTCTTTTCTTTGGTTATATAGATTATATGCATTTCATTTGTTTTTCAATGCAACTTTTCTGCTCACTTCTTAAAGCTCCACTCATAGCTATTAACAACTTGATGTGTTGCTGTGCCCTGGCAAAGTTTCTGCCCTTTGAATAGTACTTTCCCTCTTGCTTCGTAAGGCGTACCTCAAAGCTTTTTTGCGATGATAGCTGTGAATAATTTTTTATATATACTACAGATATGTGAAATATGACCTACTATTTTTATGAAAATACATCTCTTACGAACTGGTTGAGATACATGTGATTTTTTGCCCATGCATCAACACCCTCAAGTTTCATGACCATGCAACCAATATTTGATTGATCTTGACCTTGGTTGCAAAGATTCACTAAAGCCTAGTTTTGCAACTGAGATCCACTATCTCATGTGAATTTGCAGCAGCCTCATATGACGACACCACACAAACTTTCTATTTTGGGAAGCTTCTTAAACTGAGAAAGTTTAGGTCATAATTTTTCCTTTTGGATCTTAGTCATGAGTGAAAAAATTGCATGGACCTTGGCTAAGAAGCCAAAATCAGATACCTCACAAGCTTTGCATACGTCTCTTTCTTGTGAACGAGCTGCATGGGGCACAACCCATGCATATTTACAAACTGTTTCTATTAAAAAATCAAATGAGTTTGTTAAAATAATCAATATAATTATAAACAACTCTATAGTTAAATGAAAAATGACAGAATTTGAGTGAGACAAAAGGCAGAACAATAGAACTTGAGGCCATATCTATAGGCCTTAGAACATCTAAATGCAAAAATGATTCAAACTTCGTACCCTGTGTGGGTTCATAAAAACTTCCATTATTGACAATGATAAAAAAAAGAGACCTGGATGATGAAGTTAGTGTTTGATAGGACACCAATGACCCATGTGCTACAATGGACTTTTTAAGCATGTGCTGCTCTATAAAATCATAAAAATAACAATAAATTTATAAAATGGAAAAGGTCTATGGGTTCTAATGTATGGATGAACTTATGCATTCAAACCTTAGATCATACGTCACCTGATTCCAAGATAGTGCATTTTTTAGGATAGTGTGCAATGTCACATGTCATCTATTAAAAAAAATTAATTTTTTTTTGTGGTCTAAACTTCAGCCAACGTTTGGGTATTGCCTCACACATCATAGCATATTGAATTTTTTATCGTTTGACCACATTTTGGACCGTGGATGTCCACTCTTTTTCAACAATTTTTATTCATTGAATGCGGTGGCTATTATGATATGCTATAACATAAAGTGATGTGCCAGTAACACCAACCAAAATATTATCAAGCTAATTTGATTTCATTGCTTGACTCAATTTTTTAACCAGGTCAAGCACATGAACTTGACCCCTTAGATCAAGTTCGAGCATGAAGTATTTGAAAGTTAGGTTGACAAATTTTTTGTATGCAAAATATACAGAGATAAGGGGAATTATGGGAATTGAACTGAGCTAGGTTTAGAGATGATGGAGATCATTTTTCTTCCCAACCTTCCATATCCAAAACTGATTGTGATTGTGGGCATACCTATCAGATCGTCACTTTTGGATGTGTGCCATGTGGAATCACGATCTGACTGTCAGATAGGGCCGCCATGTTATCAAAATCTATTGCGTGAAAAATAGGGACGAAAAACAAACTCCATCATCTGATTCAAAGCAATCAACGATTTTTTCCTGTAAAAGAAAGTGCGCTTTTCACAGAGAAAATGGGTATCGTAAATAAAAAAAGAAATTTGGCCAACACTCTCTTGAGCCCCTCAATTTCACCAGGATTCCTTCCTTTTTAGGACTCTAAAGGATTACCTACTTACGGTAGCATTATTTACACCCATTAAACCTGTGAAGAACACACATTTTCACCGGCTATGGACTGCAATAGTAGTTCTACAGCTGGCAGCATTGAGGCTGCATAATACTAATCACACCACGAAAATATTTATGGCTTTTGCCACTCAGATTTTGACTGGCTAAGTTTTAGTTTCGGGTTCATGGTATAGGTTCTTGTAGGTGCTATTTGTTACAAGGTTGAGAAAGCTGCCAACAAGATCTCACTAAATTGATAATATCATTACATACCCCCTCCCCCCCTAAAAAAAAATACAAGTGTCTTACATCACTTGTATATCTATAAAACACGTTTGCAAAACCCTTCATATAAGACCCTATATTCATATCAGTAATTGATAGAAACTAGAATCTAGTTACTTGGGTTTAAGGATATGATCTATGAGCAATATTCTTCCAGTACAGGCCATGGGCCATGTACTTTGAAGAGTTGGATGGTGATTGGTCTGATAGGCAAGGAATTAGGTCAGAATGGGAGAAAGAACCCCCCCCCAACCACCACAAAAAAAGGAAGCAAAAAACAAAATCAAAGGAGGATTCAATTCACTTGTATATCTGTAAAACACGTTTGCAAAATCCTTCATATAAGACCTTATATTCATATCAGTAATTGACAGAAATTAGAATCTAGTTACTTGGGGTTTAAGGATATGATCTATGAGCAATCTTCTTCCAGTACAGGCCATGTACTTTGAAGTGTTGGATGGTGGTTGGTCTGATAGGCAACTAAGGCAAGGAATTAGCTCGGAATGGAAGAAAGAATATTCAACACAAATGGAAGGTTCCTTAAGGATTTTATACTTTTCATTGTGTTATTTCTCTAATGGAATGGGAAAAATGTAGGATTTTGGAATTTATATATTTCAAACTTCTTTGATTTTCTGCATTATCTTGGGGATTATATTCTAATCCTACCGTAACTTAAAATAAATCTTAGAAGAAAATTTTCGTAAGATTCATTTTGCTTTGGTCTTAGATGCTTGGATGGAGCATTAGCTAGCTGCTTAGGTGATCTATATTACATGCTTAGCACCCATGGTCACCAGCTCAAGTTGTCTTGGTGGCGGGCCATTGTGTAAATGGGACGGTCCAAATATTCATTCTGTTCAGAGGAAATCAACATCCCGAATTTTTATGTATGATAGAAATACATTATGGATGAATTTATAGTATAAATACAAGAGGAGGTCCTCTGTCGTATGTTGCTTGTTGATGATGTGATGGTAAGTGGTCAAACAAGAAAACAAGTGATAAGTTGGAAGTATGCAGCACGGATTTAGAATTCCGGAGTTTTAAAATTAGCAGATTGAAGACAATGAAATCATAAGTCTTTGAAGGAACAAGATAAAGTGGAAAATTCAAGCTAGATTATGGACAATGAAGGAAATTGCCAACAACTAGTCCAAATTTATGGGGAAAAAATCTATCTCAAATCTCAATCAAAATTAGTCGGTGTCGTGTAAATCTGAAAAAAATTGCACATTGGCCAGGACCACGCCTTAAGAAGCGAAGGTTCTGAGTTCAAATCCCACCCCTTGGTGGCTACTCGCAAGGATTTATCCCTACAGACTGGTACGTGTGATGTTTCGTTATCAAAAAAACAAATCACGAAATATTAAATTTGCTTATGTCAGTTAAAGTGTGTTGAAATTTGATATTGGACAACGCGTAAAAGGTTTTCAGCTTTCAATGTACCTTGAAACTCATTAAGTTTCACTTGATATGTCAGGGGAATTAAAAAAAAAGTGACTTTGTGGTCATTGAAATTGTGACTTGCGAGTAGTTCAAGTGCAAGCCTTTTTTGAGATGTCAGTCTTGAGGTTGGAATGTAAGCCTCCCTCAGTTTAGCCTTTATTTCTGAGTCTCGAGGAATTTTCCCTTGGCCTCAAGGTGCGATGTAAACCTCCAAAATATGCTTAACATATTGTGTCTCCCTATTCATTGGTTTAGGCTCGTTTCAAAGTTTGTTAGCAGGCTTGCGTGGGCTAGGCTCTTAGGCCATCCTTTTCAGATAATGCCGGGCTCGGGCCTGGGTCCTTAGCTTGTGGGCTGGGCTTGGACGGGTCTCAGCGCTGCTCAGCCAGGCATGTTGACCCTTGCCTTGAAATGGAAGACATGCATCTTGCCTCAAGGTGGTCCAGAGAAGCTTCAAGGTCTCATTTCAGGTGCATCTAGGAGAAACTTAAGCGTCACAATTTTGAGGCGCATGCCTCATGATTTTTCATGGAAATTATTGTTTTTTTACAAAGTTAATAAATTTGTTTTTCCAATTCTTTTCACCGTTTCCTTTTTTTCCATTTTACTTGATTTTTACTCAGTTTTTAAATTTATATTTCCGACTTTTTGTCCATTTTAAAAATCCATTTTTGCTTCCTAAATATTTTAAGAATACATTAAGGCTCATAGGACTGCACAAAGAACAGGAACAATCCAGTATGTCTTGAATGCATAAATCTGCAACTTAGCTGCTAAAGCCCATTTATTTTGCAATTTCTTGAGAATACTCACCGAATTTTCAATTTGCAGCTTCAAGAGATCTTCTACACACTATACAAATTGGGTTTTGTTTTCAAAGTTTCGAGATAAAGTAGTTAATGTGATCAACTTCCTCTGTTGACTTTTTAAGTTTCCAACTGTCAGTCTACACTTTTTTCTTGTTTATTCAAAGACTCGAGGGTACCTGGTTAATCGATACAAGGTAGATATTTAATGATTTATGATTCTTATTGAGTTGGCTTTTAATTGCTAATAGTTTATTTACTTAATAATTGTTGTCATTCTTAATGTATATAGAGGACAAACCTTGTTTGGTTCAATGATTCACCTCAAGGATGATAATCTTTTTATTGCTTTATTATTATTATTATTTCCTTTATCTTTTTCAACTATATTTCATGTCGTATAATTTTTTTCCCTTCATTCTCATTTCTAATAATTAGTTAATTACTTTTCTTTGGCTTACCTCTTGGATCGCCATGAGGCTTACACCTCGTCTCAGAGAGCTCAACTCTTCAACTCTGCCTTTCGCCTGTCTACATCCTTCCTCCCATCACAACAGTTTATTTTGAGTTTAATATTTGTGCATTGAATCTTCATGATAATTGGAATTTTGGGCTTCTGACCAAGTGTGGCACATTGAATTATATTTGCATTGCAAACATTAAGTTTAATTACAAGTGTTCACCTTAGACTTGCTAGCTTGCTTTTCATGCTTCCTTTGGGAAATATGAAAATATCTCATTGGATAAACATGTGTAAGCGACTGTCTAGCGCTGAGCAGAAAGAAGAAGAAAACAAGCTGTAAGGTGGGGAAGATATAGTAACTTCATTGGGATGGAATCCCAAGCAGTTTCACTCATTTAACATCCTCGTTTTTCTCATTCTTGATTGTGTGCTAGCGGTTATTATGATGGCACTATATTTCATCGAAACATTAAAAGTTTTATGATACAAGGTGGGGATCCCACCGGCACAGGAAAAGGCGGGACCAGCATATGGGGGAAGCAGTTTAGCGATGAGATACGAGATTCACTCAAGCTACTTTGCGTAGCCTTATCTGACTCAAAGCCATGTGTACTTGTTGGCGGGCCAGGCCAGCAGGCAGCCCTTGCCTGGTGACCCTCTTACTGGCAATTACTTTTTAGTCACCTGGCTCCCAGCTTCAGATTATGCAGTTAATATTTCAAATTGATGTTTACCAGGTCACCAGTAAAAAAAGTTCTTTTTGGGTTGACCAGAAAACCATTACAATTGTCTTGTTGGCTTTGCAGCATAACGCAAGAGGAATCATGTCAATGGCTAATAGTGGGCCCAACACAAATGGAAGCCAGTTCTTCATCATCTATGCGAAGCAGCCACATCTGAATGGCTTGTACACTATATTTGGACGAGTGATCCATGGGTTTGAAGTTCTTGATCTGATGGAAAAGGTACCTGCTTTTTTTTTTTCTTTCTTCTATGCTGCATTCAATTCATTTACGTGTATCACACACATTCTTACTATTCTCCTGTCACCTTATGCTTAAGAAGATGCTTATGCTTTTCATATTTGAGAAACTGAAGTTTTAAATTACTATGTCGCAACATTATACTTTGGTATTTATCTCAACTTGAGGTCGTGGGTTTGATTCATGGTTTAAATACTGCACTCTGTGCACAGTCCTGGTAGATATCAGGCACATGAGCTGGTATACGGTAACCGCCCCTTGATTAATCTAGATTATGCAGGGACACAATTTTGTACATGTGGATACTTTTTTTTTTTTTTTTTTTTTTCTATTAAATCCAGTGGTACTACCCAATGCAAAAGTAGATCATTGTTTTGACATGGTTCGCTCAGTTTGAATTCGGTTAATTCACCATTCGCTATATTGAATTATAATGGGCTAAAAAATAAACTAATTGGTAGCCATTTGATCTATGCATTTTAAAATGAACATATGTTCATGTGTTTTTCACGGATGAAAATAAAGTGCATATGTCGCATGGTTAGAATCCTCTAATAGGTGTATTTTTTGGCTGAGGCGTGTTTATGATGTGGTGCTAGTTGAACTACTTGGATTGGTCAAATATGTGCATCACATGGCTTGAAAATGGACGGTCATGAGATAATCTGTTTAAAGACTGGATCCACCTCTTTATTTTTCTCTCTATGCGTGTGGGAAGAAACAATTGCTGTGCCGATAGCAGCTCTTAAAATAAGAAACAATGTAGCAGCAGAAATTACCTGTCTGTTTGTACTGATACCGGTCATGCACTATGGGTACTGAAACCAAGATTTAAACCATGGGCTTGGATCCAAACTTACGAAATTGTTCATTCCGACTCATCATCATCATCACAGCCTTATTCCATCTATTTTGGGCTGACTTGTGCTAATAGGGTGTCAACCCTTCATATAGGGTCTGCTGCTGGCCTCCGGTGAACATTTTCAAACCACCTAGAATGATATTCTATAATTTTTCGAGTGTAGGTGCAACTCTCAAATTTCCTCATATGCACACATGTTGAATTTCATCCTTTTTTGTCACCTCACACGTCCATCTCAACATCCGCATCTTGGCCACACATACTATTTTTTTTTGTCTCTTTTTCGTATCCCAACATTTCGTGCCATATTATATGGCAGGTCTAATCGCTGTCTAATAGAAAGATCCTTTCAATCTTAGTGGAACTCTTGAGTCGCACAGTACTCAAAACATATCATTCATTCCGACTAGTTTAGTTAAATAAAGCTTATCATCTATCTTATCAGTTATACCTATAAAAAAGAAGCTTATCATTAATGTTATCCACACCATTCATTCTGACTTGTTTAGCTAAAGAAAACTTATCATCTATCTTATCATTGCTATCATCTTTTTGGTGTACTCAGACCCAGACGGGGCAGTCGGACCGACCTCTTGCAGAGATCAGGCTTAATCGAGTGACTATCCATGCCAATCCTCTTGCTGGCTAATTTCATTGGCAGCTCGTAAAGAATTGGATTTCCTTCTTCAACCTTGATAGAAATTTACAAAGGATTCAGAAGTTTGTACCAGCGATTGATCACGGATCGAGCTTCCATGGGTTTCCAACCAGATTCCTGTTAAATTTTTGTGGATTCATTTACCTAGAAACTGAAATTGGCGGGCTTAATTCTGATGTAGGTTGTTGAATGTAATGTTGATATTGTTTACTGTTATTACATGCTCGGAAGCTTTCTGTATTCCTTTGTTCACTGACCGCCTTCGTTAATTTTTTGGTAGTTTTTTTGGTTGGATGCCAAATTGTGCATTCTCTGGTGTCAAGTAGATGCTCAATTTGTATATGCAGTTATGTACTCTTCTCTAGTAAATTAACAGGTTGTCTTTTATAAAAGAAAAAAGAGTGGCTCCTAAGCGACATTTAAACACCAAAATGGTGTTTATGATCTTACACCGTCAAATAGTTTATGATGTGCGTGATCCAGATGATCTTACACCGTCAATGATTTAAGATGTGGGTGATCCAAATAGTTAATCGGGGCACCCATTTTATGACAACTCTCAATTTACCCTATATTTTTGTGCCTTTGGTGGGCCTAGTATTTCTGTCAATTGCGATGGCTTCTTTATCTGTCTTAAAAAAAAAAAAAACAAGATTGTCTAGATCGGATGGGACCTAATTTCATCAATTTAAAGTGATAGACCATGGTTTTAAGTGTTAATAGGTCCAAAAATGATGTTTTAGGGAGATTTAACCCATTGCCTAATGGATCACATCCACTTATAAGCACGTTTCTTTGGGCTGAGACATGTTCCAATGATAGATTGTCACTTGGACAGTTTAGATAACTACATGCGCGCACCAGGCATAATGAGAAATCACTCCAATCTTTCAATGATAGATTCTCACTTGGACAATTTAGATAACGACATGTGCGCACCGGGCATAATGAGAAATCACTTCAATGGTGTGAGATTGAAAGTCTTAACTTTAATGGTGTAAGATCAATTAAATGATCTGACACCATTTCCCCATCTGACATCGAATAAGAAAATGTCCAGAGTCTAATAACACAGCTTTGGTCTCCCGAAAAGAGTAAGTTTCTAATTTTTTTGGTGATATTTTAGTTATTTGCAATAGTAAATTTACTTTTAAAAGCCCACACAACGATTCACTAAGGGACCCACAATCAGCTGGCTTGACTTCCTTAAAGAAGCAGGTTTTGCAACCAAGGATTCTTCTCACAGCCCAACTGATGGTTCAATCGATCACACCGTTGACTGTCTTGAATCAAACAATAGAGGTCGTTTTTCATCCCAATCTTTCACCATTAGATCTTGAGATCATAGTCCACATATCAGACGATCAGATGTTGATTGCACATGACACACTTCTCCAAAGTGACCTTGATCATGAACTACTATGGTGCATTGTGAGCACGGGTATGTGTCGTATGGAATCAACATTTTACCGTCTGATATGTAGGCCATGATCTCAAGATCTTATATGTCAAAGATTGGAAAGAAAAACTACCTCTATCATCTAATTCAAGGCAGTCAATGGTCTGATCAGTGGAATCATCAGTGGTGCCACAATAATCTTTGGTTGCAAAACCCGTTACCCTAAACATATTGTTGGAAGTAAATATTTTCCGTAAAGACAGTACCTCATCTCTCTCTCTCTCTCTCTCTCTCTCTCTCTCTCTCTCTCTCTCTCTCTCTCACACTGCTATTAGCATTAACACTTTGAAGTGCTCAAGACAAATGTCTAGGTATTATAATACAATCATAGGTTGAGGCCTCTGAAACAAAAAGTTCAATGTTAGGCAAACATACAATGGGCAATGGTCAGGTCCTACCAACTAGAATCAGATTTTCAGTCCTACCTCGTCTGTTGCCCTTGGAAATAAGAGAATCTTGATTGCACGTCATGCTATAAAAAGTGAAAATCAAAGAAAATCAAAATTCTCCTATTTCCAAAGGAACCAGATGGGGTAGGACTGAAAATCTGGTTCTATGTGGTAGGACCTGACCATTGCCCAACATACAACCATATATCGTTCCACTAAAATTTAAAGGTCCAATGTTCCTCTTGCTGCTACCATAAAATTCAGTTCCCACACCCAACAAGAAATACTTCCAACAGCCAGTGTGATCATGTGCATTCAGTGTGTTTTTGGCCATAGGATGGCCTCAAAACCCAAACCATCACCCTTTAATTTAAGATTAAAATCTATCAAAACTAACCGTCATTGTTTTCTAAACTATTAAGAGCCAGCCCTATAGTTTTCTTTCTTTTGTCAGCAAGCAAGTATAAAATTGTTATTACAACCCCCAACACAAAGCTACAGAAGAATAGGTAAAATAAAGTACATAAATGCTTTGAACCTTGAAGTAAAATAAAGTACATAAATGCTTTGAACCTTGAAGTAAAGCTTTAGCTATGCAAGAGAAACTAAAAGTTGAAGTTATTAGATAAACATATAGAGTACTGTTACATCTAAACTGCTTGATTACTATCATTTATTTTTAAAAAAAGTAGTTTTGACTTTTCACTATCCAACATTCCATCTCAAAATTATCTCGAAACATAGTCAAACCCTGCAAATGTACATAATCAAAAACCAACGAAGCTCGTCCCCAGCCCATAACAAATTCCCATCTTAATGTGTGACCACTTGCAGCAAACATACTAGCAATAAAAATAAAAAAAATTGATTTTGTACATAAACATTTGCTACCTTAAATCCTACCAAGGAAAAAATGGAAGAAAATTCTGGAAATTGTTAAAATTTGTTCCATTTGTAACAATAAAGTGAGATTCAATCATTTAAAATCGAAAAAATATCTGAAATTTCAGTAGGCCACATGCTAAGCTCGGACACGGGAGCGATACAAGAACGGCAATACAACAATTATAAAAAAATCAGGATACGATACCTGGGGGGAGGGTACATGTATTTAAAAATTATTTTTTATATATTTTTAGGTATATTTTAGATTAATAAACATAAGAATAAAATAAAAAATAAACAAAAAAATACTTATAAAGACTGATTTTAAATAGGTAGGCTGCTCACTAATAGGCTCCTAGGTAGGTTCCTTTGATTTCTTCTTCTTTTCCGGAAAACACTAAATTCCAAACTCCCAGTCTGATTTCTTCTTTTAATTTTTTTTTTCGGAAAACACCCAAAATACGCATGCAGCCATATCCCTAAAGTATCGGTATCCGATATATATATGATACAGGTACGTTGCCAAAAATGGAGTATCCGTGCTTCCTTGGCTACACGTAACAAAATATAAATAGGATAAAGGTAATCATTCTGTATAAGCTCATTGTGCTATAATACACTTGAATATGCTTGCGAGAATTTGAAACAAGATATCCATTTATGTTCATATGACTATTATTCATAAGTACATACTATTTTGTGATGGGAATGAGCAAACAAATGTGGGAAAAAAGAATGGCTTCCTCGCCTTCTTTCTGTGAGTGCTTCTTCTCCAGGTCAAGTCATCTCCAAGACTTTTGTTGGATGCTACGTGTCTCCGCACGAATTGGAAAAAATTTCCTTCATGGCAGTCGCATTTGCGTCATTAACAGTTAATCAGACATGTCTTCTGCATCACTAAAGTGATCTAAATCTTGCACTCTTTGGGCTTTTTGCAGTGGCTGAAGGCCATCTTCCATGTCAGACCTCCCTCTCTTTGAACTTACAATATCTACCTGAGATCTTGCATAATAACCCTGGAAACAAATTCAAGATATCAAGGATAATGCGAGCAGACAACAGAAAAACAGAACGAAATGTACCTTTTTTCCAGCAAAACAGGACAGGGCTTACCCAATAGATTTTTCGTACTAGAGGAATTTTCCTTATTTTAAGGGAATGTAGCAGGGATTTTTTTTTTTTTTTTTCAGATTTTCAGATCATTACATGAATGATTCAAACAACTTAAATAATCTTTGATAATTTCTATTAAAAAAATTCCCTAGTTCAAAAGAAAAGGAGCATGCATACTTATCCTAAGCATATAAAACGAGAAGTACCCAGGTTTAATTAGTGAAATGGCTGTAGAATTGCATTCAACAGTAAATGACCAAAAAAAATACAGAACGCAAATTTGCTCTTCCATTTTTTAACGGAATGTGCTGCAGACACTTGTTTTTAGAGAATTGCACTTTGATGTTCTATCTTCCTCTTGGGCTTATTCTGAAGAACCATTTTTTCCATTGGTACCAATTAAAAATAAAGGAATACAAATGACAAATATGAAAAGTTAAACAGAAGATCGAAAAATGAGTTAAAAATAGAAGTTACGCCGACTTGACTTTCCTACGTTTCAAGAAAATGAACAAAATTTCCATTAGGCCGCCTCCTTTGAATCTAAGATTTATACCGGTTTTTAAATTAAACTTAAGCAAATTCTCAATAAGTTAAAAATAGAAGTTATGCCAACTTGAATTTCCCATGTTTTAAGAAAATGAACAAAATTTCCATTAGGCTGCCTCCTTTAGTCTAAGATTTATACCGGTTTTAGATTAAATTTAAGCAAATTCTCAACAACTTATACTAGTGTTAGGATTCTAAAAAAATGGAAAAGGTGGCATTACATTTGAGGCTCCAGAGTCCTTCAGTTCGACTGCAGCAGCAGCTGAAGCCCGCCTTACTGTCACACTTGAAGGTACAGGGAAATGTTCAACCTCATCGCTGGACCGGCCCTCTTTTGCTCTTTTTTTCTGTAAAACAAGCCTTGTGGGAAGAGGCTGCATTTACAATGAGTACTATGAGTCAAGCCCAATGCTTCATTATCGTATCACTGTATTAAAAATCTGTCCAGATAAAATACCAAGTAGCGTGCTGCTTCTTCATCAAAACTAACAAGGTATGTTGTGGGGTCATCAGCATCATCACCCCTCACCTGCGGGCATGGAAAAGCAATCACTTGAGCAAACCATCATGGAAATCAAGAATGGCAGTGTTTGCAACACTTTTTAAGGGACCTGGAATCACTTCCCTGAAAAGTGATTTCTGATCTAAAATAAGTGCATGGTAACATGTAGCTTATCCCCAACCAATTCCGAAAAAGCTAAAATAGCTTAAAATTGGGCGAGAATCCGGAAGCTGCCTAAACCCGCTTACCGATTCTTGCTTTTGTGGGAATCAGGTTGCCAAAGCAACGCCGCCCCAAACAGGGCATATTCTACAGCTCAAACAAATGATCATGGAGAGAATAGGGAACAATTGGGAGTAAAACAAGAAAAATAAATATAATGATATCGTGGACACATACATCCCAGTGGTACTCTCTAACCCAGGAATATGAGATATCTTCATGTTCATCGTACAGATCCTTTGGCAGCTGCCACCATAATTAAAATGAATTAGAAAGCCATGGAGCAAAAGAATTATTTCACAATTATGAATCAAATGAACACCAAATGCCATAGTAGACTTAGTGTGGATTCCCTGTCTAGCATACGAATAACTTAAAAGTTAACTAGCAATTATACTAGATCACATGGATAGCATCCGTGTCAGCATTTTCTCCCTACTTACAAAATTGCATCGTAAAGCAGATTCGGTGCGGGAGATAGGAAAAAATTGCAATTATACGAGTGTTGAACAAATAGCTGTAAATTGAAAGCTAACTCTACCTCATCTGGTGCAGGGGCCATGTATGCCAAAAACTTCTCAGGCTTAGCTGGATCTGAGCCAGACACTACAAAACTCTTCATGATAGCCTGTGATGGTACATGAAAGATAAATCAGGATAATATCAAAGGCATGTGATTGAGATGTAAGAGCAAGAAAATTATATAATTTAAAATTTTAGGTGTGAAATTTGAAGGCACACACTATCAAAGCCAGAAAATTTACCATCATGCAATATTAGTTCTAGCATTTTTTGAGAAGAAAAGCGACATGACACAAAGGTTTCAAGACTCGGCTGATTGGTAAGACTCGCAAGTTGACTTGGTTTTGGTGTAAAAAGTCACAAATATACAGGGGACTTGCCTGGTGCAAACGTAAACTCAGTTGGTACGAGTGGCGCTGTGGCTGACACAAGACTTTTTTCAGGAATTTTTTTTGGGTTGTAGTGAGTCAGCCGAGTTGTCCCAATTTCAGTGATGACTGAACCTTACACTAAACCGAGTCTCGAAAACAAGTCTTGGGACCATCAACAAATCTGGCATCATGGGGCTACCCAACTATTTAAAATGAACCCCTAGCTCTATAGCTTCAATATTACATTTAAAAGTACCTATAGAAGTATTATTTTAGATTCACACAACCATCAATCAGCAAGAAGGGTGGACTTAGCCACACCATCGCATGAACAAGGTTGCAAGTGTAGTCTTCAACGCATGTTGTCATTAGCCAAAAAAATGCAGCATTAAAAAGAAGAAAATACCAAATATATACGAGGAAAAAATTTAATAAACTCAAAAATATGTTTAAAAATCCAAATCAATGTGATAACCTCTTCTTAGTGTAACTAGTATATAATTCTTATAACTATAATAATACACATAAATAATAAAATATTTATGATAATGTACATCCTACAAATGGTGCATGTGTCCTTCAACCTAGAGCATCATATCGATGGGTCACCTCTTAGATGGACGTTAGCCTGAAACCAACCTCACTGAATAATTTAACGGTTCAATCCATTGCCTGCTTTTGGCTGAGTAAATAAAACATATGTGCAACGATCCACACAAAGTCACGTATTGATGCCTTTGAAAATTTGTTGAATGAACTAGAAGGGTAACAACAACATATTTGAAAGGTAAAAATTATGCTTGAAGCCCTATGTCAGATGTAACCATGAGCTGCATCCCATTGTGTGTCATGAATTTTAACAATGGCTTGCAACACAACCTTGAATATTATGTATACGATAAACAACAAACATGAGTCTTTAACAAGCTCACCTGTGACTCATGTTCTTCGCGAACTGATCTGTCTAACTTGCTGTAAATTTCTGAGTCAGCTGTCGGATCACCATCGAATGCAGCCATAACAAATCGATCATCATACCTGGTGTAGAGATATTATGATACAATTAATTCATGGTGCATGGAAAAGGGTGCAATAAATCAATGTGATTGTTGTATCCTCAACCTAATAATATATAAAATCATCCAATGACCTGATTCATCTGTATGATATGTTATCTTTATAAGAAAGTGTCATTTCACATCTTACCATGTAAAACTGAGGAAAAAAAAATATTCATTTTGAATGTTAACATATTTTAATGTTACATCGAATTACCATGTTTGTTGGATTACAAAATACCCTTATGGACACTCAATAGTGCATCTCACATAATGTCCATGTCTAATACCAGCACAAATGTATCTGTCAGCTTACGGGAGCTGGTTAGAATACATTTACTCCAAATAGATCCATTAGACACCTCATTTTTGTAGTTACCAAGAATGGATCAACTAAAATTGTTCAAATTATTCAAATGACTGATAAATCAACTAAATTTTTTAGCATTAGGGTGTAAAAGAGCACACACATGCATGCATGCATGCACAAAATCCCATCTGATTCGAATACACAGCAAACGAACTGAATATTTGCAACACAGAGAAAATGTAAAAGTCAAGCGCAAACCTGTCAAAATCAGGTAACAACGGCAAAATTTCAACAGGTTCTAGTCCAGGATTAGTTTGATGGACTGGACGTAATTTAGATGCCTTGAAGGATTCCTCAATTGCCTGAATTTGTTTTTCCCTGTAACCATATAGGTATTTAAGTAACGAACAGCCTTAAAATTGCAATGAAAGAAATGCATCAAGGATATATTTAAAACAACCAACCTGCTATTGAGATTTTCCAAGAAAAGATGGCGACCTTCTCTTGTTTCTCGCATTTCCTTTGCTTGCTTTTCAGTTATAGACTGCAAAGTGCCAATCACATTTCAATGAATATATATATATATATATATACCATTTGACTTTCATTTAAAACATAATTTTTATAAGTTGTAATAGGTATCCCATACCAGTTTTGCTGCTTCCATGCTCAGAGGAGAAATATACTGTGTCTTAACAAGCCAAGAAACACCTTTATCAGTTGGTCGATCTTTTCTTCTTATGCCATCTTGTTTGACCGGAGTTGCAAACTCACCATCACGCAGTAACTCTTCATCTTCTGGAGCAAGGGGTGGCCGTATTTGGGGGGTACTGGAAAAATAAAAATAAATAAATGAATAATATGCAAATGCAATGTATTAATAAATCCTCTATACGTTTTCTCAAATTTTAGTCTTTACTTGTATACACTGATGTCAAGCAGGTCAAGTGGTATCCCAAGATCTGGCTCAACAAAAAGTTTAGGCTTGTGCATTTTCTCTAATGAAGTGATGGTGTATTTACTGTACCTGAAACATGGATCCAAAATTTTAACATATGATAGCATACAGATAACAAACGTAATCAAATTTTAACAAATCAAATGGCAATCATTACTAAGAGTTATGGACTCATCTCATTTTCATTACTCTTAAATAAATTCAATCACTGAATCAGTACTATTGTACTAAAAGATCATAAGCCAAGCTTCAGTAAAATAGAACTGCTGAACCCATGGACTAAGCTTCTTCAGAAGCAATATACTCTAAGCGGTACCAATGCTGACAAATAAAGGCAATGGACCTAATAGAAGAAATCTTCAAAATAACAGATATAAAAGGACCAGGGCTTCCAGATTCATAGAACACTTAGATGTTTTCAAAATGTATTCACAAGTGGAATTTTGAGGTAAAAAATTTGTTTACTTTTTCATGGCAGTATTGTTGATCTCCCAAGGAGCATGCTTGCGATGAAAAGTACATTACTCATTTTTTTACCCATTGTTTTACACCACATTTGTATTTTGTCTCTTAAATTTACATACATAATAGGTCTCAACACCCTAAAGGACCACAATAAATGTTCCTTCCATTACCTGAATAGCTTTCTTCCGCACAACCTACAATTTATCTCCACTTTCTGTACAGCAGGTCACACGGTAGCCATCACGATCTAGGGCTTCAAGCAATCTAGATCTCCAATCTTCAGAGGTGTCATCAAACACAGATTTTTCTTCATCAAATCAATGAATCTCATACAACTCACTCAGTCTCCATTTCTCAGGTTGACAGTATGCCAGGTTTCTAGATCAATTCAAGAATCCCAATTGAAGATTATCACATAATTGTGGAACCTTGAGGACAGGCGGGACAATCAAATCACTTCAAGAAGCCCCCACAATGATAAGGATTAGAAGGATTAAAATGAGGTAGAGCATAGATTAGTCATTGAAGGACTAAGAACTTACATGAGAAAGGGGGGTTTGATTACTATGGAAGGGGACTCAGGCAATGGCACTGGATGGCTGAGTAAAAATAATGGTCGTTAGCGATTTTTCCCACTATTGGATGAAGCACATGATTTGTTAGAAGGTTTGGACAGTTCTCTTAATCATGTGAATGGGAGGCTTGAAGATGTGGATGCTCTTGCTAAGGAAGGAGTAATTAGGAAGACCTTTTTATCTCGGGGATTCTGTGCCCATGCCACATCAATGGTAGTTCCTCTTTGTGAACTATGGGGAATCTTTGTCACGCTTGATATTCTATATGTTGTATCTTAGCTCTTTTGTACTTCTTGTTTTCCTCCTAATAAAATTGTTAATTTTCAAAAAAAAAAAAAAGACCTTGAGGACAGGTTTATAATCATCATCCAAGCTCTCAATCAGAATCTGATAATGACTCTCCCTTGTTTGAGGTACTTAAGCAAAAAAGCCTTTCTTCAAACAGTTGCCACATAGGAGTTAGTTGACTATTTCTAATTCAGCACGACATTGTCTATTTACTTTCTCAAGATGTATTGAGGTTCAAAGGTTCAACGGTGGTTCTCCTAATGTCAAGTTCGTTGATATATATATATTTTTTTGATCGGTAAAGGACAAGTTCGTTGATATTATAGTCTTTATGTTATGCTCTATTGTTAATTGGGTGTGTATATATTATTTTTACAATTTAATATGAAAACTAGTTCTCGTTCTTTGTTATTAATATATTGCTTTGTTACCGATCAATATATATATATATATATATATATATATGAAAGCTAGTGAGAGCCCCTAATTCACTAAGCCTTCTCTATTCTCTAATCAATCTTCCTCTAACCCTAAATCTACAACCATTTTCCAAACCCTAATATCACTAACCCAATACATCCAAAACCCTAAAAGTTTTCTTGGAATCAGAGCAGGAGTCGAAACTTCAACGAGTGACAAGTGTCCCTCGAACCGGATGACGTCTTGTTGATGTGAGCGATCAAACATTGACCCCGAAACAGCACAAGACCTATATCAGTTGAATCGGATTTCAAAGTAGACCAACTATTTTGCTTGCAACATTTGGATTTGAGCCCTATATAGTGATTCCTTGGAATTTCTCCCAGATTCAAGATTTTGAAGCCACAGGCTGCCACGATAGTTGCTACTCAAATTTGAGGTAGAGATAAGCATCAATTTGCACTCAGGGATGATCTAAAACAAGTTTCGAAGAGTTCCATTAATATTTGAGGGAGCTATGTCGTTTTCCATGAGGTAACCTCTACTGTTCACGCTTTTCATTACGGTGAGTCTCAAGGCTATTCTTTCTGCTGCTAGGTCCGACTTGCAGATGGCTCCTTCACCCCAGTTCTGGGGGAGGGAGAGGGACCATTCCTGTTTACCCCTCTTTCTTTATCTCATGTATTGCATTTTTATCACTTCTCTACCAATCTTCTCAATGATAGTAGCATTGCTAAAAAATTAAACTGTTGTGTCACATTTTATCCTTCTCACTGTGTTTTTCATAACTTACTACGACAAGTATTGTTGGTAGGTGCATTGAGAGAAGACTATTATTTGGATGCAGAATCTAGTACACCCACTTCTGCAGTTGTTGATGGAACTGAAAAAATATCTTCTTTTTTTATTTTTCTATAGTAAACTGTGATACTCTATCTTTGAGGAGGATGTTCCTTATTTTTCAGAGGACAGTAATAGTATCAATCCTATCCCAGCTCCTACTTTGTCCAACTCTTTTAGATTTCTAGCCTCCTCCATCACAACAAAAGCAAGGGGTGATTACTTATGTTCGACGCAGATGCCATGGTCCGCCCTCCACAACATGACCACCTCAGTCCTCCTAACTAGTGGCTCCTGTTAGGATTACTAGTTGTCAATTTTATGTCCTCATCTCCTTTATTTCCTATGGTTTCTTCTCATGTTGCTTTTACTGGCCTTGATTTGCCTATAGCTCTTCGGATAAGAGTTTTAAAATGTGTTATACCTTATCCTCTTGCCAAATATGTTTGCTAGCAGGACCTATCTCATTCTTACTGGGCCTTTCTATCTGCCATAGACTTTGAGACAGTCAGAGCTGCTCTAGACCACCCGTCCTAGAAAGACGCAATGATTGAGGAAATGAATGCACTCCAAAACCAATTATACATGGGAGATGGTTACTCTTCCTCCCGGGAAGAAGATAGTTGTGTGTGAATGGATGTGTCGGCTCTCTCTATCACTGCACCTTCTAGTAGAAATCCTGTAACTACCCCTTCCTGCCAACAGGTCAGTACTCCTATCTCTGCATTGAATCCTTTACGAAGTAATGAGTATAAACAAATAGCACACCCCTTCCACTAACATGGGCTGGAACACCTGTATGCCTAACCTATGCAGGGTGCCTGCTCCATTCAGCAATACAGGATAGCGTTTGACCAACCCTAAGACCACTGTAGAGATGTTTTTTATGCAATCTTCGACACCACGGATCTAAGAATCGTGGTCTTGGCATCGAGTGGCACATTTGATGAAAAATAATGCCAAGTGTTCAGTTTGGTGACCTGTTTTCTTTAGAAAGCAAATGGGTCAGGACCCTATACCAACTCTTGTAGTTCTATATCAATGTATGTTGTAGAATTGGAGATGTATTATATCAGTTATTAGTCATGACTAATAACTAAAATTTTATATCTCACACCAGAACCATATCACTTGTATTGACCAATACACTTATATGTACCAGCCTGTACAAAAGATACGAACCCCTCAATGGGTTGATACTAAGCAGCATTAACCATTTGAGGTTTGTATTTTGTACTGCCCTTATGGATGCAAACCCTAAACCGAACACCGAAACCGAACCGAAAACCAGCCCAAACCGCCCCGAAAACTGACTTAAACCGAACCGAACCGAAGTGAAATCGGTTCGGTTTTCGGTTTGGGTGGCAGGAAACCGAGAACCGATTGGGTAGGTTGAGTAGACCGACTCATTAATGAGCCAAAACCAGCCCGAACCAGACCCAAACCGGCCCAAACCTATCCGAACTGGCTCCCCAAACTGAACCGGTGCCTTTAAGGCTTTTTTCCATTTCTCTCTCTCTCTCTCTCTCTCTCTCTCTCTCTCTCTCTCTCTCTCTCTCTCTCTATGTACAAGTGTCCCATATCCCAAAAGCAAACGTCCAATCTGTGTACAGCTCATTTCAAAAAAACAGAAAAAAACCACTCTCAAATCAATACAGCTGTCTCAACTGCAAACTAAGTATATACATATATATATATATATATATATATATATATATATATATATATATATATATATATATATATATATATATAAAAACCATACGCCCAAATCAATACAGTTGACCCGACTCGAACCGAGCTCCCTCCCCGAGCTCGCTCCCAAATCTCTCAACCAATCAAGCTCTCCCTCTACTATATCGCCGGAACCCCTGGCGTCGCCGCCGACGTCAGCCACTTCAACACCAGATCGGAGGTCGCCGAGTATAAGACGCATATCGTTTTCTATTTCTCTCTACATGGGCGAATATCAGCTAGGGTTTTGGTATTTGGAGGGTCCGATCTCGCCATCATTCCGGCCGACGTTCCTCAAAAACTGGGAAACTAGCTGAACCGAATCGAACCGAACTGAACCGAATACCGAAACTATGGGTTTCGGTTCGGTTTCGTTTGGGCATTATTGCGAATCGGTGGACCGAACCGAACTGATTCAAATTTCGGTTCGGTTTCGGTTTTTAGTGTACCAAACCGAACACCGAAAAAATCGGGTTCAGTTCGGTACACCGAACCTGCATCCCTAACTGCCCTAGTCGGGTTCTGGAATGCACTAGGGTGGTCCAATGCGGTGCCAACTGGTATTTCAAACATTGAGAAGGAAGAAAAGTCGAAATGTTTATTATGTTGAGGATGATAATAAAGAGAATGTTGGCATGGAAGGAAATGATGCTTAAAGCTTTCAAAAAAGAATTATGTAATATAATGTGATCTTATTGCATTTGGATATCTTTTTTGGCTATTTATTTTTTGAAAACTACAATCTTAGGTTTATGGATCAATTTAATTTATAAAGTTGCTTAGTTATGTGACATATTAGTATGAAAATGTTAAAATTGCTTGGTACTTGCTAATGTTTTTACGAAAAAGAATGCATATTTCATTTTCTAAATTTTAGAGATTTTTTTATGATTTTTTTTTTTTAAATCATGTTAAATCTTCATTTATGATTCGATTCAAAGCATGGGTTAAAATCTTGGAAAAACGATACGTATCGTCGAGCCCCAAAACCAATACGTATCGGACGATAGTATCGGTATCGGACGATACATTGGATTTTTGTATGAGAGGCACCGATACAGTACCTTGAATGTACCGTATCGGTGAGGTCCAAAACCGATATGTATCGTCCGATACGTATCGGTATCGGATGTTATTTTGACCCATGATTCAAAGTGATCCATTACAACTTATGATGCACTTTATAAGTTAACAACCTTGTTTAAGAATTGGAATTTAAATGAAACTCAAACGCTTCAACTGTGATTATTTATTGTATTATATCTAAGGGTATACTTTTTCTCAACTATAATTTAGTTCAACTTGACTCATGCTAGTGTGAAGAACCCATGAATTTCTTCCATCCTTAACAATTTTCCATAAGAGGAATACCTCTTCAAAAGAAAACTAAGTTATCTACGTTATTCAATGATAAATATGATGAATCCCACATCCATGCAAGATGTAATACATATACATATGAGAAATAACTAATTTAATACTCACCAGCCATGGGGATTAGATGGCAAAGATAACCTACTTAACTATTCAGTACTATACAACTATCTAAAAAATTATTGTACCAGAGAGAAATGTCTTCATTTACAGCCATTCATTGCCTCTCACTAAGAAAGAAATAGATGAAAAATGAAAAGTAACTAGTCGTTTCTCAGAAAAAGAAAACATACTGGTCTTTATTAGTGTTCAAAGACAGCAACTTTGGCTGTGCTGTTGGATCTGGTAGCTCATTCCTGAACCTTCAAGAGTAGAAAAAAAATAAAAGGTTAAAGACTATTCAGCATTGAACGAAAGCAAAATAAATGCTAACTAGCTTGCAATATATGATAAAATCTGTGTACCTGTCCATGCAGATAGGCCAACATAAATCTATGCAAAAAAATAAATTATGACATACTGAACATCACATTCCCAAGCAAACATAGAAGTCCACAAATAAGTTTGTGAAAGAAGTTGACCCCTTTCTATTAAGGAGAAAGGTAGCCTGGTACCAAGAACCAGGTAACTTACCTGGCCCCACATTTGTTTGATGCCACGGGGCACCTAATCGATGATCCTACCTATTGTGAAAAAATAATAATAATAATAATAATAAATACATAAAAATGAACGATCAACGGGGTCAACTTCGTGAAAATGAATGGTGAAACCAAATGTGGTTCTACCGTTCATTTTCCATAAAATTGACTCTGTTGACTGCACTGTTTTTTAAATTATTCCACAATAGTTATGATCATCGAGTTGCTCCTTTATGTGGCACCCGATCATGTGATTGGGTGCCACATGGCAGCAAACCAATGTATAATCAAGTAAGGTACATGGTCTTGGAACCAGGCGACCTTTACCCTTCTATAAACATCACTGAATATGATTACAAAACAATGAATAGGAGGTCAACCTAACCATAACTATATACATATAAAGAGAACGTAAAAACCACAGTTGAGGGTCTAGTGCATAACTTTTTAGACAAGATGCCATATCATTGTTCATAGAATTTCACATAATTGTGCTAGTACTCACCAAGTAGCAAATTCGGGGCATCGATGAACTCAAGTATAATATCATCCACTACATAGAGAGGAGATGATCCGTAACTTACTAGTTCTTTTCGGGAAGAATTTGTTGCTGTAACCATATGGCACTGCTATATATACAAAAACTGACTATAAACCATCATCATCATCAAAGCCTTATCCTATCTATTTGCGGTCTGCTTTGCGAGTCCTATTTCTTCACTCGCTTCTGATCAGCACTAAGCTCTCCGTAACTCTGCAATCCTTCATGTCAAATCTCACTGTTTCCCTTTGGGTCTTTACTGGTCTTCCTCCTCTCCTACTTACCTTGCCCTTGTAGCGTCTCAATCCTTCGTACAGGGTCTGCTTCTGACCTCCAATGAACATTGCCAAACCACCTAAAATTACATTCTGCAATATTTTCCCTTATAGGTGCCACTCAAATTTCCTCTTATGCACTCAACAAAAACTATAAAAACCATAAATAGGCCATTCGGTCAACCTACATGGGGAACTGTAAACTGATGCTAGTACAATATACCGACATATGAAAAGGTGATGCTTTTTTATAGAGACACATGATTTGTGCAAGGTGTTAGCAGTTTTTGATAAAAGGAACCAATGATCTCTTCAGGATTTCATCAAATGCATGGCAGTACACAAAAAGATCCTTAAAAGAGTTACTTCAGCATGGGTACAAGAATTTTGTACGGATCGAGTGCATTGAATCCTTTCAACCTCAAAATCTTAAAACACCAGCAGTACGGAAAGGATCCTTAATGTGCTCGTTATATTTTTTCGATTTTTTTTTTTGTGCTAAAAATAATAATGAAACTAATACTTTAAGGACCCTAAAGCGGGTATCTTAACATTTTATTATCTCAAAGAGTTAATTTTAATTTTATTCTTCTTTAACAAGGTTCTATTGTAGTTTTAATCAACAAGTTTTAACAAGTTTAACTTGTATTTACTATAAAATTTATTTTAGTTATTGAGTTTACTTTTATTTATTATAAATTCTACTTTTAGTTATGGTACCTTTCCAATAAAGTACGTGCCTTCACCCAACTCTTACAGAGTTAGTACGGGTAAATATGCCATTTTGAAGGTTCCATAGAAGATAAGAGGTATAGACACCCAGAAAGTACTATGTGACTCGGCTGTTTCTAAATGCAGTACAGAAAAAGACAAACATCGGTGTTATAGGAAATTACAGATGTATGATATTATCTATTTCACAGCCATTAGAGCATGCCTTAATATTTTTTGATGAGAAACAAAATAAGAAATTTTTAGAAGTTCAGAACAATATAAACCTAGGAACCGCCTCTCCTGACCATCATTTAAGCACAAAAATGGTGTTGAAGTGACCTTACACCATCAATGGTATCCGTACCATCAAAGTGATAGATCATATATTGAAGTGCAAGAGGCCCAAAAATGGTGTTTTAGGGATCTGATATGTTGACTATATTATCGACCATTATTTTTAGTTTTAATGGCTGATATTAAAGTTCATCAATCGGATGGTTCACATCCACTTAAAGGCATGTTTCGTTGGGCTGAGACATGTTCCAATGATAGATTGCCATTTGGACCATTTAGATTGACCACATATGTGTGCCACATGGCATAATGATAAATCAGACTTCACTGTGTGAGATAAAAAGTCTAATTTTAATGGTGTAAGATCATTCTGGTGTTTAAATGTCAGTCAGGAGCCATTACCCCATAAACCTAATAGAAAAGGCTTTGGCTATCCAAAAAGTCGTACTCCTTCGAAACAACATGGCGCCAAATCGTGTCAATACCAGTACACCCAGCATGTACAAGTTCCTGAGTATCCTAGGCACCGACACACAATGAAATAGAGGAAAGTTGATATCCTTCCGGCCTCTCGGGCGAGAAAATTCACATCTTTTTTAGTCATAATTCCGTATTGCAGTTACAAGTGCTATCATGCATTGCTTTTACCTATGGGTAGCAACAGTGTAAGATCATTAAAGACTATCAGAATGAAAACGGCCCAATTTATGGGCTCTTTTCTCTATACATCATATCTTTTTTATTTGAATGCGTAGGCCGGGCCTATTTGACTAGAAGCTTAGTTGAGCAGCGCCAGGCCTTAACCAAATGTTACTAGTCGTAAGATGTATCCATTACTCCTTTTAACATTAGCATCATATCCGGAAAAATTTTGTAGGACAATCCCCCCTCTCATCTTATAGAGCTTAGTAAAAGTTGTATCAATTTATGACCAAAATACTACTCCCAAGCCCAACTTGTCTTTTGGAACATTGAAAAATAGCGAATCGTGAAACTGAGCTATAAGTGGCACGCAAAGGACACATCACCCTCAGGTACGTTGTCCAGAAAAATTGAATTTCGGCATTATCGAATCCAAACCATTCACATGTTGACTTTTTCAATTGGACCATTTTTTTTCATTTTCCAAGAAATTATAACCAAAAACCCTTAAAAGCATGAATTTAATCATAACCCTTAACCCACCTCGATACTTGCCAAGTGTTCAAAATCCAAGCTCTATTATCTTTAGCCAAAGCTGGACCCTAAAAAAAACTTCTACAACCCTTTTACTAAACTGTTCAAATTAACTTCAAAATCCCAAATTAATAATTTCTAAAGGCCCTTAGATTTTTGACACTTGTCATGCATCCATGAATGATACCATCTCTTTGAAAACACTAACCCTAAAAGAACCTTCTATAACCCCCCTTGGATGTGTGAGACACATCATACCTCCAAGGCATCCATCTCTTTGGCTACAACCTAGTTAAGTAATACCATAGTTAAAGCAGCCCTACAGTCTAATCATTAATGAAGACACATGTGACCCATCCACACCTCCCATTTTTTCAATGAAGGTAACCCATTTTTTTCAAAAGGACTAAAAACGTCCAAAATCTCTGACCATAAAAGGGGACACATGGACCCATCTAACCACGTACCTTTCAATTATACCAAACCTATACCGAACCAAACTATAGCTCGCGTGTGTAACATAAGTAGGGTTGGAGCTTATCTATAACCCTATCTTCGAGTTTTTCCTTAATCCACTCTCTCTCTCTCTCTCTCTCTCGATCTTCTTCATCTACTACCTCTCTATTCTTCATTACAGTAGCCTTTCTCTTTAGATTAATCATCATCTTCATTATTGACATGTCTAAATTCAGTATCAAAGCAACTTGTTGATTGTTTGGACCTGCAAGTGTAGTAACTGCACACTAGCAAGCCTATGGATGACATCAACAAGGTCATATCTAGGAGCCATGGATCCCCCCAAAAAAAATACAGATTCGTGGAAAAAAGATTAAATCGTGATATTTTCAGGATTTTTAGACAACATCTCGATAGTTTTTTGATAGGAAGAAAGATTGCGTGGAAAGTTGGCGAGTTCCTGTTTTCCCCGTCCCATAGTGGTGCAGATCAATTGTGGGCTTGAATATCCATGGCAGATGGATCAGTTTTTCCCTGTGCACCCGTTCGTTGTCTTCTTGTGAGCATTAATGGTAATTTGAGCAATTCGTGAAGGATTTTTACACAATTTCCGACCATGTAAGTAGGATACAGTTCATCTAACACCTTAACTGGGGTATCTGTTACTTTTATTTTTATCCCATTGTAGATAACATTTTCCATCAACCGTGATATGATTGTAAAGTGGTTTTTTTGCGAAGATCTCACTTTTGATCTAATAACCTATTTTTGGGTTCCCTTCCTTTTTTGGTGTTTTCCCACTTTTCATGATTGTATGGCCTGTCTTATAGCTGCTTTTGTGAAGATCTGCTCTTTTTGCTTCTTTTAATATTGGTGAAGATCTGCTCTTTTTGCTTCTTTTAATATTGGTGAAGTGTTATTCAGTTGTCTCCTCCCTTCCTCCCTGGTTTTTCACGTCGTTTGGCAAAATAGGGATCGCCGTAGGATTTGGTGGTGATAAACTGATTATTTTTTGGGAGGGTCTCACTCTGTTAGAATGTACATTGGAGGATGCACACTAAGCTTGGGTATTTGACTGACGGAACCATGGATCAAAATATCATCCGAAACCGATACGTATCGAACGATACGTATCGGTTTTGGACTTGAACGATACGATACATAGGGTTTTTATCGCCCCCCTTAAAAAACAGTCAAATTATCGTTCAAAGTGTCGTTCGTATCGTTCAATGTATCATTCGTATCGGACGATAATTTGAAATTATCGGTTTTATTGTTTTTTTTTTTTGGAAAAAACCGGAAAGTATCATCCGGAACCGATACGTATCATCCGGTACGTATCAGTTTTGGGGTTGGACGATACGTATCGAAAATCCGATATTTTGATCCAAGGACGGAACAAAACAACCTAATGAAAATGGCCATGAATTCGAGAAATGGGAGGCTAACAATTGTATGGGTTTAGGATGGCTCCTAAACTACATGCAGCCACATATAACAGCAAGTTACCTGCTTAATAAGACAACACATCAGTTGTGGGAAGCATTAACAGCAGACATGTTTTAGCATAGAATAACTCAATTTCAGCAATTAGATAACTCTCTGTGAATTTATTTTTTTTTTGGGGGGGGGTGGGGGTTCTATGGTCTCGCTGGGAAGATTATTAAACACTCATGACTTTTTGTACTATGGATGCAGAGATCATTCAGAAGTAGGTTGAGTGCAACCAGATATATGAGTTCCTGGGTGGTCTGAAATTTGAGAATGACCAGATGAGCAATTGCACACATAGATTCTTGATACTAAACTTTTCCCTCTCTTCAGGCTGCTTTTTGGACGTGGGTCTTTTTAAGTGTAAAAAAGAGGCTTTGATATAGCAGATTTCTTCTTTTTTTTCTTCACAAATATCCAAGTATGAAACATTCCTACAGCTCACTAATTGCATGTTTGATAAGAGAGTTGGTATTAGGTTCATGGGTTGATGCACCATGGATGATGCACAGATCAATCATGCACCTCTAATAAGTTGCATTTGTTTCCGGACTAATCCAGGCCTGAAGCCACCAAAACCAAAACCCAAACCTGAACCAGACAGGACATGAAATCCTAAACGTGTCTGCCAATTTTAACTTGGACCAAACCCAGACCTGATTATTAAATGGGTTGGGTTTATGACCAAAATTTAGACCTGATTATTAAATGGGGTGGATATGGATCTGCCTGACCCAGACCAAACCCATTTGCATCTCTAATCCATTCATTTTTGTTTAGGGCTAAACTCTCTATCACTTCTCAATCATTCATGTCAATTGTCACTGCTTGCCTTTAGGTCTTTATCGATCTTTGCCTTCTACTTCCGTGTTCTTGCATCATAGGAAACCTTTTCTATAAGGAGCTATTTCATTTAGCCGAACTACCACATATGGCATTCGTTGGTTTTCGCTTTTTTCAAGGTTACCCTTCAACTACCTCTTACGTATTCCTAGTCTCTATCCTTTCTTGCTACTCCACACAGACACCTTAGCATACTCATCAAGCTATAAAGCATATAAAATTTATGTTTCTCATTTAAAAGGCTTCTTGGGGTAAATGTAATTTATGTAAGATTCACAATCAAACTGAGACAAAACACAATGTACAACACCAGGGTCCATAGAGTATCAGACATATACAAAATCAAATGTAAACATGCTAAAAATAGAAATATCAAATTATTTTTGTGGAACAACATACTTACTTCAACTTGCACAAAAAAGTCGTAGGCTTCTTCAATCTGTTGTCAATTCTCTCGCCACCCAATAACGTAGTCTTCCTCTCTGCTATTCTTGACCCGACCATTGATCCATGTCCTTTGGCACCAGCTGTTAACAGTTGTGTCTTATGCATCACATTGGACTGAGATTCCTTCAACTGTTGCTGCCGCTTCTCCTCTTGCTTCTGCTTCTCGTACTCTCTCCTCTTGCGAAGCTTCCTCTCCTCTTCCGTCTCAACTCTACCGACTGCCAAAGAAGGGCCATTGTGTATCCGATCGGGTTTACCCACCAAAGGGCCCTTTTCTTGTTTAGGAGGGAGAAGAGGTTTTTTCTGTCCGTGACCACCAACTGCTATGTCTTTAGTATTTGTAATTGAAGCCTGGTAGGAAGGAGGGACTGAAGAAGTAATAGGAGGTGGCGGAGGTGGGGGAAGGGAAGGAGGAGACGAAGGCGGAGGTGGCGGGGGAGGTGAGGGTGGACGATCGAATTGAGAATACTGCGAAGACGATGGGTAGTAGTGAGACGGCGGGGGCGGAGGCTGCGAAGGCTGCAAATTTATGGAAGACTGAGGAGGTGGAGGAGGTGGAGGTAAAGAATATGAAGACTGAAGCGGCGGCGGAGGCGGGGGTTGAAATGGGTATTGTTGCTGTTGTTGTGAGTGGTGTTGTTGAGTTCTCGACGGGCCAAAATGGCGTGACGACGTGTTATATCGATGGTGGTGATTCGAATTTGGGGGAATTTGATTGTAATTGTGAGGAGGGTACGAGGAAGACGGAAGGGAGGAGTGAGATCCGCCGCCCCTGCCGAAACCGTGGGGTTGAGAGTAAGGGTTTGATTGATACGAAGGTTGTGATGGCAGTAGGGGTGGCGGGTGGTGAATAGGGTTTTGGTTCGGCGGCGGAGGAGGCGGTCTGGAGGAGGTTTGTGGAGGAAATGGCCGGAAAGAAGCCATGGCCAATTTGTAATCTCTCGGTTATGTTTCTCGAAGATCTCACTTTTGATCTGATAACCTATGTTTGCGAAGATCTCACTTTTGATCTGATAGCCTATTTTTGGGTTCCCTTCCTTTTTTTGGTGTTTTCCCACTTTTCATGATTGTATGGCCTGTCTTATAGCTGCTTTTGTGAAGATCTGCTCTTTTTGCTTCTTTTAGGGCACGTTCGGTTCACTGTAATGTCCAAATAATGCGCCTAAAATGAAAAAAACTCATCTCAACGGTCGAATATTTTACATGGCTGTCGTTAATTTCGCAGTAATGCAAGTTTGCATTAAACTGTTCATTTTGCAGGTAATTTTTTAGTCTTACGAAGCCAGACCCTCGTAAGATATAAAAATTACAGGAATTTTTTTCCAACGGCTATAAAAAACTCTGCAATTTTCGTTTGCAAACCCTAAACCCATTTCTCTTCTTCTTCTTCTCCACTCAAACTAACCCACCAAACCCTACACCTCGCAAATCCATACAAAGCATTCGTCGCCTTCTCAAGCTCCTCTCCACTGAACCCTCTCAAACCCTAACCAATCCCCGCCATGGATCAAAATCTCGGCCGAAAACCCAAAAATTCGAATTATCGGCAGAAATTTGAAACTATCGGCCGAGATCACATTTGAGTTTTGAAACATTTTTAAAGGGGTTTAAACCGAATTTTTGCAAAAAAATAAATCATTTTTTTCCTTTTTTTTTTTTTTTTTAATAGGGTTTAAACCCAGATTTTGCACAAAAAAAAAATCTAATTTTTTTTTCCTTTCTCCTCTCCTCCATTTTTTTCTCTTTTTTTCCCTAAAAAAAAGAAGAAGAAGGACTGAAGGAGGTACCTGCTGTTGCCCTAGCCCACGAAATTAGATTTTTAGTTTGTATTTTCCTTCCTTTTCTTCTTCTTCTTCTCCTTCTCCTTCGGTTTTTTTTGTTTCTTTCTCCCTGCGAATATTGGTGTCTGTAGGTTTAGGAGATGGGTTTGGGTTTAGAAGAGAGAGAGACCTGGGTTACAAGGGAGAGAGAGACGGGTTTGGGACTTTGTGTTTCTGTCGGTTTTTAATGGGAGAGAGGGATGGGTTTGACTACATCATATCCACGCACACATTTTGCAAGTGTTCGCACCGAGGTAAAAGAAAGACTTTTTATTTGAGGGTCATGTGGCATGTTAAAATGCAATCTAGACCGTCTGAAATAAAGTTTATGATCTATAGATCTTTGGTGGATAATATTAGAGCAAAACACAATATTTATCATATGATCTATTACTGTCGATCGTTGAATAAAATAATAGCGTTTGACTATATTTAATCACATGATGAAGATTATAATTCATGCCAGTCTTGTCCACTAAGGATCTATAGATCATGAACTTTAGATCAGACGTCCCAGATTGTGTTTTCACATATCACATGTCCCTAAAATACAAAGTCTTTTTTTAACCTTGGTGCAATCACTTAAAAAGCAAGTGCAAGTAATGGCTCACCGGATTTAAGGAAAGACATGGTATTTTAGGGACATGTGATAAGTAAAAATGCAATATGGGCCGTCTGATTTGAAGTTTAACGATCAATAGATCTCTGGTATATAAAATTGGAGCAAAGCACGATACTTGTCATATGATTTATTATAGTCAATTGTTGAATTATATAATGGCGTCAAAGATCATTACATCATGTCATTCAAATCAAATGGCTTAAATGGAGTTCCATGTGACATAGGTCTCAAAAATACCAGGTCATTCCTTTTAACTCATGAGAGCTGCCATCAGGAAAGTCATGGTTGTACCATTGCCGATCATGCCCGATGAAGTCGGATGCTAACAACGATGAATGGAGAATGTCCATTTTGCATATGAATTTAAATAAATTACACAAGTTGTTCTTTTGGGTGTAATGTTAAAAAAACATCAAAAAGTGAATTTTACAAGGAAATTTTACACCCAAAAGAACAATCATTTTACACCCAAATATTACATGCAAAGTGAATAATACATGTAATCCAGTCATCAAAAAATTACATGCATTCTCCATTTTACAGGGTCCATATTACAATGAAACAAACGTGCCCTTAATATTGGTGAAGTGTTATTCAGTTGTCTCCTCCCTTCCTCCCTGGTTTTTCACGTCGTTTGGCAAAATAGGGATCACCGTAGGATTTGGTGGTGATAAACTGATTATTTTTCGGGAGGGTCTCACTCTGTTAGAATGTACATTGGAGGATGCACTAAGCTTGGGTATTTGACTGACGAAACCATGGATCAAAATATCATCCGATTTCGATCCGTATCGGTTTTGGACTTGAACGATACGATACATAGGGTTTTTATCGCCCCCCTTAAAAAACAGTCAAATTATCGTTCAAAGTGTCGTTCGTATCGTTCAATGTATCATTCGTATCGAACGATAATTTGAAATTATCGGTTTTGTTCTTTTTTTTGGAAAAAATCGGAAAGTATCATCCGAAACCAATACGTATCGTCCAGTACGTATCGATTTTGGGGCTGGACGATACGTATCAAAAATCTAATATTTTGATCCAAGGACGGAACAAAACAACCTAATGAAAATAGCCATGAATTCGAGAAATGGGAGGCTAACAATTGTATGGGTTTAGGATGGCTCCTAAACTACATGCAGCCACATATAACAGCAAGTTACCTGTTTAATAAGACAACACATCAGTTGTGGGAAGCATTAACATCAGACATGTTTTAGCATAGAATAACTAAATTTCAGCAATTAGATAAGTCTCCGTGAATTTTAATTTTTTTTGGGGGGGGAGGGGCGGAGATGGGAGTTCTATGGTCTCGCAGGGAAGATTATTAAACACTCATGACTTTCTGTACTATGGATGCAGAGATCATTCAGAAGCAGGTTGAGTGCAACCAGATATATGAGTTCCTGGGTGGTCTGAAATTTGAGAATGATCAGATGAGCAATTGCACACATAGATTCTTGATACTAAACTTTTCCCTCTCTTCAGCCTGCTTTTTGGACGTGGGTCTTTTTAAGTGTAAAAAAGAGGCTTTGATATAGCGGATTTCTTTTTTTTTTTTCTTCACAAATATCCAAGTATGAAACATTCCTACAGCTCACTAATTGCATGTTTGATAAGAGAGTTGGTATTAGGTTCATGGGTTGATGCACCATGGATGATGCACAGATCAATCATGCACCTCTAATAAGTTGCATTTGTTTCCGGACTAATCCAGGCTTGAAGCCACCAAAAGCAAAACCCAAACCTGAACCAGACAGGACCTGAAATCCTAAACCTGTCTGCCAATTTTAATTTGGACCAGACCCAGACCTGATTATTAAATGGGTTGGGTTTATGACAAAAATTTAGACCTGATTATTAAATGGGGTGGATATGGATCTGCCTGACCCAGACCAAACCCATTTGCATCTCTAATCCATTCATTTTTGTTTAGGGCTAAACTCTCTATCACTTCTCAATCATTCATGTCAATTGTCAATGCTTGCCTTTAGGTCTTTATCGATCTTTGCCTTCTACTTCCGTGTTCTTGCATCATAGGAAACCTTTTCTATAAGGAGTTGTTTCATTTAGCCGAACTACCACATATGGCATTCGTTGGTTTTCGCTTTTTTCAGGGTTGCCCTTCAACTACCTCTTACGTATTCCTAGTCTCTATCCTTTCTTGCTACCCCACACAAACACCTTAGCATACTCATCAAGCTATAAAGCATATAAAATTTATGTTTCTCATTTAAAAGGCTTCTTGGGGTAAATGTAATTTATGTAAGATTCACAATCAAACTGAGACAAAACATAATGTACAACACCAGGGTCCATAGAGTATCAGACATATACAAAATCAAATGTAAACATGCTTAAAATAGAAATATCAAATTATTTTTGTGGAACAACATACTTACTTCAACTTGCACAAAAAAGTCGTAGGCTTCTTCAGTCTGTTGTCAATTCTCTCGCCACCCAATAATGCAGTCTTCCTCTCTGCTCTTCCTGACCCGACCATTGATCCATGTCCTTTGGCACCAGCTGTTAACAGCTGTGTCTTATGCATCACATTGGACTGAGATTCCTTCAACTGTTACTGCTGCTTCTCCTCTTGCCTCTGCTTCTCGTACTCTCTCCTCTTGTGAAGCTTCCTCTCCTCTTCCGTCTCAACTCTACTGACTGCCAAAGAAGGGCCATTGTGTATCCGATCGGGTTTACCTACCAAAGGGCCCTTTTCTTGTTTAGGAGGGAGAAGAGGTTTTTTCTGTCCGTGACCACCGACTGCAATGTCTTTAGTATTTGTAATTGAAGCCTGGTATGAAGGAGGGACTGAAGAAGTAATACGAGGTGGCAGAGGTTGGGGATGGGAAGGAGGAGACGAAGCTAGGGGCTTGATTAGTGTAAATCATCCGACGGTAGCTTCTTTTAACCTTCAGAAGCGGGAAGCAGTCCTCTAGGAGTAATGCTAAACAAGGCTTAAAACATAGTAGTTTCCAAGAGGTTATTAATTGTCAAAAGCTGACTTCTGCATATATCTATTGATGTCAATGGGAGTCAATCTCATATAAAATATACACGGAATAAGATTGACCCTACTCACTATCTATTGATGTCAATGGGTTGAAATGGGTATTGTTACTGTTGTTGTGAGTGGTGTTGTTGAGTTCTAAATGGCGCGACGACGTGTTATATCGATGGTGGTGATTCGAATTTGGGGGAATTTGATTGTAATTGTGAGGAGGGTACGAGGAAGACGAAAGGGAGGAGTGAGATCCGCCGCCCCTGCCGAAACCGTGGGGTTGAGAGTAAGGGTTTGATTGATACGAAGGTTGTGATGGCGGTAGGAGTGGTGGGTGGTGAATAAGGTTTTGGTTCGGCGGCGGAGGAGGCGGTCTGAAGGAAGTTTGTGGAGGAAATGGCCAGAAAGAAGCCATGGCCGATTTGTAATCTCTCGGTTATGTTTCTCGACCGATATCAATTCGCCTTTATAATATGAAATATGAATTTTCTTTTTAATTTTTTTCAAAACCCTAGTTTTTTTTTTTTTGGGAGGGGGGGGGTACCCTGGCTAGAAAAATTTGTCATTATATCGGAGGGACAAAGCCCGATACATGGCTTTGGAGGGACAAAGCCCGATACATGGCTTTGGAAGAGCGAGAGGAATCTTACCGGAGAAGAAAGCGGTCGAAACGAGAGTTTCGTAGCGGAGATCTAGGGGCTTGATTAGTAGATTGTGGCAGCTGCGGGGTGGGTGATGAGATCTGAAAGAGTGCTTCTTTGTCTCGTTGGACGACCAAAAGTCCAAAAACCCTTCACCTCCTCGGCTAGGATACGCTGTACGCGTCAATAACACTTTCCAGGTTCAATTGCTTACATCCTCTCTCTCTCTCTCTAATAATAATAATTCTCGGTTTGTTGGGTTACTAACTTACTATGGGCTTTTCTGATTCACCTCGTGGCACCAGATTCGCTTGTTGGGCTTTATGTGGTGTTCATAATCTACACCCATGAAACTGTGTGGGCAGCCAACGACTTGATCTAGGCTCCGAGGTAGTAAAAAATTTGCCTAAGCAAAATTCGAAGTTTATGAGGCAAGGCGAGGCCTGGCCGAGCACCAAAAGCCTCTTTAATTTCAGTAGGGCAATTAGATGTCAACGGCTCGGGTTGGGAAGCTCGAAAGCACTCGATCTAAGCCAATCCAGATTTTTTAGTTCGGGTTCCAACCTAATTTGAGGATAAAAAATAATTTAGCTACCAAAATCTGGCCCGACTCGACCCAACCCAACCAAGCTCGATTATGGTCAAATAAACCTGACCTGGCTTAAACCCAACATCAGGTTTGGGCCCAACGTCAGGTTTGAGCTTAAAGAAAAAGCCCAAGCCCAAAACACTTGGGTTGAGCCCAGCTCAATTTTGTATTCGGATCAATCTAACTTTTATGGATATTTAATTGAGTATAAGTTTTAAAAAGTATTAGGAGAATTTTTTTATAATAGAATATACTTGGCTCGAAGCTCGGCCCGAGCTCGGAGAGCCAAGCTAGAGCTTTAAACTTTCGAGCTCGAAGAGCCTAGAGCCGACCTCCAGCTCGGCTCGTATAAGGTAGAGCCGAGCTAGAGCTGACCCGAGCTCAGGCTCGGCCCGGCTCGGTTGCAGCCCTACTAAAAGGGCTAGGGGTGGCTAGTTCAAGCCCCGTTCTAGATATGTTAGGGCTCAACCATTTCCCTTTAAGGTTGAGGCCTTTAAGATACACTTGAACACACCTTGGGCTGCTTCAAATTGGGTTGTTGATAGCCCTAGCTATGGTTTTAAATTTCGGCCATATCCATATATTTCAGCTAGGGATAATGGCTCATGATCGACATTAAACACCACATGATGTTTAAATGATATTACACCACTAACATGGGACTTTATTTCATGCCATTGAAGTGTAATTTATCATTGTACCATGTGGCATACATCTATGATCAATCTAAATTGCCCAAGTGGCAGTCCATATTTAGAGCATATCCCAGCCAAAGGATCATGCTTCTAAGTGGATGTAAACTATCCCATCGGTGAACTTTATTATCAGCCATAAAAATTAAAAACAACAGTTGATAATAGAGTACACAGATCGGATAGTTTCAATCTCCCAAAAAGTGTGATTTTTGGACTGATAGCCCACTTTGACTTATGAATTTCTAAAATCATAAGCCAACAAACGATGTAAGATCATTTAAAAACCATTTGGTGTTTGAATGACAGTCAGAAGAGTTGGTCCCATTTCAGCAAATAAGTACCAGATTAGGGCACCTCCAGTATGATATACACTTGATGAGTACTGAAAAATGAGGATATTTCACCCCTAAATACCTATATTTAGCTATTCGATGAAGGCTATCTGATGAGATTGATTAGATTTGAAGTGTTTTAGGTAAATACAAGCCAAGTATAGAAAACAGTACAAGAATTCTGAATATAATGCCAAAACACTGCAACTTCGGGTAATCAAGAACTTGGTGCGACTTGCGGCTAAATTTGGACCTTCAAGAAGGCCGAATTACGAAATTGTCAAAACATAAAAGTTCTAGATCTTTTCGTCAGCTTTCCAACGGCACACGAATCGTCTCAATCCGAGTTCGGGACAAAAAGTTATGGCCAAAATACCGAAGCAGTGTTTGAACCGAGAAGAAGTGCTGAATTTCACGGATTTCTGGGGTCGATGCATCGACCCTACAGGTCGATTAATCGAGCCAGAGTTTAAGTCTGACACGAATCTGACACTGTGAACCTGTTTTTTGGGACTCTCTGTCGGCTCGATGCATCGACACTTATTGGTCGATTAATCGACCCGAAAATAAATGCTTGGGAGACCTCCGCGCGACGGGTTCTATTTAAAGACTCAAACACTTCGGGAGAGAATTAGAGATCTTTTTAGAATTAGAATTACGTAGGAGATTAGAATTAGAGTTTTTTTTAGAGAGTTTTAGTTTTTAGTGTTCTTAGTTTTTAGCCATTATTTTTCATAGTTAGACATAGAAATAGGGAAGTTTTATTATTTCTTTTTAAGAGCTTTGTTCCCTTTAATTTTTCAGTACTCATTCCTTCAGTTCATAAATTTTGTTCAAAGTTTATTCCTGCATTAATTTCGTTTCTGAAGATTATCATCCGTGTGGATCAACATAATTTATTTTAAAGTTTGAGGTAATTTTAATTAATGTTATTTTCCCGTCTTTATTTATTTATGTCATTTACTTACAATATGTGTGGCTAAATTTATAGGGATGGGGATCTAATGATTCCCATCCGAGGGATGTACTTTTAATAATATAAATTGAGGATTAAAATATGAGATTTTATTTTTATGGTTGTTGTGCTATCATGAATGGATGAAATCCCCGCCACTAACCGGGATCGCGTGTGCCGAGCCATGCCCGGGATCTCAGATCTGTGACGGTAATTTTACCCAATCATTGTTATGGTCTTTTTACTTTTATCGTGTGGATTTAATTACGATTATGTTCTGGGATCGAGTGTGCCGAGCCATGCCCTGGATCTTGGTTCTGTAATGGTAATTTTATCTTAAATAATCCCTAATCTGAATAGAGTGTGCCGAGCCATGCCCTTGATTTCAGATTTGTAAGTGGTATTCTTGTTGGAATTTGCACCCACCTTGGGGATGATCTTTATTTGAACCTGAGATCATGTGTGCCTAGCCGTGCCCTTGATCCCAGATCTATATATGAAAATCATCTAAGTCCTAATTGCAGGGATGCAACATGGAACCTATTAGGGTGTTGACCATTGATCTTCCATAAAAGATGTTTGTTACCAATTAAATATCTCATAATTTAATCTTTAGATTTATATTATAGGAAGAACGGACCAAAGATGGGAGGATTTAGTATCTTCATCTTTATCATCATCTTCACTTTTATTTGTGAATCATCAATTGAATTTTAGTTTGTAGTCATTAATTACCATCAACCGCTTAAATCATAAAACTGGTAGAATATTGTTAGATCTTAATAGATTTCTAGAATTGCTTGTCTCTTTTAGATGTTTCAACATTAATCCTCGTGGGAACGATCTCGTACTCCGCACCCATTATATACAAACCGATTCGTGCACTTGCGAGTAAAGCATTACATTAAAAATATCACATCAACACTCCCTGATTTATATCCATTTTAAATCATTGGCCTTAGCTATATTCCATTTATTTGGGATTGTCTTTGTGAATTTGGTTTCACCACTCATTTTTGTTTAAGGCTAAACTTTCAATTATTATATAATGTTTCATGTTGTTTTCCCCGGCTTACTTTTCCCCTCTACTTCTAACTTTAAGATAATTTAATAAGCAAGGGAACTATGATGAGAGAACCCCGCCATTGTAAGATCAAAGCAATGGAACTATTGTCACGCGGCCTTTGCAAGATCAAAGCAAGGGAACTTCGATGACGCCCAGCACCATCACATATTAGCTTAGTAAAAATGTTTTCGTTAATTTTCATTTACCTTTTACCCTACACAAATTATAACAGTAGGCACTGGAGAAGGATAAATCTAACCATAATTTATAAGAGCCAATCATTAAGCAAACATATATCAAATGCCATAATTAGACAAAGTTACTAGCTGACCAACACTTAGTGTAAAGCTTGAACAAGAAATGTATCGAGAAGAAATGGAATCAAGAATTCTTTCAGCTCCTAAAAATATCTTAGAACATTAATGATTTAAGATGCGGTTAAACTGTATCATCAAAGTGATGGATCATAGATTAAAGTGGAAAAGGCCCAAGAATAGGTTGTTTTAGTTTAAACGATATTTTAACCATACAATTTGTTGACTATAATACCAAATGTTGTTTTAGTTTTAATGATTGATTAAAGTTTATCAATTGTATGGCTCACAACGACTTATACGCATATTTCTTTGGGCTGAGATATGTTTCAAGGACAATGTTATATGGTAGGTAGGTTTTGTACAAGAAAAGTGCAGGCCGCTGACGTGGCGCTGTGTAATTGGTTGCAAGTGCAGTGGGGTCCAAGCAATGCAGGTCAGGACAACCAGTCACATCACGCCACGTCAATCCCCTGCACTTTGCCTGCACAAAACTTTTCTGCCATTTGCAAGTTTCAATGTTTCAATAATGGATAGCCACTCGGGCAATTATAAATCACATTTCAATAGTGTGAGATAAAAAGTTATAAATTTAATGATATAAGATCATTTAAACACCACTTTTTAGTGTTTAAATTTCGGTCAGGAAACATTATCCCCAAAAATAAATGGTGTTATTATAGAAGCGGTTTTAAGCTTTTGTAACTTCATGTGAGGTAAAACCGCTTGAGACCATACCCACCTATCTATCAGACCATCAAATATTTATTCAACATGGGATACATCCATTGAAGTAAATATGATCATGACATTCCATGAGAAGGGTTTTTGGGTCACTTGGGGGATCTTTTCGTGTGAAATGAACATCTGACTGTTGGACAAGTGCTTCATGATCTTAAAATCTATGATGCGAAGGTTGGGACCAAATACGATCTCCATCATCTGAGTCAAGAAAGTCAACGATTTGAATGATAGAACCATGATCTGTGGAAACCAAATTATAAGTTGCAAAAAAACATATCCTAAACATTGTAACGTCATCTGTCTCACACGAATGAACCTTCTCACTCTTTCATTTAACTTTAGCATGAGGGGGGAGGGGGGAGGGGGGAGGGGGGGGAGCACCTGTGGGTCCTCCCATGGCTCCGTCCCTGCAATACTCGAACAAGCAACCGAGGGGGCAAACGATGAGAATATTAGTCTCCCGCACATCTAAATAATTAAAAACGAGTTTGATTGAAAGTCGAATCGATCGTGCATGCAGAAAAGAAAAAGAAAAAAATATAAATCTTATAAATTTTCCCAACGTCTCAAGACACCTTATTAAGGCCCTTTTGGTGTGGCTCCAACTTCAGGCTTCTACTTAACATAGATTTGTGCAAAAGAAAGAAAGTTGCTTCCAACTTTGGCAGAAGCTGTATTAACGAAATCATCCGAGGGTAGCTTCTTTTAACCTTCGGAAGCAGGAAGCGGGAAGCGGTCCTCTAGGAGTAATGCTAAACAAGGCATAAAACGTAGTAGTTTCCAAGAGGTTATTAATTGTCAAAAGCTGACTTCTGCATATATCTATTGATGTCAATGGGAGTCAATCTCATATAAAATATACACGGAATAAGATTGACCCTACTCACTATCTATTGATGTCAATGGGTTGAAATGGATATTGTTACTGTTGTTGTGAGTGGTGTTGTTGAGTTCTCGACGGGCCTAAATGGCGTGACGACGTGTTATATCGATGGTGGTGATTCGAATTTGCGGGAATTTGATTGTAATTGTGAGGAAGGTACGAGGAAGACGAAAGGGAGGGGAGGAGATCCGCTACCGCCAAAACCTCGTTGAGAGTAAGGGTTTGATTGATACTAAGGTTGTGATGGTATGAGAGGTGGTGGGTGGTGAATAGGTTTTGGTTCTGCCATGAGAGGCGGTTCAAGGAAGTTTGTGGAGGAAATGGCCGGAAAGAAGCCATGGCCGATTTGTAATCTCTCGGTTATGTTTCTCGACCGATATCAAATCGCCTTTATAATATGAAATATGAATTTTCTTTTTAATTTTTTTCAAAACTCTAGTTTTTTTTTTTTTTTTGGGGGGGGGGGGTACCCTAGCTAGGAAAAGTTGTCATTATATCAGAGGGACAAAGCCCGATACATGGCTTTGGAAGAGCGAGAGGAATCTTACTAGAGAAGAAAGCGGTCGAAACGAGAGTTTCGTAGCGGAGATCTAGGGGCTTGATTAGTAGATTGTGGCAGCTGCGGGGTGGGTGATGAGATCTGAAAGGGTGCTTCTTTGTCTCGTCGGACGACCAAAAGTCCAAAAACCCTTCACCTCCTCGGCTAGGATACGCTGTACGCGTCAATAACACTTTCCAGGTTCAAGTGCTTACATCCTCTCTCTCTCTCTAATAATAATAATTCTCGGTTTGTTGGGTTACTAACTTACTATGGGCTTTTCTGATTCACCTCGTGGCACCAGATTCGCTTGTTGGGCTTTATGTGGTGTTCATAATCTACACCCATGAAACTGTGTGGGCAGCCAATGACTTGATCTAGGCTCCGAGGTAGTAAAAAATTTGCCTAAGCAAAATTCGAAGTTTATGAGGCAAGGCGAGGCCTGGCCGAGCACCAAAAGCCTCTTTAATTTCAGTAGGGCAATTAGATGTCAACAGCTCGGGCTGGGAAGCTCGAAAGCACTCGATCTAAGCCAGTCCAGATTTTTTAGTTCGGGTTCCGACCTAATATGAGGATAAAAAATAATTTAGCTACCAAAATCTGGCCCGACTCGACCCAACCCAACCAAGCTCGATTATGGTCAAATAAACCTGACCTGGCTTAAACCCAACATCAGGTTTGGGCCCAACGTCAGGTTTGAGCTTAAAGAAAAAGCCCAAGCCCAAAACACTTGGGTTGAGCCCAGCTCAATTTTGTATTCGGATCAATCTAACTTTTATGGATATTTAATTGAGTATAAGTTTTAAAAAGTATTAGGAGAATTTTTTTTATAATAGAATATACTTGGCTCGAAGCTCGGCCCGAGCTCGGAGAGCCAAGCTAGAGCTTTAAACTTTCGAGCTCGAAGAGCCTAGAGCCGACCTCCAAATTTCTCGTGTATAAGAGCTAGAGTAGCGAGCTAGAGCGAGGTCCACTAGTATATATATATATATATATATATATATATATATATATATATATATATATATATATATATATATATATATATATATAGTAGGGTATTTGAAATGTTTTAAAGAAACTTGAAGAATAATGGTTGGATATACCTAAAATAGCTATTTAAAGAGAATGAGTTGCATATTCCATAATTATGCTACCCAATGCTCTCTGAAAATTAAAATTGTTTTACTTTGAGTTTGCACATATGTAGGTGTTCTGACCCGGGTTATACTTATGCGCACATCGTAATATGGCCCACACTTTTTAAATTTGGAAATTTCTTTTATGATTCAGTTTACACAAAAATAGCAGCTGAATCCTAAGAGTCCTACTTCCATAAAACAACTAAGGCATGTATTTTAATTCCATTAATTATGCTATTTGATTTAAAAGCCATTTGAATCCTAAAAGGACTCTTGCTAATTTATACTAGTCAAATTTTCCTAATTACTCTTTCTCTAATTTCCTAGTTAGACTTCTTCCCCAATTACCCTTCCATTATAAATAGAGAATTTAGAAAGAGATTTAGAATCACTTTTTCTCTCAGTCATTTCTTTCTGTTTTCTCTTCTCTGCAAAAGCTCCGGCAGTGTCATCGTTCACAACTCCTCGCCTGATCTCCATCGATCTTCATGGCGGAACTATACCATAGGCTCCAATCTTATCGACGACCCGTGCATCCTATTATGAAGTCTAATCTTCCACCATCAAAGTTCCTCATTACCGTGATCGATCTATCGAAAAAAAAAATATTTCTCCCTAAAAGACTCGGGCATATCATCTCTCGAATCCGATCTCCATCAACCAAAATCATCGTGAGATTCGAATCACGCTTCAACATGTGGGTGTCTCTAAATTCATTTTAAATTATTCAGTTATTTCTTAAAAGAAAACCATAATTTCTCCCCTAATTTTAATTAATTTTAGACCTTAAAAACGTAAAAATTCGGCCCAAAATCGATAGAATCATTTTTCCCACATTTTCGTGAAATTCAGTCAAACTCTTCAACAAATACAACATCGATATTTTGGCCATAACTTTTTAGTCTGAACTTGGATTGAACGATTTTTGCAACATTGGAAAGAAGACAACGAGCTTTACAACTTTGGGTGAAATAACAACTTCATGAATTCGACATTTTAAAGGTCAAAATTGAGCTGCAAGTCGGAATTGAACTCCAAAGTTACACGGAGTTGACATTATTCTCTGAACTCTTGAGTTATTTTATGCTCAACTTATCTCAAAACTTGTAAATCACTAAACTACACAAAATATATTAAATAACTTTCATCGGATATAAATCTATAAGTCTAAGGGATTAAATATTAATGTTCTTCAACACTTATCATACGTTACCTCTTTTAAGGCTCCTACAACCCTTAAACGGATACGTGTACCCCTTTAGGGTTCGAAACACGTTTGATCGTTATATCAATCAATCACCAAGTTCCATAGACACAATTAACCCCAATGAAGTATATTTTTGACTCAATAATAAAATAAATGTAGTTAAATATTTTTTCTTCTCTGTTTACTTCAATGCTTTATGTGTTATGCTCCATATTAATTTTCTTTAAGAATGTAAAACGCTTAGGGTGTATGTTATAGTTTTTTATATATGTTCATCATCATCATATGATACGCATCATGTAGAAAACTACGATAGGGCATGAGCATGATAAGTTAAGAATAAGACACGATACATGATATAAGCCTTCGTCACAGTGGGATTTCTTTCAGGGTCACGTGGAACTTGGAATGTAGGCGTCCATGTACAGATGCAACTCCTCTATGGTAGTATGGGATGCCACACGAAGTACATCTAGGTTACTACGGAACCCGTATCTTGGAAAGCGTGATTTGTAAAGTCTATCACACCGTAACCCATTCTAATTAAGTTTTAAGTAAATATGAGAAATAAATATGTTAAGATACAACATGTAAGGAAATGGGGACGGCGACACGTAGCACCCATCGAAATAATAAAATATGGACGGTGTACGTAGCGCCCATTGAAATAATAAAATAGAGACGACGATACGTAACGCTCATTGAAATAATGGTATGAGAATGGCGATACGTAGCACCCATTGGATAAATGATATGGGGATGACTATACGTAGCGCCCATGTCAGGAATATACCGCAACTCAAGCGATTGCACACATGATCACCTAGGTAAATTATGATGGATCGATTGTGCAACCCACTGAGCTTACGCGACTGAGTAAACTCACCCCCTCCCAAAATCTAACAGTTTCAGGTGAGGACTCCGATCATCCTGCCTATGATGACGTGGAGGCAGCTGTACCAGAGGCAGCTTATGTAGACAAAGTGTCGACTACCACTCGGATGAGAGCGTAGATCCGACAGACTTTTATGAGTCTTAAGTGTTTATTAGTTCTAGACTTTTTATTTTTATTTTCTTGTGAGACATTTATTTCATGTCGATTGTTTAATACTCTTTATGAGCTTACGTTTAGGAAAATTTTACCCTACGTGAAACTTCAGTTTTACATGTTAGATGCATAGTTATGATTAATTACTTCATTAATGGTCATTTACATTTTCGTTGCTATTTTATGAATCATTTATCATTAAATGAAATATTTTAAATGTCTCGATTCATATGCTAAGTCGAATTATGAGTCATGTGTTTGTCCGTTATCGCCTTAACAAGCGTGCGATGTCATAACACGGAATTCTAAGCCTTCGAGATCAGATAAGGATTCTGCGTCGTGACACTAGGGAATGCAATAAAGCTGCCAATTCCATTGCATATGTAGGTCATGAAAAAAAAGAAGTTGGATGGACTCTCTACATAGAACCTTGAATGATATCTTCAGCGCCAAAAAAATTCCTTATTACCTCTAACCTCTCCACACTTTTGAAGTGCTTCTAAATTGAGAAGGGAACATGTTTTCTCCCATTCTTTCATGCAATAGATCTTGACATCATAGACCTACAATAGGATGGTCAAATGTGATTATAGCGTACCACTATCATGATTCATGTGCACTTTTTGGGATGTGTGTCACGTAAAATTAATATGTGACTGTCTCCGTCTGATAGTAAGCTCATGATGTCTAGATCTGTTGTGTGAAAGATTGGAACGAAAAATAATCTCCATCATCTAATTTAAAGTAGTCAACTATTTATCCTTAGATGACTTTCAGTGACATTGTCTTACTTAATATTTCAGGGATTGTGTTTACTTTTGAGGTGGTGAAGGTGATATGGGATTCTTTGTTGTAAGGCTTTCTCTATTGGAGCCAACAGATGCCTACAATAGTGAACTCGTCACGAGGTCAATATGATTGATTGATATGATGGCGGATTGTCACCTTATTCAAGCATTGTTATAAATGTGATATAATGAAGGAAATTGTCAAGGAAAAAGCAGTAAAATGGAACAACAAATTGAACCAAACATTGTTGAAAGAAATCTCTCCACCCACTATGAGTTGGCCATCATGTGGCATCCGTCATGAGGATCGGGGACACAATCACTTAGGCAAGGTTGATAATGTCCCATTCAAATTAAAATATTTGTTTTTATAACTTTTCCACCTTTAAAAATATGATCAAAGTTGGGGAAAATCAATGTACCAACTTTTTAGGGCGGTACCTTATCTTGGACCCATCAAAGAGAGGGAAAAATGTCAAAAAATATATATATATATATATATTTTTAAAACATGTCATATAGATCAACCCCAAAATGGGAGTTGTTTTGAGTAGATCATGTCACTTGGCATGCAAATTGGCAATTGGGCGCCCGGGTCATCTTGTGCGGCAGCTGGGCACATTTTCCCCTTTGCCTTTGAGTTATTGATTAATTTTATTTTTTTCTAATTCCAAGGTATATGCATTTTACAAGTAGAGGTGGTATTAAATGCCCAATTTGGTACGGCAGGGAGTTGTTTTAAGTGGTAAAACTACTCTCTGTCTATTCTATGTCAGAGTAGATTTTATCTGCTTTGACAAAGAGCAGACAGAGAACTGTTTCTACTCTTATAAGAGCTAACCCAAACACAGCCTTAAAAGCTCAATATGTTTCATCCTAATCTTTTGCGTCATAGATCTTTAATGTATGATCTTCAAATCAAAAGGTACACATGAAGAAACCATGTGCCATTTGTTTAATAAAATGACCCACTTTTTTATATCAGTTAAAGAATCGCTTTGGTCCAACTCTTTTCAAGTAATATGGTCGTGGAAAATTATAATTGGAGGACAAATTTGTTTAGGAAAAGGTATAATGGCTGACGTGGCGTGACGTGACTGGTTGCATCAACTTGCATTAATTGATCCCCACCGCACTTGCAACCAATTGCATCGCGCGACATCAGTTGCCTGCACTTTGTCTACATAAAATTTGTCCTCCACATAACACTATCCTATGGTTGTTGACAAAACATCGAAATGTGTAGCATGTGGAATACAATCTTCAACCAATCTGCTATATTTGCTATATTTAATAGGGGGCCTTTATTTTGAACTCAAGATTCTTCCATATCAACTCAAGTTTTATCTCCTTAAATTGTTGACTTCTTAGAATCAAAAGATTAAGATCATTTCTCATCTCAATCTTTGACATAATAGATCTTGTGATCATGGTCCTACCATCATAAGGTTAGATTTTTATTCTATATAGCAAATATTTCAAAAAGTGATCTTGGAATCATGTTTGATGTATGCCATGATCATGTTCATTTTTGGAATGTGTGCAAAGTGATATTAAAATTTGACCCTCTAATGGAAGGCCCATGATCTCAAGATCTATTCTGTCAAATATTGGGATGGAAAATTTCTCCATCATCTAATTGAAAACATCAACGGTTTAAGCACGTGAAGCTCAAGTTGAAAAGGAAAAATCTTAGGTTGTAGATAAAGATACCTATTTCATAAGAAAAGGGAATAAGGGATCTCGGAAACGTCGCGAGATAATATGCTTAGGATATATTCCTTTCCTCATGGAATTCTATAAAAAAGCTTGCACATATTTTAAGGACTTATAACAACAGTTGAAGTCATATTTTGACAAGATTGATGGATTAAAGCCTGTGCAATAGTAGATAATCTTATTATGTTGGTGCCATTAATTATGAGTTGGTATTACCAACCCGAATTAAGCAGCTAATTGGTCTCTCCCATCCAAAATAATCAACCTTAAATAGGTCCACAACTATTTATGAGCATACAAACCATTAAGGGAAATTTACCTGACCGACCCTGTCAAATACACCTTTTAAGTTAGAGGCCCTGTAGTTTCACCTTTACCCAAGCCGACCAGCTCCAAGCCTAGCCGACCCTAAGGAGAGTAAAAAGTCCAAATTACCCCCTTCTATGACTTTCTTTAACCCACAAAGCATCCTCTTCTTCCTCATTTTAATCTGCAAAAAAGTTAGAGATGGGTCAGGTGACGACGTCTCCTTCCTTAGTCTGATCTGCTCCGATCTGCTATTTCGAAGAAGCCCCTGCATTTCTCCATTATGGCAAGAAGACCTTGCAGTTTATCCTTGCGACGCGAGGTATCCTACTTAAACCCCATTTTCAGTTTATTAGTGTCTCTTAATGATGTAATATAAGAAATAATTTAAGTTTATTGATCCCCATTTTCAGTTTGTTAGAATCTCCTATTCGTGCAGTATAAGAAAGTCTTTATATCCTTGGATCATTTTTTTAAAAATATATATCGATTGCAAATACAATCGATATCGACTCTATATACAGTCGATATCGATTGTATTTGAAATCGATATCAACTGTATCTAGAGTCGATAACGACTATATATACAATCGATATCGATTGCAAATATACAATCGATATCGACTCTATATACAGTCGATATCGACTCTATATACAGTCGTTATCGATTGTATATAGAATCGATGAAGATTTATAATCATCTTTTCTCTTTTGTTTCATCAGTGTTATGACCCCTTCCTTCTCATTCTTAAACAGACGATGACGAACGTGAGGATTCCTCTTCTTTGTCACTATAATGGCCTTCTTGTAAACGATGATGACTTATATGAAGGTGGCCGGCGGAGGGTTATTAATATTTTAACTGATATTTCTTATAAACAATTCATAAGGCGAATGTCTACTGTCAGTTTTGTGAGAGCGGATGAAACAGTTTCCACAAAGTTTCATATGAAGATAGTGAATACGCCTGTGATTGTCGACATTGTGGACTCTGATGATTTGAGCACCCTATTTACGTTTTATAAATCCGGGGTGGACGTTATAAAGGTATTCATCATTAAGAAGCCGTCATCCTTCCCAGACGAAGCTGAACAAGTAGATCTCGGCGGGACTGATTTTGTGACTCATTCATTTCAGCCATGTAAGTTTGAGGATGAAACTGTATACGATACCGTCCCGTTAGGCGATGACAGCGATATTACGGCGAACATGACTGCCAGGAAAATATCTTTTGATTTAAACGATGCTCCGATTGAATCGTATGATGACCTACTAAAATACATGCATGGGTCACAACAATGTAGTTAATGGTTAGACTACACTTCAGAAAGGGTGGTGGATACCGACGATTTCAGTCATATCTTCCCCGGTGGATAGACAACTTGGTTTACTCACGAATTATGTTCTATCATGCCATCGATGGGAATTACCGAAAAAAATCAACCCCATGTCCATACACATGAGCACGCCTTCGGTGAAGGGCCTAGCCAACCACGCCATTATCCATTCGGTGAAGGATCCGATCAATCACATAAGAACCCCTTCGGTGAAGGATCTAGTCAACCACCCAAGAACACCGCTAGTGAATGGCATAGTCATCCTTAACCCACTAATGAAGATACCTTAGAAGAAGATTATGAAAGCGAACCGGATGGGTTTATCAAAGAGGATTCGAAAATTTTTGTGAGAGACATTGACAATCCCCTAGTAGACGGAGATTACGAAGTATCAGAGACATCGGGCGGCTCCTCCGATGAAGAGGTGGAAACTGAATATCAGAATTGGACGTTTAAAATTGGAGAGATCTTCTGAGACAAACAAACATTTTAAAAAGCATTGAAAGAGCACACGATAGAGAAAAACTTTCAAATTCAGCCTTTGAGGACCGCTAGTTATCGAGTGACAGCTGGATGCTACGAACCCAATTGTTCGTGGCGAATACATGTGTCTAAATTGACTGGGCTCGATTCTTTCCAAATCAAGACATTCAATAGTACTCACACATGCGGGGCCGCTAAGATCGGACCGCACGGTCACCGTAATGCAATAATATCCTTCGTAGCCAACTATGTACGGGATAAACTTGTAGAAGGATTCGACTACACACCGGCGTCGATAATGTTTGATATTGCAAAAGCTTATAATGTACAAATCTCATATGCAAAGGCTTGGAGGGGAAAAGAACATGCCCTTAATGATATTAGAGGCAGTTGGGAAGGACAATTATTGATCTACCGGCCTATGTGAAGGAGATGGAGAGGGTAGATCTTAATGTACAAACATCCTTTCAACTTACGCTTGACGGTAAGTTTCAAAGATTTTTTTGAAGTTTTGGCCCGTGCATCAGAAGCTACCGCAATACACTTCGTCGCATATTGCTTGTAGACGGCACACACCTACGAGGACGTTTCGAAGGGATCCTACTTATCGCTTCGGCGCAAGACAGTAATGGTCATATATTACCGTTAGCATTTGTCGTCGTCGAGTTAGAAGAAGAGGATACGTGGATGTGGTTTCTTGAATGAGTAGGTGTGTTCGTGATCGGTGGGTTTAACGAAGATTTTATTTTTTTCACGGATAGGTCGAAGGGTTTAGTAAATGCGGTCAAATATATCTTCCCTAACGCATATCACAACTACTGCATGCGATATATGACACAAAATTTGGCACACTAGTATCCCAAGAATAATGTGAAGGGTCTATGGTGGAAAGCTGCGCGTGCATATTCAGTAGAGAGATCTGATTATTTTATGAATGAAATGAAGAAAGATTATGCTGATCCTCGGGCCGTCGAGTATATTTCGAAAATAGACCCGAAGCATTGGGCACGCGCATATATGGAAGGAAGGCAGTACGATTCCCTAACTACAAATATTGCCGAAAGCTTAAACAGTGTACTAAAGATAGCTCGAGAGAGACCAAATATCGACTTAATCAGAACTACTAGAGAAAAAGTCACCGATCATTTTCAAAAATGCAGACAGATATCTGAGAAATGGACCACTCTCCTCTGCCCGAAAGCAGACGGGCACATGAAGAAGGTGTTGCAATGGGCCGGTAGAAAGAGAGCTCAACCATACGGGCGCGATCAATTCCAAGTCAATTTCGGAAATTTCATTCATAATGTCGACTTAGAATACAAGACATGTAGTTGCCGTCGTTGGCACATTCATGGCTTGCCTTGCTCCCATGCCGTAGCGACCATCAATCGGAGAAGTTACGACTATCATAACTTTTGTGAGAAATGATTTTTCACCGCTTGCTTTAGACAAACATATGACGAGCAATGACTTTCCACCCTCGATAAAAGCCAATGGGAGTTCCAAGCAGAGCAACTCTCTGAAAATATGAAAATGAGACCACCCTATTATTACCGAAAGCAAGCCGGCCGTCCGAGGAAGAGAATGATAAGGTTTAAGGGTGAGGTTAGGGCCCTACAGTGTAGCAGGTGCAGTGAATATGGTCACAATCGCAGGAGTTGCACGACAGTGAGACCGATGGGTTAATACTGTATATTTTTAATAATGATAGATGAAATGTAAACGGGAATATACATTTGCTTAGAAATTCAGAATCCCGATTTTTTTACTGTAATATAGTCGTTGTCGATTAATTATAGAGTCGTCATCGGCTGTATAAATAATCGATATCGACTCTATATAGAGTCGCCATCGACTCTCTATAAAGTCAATATCGATTCGTTGCAGAATCGTTATCGATCACTTATATAGTCGATGATGACTCTATATAAAGTCGATGGCGACTCTATATAGAGTCGTTATCGATTATTTATATAGTCGATAGCGACTCCATATAGAGTCGTTATCAATTATTTATAGGGTCGATGACGACTCTATATATAGTCGATAATGACTGCAATTTCTACTTTATAACCACTGCTACTTAAAAAAATTTCAATTTTCAATTATATTCAAAATGTTTCATTTACAAAAAATTTGTCATTTACATTTACAAAATATTTAATTTATATTACAACCACACATCTGCTGCGCCTCCTCCTTTTTGTCGTCCTGCTCTAGTTCTCCTCCCCCATCGCCGGTGTATGTAGCCAGTGTATGGCCAATTTCTGCCCTGATCCTATCCTTATCTGATTGCGCGAAGTCAAATTTCTTCCCCATCATGAAGTACTCCACATACTTCACCACAAACACCCCACAATCACACGAGTTGGTCTGTTAGGGAAGGGCTTTGAACCGGCAGTCACTAGATGACCAAGGATAGTTCTTCGCGATCAGTGTAGTAGAGTCACCGTACGAATATAAAATCGCGGGAAGGTATTAGGTCTGTTTCAAAATAGAGGAGTGTCAGATATGCTAAGCTAACAATGATAAAAGATAATGCTAAACAAAATATCTTACCAGCGTCTGTAATTGGGACAGATATCTTTCCTTGGAGGGCCTATTAAACATAGGGTCGACGACCATTATCGATCGTTCGACTACCTTCACGATCGCAAGCGCCCAGTGTAGTGATTGTTTTGAATGTATTGGCATAAATATCTATAAAAAAGTAATATAATCTCAAAGGGTATGATAGAAAAATTATAAAGAAATATAAAGAGGTTAGAAGCATACTATGCTGCACTTGTGAGCCCATAGATTCCGAAACTTATTGAAGAAAAAAAATTTCATCAACTTCTTCCCTTGGCTCTGTTCTTGTTTATAGGCAGCCCACCGTTGAACTTGAACCTTGAACGATTGTTCGTATAATTTTTCAGCGAGCAGGAACTTGTTGAAATCGTTCAGTTCAAAGCCCATGTACGTCAGAGCGGTAGGGCACATAAGGAAGCATTTGTTCTTTACATGAGGATGAATTTTGTCATCAATTACTTCCAAATGTCTCAGGTAGGCGCCCATAACCTGAAACCAATGCAGTTAGAGTAAAATATGCAGTTAGAGTTAAATAATCATTATTGACTCTCCAATGAATCGATATCGATTTGTTGTAGAGTCGATGACAATGACTTATATAATCGTTATCGACTTCCCAATGAATCGATATCGATGACTTATAGAGTCGATAACGATTGCATAAGTCATCGTCATCGACTCTACAAAGAATCGATATTGATTCATTGGAGAGTCGATAACGATGACTTATATAATCGTTAACGACTCTATAAGTCATCATCATCGATTATACAATGAATCGATAACGATTCTTTGTAAGTCGATAACGACTCTATTTCGAGTCGTTGATAGCTTTAAATTTTCTATTTTTGCCTATAGTATGTTAAACTTACAAAGTTATCTAGGAACTGTGTGTTCGCAGACATCTGAAGGATTGCACCACCAGCGTATACTGGCCGACAGTGCTTACGTAGTCGCTGCATAAATAAAGGCCAACGTAATTAATCTTCACAATAAATTTATGATAATAAAGTGAAAGATTCAGGCTTATTCCTGGGAAAAATAACTTAATTATCCTCCTTCAGAGGCATGTTCCATATGTCTAGCATACATTTTTGCTCCGCTGTTAGCTAAGCAGAAGCATCATCAGCCGTAGACCCAGGCTCAGCGGTAGCATCAGCCACCGGCCCAGGCTCAGCAGTTGGTCCTTCACTGGCCTTCTTGGTTATAGGCTTCTTTACCGTCGCTACCCTTCACTGTGCCCTAGGTATGACGGCAGTTGTTTTGCTGAGCCTGGGTCTTAAGCGAGGCTCAGTTTGTTGGTGAGGCAATTGGGAAGAGGTTTGCTCTTCACCAGCTTGACCCTTATTAGTTTCAGTCTCAGGCTGCTCGTCAGCAGCTGCCATCACCTCCATGAGAGGAACCTGATGCACGGGAGTTGATGCTTCCTTATCGACGGCTGTGTCGCACATCTTCGATATCAGCTCCTCAATAGCCACATCCTGTATATCGAAATAATGGTGCAAAATAAGAAAACTTTGGTCCCCATTTTTAAAAATCCAAATCGATTTAAATATAATCGTTATCGACTGTATATATAGTCGATATCGATTGTATATACGATCGTTATCGACTCTATTAACAGTCGATATCGACTGTAAATATAGTCGATATCAACTCTATATACAATCGATAACGATTGTATATATTATCGTTATCGACTCTATATATAGTCGATAACGATTGTGTATATCGTCGTTATCGTCTCTATATACAGTTGATATCGATTTATGTTAACAAAACTGAACATATAAAATCACGTTTCAACGCATACCTTAGGTCTCGCCTCTAATAAATTTTTAAGGGGTTCTTTTATATTAACCTGACCCTTTCTGACCAACGAGTTGTAGTGATTTCACTTCTGCAACTCCGCATCCCTTGAATTCAGCCGCTCATTCAAGGAGTTGCATAGTTTCTCTATAGAAGCACAACGTTTAGCCAGGACCTTATTCTCACCTTTCAATTCGCTCACTCTTTGGGTGAGCTTCAAGTTCTCCAGCGCCAAACCGTCGACCCTCCTCAACAAGGACTCATTGGAGGTGGACGGTTCAGCTGGGCTATCTTTCGCTGCTAGACTCTCCTTCGTGGCCCCCCTAGTTCTTGGTCGACCCTTTCCCACATGGACAGGGCCCTTTTTCGATGAGGGTTCTTCGTCCGACGTCGATGCGTCATCCCATTCTTCCTCGTCAATATTCTCGACTGGAATGTAATTTCTTTTCTTCTTCGACCGCATCTCTTCCACAGCTTTCTTGACCGGTTCATGAGGCTCTTTCCTCTTTCCCCCAACCTCATTTTGAACCCGTAGATATTCTCTTACGACAGGTATCTCTAATTCAAAGCCCTGAGGCACGAGGGGAGCGCGAACCTTTTGAAAGAAAAGGAAACATGGTAAATAACAGAATAAATTGATCATATATATAATAAATCATTCTCGATTATGTAAAGAATCGGTACCGACTATTTAATAAATCGTTATCGATTCTGTACCAAATCGCTATTGATTATTTAATGAATCAGTACCGACTACTTAGTAAGTCGTTATCGACTTATTAAATAGTCGTTATCGATTCTGTACTGAATCACTATCGACTAATTAAATAGTCGCTATCGATTCTGTACTGAGTCGCTCTCGACTAATAAAAAGTCGTTATTGATTTTGTAATGAATCGGTAAGTTGCGTTTTGAATTGGCAATAGACCTCATACCTTGTTGTCTAACATCTGTCTGCGAGTGTAACCTTTGATCCTTCACTGCGCCCTGTCCGACCATTTCAGCAGTCGTGGGAAAGGGTCCTCGAGGCCTAGCTGGGAAGGCAAGATATCTGGCAGCATCTCATAAGCCCACCATTGAAGTACACATATGCATCCATATGTGTTGTACGTCTTCAGGGCTTTATCCATCTCGACAGTCTTTCTATTCGTCACGCCCTTCATTATATACTCGATCAAGTCGCGATACACGTGCAGACCCCACGAAGTTCGGTTAAAGTTCTCCACATCATCGATTAGGTCAATGTAGTCTTCCGAAAGTTGATGGTGGGACCTGGGAAAGAGAAATATGCACAACACATATAGAAGGGACAACTTTACGAAGTCTTCATCACTTTTCGCTCTCCAAATTGCAGCATCTATATGAGACCGGAGAATTTTTTCATGAGGCGTTCCACGAAAGTATTTGTATCGAATGGTTTGTTCTTCCGGTGGTTTAACGGACGGGGTATACTTTTCTGGGCCAACTACGGCAAGGCACAGTATCAATGTAATGTCTAACTTTTGAAGATAGATATCAGTCTTCCCAATTCGAAAGTGATTTTTTTTCAACCCAAAATGTCAACATCCCATCGACCACATCGGAAAGAAATCCCACACCCTTAGGCATTTGAAATATTTCACCAAAAATGAAATCTCTCAGCAACTTCTTTCGAGCTAGCGTAGCATTATCGCAGAGATTCGAAATGACACTGGGCAAACATTTGGCAACAGGTCAGTGTACAACCATCTTGACAACCTGTTGAAATGAACTGTAATAAAAAAGAAAGGACTGAGTCTCATACTAACAAGGATAGTTTAAATGTTGAGTGAACTGTAATATATAAAATCGATATCGATTACATATATGGTCGATATCGATTACATATGTAATCGATAACGACTCTAAATGTAATCGATAACGACTTTAAATGTAATCGATATCGACTCTAAAAGTAATCGATATCGAGTCTAGATATAATCGATATCGAGTCTAGATATAATCGATATCGAGTCTAGATGTAATCGATATCAACTCTAAATGTAATCGATATCGACTCTATATGTAATCGATATTGACTCCATAGTCGTTATCGATTACATATGAAATCGCCATCGACTATTTATAGAGTCGATAACGACTCAATATAAAGTCGCTATGGGCTCAAAATGTTTATTTACATTGAAAATATTTAATTTACAGACTCAAAATATTTCATGAAGTCGCCATTGACTCAAAATGTTTCATTTACATTCGAAATATTTCATTTACAATTAAAAATGAAATCTTGCTGCAACGTCCGAGAGAAGATTCTTCGATAAAATCGGTCCTCGGCTTCTAACCAAAATTTAGGAAGATGGATGATGAGCAGGTGGTGGATGGAGTTAAGAGGCGGGTAGTTCCGTCTTAATTTTCTTTTTCTTTCTTTTCTTCCTTCTTCTTTTTCTTTTCTTCCTTCACCAAAATTTTCTGTACTTCCTCGTATTCGTCCCATAGGAATTGCAGAGGATCTAGTTCTGGTAGTGGTGATGGGTCCTCCCATACTGGAAAGAACTTGATTGAGTTATAGTTGGTTTTATCGTCTGTCATGGGGAAAGATGGGCTGGTAGGGATGATAGGGAATGATTTTGCTAAGGACGAAATAAACTTGTATTTAAAGCTCCTAGATGGTGGATTACGAATCGTTGTATTAAATTTTCTCATCCTTCCAAGCTTACTTGCCATAATGGTTTTACAAAAGGGTAGTTGGCAATAAATTGAACGTCGACTGAGATAAATATAAAACCTCGTATGATTTATTAAGGGTTATGGCATCGAGGAGTGCATATGATGGGTAATAATTATGTTCATATGATGGGTATTAATTATATTCATAAAGAGTCGATATCGATTTTTTTATAGAGTCGTCATCGACTATTTATATAGTCGATTACGACTACAAATACAATCGTTATCGACTCTATATGTAATCGATAGCGACTCTATATGTAATCGATAGCAATTACATATCCGATCGATATCGATTATATATAGGATAACCTTAAAAATTATGTCAAAATGTGCACCAAAGAGAGGAGTAAAAAAAAATCTAAAGCAATGGAAGGTAATTTTAATTCCAATTTACATATTTGGTAGCTTGAAGATGGTAGTCCTGAACGCTAGCGTCTACGAAGCGACAACGCCTCTCCACCAACTTCGAACGAAAAAGTAAAAAGTAAAAAGGTAAACAGTAATGATTTGAATAGAGGACGGCTATTTATTACATTGGGGGTAGTTTGGGCATTGCGTAAAAGCGAGCGACGGCTCGGCGCGCAATGGGTTGGTTTGGGTAAAGGTGAAACTACAGGGCCTCTGACGTAAAAGGTGTATCTGACAGGGCCGGTCAGGTAAATTTCTCATAAAAATGTAGTTACTACTTTTTTATAATTTAATCATGGGAGCCATTACTTGCACACGTTTTGCAAGTGATTGCACCGAATTTAAAGAGAGACTTAGTATTTTAAGGACATGTGATATATAAAAATGTACTATGAGTTGTATGATTTGAAGTTCATGATCAATAGATCTCTGGTACATAAAATTGGAGCAAAACACTATACTTGTCATATGATCTATTGTAGTCAACTGTTGAATTATATAATAGCCTTTGACTCTATTTAATTAAATGATGAAAATTATATTTTGTTCTAATCTTTTGCAATCCATTTCTTTAAATTATAGCCCTGCAAATCAAACGGCTTAGATAGTGTTTTCACATAATAGAGGTTGCCAAACTTGCAAGCAGTTGATGGAGTCACAGAACTTAAGAGTTAGTCTACAATGGGTATCCACCCATCATGGGCTGAGACGGCAATCCACGAATCTCTGTGACTTAGTGACATGCACGGAATTCCAGGCAATCCGTGCACATCGCAAAATCACATAGAGTTGCTGGCCGCTTTAATGCACATGATAGGTGGATAACCATCGTAGACTAGACTAACTGCAGTACTCAATATAAACTTTTTATTTATTTACCCTGGAACGTATTACAACCTAAGGTATCAAAAGTGGTATCCGTCTTAGGTATCAGTCTGAGATATATCAGTGATGCTTTGAAAAAAATAAAAACTAAAAAAAAATAGTATCCGCCTGCAACTCTTCCCTCCAGCAAGATGACGTGTGGAGGGTTTGCCACATGTTTGCTGGTTTTAAAAAACTCGATTAATTGCACTCCGGTCGTTATGCTTATCTAATATCTTATGGAGGTCCCCTTCCTTTTGGTTATTTTAGATTCATCTACACATTTGGGATGTCTTGGGAATTGGAGTCCCTACCACAACGTGGGTAACCCAATCACACAATTCACTCAACCAAGTAGGTTTATTTAATTAAAATACCAAATTTGCCCTCCCTTTTTCAGAAATATCAACAGTTCAACGCCATGATTTTAAATTTTGCTTCATACCAGATGTCTCGGATATATCTCGACTCTCACATCTCGAAGGCTTAGTGAGACAAGATTGATACTTATTTCATCATGTGATGGCAGGAATTGTCTTATTTAAATTTTAGTTTATATTGGGTACCTTTATTCATGCCTACATCGGACGATTGAGATTGTTTTTCACCCCAATCTCTTACACAATGGTTCTTAACAACCACAAGGGTACCATTAGATAACAAATTTTAGATTTCAAATGGCACATATATTGATATCCTCAAAAATGACCCTAAACTCACATGAAACACATCACACTCAAACGAGATTTTAGGGTCATAAATTTTATGATTTGTCTTGTGGAATGAAAAAATGACTGTCTGCTGGTAAGCTCATGGTCTCAAGATCTACGACCCTGATTTTGTTTCTAGCGTTGAATCATTGACCTTTGACGAGAATGCAGCCATTTGATTGATTTGACCTTAGTCAAACCTCAGACCCGTGTTACATTGCCTTAGACCCACCTTTATTTTCATAGCATGCATGCACCAATGTATAATCCCTAACCCAATATAACTCGAACTTAGTACCTCGGGCCTAAAATTAAAAAGGTCTGATGTAGCATTTTATGTAAGGAGAAATTTTTTTCAGGATTTTTGAAAGCCAATTTTATGTGATCTAGTAAGATATGTATGCTCACTTATCGCTTTAATAAGCGTGCGAGGTCATGGCATGAGATTTTAGGCCCTCGAGATCGGATAGAATTCTGAGTCGTCACAAAATGATCTCAATTGTCTGACTCCAAGAAGTCAACGGGTTTTAGCGGTTTCAGTAAACTTGTAGGCACGTACAAAGGTACCCTATCCTATATGATGACACCTTTACTAGTTTCACTAAAAAATTACAGTGATAATGACTCTTGGCCATCATTTAAACATCAAAATGGTGTTAAAATGATCTTACACCATTATTTTAAGGCATGTTCTTACACTATTATTTTAAGGCATGCTCTTACACCATTAAAGGATGGTATACAGTTTTGCCACATGGCACACATGTGAGCTATCCAAATAGTCAAAGTGGCAATTATCATGTTTTATCCAAAAAAATCATGTCCATTAGTGGTTGTGAACCATACCTTTGATAAACTTTAATGTAGGCCATTAAATTCAAAAACAATGGCTGGTATTAGAGTGCTAAGATCTGATTGTTGAAATCTATTAATAAGTATTTTTAGACACATATTGGATTACTCACATCTTAAGCCATGATTAATGGTACTGGATTACCCACATCTTAAGCCATGATTGGTGTAAGATCATTTAAATATGTGTTTAAATAACGGTAGAGAATCATGCCCAACAATGAAAGGTTAAAAAGAGAATCCTTGTATATCATGGGCATAAGTGTCATCTGGTTGTTAACTCACCCATAAAAGAGATGTCTTTGCCTTACATGTTTGAGGGATTTATGAGCCCGAGAGCCTAAAGGAATCTAAATGTTTGGAAGATTCTCAAATAATTAAAAGTGAAGGGACCTGAATATAACATCTGAAAAATATAACGACGGCAGTGCAATTAACCCAAAACCTCAAAACAAAAGGTTTGCTTTGGTATCGGTGTATGACAGATTCACAGGTTTGACAGCTAAACGACAAGCCAGTGAGTGACGTGTCCCTTACTCCTCAAAATTTGATAAACATGGAAGGGAACCGCTGTTAGCACCCACATGTTTATTTAAAGCGCCCACTACTCAGACCCCTTGAAGACCGTTGATTGCATCAAACCACAAGATGGAAATCGTTTCTCTCCTCTATCTTTATCTTGAGATCATGAGTCACATATCGGACGTCTGTTTTTTAAATAAACATACCACAAAGTCGAAAAAATGGTCTTAAAATCACGTGGGAGCTTGATGTGTCATATATGATTAATGGGTCATATTTGAGGATATTTGACACATTGAATAAAAAACCTGACCGTCAGATTGATGATCAGCGATCTTAAGTGCGAAATACGACTTCCATCATCAGATCCCACCAAATCAACGCTTTCCAAGGGTGTGGGACTAAGGTGCTTTAAGTAACCAGGTGAGTGATAACAAACCCAAAAACTAAATCCATAAAATCTACCTTCCAGCCTGGCCCTCTTTTCCAAATCCTTAAGGCGCATGGCTCTGCTAGCCCCTACAATGGCAGAGTTTACCTGCTTTAGCAGGTTTCCATCCTCTTTGCTAGCATCCTGCTACTTGATAGGTATTCCTTCTCCTTAATAATTCCTTGCGTAGAAAGATTTACATGTTCAGGAGTTTTACCCTCCTCTCTACTTACGAGTGGCGGAATCACGTAGAGACGAGTGCGGGCAAGCGCCCGCACTCAAACTCAAAAAAATACTTTAAAAAAATAAATAAATTTGTATACACCCTTTTAGCTATTAGTTGATCGCCCTCGCTAAACTAAAAACCTGTTAGGGCGTTCTCTCTCTCTCTAACCTGCTAAACCCCTAGCAGCGTGCACCCTCTCTAAAACCCAAACCAAAAATCGCAGCTCGTCGTTCACCCGTCTAATTTGAGTTAAGTTGGTCTTGCTTACAACCAGAGCAACTATCATAATACACCTTCTTCCTCTTCAACAACGCTTCTCTCTTTTCTTCCTCCACTGTAACTCTTTTCTGAAAAAATAAAACTTACTCACTTCAAATTCTTCATATTTGTTTTGTTTTCCCTCAAAAATGCAAAACAACTAACCAAATTCAATTTCAAAAATACTTGTGTTGTTAAAAAAGAAAAATCACTTCAATCTCACTTTTTTCCCCTTAAAAATGTAAAAGGATTAAATAAAATAAATCAAGAATAATGGAGCTAAACTCTTGAAATTTGTGATTTTTTCCTAAAAATAAAATAAAAATTGCAAGGCACTTCTTCCACTTTGCATCTTTCAAATTCAATCCATCATTTACAAAATTTAAAAATAATAATAATAATTAATTTATGGAAAATCAATCATAGATTACTCGTCTCATTTCAGTAATAAAATTTAAAAAGAGAGTGAGAACCTTGGATCCACCAATTAACAAGAGCAAAACTTAGCAGTCGGGTCCTTTTTGGAGGTGCTGTAATGCATTGTGGGACACATGAGAAGGTTATAGATTGTCTACTCTATGTGTCATCAACATTTATAAAAATTCTATTTGAGTTAAATCTGATGGCTCTGATAGACGTTGAGTATATAGAAAGGTTACTTTATTTGCAATTCTATATTCTTTCTTCTCAACCTAATTTGTTATATGCTAAACCGCTAATACTTTAAATCATAAGATGGAGATCATTTTTCATCCCAATCTTTCACACAATAGATCTTGAGATCATAGTCATACAATCAGATGGTCAGATATTGATTTCACCTTACACAAATTTAAAAATTTCACGAACTTAGCGAATAATTCACAATTTTTTTCAATATATCTTATTCATATTATTCATTACAAATTTTTATAGTTTTTAGTCTTATTTTATTTTTTTCTCCAAAATTTTCCCCAAAAATTCTGCATTTTGCCAAAAAAATTCCTAGAATTTGCGTCATAGTGACAAATTTCGTTTTCAGCAATATCTCAGTAGGGGGTTGTTTTGGTTCATTTTGGATTAATTTTTAGGTAAAAAATCGAAAAAGCTTGGGAAAAATATTGGGAGAACAAAAGTATATATATATATATATATAATTTTTACAAAAATCTTATTTATTATTTAAAAATGGCTAAAAAAAAAGTCATTAATTTCGGCAAATTTTTGTTAATTTCACCGAAATTAATAAACTTTCGCAATTTCGGAGAAATCACCGAATTTCGCCAAAAGTTTTGCTCGACCTTGTTTCGGTGAATTTCGAAGACTTTTGTCGAAATTTGTCACTATGACTTGCGCCCCGGCTGGATGAAAATTCTGGTTCCGCCACTACTATTCACTCCTTGTCAGAGCATATTTTATTTGCTCTGATAGGAAACTAGCAAAGAGCAGGGAGGTTGTTGCTAAAGCAGGTAAATCCTCTTTTGCAGCTAATTAGAAAAGAGAATGAGAATTAACTAAAGCAGGTGAACTCTGCTGTGGCAGGAGCAACCAAAGAGCTATGCCATACGTAGTATAAATACCTGACGTTGGCCCTCTTTTATAAATCCTTAAATAACTGATGCTTGTATGTAGCTTGATGTAATCGGATAATCTGCCGGCTAAACCGATTAAACTTGTTGCAACCGATACTAAACCGTACAAGCTGTGCAGAAAAATGGGTGGGGGATACTGATATGTATCGGTTGACCAGAAAATCAATATGTATCGGTATCAGCTGATATTTGATTCCTTGCTACAACTGCATCGACAAAGGGTTATGTCTGAACCACCCAAAAAAATTATCACCATATTTTAATTTTTTTACCCACCATGCGTTTTCTCTTTTATGCACACGAGCTAGGCAGATTTTATTCCTAACTTACGCATTAGAAAAAAAAAAAAGAGAGCTACTAGCGCCCAATTTATCTACTAAGTTAATTTTTGAAAAAAACATAATTAATGGTAGGACTAGGAGCTACCAACAATGGTAATAGGTAGGATTGTATTGTCAATGAGTCATACTCAACCGGCCTGACCAGATGGCGCAGATAAACTTGACTCATCAGGTCTACCAGGGCTTGAAGCATTTGACTTGACCTTCGAGTCCATTTAAAGGTCGGGTTGATTATGATTGGTGTGTTGGTAGAAGAAGGTGATGCGTTACAAATAACACTAGCTGGTGTGCGCGTAACCTGTTTTGGTGTGGTAGGAGCATCGACCCTTACCAACCTTTTCATATCGCAAGCGTGACGGTTGAGCCACCGCCATAGCTGTAATATGCTCATCGGTGTGGCCCACCGGGAATGGATCTAGTGCTAATCATTCTTACCGGGAAAAATACTTTCCTTTGAAAAATTTAATGACCACCACGTAAGCAATACAACAAGTTTGGATGAAGGTAGCATTGTATTAAGGATGATTCCTATCAGAACTCCAAGGTATGATACTCGATATCGATTTTGTTACCTTAGTGAGGCCAGATAAGTTACTTGATCTTTGGTGTCAGGCTACCTTTACTTGGACAACTATTAGAAAATTGCATACTCTCTCTATTTTTTTTTTTTTTTTTTCAAATTCCTTATTTAAGATCATGGATCAAAATTTCGACCGAAATTTTAAAATTTGGGTCGGGTTTCAGACATGGCCGAAATGAAATGAAATCGAAATCTAAAATTTTGGTCCAGTTTGTATGAGGTCGAAAATTTCGGCTGAAATTTTGGATTTCGGTGATGCCCGAAACCGAAATTCAACCCGAAATTTTGCGTGAAGCCTGTGTAGGTATTTCAAGAAATCCAATGGTGAATACAGTAACAATCACAGTTTTAAACAAATACGACTACCATGGAATCTATTTTTCTATATAAAAATCAGGAGGTCTAAGCGCCACGTGATCATCATCATCCAGGTGCGTTAACGGTAAGACCGCTAAATCACGCATAGACTCAAAATAGACAGTTCCCGTCCCACTACAACTAATTCGGAAGACGCAACCGGTTCTCCTAAATCCGGAGTACCGTTGGCTGACGTGTACTTCAGCGACCCGGCAGCAGTCCTGTCGTGCCACGTGTCAAAAAGTTGTCTACGTATACCATTCAATAAAACGTCCCCAAAAGCGCCGGAGGAGCAAACGCGACGTCGGAGAAACCGAACCCACCTCCAAACCTTGCCGGGGAAGAAAAGGTCGCCGGCGAGGGAAACAAATAATAAAGCTTTTTGAGGTTCTGATTTCCCGACGGCAGTTTCGTAATTTCTCCCCTTCTCCATCTAGTCTCTGGTTTTTAGGGTTTTATTTTGAACAGCTCTCACGAAGCCTAGATGAAATTAGGGTTTCGTTTGGTGTTGCTTTAACGAATAAAGCTTGTTGTGCTTTTGGCTCCACCGTTTCTTTAACAGCGGCTTTCTGTAAGGAGAAATCCATTTGTTTGATTTTTATTTAATTTTCTATTTATATTTTGGTGATTAATTCATATAAGAAAAATATCGAAAATGACGTATCAAATAGACGTCGATGATTCGGAAGCTGCAAATGAGGGACGGAAATGGCGATTATGTGAGGGTGGAGTACTCGAACGATGTCGAATCCGACGGTCAGTCTCCGAGAAAGGCGCGTTCTCTGCGTTGGTGGGTGAAGGCGATTTCCTTATACCTTTTTGTGGCGGCGGTTGCCGTTGTTTTTGTTCTTTGGGGTGCACCATTCCTCATCAACAAGGTTTTTCGACTTCCTTGTTTTTTTTTAAAGATTTTGCAGATGGCATTTTCCGTTTAGAGGAACAGCTTTCTGTTTCATGTGTTAGCTTGTAGTTTTGATAATTTATTCCATATGGATTCCCACATTTGATGTTTGATTGGGCTGTTTGATAGCATGGAAACATCAAACATGAAATGAATCAATTTGGTGATTGATTTTTAGTGGAATTATTTCCTGCAGAAATGAATTTTTTTATGTTTGCTTGGGTTCTCTGAAGAAATGATTTCCATTGGAAATTGATTCTCTTGTTTGATTAATCTCTTGGAAAAGAATTTAGAAGAGGGCTTTTTGTCCAAGTTATAAAACAATAGAACTTATCATTTATTAAAAGGCTTTTTTTTTAAAATAGCCAAAATAGTATTGAAATGACAAAAAAGAAAATCCTTACTTTGTTGATGAGAAACTCAATTTCAGCCATATGAAGAGTTGAATTGATTTCCACCTAAAATGACTTGGTATATGGAAATAGATTTTCAGTGTGGGGCCCACCTACTTTCATTTCCATCTCCTTCTTGTGCAATCAAACAGAAACATATTGAAACGGAATTTCTTTTCCACCAATATTTGAATTTCCAGGTTAATCAAACAGGGAGCTAAGCTTTTAGTATAAATGCTTCATTTATTCACTGGTTTGGAACGAAGGATCCACGTGCTTCTCTCTATCCTGATCGATTGTAAGTGAGTTAGTGAATATTAATGATATTGCGAATAACAAATATCATGTTTGTAGATTTGTATTTGTTTAGTTTTCCCCTTCCTGTTCCAGCTTATTTGCTTACTATCTGTTACCGGCTTATATTCAGTTTGTTCTCCAATAAAGTTCGTAGTTGTAGTTGCGAGGACCAAAGCGTTTGGCACTTCCCAGGAAACGTGTTTGGTTGTAGTTCCTTAATAATGGCCTGTTTTTGGTAACCAGTAAAATGGTTTTTAACTGTAAAAATAGGGTTTCTTTTTTAGTTATGGAAAACCTGTTTTACGCCGTTTGGTGGTTGCAATGATTATACGGATTTTATTTTCGATAAAGATGTTTAAATATCTATTTTTTATAATGATCAGTACAAAGAAGAGTGGCCCTCTACTCCATCGTCTTCAACATTATCTGCCACCACAAAGCTTCACAACTCCCTATTTAATATCTGAAACAATATATTCTGTAATTTCATCTGCAAATTTACCATTCTGCGAGTGATGTCATTTGCTCAGGGTTTTCCCCCTTCTGTGAGAGATTTACCAGCGACGCGATTGAAGTGGTTGCACTTTGTTGTGCATGGTTGAAGAGTTTATGACTTTCGATTATTCTTGATGTTGACAGTGGTGGCATTAATGCATTGGCAAATCATTGGACGTGGTCAGTGGAAGTAAGGTTTTTGGATTGCAGGCTTATAGATGAGGCGTCCTTGGGGAACTTGTTGTCGATTAGGTTAATCTCAGTCTTTGGACCTGGAACATGATATGTAGTTCAGTTTTACAGTATTTGACCAAACTGCCAAACCTAAGTGCTGTATTTTTTGGAGAATTGATGTCACTCTAAGCGCTGTTTCAAGACTATTGTCGCTGTCAGAAAGTTTGAAAGTTTTGTGCGGTGTGTATTGTTCGGTTCTTGAAGAAAAAGGTAACTTTGCTGCATATGGTGTAAAAAAGTAAAGTGTTTCTCACCCTTTTGTGGCCACTTTTAAAGGAATTCATTCACTCTTTGCCAATATTACGACAGAAGAAAGAAATGTGTTCGGGATTGGAGGAATTCAAAGAATGTGGATAAGAATAGAAACGAGAGTATCAGTTGGCTTGAATGGATTATTTCGTATTTGTTCCTGTGTATTGTCGAGACAAATCTTCCATGGCCGGATGGGTTCTCGCTTAGGCTAGGCACAGGACTGTCGTTTAGTTTGATCCATAGTTCTCAGGTGGATGTTCAGGAACGGGCGGTGACAGGACTTGCAACATTTTCTGTTATGATGACAAAAATGCCACTGTTAATCGCAAAAGAGCAGAGGGGCCCTTGAAGTCCGGATGATGGACAATTAATTAGAACTATGTAATTCGAAGCCTCAAGAAAAATAAAAAACTGTCCAACTCATATATACCATTTACTCGGGCCCTCTAAAATGGATGGGCTCGGATTGATTTGTGCATTATGGAAACCTCTTGGGTTTTACACTTTCATTACCAAACAGCGAAAAAGGATATTTCACACCCATTGGTAAAATCAATAATTTACTTGGCCAAAAATTAGGCAACTGTCCGAGTAAGGAAAAAAAAACTTTATGTATGAGTTACAGAACATGCCCTAAACAACAGTAAATATGCGAGACGATATGATGGGGAACACCTCAAAGCATAAAGTTGGGCATGAAGACACTTGGGGAAATATCTAATTTATTTTTAAAAATCTCGAGGAAATGTGGTGAAATCCAACAGAAACTGCTAGGGAAATGCCTCAAGGTACACAAAATAGTCTATGTGAAATGCTATGAGACATACATCAAGTTTATTGAATAAAAGATTTGAGACACAATGCAAAACACTTCAGGTTTTTATGCGTATTATTAATATTAAGTATTATTGAAAATTATATATTTAAGTTATCACGTAGTATTATTGGAATTATGTAAGTAGCATATTTTAAAACTCCTAAAATAGTTATTAGGATTAAGTACATGCAAGTTCACACTATCACAGGATCACTTCTCCTAGTGCGTTGCGGCATATGGTTTGAGCAAACGGGAGGCATGAGGGCCTCGGGGCTAGGTGGCATGGCGTGTGGAGATTCGTTGATACTTTGGTTTGAGTTAGTGGGGAGGCATGTGGCCTCAGGGGCTAGGTTGCATCCTATATGTGGGGTGAAGAAGAAGACTCCTGCTATGTAGTGGGCTAGCTAAGTGGCTAAACGCATGTGGGATGGGCGATCTTGACATGGGAGGGTTGGTGTCAATAGTGTGGGTTGGATTTTGGATGTAAGGGGGTGTCATGGTAGACAAACATGGGTGTCATGTGCCCCATATAACCTTGCAGTGTGCCTTACGTCATGAGTGTGTCAAACCAGTAGGTATGAAGTTATCCCAACATTTACCAAGGTTTGACTCTTTAACCATATATAGGGGAGGGGAGCCACGAGGGCTTCTCTTGTATAACCATGTAATGGATCTTAGTGTGCTAGAAGTTGTGTCGATATCCTCCTAGGTCTGTGAGGATGGACCCAGGACAGTGTTTGGAGGGCACTGTTTTGTGGCACCCGTAGGAGGTTGGTACTACCCGGAGCTATGCATATCAGGGTCAGACGGGTGGCTAGACGTGGGGACCATTGCGATGCGGCTATGATAGATATGAAGGAGGCACTTGTGGGTTGCATGATGAGAAACAATGGTGCATGTTGACATGTTGGCTAGATATGCGAGATGTGTGGTGGCTGAAAAGGCCACACACTTAGTGGGTTTAGTTCGATATGTGGGCAAGGTATATTAATATGGGATGACATGGAGAGCTGGCATGCGGTTGTTGTGTGCGAGGAATGAGTACATGAGAGCGAGGCACAGAGGTGCTTGCATGCACGATGGGTGCGTCGCCATGTGTCAAGATGGAAGACCTTAGTGAAGTAGATCACGATGGGGAGGAATTTCCATCTTCTAGGCAGGTGGTATCAGAGATGATGTTGGGTAAGATCGAAAGAAAAGGTCATCGTAGTACCGTTCTAGGCTGATCGTGGCGTGCGGTGCGTCGAAAGTGCCGCGTAGCACGTAGGACTTAAAATGTCATCTTGCGACAACATGCACACGAACATACTATTATATATATATATATATATATATATATATATATATATATATTAGGTACGTCATTCCGACAAACACACAACATTATTATAAATATATGAGATGCCCAATCAATTATTGTAGGAGCTTACAACATGAAAGTGAGTTTATTTTCTCTTTTTTTATCGGTTAAAATATAATTAACATAAGTGGTGCTTGTGATTTTTATTATTTATATTTATTTTATCTTTCTTTTTTGGAAAATCATAATTATATATGAGGCCCATGTGGCACCCATCACGAGGACTGGGCGCCATGAAACTTAGACAGGATCGATCAGGTACCACTCAAAAAAATTGGGCATGGTCCAATGCATAGTCACTGTTGAAAATATGGTCAAATGTGCCCAAAATCAATGCACCAAGTTGGTTGGGTGTCACCTTATCTTTGACCCATCAAACGGAGGCCAAATAATTAAAAAAAAATCACATGTCCCATGGCTGATCAACCCAAAATGGGTGTTGGTTTGGGTTGATCATGCCACGTGGCATGTGATCTGGCATCAGGGTGCAGCCCTCTAGGGCTGCATCCGGATTCTGGATGCATCTTCCGATTTCTCATTATATATAATAAGCGTATAATAATTTTTAAAATGTTAAAAATTTAATAACATGATACATGCATGTAAATTTTAAATTCAAATAGACAAAACACCAAGAAATTAAGCATTCTTTGATCAAATAATGCATTAAAAATTAAAAAAAAATAACAAGCAAGCATCAACTTCTTTTTCTTCTTCTTTTCCTTTCTGGTTTTCATAGAAATGGTTTGAATAGTATCCAAAATGTTTTTCTGTATTATCTGATATAGGTATCAACTTTTTCTTCGCACTATATTTTAGAATTTTCAAATGATTTAGTATTATCTGATATCTATTGGCATTTGCATGTATGCACACACTATTGTGTATGTGTCTGTGTTATCGCTATTTTTTTGGAAGTTGTAAAGGGAATTAATGTTTGATGGAGGTCATCATCATTCTTTTTATGTCATGAAATAATGAAATGATTAATGAAGTTTTCTCACTTAATGCAAGTTGACGAGACCTGATTTTCAAGTTCTTATCATACAGATTTCCTCACTGATGCCCACATTTGATGCACATTGCTTTGCTTCTATCTTTTTTTCCCTTCTCTTAATGTTGATTACATCAGTTTGTTTGTCATTGTGCCAACAATTTCATTACAAAGTGCTATCATTTCTAGTTATACTATGGTGCCGGTGATACATTTTTCTCTTTATATCCAAACCCATCTTGGTTTTCAGGTCATTTTCAGTTGACTTTTTTTTTTTTTTTTGCAGGTAGTCATACCAACCTTGGATTGGGAAACTGCAACATTCAGCACACCAGTGCTTGGATGGCTACTCTTTGCTTGCATAGCAGTATTCCCTGCTCTACTGCTGCCATCCGCCCCTTGCATGTGGTTAGCTGGGATAATTTTCGGGTATGGTTATGGATTTCTACTAATTATGGCAGGGACGAGTTTGGGCATGTCATTCCCATATTTCATTGGTTCTCTCTTCCATTAAAGAATACATGTTAGTTTTTGGTTCCTTATCTACTTTCTTACCTCTATTTCATTACAAAACCAAAGCAAGTTCTTTTGTTATGCTTGTGCAATCCTTCTGATGATCGATGCAGACGTGGCTAGAGAAATGGTCCAGCAAAGCTGCTATCCTAAGATTAGCTGGAGAAGGAGATTGGTTTCATCAGTTTCGGGCTGTCACGTTCATCAGGATTTCTCCATTTCCATATATTATTTTTAATTACGTTGCTGTTGCAACAAATGTTAAATATGGCCCCTACATATGCGGTTCGTTGGTAGGAATGGTGCCAGAAGCTTTTATTACAATCTACAGGTTAGGCATTCTAACTCTATCTCCCCTCTCCCTCCAAGATCTTCATAACATATATTATTATTTTTACTAACCAACCATATCTATCTTACATGGAATTTGAATCCGAACTCCTGATTATATTAGAATGCCATAATGCAGGTCCCCATTTTCTTCGCCTCTTCAGAATGTTGGTTTGTACCAAAGAATGTCTGCATTGAGTTTTATATCTGTTGTAAATAATATTTGACTTTAGGTTAACACAAGGATCAAAATCTCGTTTTTTTGATACGTATCGTCCAGCCCCAAAACCGATACGTATCAGCTCCGGACGATACTCTCCGATTTTTTCCCAAAAATAAAAAAAATAAAAAAAAAAAAAACATCAAAACCGATAATTTGAAATTATCGGACGATAATTTGAAATTATCGGACGATAATTTGAAATTATCGTCCGATACGAACGATACATTGAACGATAATTTGACTGTTTTTTCAGGGGGGCGATAAAAACCCATTGTATCGTATCGGTGAGGTCCAAAACCGATACGTATCGTCCAATACGTATCGGTATCGGACGATATTTTGATCCATGGGTTAACATGTTATAATGAGCTATATGTTGTTTTCACCCTGATCTATTTTTTTGGGATTCACAGGTATGTGCAATTTGCATTGAACAAAACATGGATTCTTCTCCATGTATTGGATGACGTTGTTTCTAGTTCTACTTCAAGCCCTACATGCTTCATCTTAATTTTTTTATATTTATTATCATTATTATGAATTTATTATATTGAAGTATCAAAGAAAGTACACTAACTCCTAAAAAAATCCACTACATGGCTAGTAATTCCATGCTGAATACATATGTTCACCTAATCCATTGGCATCAATAGAGAAAAAGGAAAACCAACAACATGCTTCACCTTCTTCTATTGAATAGAACAAGCATTTGAAGAAATTAATCATAGGCCTAGACCAACTTATAGGAATGTGTTGGGAGAAATTAGAGATCTGAGATGATACAGGCGAAGATGGGTGTGATGAGGAACAACCCCACTCATCAAAAGGGGTGAAAAATAGGGTCAATGATCAACTTTTTTGATCCCTAGAATATTATCGTGTTTGCAAAATTCAGGTACAAAAATAGGGAGATGACGTTCTCATATAGTATGGCTATGTTTTGCCAGCGTCATTATAGTACTGGTAATGGATTGCATGGAAGTTAGACAACTTAAATGGATGCCAAAGCCAAAGAAAGTTGCAATCTTATCAAAAGAAAAATGATGGAGGATTCCAAACTTGCACTACCCAATTTTGACATGGGATGCGACACTTGTAACATGCGCATGGGTGTTATCCTAAGCCATGAAGTGATGCAGGGCATAATTTTGGGCATGTCCAAGGCTGTTATTGGCATCAAAGACTAGATGAAAAAGAACTGGAATGGCTGCAGGATTTTCAAATTTCCTGAAGTTGAAAAGAAAAGAAAGCAATAAATTAAAGGGCCACTAGACCTCACATATAAAGGCCAAAGGGGCCTGGAGGGTGGCCACGTGACCACAATTAAGTGGCCACATGACTGAAATATCACGAAGTATTCTTCTGGTGATTTTCTGTCACGTTATAGAGTTCCACAACTCACTTCTTGTGATTGGAAAAAGGGTCATTTTTTTTATCCTCGAGAAACTTAGTCATAGGAAATAGGTGGGTAACTATACTAGTATTTTCGTTATTTACTTAGTTCGAATCCAAATAAAGTAGGACTCTTATTTAGGTTAGGATTTGTTTTCCTTTCTTTTATGTATGTGAAATCGAGAAAGACAGATTATGATGATTAAGATTTTTGAATTAGAATTCTTGTGTTTTCTTTTGAAAACGAAGTGCAGGGTTCGGGAGTTTTCATTCTGTCTTACTGATGTGATTTCTGAATCATAGATTTAGAGGGTTTTCATCCTCCATTATTGCTGCTGAAGAGACTGCTGCAGACTTCAGACGTAGCCTAAGAGGTCTTTTGAGACCATTGTTGTTGATGACCTGTTGCTGCCTTTTCAGACTGATCAGAGTTCTGGAAACCCTACGGAATGGGATTAGAACCTGCGGTACTGGTTATAATTTTCTATTGCTTCTGTTGTAATTTTATACAATATCTATTGCAGTTTTTATTGAATATCCTGCTGTTATTGTTGCTAATCTCTTCATATTACAAGTGCTACCGTGAGTCGATTGTGTGGAGCTGCTGCTCATAAAAGATCTGAAAGTATTACTGTTGTGGTGAGTTTTTAATTTCTACCTTGTTCAGCCATATAGAAAGGGGAAGATTACATACAGTTACATATATAAGCAGCACAGGATGGTGCAGTCTTACATAGTATATTTACAGAATTCATAAGAGTGAGTATAACTGTATTTTAATAGAGAAGACCTGAACTTTAAATTACTCTGAACCAGGGCTTTTTAATCGTGTTTTGATGTAGGCAAACAGAATTTCTAGTGGGTTTAACCTATTAGTTCCTTGTTTAAAGTATTGAGGGTTGCGATCCTCATTATGAAGGGGATCGTATTTCCTATTGCAACTAGGAATTATGTGATGCAAAAAGGCAATATTCCACTTATGGTAAAATTCTATCCACCTTGAAGAATTGGGCATATTATTGATTCAAAGGGAATTTATTCTCTTATTCGATCATGTATTTATCAGCCCAAAAGAAACTTAATCATTGTCATGCTAAGTTGGTGGCATTCCTCTAAGAGTATATGATCCATATTTAATACTAAGCTAATACTCAAAATCATGTTATGAATGAATTGAGTAGGTGGAAGCATTGCTTAGCACATTATCCATAGAAATTGTAGAATATGACGCCGTCAAGGAGCTCGGCAATGACAGCACATATTTCAGTCATGTCTTAGAGAGTTGCACACAAGGTGGAGATTCTACGTGCAAGTTCATCTTACATGTTGGTTTTCTTCCTAAGGGAACTAGGTTGTGTAGATTCAAAAATTATTTGAGAGAGATCACTATCAAGCTACATAGCAATAGACTAGTTGAAGGCTACTTTAGGCAAGACATGAATATTTCCTGAGAGAGTTAGGTTTGGCCTAAGATGAAGCATGATGTGGTTTGATTTATTGATTGATGGCAAACATATCACGTGTCAAAGGGACATTCTCAAAATACCAGTCTACACTCCCCTATTTGTGCCTACTACACCATGACCCGACATTATCATGGATTTCGTTTTAGCACACCCAGAACACAGAGATATGGATTCAATTTTTGGTGATAGATTTTCTAAAATAGAGCCCTTTATATCATGTTGGAAGACTTTGCCAACCTCCTTTTCAAGGGGGTTGTATGCGTACATGGTGTTCTTAGGATGATCACATCTGATCTGGATACAAAAATGGTTAGCTGCTTTTGGAGGTTACTACGGAAAAGAATGGGAACCAAGCTACAATTTTATAGGGTCTATCATCTAGAAATTCATGATGAAACAGAGCTTATTGTAGCCTTGGTAACCTTCTATTAGACACATCGTTTGTAAGGTGATTTCTCAATGGGACTTAGTGACTTGGCTACACCTGAAGCCAAGCGCTTAATTGCACGAAAGCAAGCCTCCTTTTGTGATTGTTTATGAGCGAACACTGAACCATGCCCTTGACCTAGTTCTACTATCCATTCAAGGCCAAATTAGCGACAATCCCAATGCTTTTATGGATGATATTTAGGAAGTTCAAATACAAATCCAAGGGAGACATTACAAGCACAGGGAAGTGGGAGAAGAGGAGGACCAGTTAAGACCTGGAGGGAAGCGGTGAGAAACCATTTGAAGGATTGCGGAGTTAGGGCGGTTTATCGCTGAAAAGAAATGAGTGGAGAAATAGGACTCGCCAAGCCAACCTTAACTAGATGGGATAAGGCTCTGATGATGATGAAATACAAGTTTAAGAGAAGATACGTGTGAGCGACACTTATTATCAAAGCGCTACAAGTGAATATCACTTGTAAAAGTTTACAAGGAAGGAGATCTAGTCATGGCTTATTACAAATTCTAATCAATGCCTTAACTAAAGCTTAAGAAGGTTCAACGGAATGCCGACAATAATGTCTATCAAGTTTAAATTCCCTACAATTTGGATATTTTGTTGGTATTTAATGTAGCTGATATCTTCGATTACCATGGAGATACCAATGAAGGGATCCCTGACCAAGCCGTTGATATGAAAGAGTTGATGCCAAAGGAAAAGGATAAAATTTAGCACATTATAGCCGTTAAGACAGTAAAGATGTAGGATTAACCCCAACGATGATTAATTCTATGGAGTGGACTATTTGCGATGGAGAATACATGGATCATAGATTTTGAATTACAAAAGCTGGACAAAGGATCTGTCATAGATGTGCATCAAAAGACAACTTGCTAGAGTCGGAGTTTTTCACAACCCAGGGAGGATGATGCAGCCGTGAGTCGTGACAGCGTTCAGGAGAATAAACAAAAGGGATAAAAGGGGGACAAGAGAATTTTCATACCGGCTGTGACCCGTAGGTGGGCCAACTTGAGAGGGAAAAAACAAACCAACATTGTTGAGCTTCTTTTCTTTTTTTTCTTCTTCTAATCTTGGTATTTCTGATCTGTGAGGTTCCTGTTTAACCTCAAAAACCCACATCTCGCAAGACCATTTGGGATTTTCAAATATATTTAAGCTTAAATTCCATGGGTCCCTAAGCATGGTAATTAGGTGTTGGGTTACTGTTTCTTGACTGTCATAACAGGGGTGTTAAAACCTTTTATTAGGTTTATTTTAGGTTTTTTATTTAGATAAATTTCTAGGGTCAGATTTGAATTTAGAATAGAACTCCTTTTTTTGGATGGTTATATAAGAGAAACAAGGGGGATGAGCTCATGTGCCACAGATTTCTGCTATTATTTTGAATAAAGATTGCTGGAAATTTTGAAAAGGTCTTAAGGCAGCCATGGGTTAGGTCTCAGAGAATTAAATATATAAAGAATGTTTGCTGCCACAGCTACAGAAGTTCTGGAAATAGTTTGTGGCAAGGCCGGATCATTGAATTTTTTACATGGTTTGTCTTAGATGACTCCCATATCTATTGATGAGAAAGTTTCTGCTGAGTATTCTACCCTACATGAGACCAGGAAATTCATTTGGTCTATTGGATTTTGTAATCAAATGTCAGCTGCAATGAGATGAGTATAGACATCCTTTGAAAACCCGAATTGGATTCAAGGCCTTGTTCAATTGAGAAATTACTTAGCTACTCTTTTTTGTAATTTCTTTTATGAATTTTAAGGGAGTGGGGACCATGGCTACTCAGTCAAGAAACCTCACGTCTGATGTTGGTTCCTAGAATTTCATTTTACATGTAATAACCTTGTCTACGAAAGATCATAGACAATGTCCTCTGTGAGTTACAATTCTCCATATATGACTTTGCGGATGGAAAAGTCTTTTGTGCATCTTATACGTGCAATTTATTTGCATAAACCATATTTATGACAATCAGCATATGACTGGAATAAATAGGAGGAAATTCTTTAAAGAATTGAGGGCAGAGTGATGGAATATGATTTTGCCCTATTGGATTCACATATGGAGGAAGGGAGGAAACGAAAATATTTTCCCACAAGTTGTCATGATTTGATAAAAGAGGAAAAAAATCACAAAAAGAAGAAAAACAAACACTCTGTTAAAGAGAGTGGGGATCATGGCTACTCAGTCAAGAAACCTCACGTCTGATGTTGGTTCCTAGAATTTTATTTTACATGTAATAACCTTGTCTACGAAAGATCATAGACAATGTCCTCTGTGAGTTACAATTCTCCATATATGACTTTGCAGATGGAAAAGTCTTTTGTGCATCTTATATGAGCAATTTATTTGCATAAACCATATTTATGACAATCAGCATATGATTGGAATAAATAGGAGGAAAGTCTTCAAAGAATTGAGGGCAGAGTGATGGAATATGATTTTGCCCTATTGGATTCACATATGGAGGAAGGGAGGAAACGAAAATATTTTCCCACAAGTTGTCATGATTTGATAAAAGAGGAAAAAATCCACAAAAAGAAGAAAAACAAACACCGAGTTAAAGCTTACCTTCAACAATCAATCACCAGAGAGTAATAGAGAGCACATAACTTGATATATATGGTTTGGTAAACCCCAGGAAAATCCATAAATGAATCTTGATTTTATAAAATAAAATCACTAAAATAATAACCATCTCTTCAAGTCTCACATTCCATGTATTTATATGGTCTCTAAACTAGTTTCCTATTGTAATAAAATGACAATCTAAAAATTGATAGTAAATAGTATATCTCTTTCCTATTGTCTAAGTCCAACAAATTTTCTTAAAAAGTCAAAAGAAAATGTTTAAGTTCTCTCCCATCGGTTTTGGTCAATGGATTCAACCTCTCTTTTACTTTTCGAACCCCTTACCTCCATCTCTACCTCTTGTTAAGAATTAATTCCAAATTATAGGAGATCATATTCTAGTCTAACTTCTCATAATCCCTTTTCTTGTCTATCCTACAAAAGTAAATTTCCTTTAATAAATATTTTTTTTCTTGGCCTGCTATAAACTAATTGTTCGCATAAATCACCTCTCATTTTGTCGAAGGAGTCAAAACTCCCCTCCTCTTTTTCTCCCCATCCAAATCCCTTTTCTATGAGTAACTTCTCTCGCTTTCTTAGTCTAAATTGAAATCTCACCTTTGACCTAAAAATGTGATATCTACTTTTCACAGTAAGTGCAGCGTAAACCACTTAAATGGTCATATAATCTTATTAACTTTTTTAGGCCTAAGAACCTTATTAATGTCTCTATTTGTTGTGACATTCCCCTCTGTGTGTGTGTGTGTTTCCCTTTGCCTTAATCTTCTTTATCTTTCGTCTTTCTTTGATGTCATTGTTCCCAATTGCCCCGATGGTATAAGTTGCAAAGTTGCATTAAAAAAAACTAAATGGTGTGGCTAAGAAGAGAAAAACAATTGTTTTTCATTGAATGACCAATTGAAGGAGGGGGTTAAGGTTGTAAACTGCATCATAATGCTTAGAGAACAAGACAAAGTGTTTAAACAAAAGGAAGAGATCGAGGAGGTACTGCTTAGTATATATTGGATTTCACCAAGCCTTCTGAGTCTTGGCTTATGTTGGATGGGCTACCTTTTAAATTGTTATGAAGGGAAGATGGCACCTCCTTGGAAGCAGATTTTGAAGAGCTGATAAAATTAAGAGTTGTTTGAAATATGAGGAGATCAAGTGTTGGGTCAGGATGTTTTCTCTTCGGTATTTTCTCACGATTGTTGGGAGGTGTGGTTAAAGGAAGCCTTTTTTTGTGATAAAGAGTGGTTAAAAGAAGACTTGAAATGAGTGTTTAATGAGTTCCACAATTGAGGTATTATTGGTTAGGTTGAAATGCAACATCTTTTTTTTTTTTGCCAGTTCAAATGCAACATTTTTCGCCCGCTCACCTGAGAAGAATGGGGTGGTAGGAGATGAAATATTTTCAACCAGTAAGTTTCATGAATAGTTTATATAATATGATTGTGAAGGTGGTACCTTGCCGAGTGAGGGAAATTCTTGGGTATATCGTAAATCAATCCCAAATGACCTTTGTTAAATGAGGTTCTAATTGCCAATGATGTATTGATCCAAGGGTCAAAAGTTGCAATGCATGGGGTCATTTGTAAAATTGATGTGGAAAATCTTAAGAAAAATACTATGGGCCAGTTTGGCACTTGCATTGCAAGTGCAATTATTATTATTATTATTTTTTCTCATTCCCATGGGAATGCACAAAAGAAATGACATTGCATATATAAATTTTTGCAAATTTATATTTGTTGTAAAATCGGAGTTTTGCAGTTGTTTGGCATGAATATGTTGCAAATTTGGTTTTCACCAAAATCTGCGTGATCCCATCCGTCCATCCATATTGTTGGTGATAGTACTATATGTATGGTGTGTAGGAAGCAATAGTATTAAGTATATGAGTAATGTCCACATAAATGTAACTGGGTGTCTTTATTTATATGTGGTGAGTCCAACTCAATGTCAGTGGCTCGTCTATATAAGGAGATCACCTCATGTAATTCACATAACAATTAGTAACAATGTAATCCTTTATGTGTCATTGCAACATGTCACTGTTTCCAATAGTTTCCTTTTTTATAGCATTTTTTTTTTTTTAAATTTCTTCAGGTTGAGAATAAAACTTATTATTTTCCTTATTTTGCAGCGGGATTCTTATAAGGAGCTTGGCTGATGCCTCACAAGGTGAACAGTTCTTGTCTGCACCTCAGATCATCTGCAATATCCTCGGATGCTGCGCAGCTGTAGCAACGACTGTAGCCATCACACTCTACGCAAGAAGAGCGCTTCAGAAGCTCCAGACAGAAGACGAGTTGGCATAACGATCAACAGCCTGCAACCCAGCTGACTCATGTGTGCTGGCCACGTATTTTGAGTGCCACCACATGATCCTACGTATACTGTGGGGGGTGAAAGGGTCCAGCTGGAGAGCTAAAGTGTATATAATATATATATCTACGGTTAGTGGGGATAACAATTGTATATGGTTATAGTTTTTCTCAAAAAAAAAAGAAAAAAAAAAAGAAGTAAATGGTTATAGTGGGAAAACAGCTGTTATTGATTGCTGGGAAATGGTGGGTACACAACCTGATGTGTGGGTACCCAGATTGCTAAATATGCATCAGAGTTGAGTGATAGTGTGGTGCTCTGAACCACTAATCTTTGGTGCACCAGCGGTTGCTTGACTGTTGTTGGGTGGTTCACCCAACCACATACTGGTGTTGGGTGGGTCACCCAACCACATCCCCTAGCACTGCTGATTTTACTGCATGTGTAACAACTCCTAGCCATACTTGTGTTGTACTCAAAGAGTGTAGCTGAGCGATATCATTGAATCTAACACCACCTATTCCAGGATGGGAGCTAAAACTTGCACGCCAGATTTGTACGTGGCACGTGGTTAAAAAGGAAGACTTTGTTATTTGTGGATCTGTGTCAGGTGGAACATCATCTAAGCCGTCTGATTTGAAGACCATGATGTAAAGATCTTTGAGGCAAAATATTGTCACGAAACTAGTTCTCTATCACTAGATTTGTGTGAATCAGCTAATGAATCAAATGATGACCTTTGACATCATTGAATCAGATGATGGAGATGGCATTTTGTGCCAATGTTTGGCCTCAAAACACCTTTACATGATTGTCTTCAAATCAGGCTGCTTAGATGATGTTTCATGATGCACAGATCAAAAAAAAAATAGAGTCAAAATAACAAAGTCTTTTCCTTTCAACCAAATCTCGGGTGCAAGTTTTAGCTCCTTTCAGGCTATCATGGTCTATAGATGCAGTTGCTTTATGTCCATGTTGTCTTTTTACTCCTCTTAAACGCAATTAAATAAAGCTGGTGCATCTACAACCAACAAAATCCCTGGAATTTAATGCCAACCCACTGGTGCTTTCTCAATTTAACTGCATTTATGGTGGAGAATACAGTCCAAGTAGCTGCAAGAAGTGGATACTAGTTTCCACATCACCAAAGTATGATAAAACTAGTGAATCTAACACCATCAAATGCAAAAATAAATGTTTTGGTGTTTGATTGGGGAATTTTTGTCGGTTTTAATTGCAGAGCAAATTAAAATGGGCTAGAGGCAAATATTTCTGCGTGCTTTTTGAATAATCCATCATGATTTAGTAGATATGCAGTGACCTGCGGCTGATCCATGATTGTAGGGAGACATTACTTGCATTCGGAAAGTCAGCCCTTGCACACTGAATTTAAAGAATTGGTATTTTAGTGGAAACATTATCTGAGCCATCTGATTTGGTGTTCACCATCTATAGATCTTTCGTGCATAAGACTTGGAGAAAAATACAATATTTATCATATGATCTATTGTAGTCAATTGTTGAATCATATAACAGCCTTAGCCTTTGACTATATTTAATCACATGATAAAGATTATATTTCATGCTAATATTTTGTAATCAATACATTTAAATCATGGCCTTCAAATCAAACAGTTTAGATGGTGTTTTCACAAAGCATAGGTTGCCAAACTTGCAAGTCTTTCTTTCAAATTGGTGCAATGGCCAACTTTTCGAGTGCAACGGCTCCCTAGTTTTAAGAATATACGTTGGTGGAGTGTTGGTATTATGTATCCCATCCATACACAAGTGCAGTGCATGGGTCAATCTTTTCCCTCGTGGAAAATGCACAAATATTTTTTAGTGCCAAATAAGTAGAAAAATGCACAAATATTTTTTAGTGCCAAATAAGTAGAAAAATGCACAAATATTTTTTAGTGCCAAAGAAGTAGAAGCTCAAAACATGCATTTGCACAGATTTGAGTGCTCAACTGCTCATAAATAGAGTAGGTTGCGTATCTCACAGGGTTTGAGCTTGTGGGCATAAGATGAACCCCTCTGGTTCATGGGCCGGGTATACTCTTTATTCTTTATATTATGATTGGGTATTACCAAGGGTCAAAATCTCGGGTATCCGATACGTATCTCCGAGCTCCAAACCGATACGTATCGGACAGGCATTTATATGTAACATGGACGATACGGCATTTGAATATACCGTATCGTCCTAGTCCAGTACTGATACGTATTGTCCGATTCTGATACATATCGGTATTGGACGAAATTTTAACCCATAGATATAACTCAGTCGAATCGGTATCGGACGAAATTTTGACCCATAGATATAACTCAGTTACCAAATTCTGTCCTTTCTAAAAGTTTATGACTTTTTTGAAAAGTTGAATAAAATTATAAGTCGGAAGAATCTTTTCATTTCCGTTGACAATATTTATGCTTTGGTACTGCCTTCAGCTCAACTAATTGAACCCCTTATTTGATTAAACAGGTCTTAAGATCCCTGGTAGAAGGGATGATTGATGTTCAGTCTCTTACAGCTCCACACCATTATAATTTGCCCACCATTAAAGGCTGAGGTGAAAGTGCTCTCCACCTCAGAATCTCTTGACCCCAACTATTTGGACCTAAAATAGCTCTTCCACTTAGAGGGGTCATGAAGGTTATGAAGCCCATATATCTAGCTGTAGGTCCTCTGAAAAGCTGGTTCACATGAATCTTAAGGCTCTAGTACTTGCCAGAGGTTTTGAAGCACATATAGCATGCATCTAAGCTGCAAATTAGTTGAGAATATTGGATCCAAATATGATTTGATTAGGGTTTCAAAAAACTAATAATCTTTTATTTTTTTAATTTTTTGGGTATAGCTAAGAGACTTGAACCTTATTAAGCCAAACTATTATTCATGTCAGGTTTGAATGAGGGATTGGACCTTTGCCCAAGGGGTGATGCCCTCAAGCGTGTAGTGTTGAGGCCAGGGGTATAAATCCCATGCTTACCTATTAAGAAAAGGTTGTATTAGAATGAACTTAACTTGATCCTAACAAGTAAAAGTTATTATTTAAATAGATTTGCAAATGCATATAGAGTTCCAACTCTACTTGGTGGCATGTGATTTAGGATTTTAGAAAAAAAAAATTGAAAATCATCTCTTTTTTTTTTTTATTTATAACTTAGTGTAATCCCAAGCTAACGCTTGGACTAATCGCTAGGGGATGACCTTGCTCCCACCATGTAACGAGTATTTCACGAATTATCACCCTACGGGGCATCCTGTTATCGCAGAAGGTAGACGCCAACACTCGATCTCAGGACCTATTGGTAACAAACTAAAGTCTCCTATCAATTGCGGCAACCCCTGGTCGAGAAAATTAAAACTTATCTTGTTTGCCCTTCAATGTCTTGATCAAATATATGAGTTTTCACTCGAAAGTTAAGTCCTTGAAAATGTTCCCACCTTTGACCCCAAAATCAACGGTGCAAATTTTTTTTTTTCTTTTTTTTTGGGTTTATGGATATTGATCTACCTTGTGCGTGCTGTCGTGGCACTCAAATGACTTCAGTATAGGGTCCGTCAAAGTTGAAATGTTTTAGTGCATTATGTATGGAAGGCAAATCAACAAGTTTGACCTATGGTACGAAAGATCAGAGCCAAAATAAATAAATAAAAATTAAAAACTCTGGAGGAATTGCTAAACCATTGGTGGAAGTGGTGTAACATGTGATTGGCATTGAAACGCAGGCTACATTGCAATGCACCATTCCTATATATATATATATATATATATATATGGCCGAGGGGAGAATGCGTTTGGGCGTAGAGATTTTTCTATGCCCAGACTGCTCACGTGTGGCATGGGACCCACTTTATTAATCAGGGTTAAAATTTTTAAAATATTTTAAAAGTTATATTCTCTTTAAGCCGTCATACTTAACTTTTTAAGAGGTTTTTTTCTTTTCTCTCTTCTTTCTTTTTTTACAAGAAAGTGTTAGACTTATTTTTTCAAGTCTATTTTACTCAAAAATGTGGGCCTCCGGTAGTGAAACGTTGGCACCTCAAGAAAAAAGCGTTGATATCTCGATAGAAAAGTGTTGATACCTCGATAGAGAGGTGGTGACACCTCGGTAGCGAAGCGCTAACACCTCGGAAGAGAAACGCTAATAGCTCGATAGTGAGGCGATGGCACGCTGTTAGCGAAGCGTTGACACCCTGGTAGCGATGCGAAGCGAAGCGCTAGCACGTCGGGAGAGAAGCGTTGACACTGAAGCGTTAACACTCGGGAGAGAAGGGCAGGCAGGGGGTTGGCAGGCCATTCGGTCATGACCAAGGCCACTTGTCCCACTGGTGCTCCACGCAGGGGCATTAGTGGATGAAGTTGGGGCATTGTAGGCACGCCACCAAGCCATGAGGGTTTCGCCATAGATACTTCGAGAGTTTTGGTCATGGGCCACAAGGGCACTCGACATGGTGGTATGAACGGTTTGCAACACGATCGCATGAGAGAAGACGTGGGGCGTATTGATGTGGTGGATGACACAGTGTGCCACAGACCGGAGGCGTGTGTCATGGGGGTATGTCAAACCAATTCCTCTGAGGTCCTTCCGTTATTTTCTCATAGATGATGTTTAACCCATATATATGGGAGGAGAGTTACTCTCATACACACGGGACCTTGTGACACCAGAGGGTGTGCAATGGTTTCCTAGACCTGAAAGGGTAGGTCTAGGACATTGCTTCGGTAATACCGCGTGTCATCCATGGTGAGGTTTTCATGCGCATCGAACTATGCGTCGCGGTGTATATAGGTCAGTTAAGTGGGAGACACTCGAGAGCTACGTGAGACTCTGTAGAGCGCGTCAGCATGAGGGTCAGAAGATAACGTGTGTTGGTTACGAGGATCACATACGATGGTGGGCTTAGTTCAGTATGACGGTAAGACATGTTTCAATGAGACGACATGAGGAGTTGCATGCTACTATTGCGAAGTGAAGAGTGCATGACACGAAGTGAAGCTTGAGTAGGTCAAGCAAAGCACAGAGGTGCATGCATACGTGTTGCTAATAGACGCTATGCATTGATATGGTCACCTTGAATATAAGGTAACTATGAACGGGAGTTCCCGTCTTTTAGGCGAGTGGTATCAGAGCTGATCAAGGGTTAGGCTGACCTCGTTGCACGCGACTTCGAGGCGCTACATGGGTGTGATAGCCAGTGTCGGGCTGCACTCCTGTGACAAATGGTATCAGAGACAGGCTGACCTAGCTTGTGAAGTTAGGTATCGCGCGCGAGTACACGTCGAAAGGAGTGACTCTGTGACAGTTGGTATCAAAGCCATTAAGATGGTTGATGAGGAAGGGGACATGAATTCCAACATAGGGGAGACTAGAGGACAGGTGAGGGACAGAGAGCAACGTTGTTTTGTGGTTGGTTGTTCGTTTTGCTACTCAAGGTGAAGGCAGGGTGCCGATGGACCGTAGCAGTGTTGCTTTAATTTGGAGTTCGCTACTTGACTGAAGGCGGGCTGCCGAATGATAGTAGCAGTGTTGCTTTATTTTTGGGGTTGGCTACTCGAAGTGAAGGTGGGGGTGCCGATGAACAAGAGTAGTGTTGTTTTGTGATTATTTGGAGTTTCTACACGAAGTGAAGGCGGGGGTGCCGATGAACAAGAGTAGTGTTGTTTTGTGATTGTTTGGAGTTTCTACTCAAAGTGAAAGTGGGGGTGCCGATGGACAAGAGCAGCATGTTGTGTTTTAAGAATGCTACCTAGGTGAAGGCGGGGGTGCCGATGGACTATGGTAGTAGGCAAGAGTTGTCGCTCATTAGGAGTGGTGCTATCTTTGGCGAAAATCTTGGGAAGACAAAAGTGAACTCCATTACATATGAGGGTGGTGCAGTGAGTTCTGATATTGCTGCGCACTAGGAGTGATCCTATCTTTAGGAAAAGTTTTGGGAAGATAAGAAGAGTTAACTGTGCTATATATGGGGGTGGCGTAGTGAATTCCGATGTTGTCAGCTAGCATGAGGACGTTGACAATTTTGAGGCGGGGAGGATGTGAAGGGGGCTAGCGGCATGGCCATTCGGGTTACAGTCGCAGGGCCACTTGTCTCGTTGGTGCTCTATGCGGGGGCATTGGTGGATTAAAGTTGGGGTATCGTAGGCGCGTCACCAAGCCATGAGGGCTTCGCCGTAGATACTCTGAGAGTTTTGGTCGTGGCCCATGAGGGCACGCAATATGGTGGCATGAAGGGTTTGCAATACGGTCGCATGGGGGAAAACGTGGGACGTTGTGAGCGTATTGGTGGGGTGGATGACACTGTGTGCCACGGATCGGAGGCATATGCCATGGGGGTATGTCAAACTAATACCTTTGAGGTCCTTCCGTTATTTTCTCATAGATGGTGTTTAACCCATATATATGAGAAGAGAGCTACTCTCATATACACGAGGCCTTGCGACACCAAAGGGTGCGCAATGATTTTCTAGCCATAAAAAGGTGGGCCTAGGACGTTGTTTCGGCAATACCGTGTGTCACCCAAGGTGAGGTTGCCATGTGCATCGAACTATGCGTCGCGATGTATATGGGGTCCGTTAAGTGGGAGACACTCGGGAGCTACGTAGGACTCTGTAGAGCTCATTGGCATGAGGGTTAGAAGATAACATGTGTTGGTTTCAAGGACCACACACGATGGTGGACTTGGTTTAGTATGACGACAAGACATGTTGGAATGGAACGGCATGATGAGCTGCATGCTATTGTTGCGAAGTGAAATACAAGTGCATGACATGAAGTGAAGTTCGAGCAGGTCAAGCAAGGCATAGAGGTGCAAACTTACGTGTCGCGAATAAACACGATACATTGATATGGTCGCCTTGGAAATAAGGTAACCATGAACAGGAGTTCCCGTCCTCTAGGCGGATGGTATCAGAGTTGATCGAGGGTTAGATTGACCTCGTTGCACGTGGCATCGAGGCGCCGCACGAGTGTTAAAGCCGATGTCGGGCTGCACCCCTGTGAAAGTAGTCACCTCAGATAACGAGGAGCTGGCACCCCAGTAGTGAAAATATTGGCGCCCCTTTAGTGGAAAAGATGTGAGTTGGTGGAGTTCTAACACCCACGGGGCCAGACAAATGGTATTTAAAAAATGTTACCTATTTTTTTGAAAAAAATGTAACTTTAGTTAAAACATTGTTAAATGATTATAAAACAGCGCCGGTCACTTCATAAAAAGACGTTACGTGTCACACCCATATTAATAAGCGCAGAGACATGTCTACACCTGAGCGTATAGTCGTGAGCCCCTCTCTCTCTCTTTATATATATATATATATATATATATATATATATATATATATATATATATATATATATATATATAGGTTTCAAGGGTCCCGTCTGCTAGAGTTGTTGAGCTAAAGTGCCACGAAGACAAGTTGCAACACTTCCTCTAAGGGTTAATCGGTCCCTCCAGGATTAAAATAAAATAAAGAAAATTACTATGTTTGTCTTTCATTTTTACGTGGCAACGATATTTATTTTACCTTAAAAAATTTCAACCTATATGCATAAATTACTATGCCTGTCTTTCATTTTTACGTGGCAAAGATATTTATTTTACCCTAAAAAACTTCAACCTATAAGCATAAATTGACGATGTTAATTGACCTCGTGCATGTGGACCTTACAAGTGATCCTCAGAATGAGTGCCATGTGAAACCCAGATAACTAGAGTATAGTATGCAACTCACCCGTTGTTCATATATATATATACTAGTGGACCCTGCACGTGCAAATGCACGTGAGAGCAGTTTATTTGGAGAATGAATCGTTACAATATAAAATTTAAAAATAATTTTGCATTTAAAAAAAAAATTATTGGGCACCAAAATTTTGGTTTGGTTAGGACTGAAACCAAATCTGGTATGTTCACAAAAATTTCAGGATTTCGGCTGAACATCCTGGACGAAATTTCAGCCAAAATGTGGTGGGGCAGGCCGAAGTTTCGGTGCTCATACTTTTTTTTATTTTAAAACAAAAAATTATCGGCCTTCAAAATATTAGCCAATAATTTGGCCAACAAATTGAATATGGTATGCTCACTGAAATTTCACGATTTCGGCTGAACATCTCGGATGAAATTTCGACCGAAATGTGGTGGGCCAGGCCGAAGTTTCGGTGCTCATACTTTTTTTTTTTTGTTTTAAAACAAAAAATTATCAGCTTTCAAAATATTAGCCAATAATTTGGTTAACAAACCGAATCTGGTATGTTCACTGAAATTTCGGCTGACCATCTCGGATGAAATTTTGACTGAAATGTGGTGGGTCAGGCCGAAGTTTCGGTCCTCATACTTTTCTTTTTTTTGTTTTAAAACAAAAAATTATCGGCCTTTAAAATATTGGCCAATAATTTGTTGATTAGCAAATTATCAACCAATAACTTCAAATTATCGGTCATGAATTTGAAGGCCACAATTTTTGACCGAAAATTTTGGGATTTTATTTCGGTGCGGTTCGAAACTGATGTGTTTCGGCCGGAATTTTGATCCTTGACCCCAACTAAAATGAAGTCTTTATCATTTGTGATGAAGGTAGCAAACTCGATATCGGCATTAGGTATCGATCCATGGAGGACCGATACGAATTGGTCGATACGTATTAACCCTTTTTAAAAGAAAAATAAAAGCGCAAGGTCTTGGCGCAAACCAATATGTATTGACCGATACGGACCTGTATCAACCGATACCGATCGATAATTTGAAGTTATTTGCTGATGATTTGCTAATCATCAAATTATCGGTCGATATTAAATCATCATATATATTATCGGTCGATAATTGTGGGTTTTAAAAAAAAAATTTGGCATTGAAATTTCGGCCTGGACCACAAGATTTCGGCTGAAATATCATCTCGGATTTTCGGCCAAAATCTCGACATTTCGGTGGGGTTCGAAACCGATTCGTTTCGTCTGAAATTTTGATCCTTGTTGTAAGATATGACATCTTGGGCGATACTGATACATAACGGCGATACGTATCGGTTTTTCAACAAACCGATACGTATCGGTTTTGATACTTCTTGGTCTTCCAACTCGGTATCAATATCGGCTGATACAAGCCCGTATAAAAAAAAATTTGCGCCAAGATCTTGAATTTTTTTTTTCACAAGGGCCAATACGTATCGGCCGATTCGTATCGGTCATCCCTGGATTGATACCCGATACCGAGTTTGGCACCTCGATCCCAAACGATAAACACTTTATTTTAGTTGGGGTCATAGATCAAAATTTCGGTTGATAACTTCAAATTAGCGGGTCGATAATTTTGGGTTTTTTTAAAAAGACAATTTGGGCACCGAAATTTCGGCTCGGATCAAAAGATTTCGACTGATAATTTGATGATTAGCAAATTATTAGCTGATAACTTCAAATTATTGACCGAGAATTTGAAAGCCATGATTTTTTATCCAAAATTTCGGGATATCGGTCGAAAATCCCGGATGAAATTTCGGCCTAAATCTTGTGGTCCAAGTCAAAATTTTGATGCCCAAAATTTCTTTTTTTAAAAATCCAAAATTACTGGCCGAAAAAAAAAACTCAATTATCGGCCGATCTTATTATATTGGCCGATAATTTGATGATTAGCAAATGATCGGCCGATAAGTTCAAATTATTGGCCGATAATTTTGAGTTTAAAAAAAAATTCATAGGGCACCACAATTTCGGTGGAAATTTATGTGACACACCCAAAAAAGTAACTTTAAGATTAATTTTGAGCGTGCACATGATGTTCAGGTCACATTTTCAAAGATGTGTGTTTTGTGAAATAAAACACTGATCGGCCGATAGTACTCGCATGATCTCAAGAGCCATCATGCGAAAGATTGGGAAGATAAATTATGTCCATCGTCTGATTCAACGCAGCCCATGTATTTCAGGGTGGGTGAACTCAACGATCGGTGGGTGAATTTAAAGAAATAAAAAACCAAAAGTAGAAGGGGAGATTTAGTCTCTATGCTTTCCTTTTTAGGGATTAACTAATATAAATGATGAGGGCTTGCTAACATAAACGAAAACCAATAATAAATTGCTTTATTTTTTAGGATTTGCTAACATAAACCATTGGTTTTGTCATGTAGCAATAGAACCGAAAGATAAAAGATGAGCTCTTTTGTCTTTAGTTATAGGAAGGAATCTAAATAAGATACCCTGCTCACTTTTATATATATATATATATATATATATGGCAGATGATACTCTAACTTTTGGTCTATGTTTATTTAAACATCATACAATGCTTTTATACAAATACTTTAAATAAAAGAAAAACGTGGAGGGCAATTTTAGTAAAATCTTACTTAATTTATAAGTTTCCAACACTGTCTTTATAAGGAACAGTGATAGATGCTGATATTTTGAATATCCTTACTTATCTTTTATTATTTTTATAGGGTATTATTAGTAATTTATAATTTTTATCCGTTGAAATACATCATTTCTCATCTTTGTACAACTTCAAACAGTGTAAAGTACCATTTTACATTTTTGTACAACTTCAAATAGTGTAAAGTAACACTTCCTATCCCATTTTTGTACAACTTCCACAGTGGATAGTGAATTAACGTGATCCCAAAATAACACTCCTCTTAGGATCATGTGTTACATGGCATGTTATTTATTAAAAAAAATTAAAAATTAAAATTATTTGGTAGTCAAAACTGTGGTCAAAGTTTGTGTACTGCCCCCACACTTTCTGGTGCATTGAATTTTTCTCCCTTTGACCATATTTGGGACGCTAGATAGACATCAAATCATGTCCAAATTTTTTGGGTGGCCTCTGATCGTCCTCGAGCAACTTGTCGTAGTACCTAATCCCTTGTATGGGTGCCCCATGCGCCCAACCTGATTCAAATGCATGGATCCACCATACATTCCAACCTGTATCATCGGCCATCTCTCTCTCTCTCTCTCTCTCTCTCTCTCCCTATATATATATATATATATATATATATATATATATATATATATATAACAAAGGGGTGGAGGGGTTGCATTTAGGACTTTTTACAAAACAACATCGTGTGCCATTTTTTATCACCAAAAAATCAAATACCGTTTTTCTTACGAAACAACGCCCCCACGTAGTTAAAACGGGCAGCCATATATATCAACCCACATAGGACACTAATCAATTTTAATGAATAATTACAATATTGCCCTTGCCAACAAATTCCTTTTTATTTAATTTTTATTTTTAACTTTTTTTATATTAAGCATTCGATGCGTGCATGAAGAATGCGTACGAATACGGGACCGTATTAGCTCATATGAGGCGCATTTTCATAATTAATTATTTTTTTTTTACCTTTTTTATAATAAAAATATAACTGGGATGTGTTTTCGTACTTTTCTCTTGCATTTATTCATATCCAATGCCTCCTTTTCCTTTGGATGAAAGGGCAAGGAAGAGTTGGGTGTTATTTCTCAAACTATCCTTTTCCTTTGGATGAAAAAGGAAGAGTTGTTATTTCTCAAACTATCGGTTATTATTATCAGCCGATATGATGATAGGTTTTATTGCCCTCTTAAAAAATAGTCAAATTATCGTTTAAAGTATTGTTCGTATCGTCCGTATCGTTCGTATCGGACGATAATTTTACATTGTCGTCCGATAATTTCAAATTATTAATTTTTTTATTTTATTTGGGAGAAAAATCGGAAAATATCGTCCGATATATATTGGTTTTGAGGCTGGACGATACGTATAAAAAATCCGAGATTTTGATCCATGCAATCTATTTCGAATAAACTAAAATATAAGAGGCAACCAGTATCAATGGTTAACTAATGCGATCTAACCAACTCTTCAATCACTAAAATCAAATTTTGCAAAGCTACGTTCCATTCGCCAGCCTTTTCAAAGGGTCCAATATGATACAAGACTCGGGTGTATGGCATCAACTATTGGGTGCATAACATCAATCGACTGGATCGGTTCCAACAAAAAATCAGGTTTGCCCAAAGTGTTTGATTTGATAGTATTAGGTATATGCTAACGAAACCTAAAAATCAAGTCGAATTGGGGCGGGTCAATCTGACTCTGGTCATAATTGGTGCAATTACCCTTGATTAGGCTTAGGGCTGTAAACGGGCCGGATTTCAGCTCGGGCTTGGACTTAATGGGCCAAATTCGAACACAATATTTTAAGTCATTTAATAAACAGGCTGGGCTAAGCTCGGATAAAAAATGAGTTTGGGTTCGGACGGCAAAGTGTAAGTTCGAACCCGGGCTGGGCCAGTAAAATGAGGCCCTTATAAAAAAAAAACTCTTAAAAAATATTAGAAATCCGTCCCGAACCTGCCCCGTCCCGGATAGCTAATCGGGCCGGATTCGGGCTACAACATTTAAAAATTGGGCTGAGCCTGGCCCGATTCGCTATCGGGCCAGATTCGGGCTCTCATTATATCTTTTAAAAAAAACGAGCTTATAGAAAAACCCGGCCTGTTGACAGCCCTAATTAGGCTCTATATATATCTAAGAGTACCTTTATTCTCAACCCAAGATTGTTCCTCTCAACCTGGGTTTCACATGCTTAGATTGTTAGAATAGTCTCACTGAGCTTGGAGGTCTTGGGCTATATATAATCTGGGAAGTCCTCACCTTACAAGCCGATTTTGTGAGGTTGAGTTAAGCCCATAGAATTTTACATGGTATCAAAGTCGTTCTTTTTCCCCACGTCACCCATTTCTTGTCCACGTGATTTGACTCAATCTCGCCAATACGCGCGGGGCGTGTTGGATTTGTCTCACATCGGTTGTGGGTTGACCCTTCTTGGGCTCTTTATATCTTGGGCAAACCTCACCTTACATGCCGATTTTGTGAAGTTGAGTTAGGCCCGTAGAATTTGTATCAGAGTCACTCTACGTCACTCAGTTCAATTGTTCGCGTGATTTGGCTCAGTCCCGCCAATACATGTGGGGGCATGTTGAAGTTTAGTCCTACATTAGATAAATTATAGTCTTATCTCTCCCCTTATAATATCCCGGGCCCCTCCACTCATTGCCAATTAGTTTTGAGATGGATGCACATATTTATCATGGTATCAGAGCAATCCTTTCTCTTCCACTCTACGTCACTCAATTCAATTGTGCACGTGATTTGGTTTGGCTCAATCCCGCTAACATGTGCGGAGGCGTGTTAGAATAGTCTCACATTGTTGGAGGTCTTGGGCTACATATAATTTGAGCACTCCTCACCTTACAAGCCAATTTTGTGATATTGAGTTAGGCTCATTGAATTCTATATAGACCGTTGACTGCTTTAAATCAGACGACGAATATCATTTTGTTCCAATCTCCGACACAACAAATCTTGGAATCATGCTCCTATCGTCATATGCCCATATTTTGATTTCAGGTGGCACACATCCTGAAATGTGATTCAAGAACCACATTCGATGTACATGCGCAAAATCTTTTTCATTTTGGGGGATTTTGTCATGCGTAATCAAAATATAATCATCTGATTATAGGCATGATCTCAAGATTGGGACGAAAAAAGATTTCCATAGTCTGATTCAAAGGAGCCAACAGTTTAAGCATGTAAAATCATTATTGAGTAGAAAAAATGTTGGGAAGTAGATAAAGATAACCATATCGTAACATGCTTTGACGACTTTTTTTTTTTTGTGTATATAACGGGTATCCGCCGTTGACACCAGGCTAAGTCCAGAGCACGTGCAACAACCCACACATCACACGTACCAGGTAAATGTTTGCGAGTGGCAACCTGATTGATCAACCAACAAGGAGTGAGATTCAAACTCAGAACCTGATTGATCATCAACAAGGAGTGAGATTCAAACTCAGAACTTGATTGATCAAAACTTGTGGCTTACATAAGTGAGCAGTCATATTCTATTAAGTATTAGTCCTCTTTTCATGTTCTCTTGAGCTTTTTAGGAAGCTCCAAGTCGCCAAAACGTGCTCAATTTAGACAGCGCGGTCATGGCCCCAACGTCTATGTTGTTAGTTGGCGGTCTTACTGTATGTAGAGCTCAATAGGTTTTAAAACCTTTGGATTCAATTGAATCTTGACTGTTGCCATCTTTCACTTTTTCATATTAATGTGATAGCACTTTCTACATTAAATCCCCTAAATCCAAGGGTTCAAGCAGGTTGCCCATCATTTAAGAATCTCTTTTTTAATTACAGGTATTTGCAACCAAATATGCAATCTAGATTTTTCGCATCTGAGAGCTGTTGACTGACTTCAATCGGGCGATAGAGATAGTTTTTTGTCCCAATCATTCACACAATAGATCTTCATATCATGGACCACCTATCATATGGTTAATTGAAGATATCACATGGCACACATTCTCATGATATGCTCATGATAACTCACTTTTGAGATGTGTGCCACATGAAATTAACATTTGACCATCTGAACAAAAACCCTAAACCATCTGACCATCCGATAGATGGGCCATGATCTCAAGATCTATCGTCTAAATGATTGAAGAAAACCGATCTCCCTTGTCGGATTCAAGATGTCAACATCTCTCACATGAGAAACCCCGGTTGCGCTCACCGAATATTTGGTTGCAAACATTGGTGTCCTTTTTTCCCTCATATATTATAAATAAAAGGGATCCATTACTTGTACACACCTGTTTAAGTGTTTGCCCAAAATTAGTAAAAAGTTAGATATTATTTTTTATGAGGGACTAAATTACTAAATTACGGTGTAGAGAGAGCGGCGGAGGAGATTATTGAGAGAGATATAGGGAGCGAGAGATTTAGAAGAGAGAGAGAGAGAAAAGCATTTGGAAGACTCGCCTTTGACTAATATAATGGGGGATGTTTTCTGGATGTAATTAGTAACCCAACATTTGTTTTTTTTTAAGGATAGTAGCTCCTGGCCGACAATTTATATTTAAATGTCAAATGATCTTTAAATAATCTTTCACCAATAAAATACTACTTTTTGTCTTACACCATTAAAGCATAATTTATTATTGTGTCATGTGATACACGTCTATTATCAAAGGAAATTGCTTAATCGGTGGAGCATGTCTCAACTATCAAAAGTGGATGTAAATCGGACTTATAAGTGGATGTAAATCATCCGGTCGGTAAACTTTAATATCAATCATCAAAATTAAGAACAATCATTGATACTAGAGTACATAGATCGGATGATTCAAAAAGTGTGATTTTTAACTTATAGCCCTTTAATTGATGATATATAACTTTGACGGAATGAATTTTCAAAATCATAAGCCAATAAATGGTGAAAGCTCGTTTAAACATCATTTGGTGCTTAAACATTATTCCGACCATTTTTTTTAATGAAGTCGTAATCATATGATAGAGCTGAAAAACCATAACCCACGTGTCCAAATTCACTGCCCCATTCGAAATCACAGTTTTGAACGGCCGATCGCCAAACACAAATTCTTTCTCACTGAGTTTCAAAGTCGTCAAAACGCGTTCTAGACTCAGCAGTCAACATACATTTGAAGCGGTGTGAAATGAGCAAAAAAAATAGCCTCCCCTATTTTAAGACATCCGCACCCACCCACAGGCACAAAAGTGGAAAAAAGAGGCGTCCTCTTAAATAAACACAAATCAGAGTTGCATGTTGCTCCTACTTTTTGGGAAATTTACCTGACCGGCCCTATCAGGTACGCCTTTTACGTCAGAAGCCCTATAGTTTCACTTTTACCCAGACAAACCAGCTCCAAGCCTAGCCGACCCTAAGGAGAGTAAAAGGTCCAAATTACCCCCTTCTAAGACCTTCTTTAACCAACAAAGCATCGTCTTCTTCCTCATTTTAACCTGCAAAAAAGTTAGAGGTGTAAAACCCTAGACGGAGTGTCCTTACTTAGTCTGATCTGCTCTGATCTGTTCCGATCTGCTATGTCGAAGAAGAAAACAGAGGCTTGGAAGAAGAAGGCCCTGCATTTCTTCATTGTGGCAAAAAGACCCTGAACTTTGTCCTTGTGACTAGAGGTATCATACTTAACCCCATTTTCAGTTTATTAGTGTTATGTAGTGATGCAGTATCTCTTAGAAGAAGAAGGCCCTGCATTTCGTCATCGGCTCCATACACATCCGATATCGATTTCACATACAATCATCATCGACTCCAAATAGAATCGATGACGATTGTGTATACAATCGATATCGATTGTGTATAGAGCTGATTACGACTCTATTTGAAATCGATATCGATTGTATATACAATCGATATCGATTTCAAATAGAGTCGATGCCGATTGTATAAACAATCGATATCGATTTCAAATAGAGTTGATATCGATTGTATTTGCAATCGACTAAGAGTTATAGTCGTCTTTTCTCTTTTGTTTCATCAGTCTTATGACCCTTCCTTCTCATTCTTAAACAGACGATGACGGACGTGAGAATTTCTCTTCTTTGTCACTATGATGGCCTTCTTGTAAACGATGATGGCTTGTATGAAGGTGGCCGCCGGAGGCTTATTAACATTTCAATTGAAATTTCTTATGAACAATTCATAAGGCGAATGTCTGTTATCCAGTCAGTTTCATATGAAGATAGTGAATCGCTTTGTGGTTGCCGACATTTTGGACTCGATGATTTGGCTACATTATTTACGCTTTATAAATCCGAGTGGACGTTATAAAATATTCATCATTAAGGAACCGTCATCCTTCCCAAATGAAGTGAACAAGTAAATCTCGGCGGATGATTTTGTGTCTCATTCATTTCACCATGTAAGTTTGAGGATGAAATTGTATAAGATACCGTCCGTTAGCGATATGATTATATTGTGGCGAACGATGGCGGAGGAAAGCAACATTTGATTTAAACGATGCTCGATTGAATCGTATGATGACCCGATAAAATTCATGCATGGGTCACAACAATGTAGTCAATGGTTAGACTATACTTGAGTGGTGGATACCAACGATTTACCATATCTTCCCGGTAGATGGACAACTTGGTTTACTCAAGACTTATGTTCTACCATGCCATCGATGGGAATTAAGAGTAACTCAACCCATGTCCATACATATGAGCACCCCTTCGTGAAGGGCCTAGCCAACCACGCCATTATCCATTCTGAAGGATCCTCAATCACATCGTAACCCCTTCTTGGTGAAGGATCTAGTCAACCACCCGAGAACACCGCCATGAATGAAGATACCTTAGAAGAAGAATATGAAGGCGAACGGATGGGTTTATCAAAGAGGACCGAAAATTTTGTGAGAGATATTGACAATCCCCTAGTAGACGGAGATTACGAAATGTCGAGAGACATCGGCGATTCCTCCGATGAAGAGGTGGAACCGAATATCGAATTGGACGCGTTTAAAATTGGAGAGATCTTGAGACAAACAAACATTTCAAAGAGCATTGAAAGAACACGGTGGAAAAACTTTCAAATTCGGCCTTTGAGGACCGCTAGTTATCGAGTGATAGGATGCTATCTGAACCCGATTGTTAAGTGGCGAATACATGCTTCTAAATTGACTGGGCTCGATTCTTTCCAAATCAAGACATTCAATAGTACTCACACATGCGGAGCCGCTAAGATCGGACTGCACGGTCACCGTAATGCAACAATCACCTTCGTAGCGAATTATGTACGGGATAAACTTATGGAAGGATTCGACTACACACCGGCGTCGATAATGTTTGATATTGCAAAAGCTTATAATGTGCAAATCTCATATGCAAAAGCTTTGAGAGGAAAAGAGCTTGCCCTTAATGATATTAGAGGAAGTTGGGAAGGACAATTTGTTGATCTACCGGCCTACGTGAAGGAGATGGAGAGGGTAGATCCTAATGTACAAACATCCTTTCAACTTACTCTTGACGGTAAGTTTCAAAGATTTTTTTGGAGTTTTAGCCCATGCATCAGAAGCTACCGCAATACACTTCGTCGCATATTGCTTGTAGACGGCACACACCTACGAGGACGTTTCGAAGGGATCCTCCCTATCGCCTCTGCGCAAGACGGTAATGGTCATATATTACTGTTAGCATTTGCCGTGGTCGAGTTAGAAGAAGAGGATACGTGGATGTAGTTTCTTGAACGGGTAGGTGCGTTCGTGATCGGTGGGTTTAACGAAGATCTCGTAATTATCACGGACAGGTCGAAGGGTTTAATAAATGCGGTGAAACGTATCTTCCCTAACGCATATCACAACTACTGCATGCGACATATGACACAAAATTTGCAGCACAAGTATCCCAAGAACAATGTGAAGGGTCTATGGTGGTGCGCCGCGCGTGCATATTCGAAAGAAAATTTTGATTATTTTATTAGCGAAATGAAGAAAGATCCTGCTGATTCTCAGGCCGTAGAATATATTTTGAAAATAGATCCAAAGCATTGGGCACGCGCACATATGGAAGGAAGGCAGTACGAGTCCCTGACTACGAATATTGCCGAAAGTTTAAACAGCGTGCTAAAGATAGCTCGAGAGAGACCAATTATTGACTTAATCAGAACTACTAGAGAGAAAGTCGCCGATCATTTTCAAAAACGCAGAGATATCTCGATAAATGGACCACCCTTCTCGCGGCAAAGTGCTCACATGAAGAAGGTGTTGCAATGGGCCGGTAGAAAGAGAGATCAACCATACGGGCGCGATCAATTCCAAGTCAATTCCGAAAATTACATTCATCACGTCGACTTGGAACACAAGACCTGTAGTTGCCGCCGTTGGCACATTCATGGCTTGCCTTGCTCCCATGCCGTGGCGGCCATCAATCGAAGAAGTTACGACTACCATAAATTTTGTGAGAACTGATTTTTCACCGCTTGCTTTAGACAAACATATGACGAGCAATGGGTTCCCACCCTAGATAAAAGTCAATGGGAGTTCCAAGCAGAGCAACTCCCTGAAAATATGAAAGTGAGACCACCCTATTATTGCCAAAAGCAAGCCGGCCGTCAGAGGAAGAGAAGGATAAGGTCTAAGGGTGAGGTTAGGGCACTACAGTGTAGCAGGTGCAATGAATATGGTCACAACCGCAGGAGTTGCAAGGCAGTGGGATCGATGGGCTAACAGTGTATATTTTTAATAATGATAGACTGAATGTAAATGAGAAATTCAGAATCCATGTTTTTTTACACTGTAATATAGGCTTTACTGATGTATCATAGAGTCGTCATCGATTGTATAACTAATCGATATCGATTCTATATAGAGTCGCCATCGACTATGTATAACGTCGATATCGATTCATTTAAGAATCGGCATCGATTATGGATATCGTCAATGACGACTACATATATAGTCGATATCGATTATTTATACAATCGATGACGATTATGTATATAGTCGGGAGCGATTACATACAGAGTCGTCACCGATTATTTATATAGTCGATGACGACTATATATGTAGTCGCTAATAGATGTTATTCTACTTTTTAACTACAAGTACATAAAAATAGTGCAATTCTATTCAAAATAATTTAATTTACAATTACAAAAATATTCAAATACAACCACACTATTACAAAAATATTCAAATACAACCACACTACTGCTGCTCCCCCTCCTTTTTGTCTTCCTTCGCCAGTACTCCGCCATCGCCTGTGTATGTAGCCAGTATATGGCCAATTTTTGCCTTGATCCTCTCTATATCTGATTGCGCGAAGTCAAATTTCTTCCCCATCATAAAGTATTCGACATACTTCACAACAAACACTCCACAATCACAGGAGTTGGTCTGTCAGGGGACGGCTTTGATCCGGCAGTCAGTAGATGACCAAGGATAGTTCTTATTCATTAGTGCAGCGGAGTTACCGTACGAATATAAGATCACGGGAAGGTATTGGGTCTGTTTCGAAATAATAGAGAGAAGTCGACATATATTAAGCTAACAATGATAAAAGATATGCTAAGCAAAATATCTTACCAGTACCGTAAACATATCTTTCCTTAGAGGGCCTATTAAATATAGGGTCGACGATCATTATCGATCGTTCGACTACCTTTACGATCGCAAGCGCCCAGTGTAGTGGTTGTTCAGAATGTATTAGCATAAATATCTATAAAAAAGTAATATAATCTCAAAGGGCATGATAGAAAAAATTAAAAAAAATAATTATAAAGAGGATAAAAGCATACTATGTTGCATTCGTGAGCCCAAAGATTCCGAAGCTCATTGAAGAAGAAAGTTTCCATCAGCTTCTTCCCTCCGGTCTCTCTTTGTCTATAGGCGCCCACATGAACTTGAACCTCGATCGATCGTGGTACAATTTTCAAAGCGTGAACTTGTTGAAATCTCTCAGTTCATAGCCCATGTACGTCAGCGCGGCAGGGTCCATAAGGAAGTTTTTTACCTCTTTCTCAGGATGAATTTTATCATCAATAACTTCCAAATGTCTCGTAGGCGCCATAACACAAACCAATGCAGTTAGATTAAAATATGCAGTGAGAGTTAAATACATAATCGTTAGCGACTCTGTACATCATCGATATCGATTCATTTTAGAGTCGGTAACGATTATTTAAGTCGTCGAAATAGTTATCGACTCGCTAATGAATCGATTTCGATGATGTACAGAGTCGCTAACGATTACATACGCCATCGTTAGCGACTCTAAAAGCCATCGATACCGATTTCATAAGCCATCAATACCGATTCCATAAGCCATCGATAACGATTTTGCCTACAGTATGTTAAACTTACAAAGTTATCCAGGTACTGGGTTCCTGCCAGACATCTGAAGGATTGCACCACAAGCTTATACTTGCCGACAGTGCTAACATATTCCCTGCATAAAAAATGGCCAACTTAACTAATCTTCACGATAAATATATAATAATAAAGTTAAGTATTCAGGGTAATTCTACTTACTCGTCCTCCTTCAGAGGCTTGTTCCATATGTCTAGCATATATTTTGCTCATTTAGCTCAAGAGGAGCATCTTCATCGATAGACCGGGACCCGGTAGTAATGACGCCACCGGTCGGGCTCGTGATTGGTCCTTCACTGGCCTTCATGCAGAGCTTCTTTTCAACCGCTACCCTTCTGGGCCTTAGGTTTGATGGAATTACTTTCTTGGCTTTCAGGTCAATTGGGAAGAGGTTTCCTCTTCATCGCCAGTAACCCTTATCATTAGTCTCGGCTTGTCGCATGTTTTTACCTCATCAACGGGAGGAGGAGGAGGAACGATGAGCGAGTCGATGGTTCCTCACAAGGTCAGGTTTATCGCACACCTTCGATATCAGCTCTTCCATAGCCACATCCTGTACATCGTAATAATGATGCAAAATAAGAATTAATTTTTAGTCCACATTTTAAAAAGTCCAAATCGATCATATATACAATCGTTACCGATTACATATATAGTCGCTATCGATTTTATATATGATCGTTATCAATTATATAGATAGTCGTTATCGATTGTAAATAAAATCGACATCGATTTCATATATGATCGATAACGATTGTATATATGATCGGTATCGCCTCTATATATAATCGATATCGATTTATGTTAACAAAATTGAACATCTAAAACTAGATTTCAACACATACCTTAGGTCTCGCCTCCAATAAATTTTCAAGGAGTTCTTTTATATCAGTCTGGCCCTTTCTGACTAAATAGTTGTAGTGATTTAACTTCTGCCACTCCGCATCCCTTGAATTCAGCCTCTCATTGAAGGAGTTGCATAGTTTCTCTAAAGAAGCGCAACGTTTAGCCAGAGCCTTATTCTCTCCCTCCAAATCGCTCACTCTTTGGGTGAGCTTCAAGTTATCCAGCGTCAAATGATCGACCCTCCTCAACAAAGAATCATTGGAGGTGGACGCTTCAGCTGGGCTATCTTTCGCTGCCAGGCTCTCCTTGGCGGCCCCCCTAGTTCTTGGCCGACCCTCTCCCACATGCACGGGGCCCTTTTTCGAGAGGGGTTCTTCTTCAGACGTCGATGCGTCATCCCATTCTTCCTCTCCCTCTCCAATATTCTCGACCGGAATGTAATTTCTTTTCTTCTTCGGCCGAATCTCTTCCACAGCTTTCTTGACCGGTTCTTTCCTCTTCCCCCCAACCTCCTTTTGAACTCGTAGATATTCTCTTACCACAGATATCTCTAATTCAAAGCCCTGAGGCATGAGGGGAGTGCGAACCTTTTGAAAGAAAATGAAACAATAGAATAAAATGATCGTTATATATATAATAAATCACTCTCGATTATGTAAAGAATCGGTACCGACTATTTAATAAATCGTTATCGATTCCTTAACAAATCACTATCGATTAGGTAATGAATCGTTAGCGACTACTTATTAAGTCGTTATCGACTCTGTAAGTAATCGCTATCGATTATTAAGGAATCGTTATCGATTCGTAAATGAATCCCAGATTATTCAGAATGAATCGGATCGATTCTAGAATGAATCGGTAAGTTGCTTTTTTTTGAAAAGGCAATAGACCTCATAACTTGCCTAACATCCGCCAAATGAGTGTAACCTTTGATCTCGATCGCTACCGTCCACCATTTCAAAGTAGTGGAAAGGGTCCTTGAGGCCTAGCCGGGATGGCGATATATGATCTCATAAGCCCACCATTGAAGTACACATATGCATCCATATGTGTTGTACGCCTTCGTGGCTTTATCTAGCTCGGGTTTTCTATTCGCCACGCCCTTTATTATATACTCCATCAAGTTACGGTAGGACGAAGCGGCACCCTGAGTTCGGTTAAAGGTCTCCACATCATCGATGAGGTCGATGTGGTCTTCCAAATCGATGGTGGGACCCGGGAAGAGAAATATGCACAACACAAAATGTAAGGACAACTTTAAGAAGTCCTCATCACTTTCCGCTCTATAAATTGCGATCTATATGAGGACCAAGAATTTTTTCGGAGGCGTTCCACAAAGTATTTGTATCTAATGGTTTGTTCTACCGATGGTTTCTGGGATGGGGTATACTTTTACGGGCCAACTCACTCAAGGCCCAGTATCAATGCAATGTCTATCTTCCGAAGATAGACATCAGTCTTCCCAATTCGGAAGTGGTTTTTATCAACCAAAAATGTCAGCATCGCATCCACCACATCGGAAAGAAATCTCACACCCTTCGGCATTTGAAATATTCCACCAAAAACTGAATCTCTCAGTAACTTCTTCCGATCTGGGGTAGCACTTTCGTAGAGATTCGAAACGGCACTGGGCGAACACTTGGCAACAGCTCGGTGTACAACCATCTTGACAGTCTTTTGAAATGAACTGTAATAAAAAAGAAAGGACTGAGCACCATACAAACAAGGATAGTTAAAAATGTTGATGAAATGTATATATAAAACCTGTATCGATTACATATAGAGTCGTTATCGATTACATAGGTAATCGATCCCGACTCTAGATGTAATCGCTGCCGATTCTATATGTAATCGATATCGAGTCTAGATGTAATCGATATCGATTACAGATGAAATCGCCATCGACTCAATATAAGGTCGTAATGACCTCAAAATGTTTATTTATATAGAAAATATTTAATTTACTAACTCAAAAGATTTCATGAAGTCGCCATTGAATCAAAATGTTTCATTTACTTGCATATATAATCGATTGCATGTCTACATATAATCGATAACGATTACATATGTAAGCGCTAACGACTCTATATGTAATCGATATCGATTACCGATGAAATCGCCAACGACTCAATATAAATTCGCAATGACCTCAAAATGTTTATTTATATAGAAATTACTTAATTTACTGACTCTTAAGTTTCTTTTTCTTTCTTTTGTTCTATTTCTTTTCTTCCTTCTTCTTTACCTACATCGATTACATATATAATCGATATCGTTCCTATATGTAATCGCTACCGACTCTCAATGTAATCGATCTCGATTACTTATGAAATCGCCATCAATTAAATATAAGTCTACATTGATCTCAAAATGTTTAATTTAATTCAGTAAATCTCCTTATTTACATAGAAAATATTTAATTTACTGACTCAAAAGATTTCATGAAGTCGCCATTGCATCAAAAAGTTGTTTCATTTACTTGCAAAATATTTCAATTACATTCAAATTTTTTCACTTATAATTAAAAAAGAAAAGAAAAGTTAGGAAGAAGGATGAAGAGCAGGTGGTGGATGGGGTGGAGAGCCGGGTGGTTCCGTCTTAAGTTTCTTTTTCTTTTCTTGCTTCTTTTCTTTTCTTCCTTCCTCTTCTTCTTCTTTTCTTGCTTCGCCAAAATCTCCATTACTTCATCATTTTCGTCCCCATGTGAACTGCAGAGGATCCTGGTTACGTGGCGGTGGTGGGGTCCTCCAATCGAACTTTATTGGGTTATAGAAGGTTTTTTCTTCCGTTAGACATCGGGAAAAATATATTTGGTAGGGATGATAGGTGGTTTGCTAACGAACTAAACTCGTATTTAAAGCTTCTAGATTGTGGAATACGAATCGTTGTATTAAATTTTCTCATTCTTCCAACTTAACTTGCCATAATGGTTTTACAAAAGGGTAGTTAGCGATAAATTGAGCGTCAATTTGAGATAAATATAAAACCTCGTATGATTTATTATGGCATCGAGGTAATAACTATAGGAAATTATTTCAAATGATGGGTATTAATTATATTCATGAGAGTCGATATCAATTTATTTATAGATTAAATCATCCACTTTATATAATGATTACGACTACATATATAATCGTTATCGACTCTAAATGTAATCGATAACGATCTTCGATGTAATCGATAGCGACTAAATATGTAATCGTTAACGATTATATATAGGATCGATATCGATTACATATATAATCGATATCGATTACATATGGGAAAACCTAAAAAAATTATGTCAAAATATGCAACAAAGAGAGGAGAAATAAAAAATCTATAGCGATGGAAGCTAATTTTAATTCTAACTTACAGATTTGGTAGCTTGAAGGTTGTAGTTTTGAACGCGATCGTCCACGAAGCGTAAACGACTCTCCACCGACTTCGAACGAAAAAGTAAATTCAAAACAGTAAATGATTTGAAAAGAAGGCGACTATTTATTACTGTGGGGGTAGTTTGGATATTTCCTACAGGCGTGCCTCAGCTCGGCGCGCAGCGGGTTTGTCTGGGTAAAAGTGAAACTTTAGGGCTTCTGACGTAAAAGGCGTATCTGACAGGGCCTGTCAGGTAAATTTCCTCCTACTTTTCAAACACCTTGATACCCATCACATCAAATTAATCACCTCGACTCCACGACCATACAACAGCTTATAAAGCAGTCAAACTCAAGCTTAATATAAAGGAATCTACCACCGTCCAATCCACAGTACTTCCAACACCATCTGATCTTCACCGAGAACTTGACTCACTTCATCCACCATATTTATAAATATTTCTCTCAAGTATAAACAAAAAGCATGTCTCTCTGTCCATACGTAATCACTTAACTAAACCCTCTTTTTTTTTTATTGGAATTAAATAAAGGAGACCTGAAAAGAGAGAAAAAAACAAGGGCCATTAACAACGCTCATAAGTTTCAAGCTAAAAACGTAACGGATACTTTGTAAATTGGGAAGCAAATGACGTGATGCATATATATATATATAGAACCTCTCTGTCTGTTTATGGAGATTCGAATAAATAAAAAAGAAGGAAAAGATTCTGCAACCAAGGCAACACCCATCACTCTCTTCTCGTGTCTCGTGAACGGCTCAGAGAGTTAGTTTTGGTTCGTTCGTTCGTTCGTTCGCTCGCTCGCTCGCTTCCCCTCTCAAAACCAAAAAAAAAAAAGAAATACTAAAAATTCTGTTTCCTACTTAAAGCATGAGAAAAAGAAATGCAGCGCCGTGTCTTCAACGCTTTGGTTTTGGTTGTTGAGAATATTTAATGAGAGAGAGAGAGAGAGAGAGAGAGAGAATTAAAAGCAGTTAATTAAATTCAGTCACCAGTATCTTTACAGGCAATGCATGCCTGGCGAAACGCAAATTTTGTAGCTTTGGAAGATTCACTGTGTTTTTTTATTTCGATTGTCAATGGAGATCTCTTAAGCTTTGGGAAAAAATAGAAAAAAGATTTGAGATCAAAGAGATTCGATGTTTGACGTTAAATTGAAGTAGTGGAGTGGAGATCATCACTGCGAATTTTTTTGTTTTTCTCCCTCTTGCTGGTTTATAGCTTTTCTGAGCTGCTGGATACTGTTTTGGATATCGATGTGGGTTAGGTTTTGGTAGTAGAAGAAATCATGTGGAGAAATCGCAGCGATCGCCGGACTTTGGTGTATCGGAAAATATATCGGCAGGATTATATGTCGTTATGAGGCTTTTCCGGCGTATATAATGCCGGAATAACAGATTCTCTTATCCCAACATGAGAATATTCCGGAGATTCTGTCTTCGTATGCTCTTCTTCTTCTTTGCTGCATTGCTGAGATTTAGTATCGTTTCGCCGGCGACGGAAAAGGAGATCTTGCTCGAATTCAAAGCAAACGTAACTGACGATCCATATAACAGCTTGAAAAGTTGGGATCCATCGCTGGATCGGAAACCTTGCACCGATTTCAATGGCGTGGTCTGCGATTCGGACGGAAATGTGGTGAAAATCGTTCTGCAGAACACGAGTCTCGCCGGCACTTTGTCGCCAAGCTTATCGAGCTTGAAATTCTTGCGGATCTTGTCTCTGTTTGGTAATCGATTCGTCCGAACAATACCAGCGGAGTTTGCAGAGATTGGGACCATGAGAAAGCTTAATGTGAGCCAAAACGATTTATTTGGTCAGATTCCGGAGTTTTTAGGTGATCTCGATAACCTTCATTTGTTAGATTTATCGAAAAACTCGTTTGTAGGAGAAATCCCTTCGACTCTGTTTAAGAACTGCTTCAGAACTAGATTTATTTCTCTCTCGCACAACAATCTAACTGGTCAGATCCCTATTTCTCTTTCAAATTGTTTAAAGCTCGAAGGATTTGATTTCTCTAACAACAATTTTACTGGCACTATACCTTCTCAGATTTGCGACATTCCGAACGTCTCCTTCGTTTCTCTGGGAAGCAATTCTTTATCAGGAGACATATTAGATCTGATCTCTATATGCCACAGCTTGGAATACCTCGATCTCAGTAGCAATTCGTTCTCTGGTTCTCTTTCTTCGAATCTTCTGGGACTTCAGAATCTCAGCTAGTTCAATGCATCACTCAATCAACTGCGAGGGGAGATCCCCGAGCTCGGAAACTGTAGCGATCGAATGGAAATTTTGGATGTCTCCGGAAACTCCTTGAGTGGAAGAATCCCTTCCAGCATTGCGAATTGCAGGAACATTGAGAATTTGAACTCAGGGTTTAATCAGCTGAACGAAAGTATTCCGATGGAGGTTGGGGATTTAAAGGGTCTAAAAGAATTACGTTTGGGAAATAATTCAATCGGAGGAAGAATCCCAGCGGAGCTTGGAAGCCTTGAGATTCTCCAGATTTTGGACTTGCATGATCTCCACCTTTCGGATGAAATCCCCGTTGATCTAAGCAATTGCCGGTTTCTTCTTGAGCTGTGAGTGTCCAAGTGCTTCTCAATCAATCTATCGATTTTCAAAAATTTCAATCAAATTGAACTTAAAATTTCTACTTCTTCTTGCAGGGATTTATCAGGTAACCAACTACAAGGCGAAATTCCTCCAACTCTTAACAACTTGACGTACCTAAGGATTCTGGATCTGCACCGGAACAAGCTCGACGGGATCATTCCGTCAAATTTGGGAGATCTGCTTGGGATCCAGTTCCTCGATCTATCAGAAAATTCGCTGGACAGATCAATTCCAACTTCGCTCGGAAATTTAACCAAGCTGACCAATTTCAATCTCTCTTTCAACAACCTCAGTGGTCCCATTCCTAACATCTCCATCATCCAACAATTTGGCCCGGATGCCTTTTCACACAATCCTGGTCTCTGTGGGCCGCCTCTCGACACGCCATGCTCTCAGAATTCAGGCAATGGTGCCCCGCCGAGACCTGGGAGAGCCAGGTTATTGAGTGTTTCGACAATAGTAGCCATTGTTGCTGTTGCAGTGATTCTCACAGGAGTCTGTGATTTCCATTATGAACATTAGAGCTCGAAGGAGGCGGAGGAGAGATGAGGAGGTGCTTGTTCTGGAGAGCACCCCACCTACTTCGACGGATTCGAATCTTATCATCGGAAAGCTGGTTCTCTTCAGCAAGAGCTTGCCTTTGAGATACGAGGACTGGGAAGCCGGCACCAAGGCTCTCTTTGATAAAAACTGTCTGATCGGTGGGGGAACGATTGGGACTGTGTACCGAACAAATTTTGAAGGTGGGGTTTCAATTGCTGTGAAGAAGCTGGAGACGCTGGGGAGGATCAGGAACCAAGATGACTTTGAGCAGGAGATTGGGCGGCTGGGAAGCCTTCGGCATCCCAATCTAGTTGCCTTCCAGGGATACTACTGGTCTTCGACAATGCATTTAATTCTATCGGAATTCGTTCTGAATGGTAACCTCTATCAGCACCTCCATGGATATGGTACTAGTACTAGTACAAGCGACAGTAGGAGAGAACTCTATTGGTCACGGAGGTTCGGAATCGCTCTTGGAACTGCAAGAGCTCTTGCTTATCTCCACCATGACTGTAAACCCGAAGTTCTGCATCTTAACATCAAATCTACCAACATTTTACTAGATGAGGAGTATGAAGCTAAGTTATCGGATTATGGGCTTGGAAAATTGCTGCCCATGTTGGATAATTACGCTTTAACAAAGTTCCATACGGCCGTCGGGTATATCGCGCCAGAGTTGGCTGTCCACAGCTTTAGAATTAGTGATAAGTGTGACGTTTATAGCTTCGGTGTGATCTTGTTGGAACTAGTAACTGGTCGGAAACCGGTGGAGAGTACTGCAGCTGGGGAGGTGGTTGTGCTTTGTGACTATGTTAGAGGGTGTTAGAGAGTGGCACTGTATCCGTTTGCTTCGATCAAAGCTTGCGTGGGTTTGCAGAGAACGAATTGATACAGGTTATGAAATTGGGGCTTATTTGTACCGCTGAGGATTCGACGAGGAGACCGAGCATGTCTGAGGTTGTTCAGGTTCTCGAGTCGATCAAACCCGGTTAAGGATAGTAGGAATCAAGAGTGAGGATAAGAAAAATTTTTATGGGATTAGTGAGGATTTGGTAACTAAGTTGTGGAGCAGAAGATGTAGAGACACAGAAGGTACAAGAAAAACATTCCTTTTTTGATTCGTTCTCCAGTTACCGATACCAATTGTTTCTAGTGCATTTGTTATAGCCAAAAAATTGGGATTCTGTTGAATAAAATCATTGGATTCGTTGAATTACTTTCATAACATTCAAATAAAACGGTTCAAAACTAACCCAAATCCTTTAACCATCAATGAAATAGAAAATGTAAGGGACTAAGGGGGGCAGGTGAGCTTAATCTGTCCAACTACTCGCAAACCGTAGCACTTTGAAGTAGTTGCAAATTTTCTAACCCACATCTCTTCCCCCTATATATAACCATAAATGCACATGAAATTATTATCTTTTTCGTTATTGAGGATGGCAATGAAAGAGTTCTCAGAGCCCAGTTTTCGACAGCGTGTTCGACAATCGGCTTCGGTTCCATTTCTTTGGGAAGAGAAACCCGGGACACCCAAGAAAGAGTGGAAACTCGAGACGGTTCCAGATAATCCGGTTCCATTTCTTTGGGAAGAGAAACCAGGGACACCCAAGGAAGAGTGGAAACTCGAGACGGTTCCAGCTCCATATCCATTAAAGCTCATTGCCTCGGTTCCCTTCAAATGGGAAGAGAAACCTGGGAAGCCACTGCTTGAAATCTCATATCCGCTGCCAGATTCACCACTTCTTCCCCTTCCTCCGTCAAAGCTTCTCACCTCCCCTTCACCTCCTCCAAACTACGCGAGCCCAAATTCCCACGGCAAGTTAATCAACACGTTTCAAAGGAGAAGCACCAACCCTTTTTTAGACGAAGAAGAAGAAGAAGAAGAAGAAGAAGAAGAAGAAGAAAGCATATTTGAAATGAATCTTGAAGCTTTTGCATCTGATGCATATGATTCTCCTTCTCTCCTTGCAAATAGACTTATGTCGAAGATGGCAGTATCCAGTGCTGTTCTGGTGCATCATACTTTAGCCTATGACGAAGCCTCGGCTATGTCAGGTGCATTAACAGACAGCGACTCGAGCAGCTATGCAAGTGCAGGGACGTCTTCTGTTTTGGGCTTCCTTTTTCCGTTGTTTCCTCCGCTGCCGCCGAATTCGGGTTTTCTTGACAAGGTTGGCTGCCATCAGAAGGGCGTTTCTGTGGCTTCACCAAAGACAGTTAAGGATAAGAGTAGGGAAAGTAGCCGTTTACTTTTGGCGAAAAGAACGCATACTCTTGGAGAGCTGATAATGATGAGCCGCAGATTAAGTTACAAAAGGAATGCTGCCCATATCAAGAACCAGACTCTCTCTAAGGTAATTTCTAATGCTTGGAATTGAACCCCTTTGGTTTCTGAAGTTAGGGAATAAGGCGTTGGGATGTTCTCTTTGTTGATCAGCTAGTGGTAATGGTGCAATTTTCAAACTACCGATACAACCTCATCAGCATCACAAGTTATGAAGCTTGTAAAGCACCGCTACTGATTCTGTCAAAAGCTGACTCGCATAAATTTCTTTTCTTGGAGCCCTGACATCCATGAAAATCAGCTTTTGAAATGGTTCAAAAGGGAGTGTAAGGCACTTCATAAGCTTGATAATCTTCAATCAATGTCTAACAATGTATTTGTTTGTAATTAAAAGATTTAAAGTTATTTGGCCGAACCGGCTAGGCCAACTTAACCTTGAACCCGTTCACAATTCGGTTGGGACCCGAGAGAATCAGGTAACACTTTCCAGGACCATATAAAAGGGGCTTGGGCCTTTAGCAAGCACAATGGAAGGTTGTCATTATTGCAACCTCAAGGTCACAGGTTCGAGCCCAGCTTACCTATCAAAAAATAAAATTATTTTAAAAACCATGTCCACAACCATATAAAAGGGAGCAATTGGTTGAAAGGTTAGGATTATTTTACTAGTGTCCTTTCTTGGGGTTTCTCATCGAGAACGGTTAGAATTGTCGTACTAGTGTGTGCTGAGAATGCATGAAGCGATAAGGTGCACCGGGATTGAACCTTTATCTCTGGGGTGGGTGCTGTCTTCAACCGTGTAGCGTTAGGGCTTCAAATCCCATGCTTACCTATCACTATAAAATAAAAATAAAAATAAAAATAAAAAAAGAGTAGAAGAAGAATATTGGGTGCACCATAGTTACCTATTTAGGGCTCCTATATGAACGAGAGTTGGTAGCACCATACAAGAGGCACTTTTAATATGAACAAAAAAACTCGGCCATTTCCAAAATTCGCTGTAAAAGAAAAGGCCCCTTTTCCATCTCAACCCACTCTAAAAGCAATAGTACGAAGTGATTCCAGCAAGGCAGTGTAATCGAGCACCCATTCAAAATGATCTCATTTTCTTATTGTGTAGTTTGAAAACTCACAAATGCCTGAACCTCCCAGCGATTTGCATGCAATATAAGCAATAAAATTAGTATTGCTAAGCTTAAAGATATCAAAGTCCATTAGATCAGTGTAGCTATATCTGCTATTTTGCAGGAAAAAAAAATCTAGAAAGAATTGCCATAATTGTCTTACTGATATCTGACCGTAACCATGTAGTTTGCAAGGAGGAGAGCATTCGGGTGTTGCATCTTCTGAACTGGCAGGGGATCGATTGAAGCGGAAATGCAGCAGCTAAGGCAATGCAGAAAAATGAAGTGGAATAGTGCCATCTCCGCTACAGTTTTAAGGCCCCCAAACTTCAGTTCTATGTATTCCGCATCATCATAGTTTTCGTTCTCCCTTTTTTTTTGGTTGCATGGATGTACATAAACTTCTATGTATTGTAATTCCAAAGCTACATTATAAGAACCCCCCACAATGATTTAAGGTATTGTTGCACCTTTGGTTTTTATACATCCACTAAAAAATATCACCATAGATTTTTATATGGGCTTGCACCTAAACCAACTTACAAACTATCTACTATCCCTGATGCGGCTCAAATGAAACCAACAGCATTTCAACTACTTGATATTTTAGGTTTCAGAAATTTTCCGAATCCGCTTCATAACTACAGGAATATCCTCCTCTGTCAATGTTGCAAAACAACACCGGAACCATAGAGGTTCAATACAGTGACAAGCCGACCCTGGACTCACATTGATCTTAGCCACATTCAAAAGCTTATCCCACAGCTCAAGCTCCCCTTTCTCACTGTAAGAAGAGCGAAATAGCGTGCTCATGCCTGCCCAACAGTAAAAACCTCCACTGCTCTTTGTGCACTTTATGTTTAACTTCTCAAACCCGTCCACAACCGCATCATACATTTTCCGGAGACGCCTTTTGTTACTCGTGACATAATCTTGAACAAATTTTGTATCTGAAAGCATTGAGATAAGCAAACGTTGAGTAGGAACTGAAACTGGTGAAAACCTCGCTAACTTTGTAGCGGTAGTCAATACGTTTTCATTGAAAGAATATAGAACCCCCACTCTAAAGCCTGGCAGAGATAGATCTTTAGACAGGCCATATATTATATGAACCCGGCTCCGGTCGAAATCTTCGGATTCAAGAATCTCTGCCATGCTAACAAACTCATCGTCTCCATGGGTTGACCCAGCAAATATTTCATCAGAGATCAGATGGATGTTTTTCTCTCTAGCAAAGTCTAGAAGGCTGTATAATATATCCCGATTAAGAAGATTGCCAACCGGGTTGGAGGGGTTTGAAACAAGAATGGCATGGACTTTGATCCCGCGCTTCTTTGCCTGATTGAAGGCTCGGTCAACAGCAGTGATACTTAAATTGAAGTTGTCAGCACTGCGGCATGGAACTGGAATTAACTCCACCCCAGTTCGCCATTTTATATCCCTGTCAAAACTGCAGATTTTGCGTCTCAGTTTCCAGAGGCCTAAAATAGAAAAAATAATATGACAAGTAGATTTTTCTAATGGAGACAATAAATCACCCGGGGTAGTATGGAGAGGGTATAAGAAATGCATTTCCAGGATCTGCCAGGCAGAAACTGAGAATCTCGAGTGCAGGGGATGCACTGGCTGTTAATATTATTTGTGATGGATCAAAGGATGCCTGCCTTTGCATGACTTCACCCATGAATCCAGCCATAGCCTGTAGACAGAAATCATTAGTGAATATACAACAGCAATATACTAAATAAACTAGATGCTTTGAACTAGAGTAAATGTCTTCTGAACCAGCTATTTTCATGAGTGACAGAATTTGCTACAAATCTAGAGTTCCAGTGGTGAATGATTTCCGATGTGGAAAATAGCAAACACTCACAACGGAAATACAGTTGCACAGAATATGAAATATTCCTAAATGCCAACTTAGAAATTTTGTCTGAACCCACATTTAAATGCATGTACACAGCCTTACTAACACTCCACAGGCAACGCATGTCCAATATTTCAAATTGAAGCAGAGCCTCACCAGAACAGTTTCATTTCACGTTTGAGAATCTTCTTGAATGCGATTTTTTTTTCTTTTTTTTTTTAATTATTTTATAATCAACTAGAAATTGGAAAATAAGAGAGGATCAAAAGAGAGCTCAGTGAGAAACTGGTGAAAGAGAAGTAGACACACCAGGGAAGAGATAAACTATTTCTGGATACTACCATATTTCTAGTCACTGCCTCTCCACCAAGCAAATGAACTATCAAAATTCACCTCCCTATGCAAGTGTGAGAAAGAGAAGCAAAAGTTGGTGTCGAAGCAAAAGAGGTTGTCAAACATTTATTCTTGGATAGTTGTTTAATTTTTATTGAAGTTTAATCAAAGCTGAAGGTTAGTGTATCTGCTTTTTTCTTATTCTTGTTCTCTTGGGTATCTTGTTTCCTTATTTCTTGTTGATTACTGTCGAAGTGGATCGTAGTTTGCAATCAACCTGCCAAGATATTAAATGTAGACTCATTTAGGATATTGGATTGGGTATGGGTAAAGCCAGACCCGACTCATTTATTAAATGGTCCTGGTCCAGGTCCAGGTCCAGGTCGGGTCTAGGTCGGGTTTGCGAGAATGACCCAAGCTGCATACTTGCATGCAATGTCTTTGTCATGTTTTCAAAGTATCTGCACAAAATTTAGAAACTAAGGAATCTATAGTTGGATAAAATCGCTCCGAGACCATTGAAAACAAAGAATTTAGCAATAGAATTTGATTACCTGATTAGTAAGTGGGAAACTGGCATAAGCACTCACTACCTGATTAATTTAGCAACAAGAATTTGATTGAAATTCAACAAAATAGAACGAAGGAAGGGTGATCAAGAGCATAAAATTTTAGTTAGTTATTAGATATTTGTTGTTTATACTAATTAGTAGCTTAATTGATGGGATAAAGCTATGATGTTGATGACTAATTAGTAACTAAATTACTCGAATCTCAAAGTAAGAGGGAGTCAAGTCATTCTATAAACTGGAGAGTACCAAGAGGCTAAATTACAAGTAAAATCAACTTTTTTATTCTCCAAAAACCATCATCTTATGGGGGAGGATGCCAAGGGAACTAGACGACCAACAAAGACCAAGGGAGACTCAATATAAAGGACGTTCATTCTATACAGAGTTTGGATCATCTTCTTTATGCATTAACGATGTAGGGAGCATCATCACTTATCTGGAAAAGGAGGATTTATTTTGTGTTCTAATTATAGAGTCCCCCCCCCCCCCCCCCCCCAGCACACACACACACACACATTTTGGTTTTGATAGAGTCTAGGATTGTGAAACAAAAAACTAACCATGGACCAACTTCAAAGTAGAGGATTTCAGTTGGGGACCGGTGTGTAATATGATTCATTAGTGAAGAGAATGTGAAACATTTTCCAGTATTCTAGCATTGCTTCGTCAATTTGGTATGAGTTTTCCTCACTTTTGGGGAACCAAAGTCATAAGCATTCGTGTGGACAATGGCTCATAATGATTGAGCACCTCCCACATGCTCTCCAATGAGCTAAAATGCTCCCTCATATTCATCTCTCCTTACTTACATTCAACGATTTCCTGCGTAAGTTGATAAATACGTGTATCATGTTCAATAGGGAAATAGTGACAGCCAACCTATTCAATAGCTTAGCAGCAGAATTACAAAACACTACTTCCCGTCTTATAGATAGAGGGATTCAGAGTCAAAAAATAGTCAAGGATAATAGCATTATTAGTATCCCACCTCGCAAAATTTGAAGTTCCTGCATTAGACCGCTGAGTCGTACTAGTGAGAAGCCTTATTGTCGACCATGAGCATAAAGAGTCATCGCTCCTGCCCATTGCAAATAATTGGAAGGGGCAACCTTAATGGTAGTTATGTTGGAAGAAATGTTGTCGGAACTCATCAGCACATAATTCAGACCCACTTTGATCCATAATAAGCACACAAGGAGGAAGTAGCCCCAAAACAAAGTTTACAATGGAAGTGTATAAGCACTATCCACGTGCAATATTTACCTCACACCACCACGGACAAGCAAACAGATCTGGTTGTAGCGACATCAGAAAAGAGGAGGGGGGAGAGAAAGTAAAAGAAAGATATAACCCTTTTTCGGGTACATGGTTGTAAATGAAATGTTTCATTCATCATAACTCAGCCTTTTCTCATCAAATCACTGTAAGGGCACTTCCCTTAAATTCCTTGCAAAAAACCGACCAACCTTTGCAATTTCAAAATCATAAAGTCACCCATTTCACTAGGGTGCCAGAAAATCGTAACTCAGATTTTTTTGTTGAAAATCTGATTGATAAAGATAACTTAGAGAAATGATGCCAAAAAATTTGAAAATTTTGTAACAAAGCTTGATAAATCATGGGCTCTGAGAATTTCCCTTGATGATCTCATCTGGGTCAAATTTCGACATTGGGCTGACCCACGTCACCATGCGTCAGTGCTAACGTGACCAAATGGACAGTAAGCACAGGTTCAGGTGGCGTCTAGTGCTGATACCAACTTGGAGATGTAGTGTGAAAAAGAGAAAAGGAAGACATTAAGATGAGAAGAGAGAGAGAGAGAGAGAGAGAGAGAGAGAGAGAGAGTGAAGTTAACGGGCGTAAGGGAAACAAGTGGAACCCTTAGCCTTATGTGACACCTTCTATTACAACAATACGCTCACTAAAGAAGGAAAACAGAAAAAGAAAATACAGCATGATTCAGATACACTCATACACCTAAACACTAACAACACTATCAGTAGCAAGTAGTAAATCGGCAAATGGGAGAAAAACTAGAATTAGTAACCAGCTCAAGAGGATCTTCAGAGCTGTTTATGGTGGATTTCAAGAAAAATCAACACATAGATGTCACTTCAAGCTGCTATTAAATTCGAGGAACTAAAAGTTCAATTTTTCAAATTGATCACATGGAAAAGAAAATTAAAGCGTTCTACTCTAAAGTAGAGATAATTTGTTGCAGAAAACGACAAGCCAAAGAAGATTGCCAGAGCATCAAAACTCGATAAGAACTTTGGCATGCAATTGATATCCGTTGATTGGTTTTCCAAAAGAAGTTAGCTTCTTTAAGTTAGGATGTTGAACTCAAAAAAATTTTAGGACCATATCGCTTCGAGGTTTTTTCCTCCCTAATCCGAACAAGAGAGCTAAATAAACAAAGGGATTCAATTTTGCTGCACCATAACTCAATAACGGAGAATTCTCATACTTTTGCTTGCTTCCAATCAAATTAATTCTTGAATTAAAAGGAGAGGAGCATGAAGAAACTCCTCAGAAATTTGTAATTCCCTCTGTCTATGTCTAACAAGTGAAAAGATAGTGGTGGATACCACATGCCCTCTAATGGAAGAAAAGAGGTTAAGAGCAGTCTACCTCATCACAAGGAGAAAAGCCATAAGAATACGATGCATGATTTTTTGGAGAATAGCTAGCTAGGGAATTAATGCGAAGCACAGCTTGCTTTCGCCTTGAATAAAGAGACTAGCAGGAAATTAATAGAAAACTAGAGCAACATAAGAAAAAAAAGTGGAAACTAACCTTTTCTTCAACAAACTATAAATGAAAACACAGTTCTTGAATTATAATAAGAGGAGCAGTAAAATTATTTTCATTATGAAAAAAAAAAACATTTAACAGTCCATACCATCTATTAAACCCCAATATTTCTGCTTAAGACTCCTTGAATATAATATTGAGTTACTAACTCTATTCTCCTAAAACTAAGGGCGTCAAATGTTAACACATGGAATTAACTATCATGTGATTACTTAAGTGCTCACATGTTCTTGTGCTGGTTCACATGATCACTTAAAGTGATCACGTAGGCCCCCTTCTAGTACAGTCTTTTTTTCTTTTTTATCAGTAGAAACCCCTTCTAGTACATTTTTTTAAGCCTAGTTTTAAATGGTTTAAAGTCCCACTGAACCTTTATCTAAAAACGGCATTCAGAAACTCTTAGCAGCTGCAAAATCTGCTGTTAGCCTGTTGCAGCTCCCTCACAATGACTTGTATCAACCATGTAACAACTCCTAAATCCTCTGTTACTCCCATCATCAGGATTATTGCCTATTAAATACAGAAGGGTGTGGAAGAGAATACGCGTTTGATTTCACAGGATTTTGTGGCCATAGAATTACTACATTAAAAAAAACATGAGGAAAGCATGAGAACTAATTTGGCCGACTTGAGTTTTTGAGTTAAAAGCTTATAAACAAAAAAGAAGAGACTTCTTTCCAACTTTTTTGTTCTATGGACACTTAAGTAATTACATGACACTTTAATAGAAATAAAACAAGGGGGGTAAGTGCTTCTAGTACTTTGTATTGGTCACTTACTTATCATGACATGTTCAAAAAATTGAATGACGATTTTTACCAGAATTTTGCTATAGTAAGATAAGTTTCCAGCTGAATCCTGAAGCGCATAAATGCCAAGAAGGGACAAGGTTTTGCATAGTAGATGAGAGAGAGAGAGAGAGAGAGAGGGATCTGTCTATTGACTCTATTCCTCCTACAAAGAAGTTGACAGGGTGAAGATGCAGTAATTCACTATGATAACCTTAGGACTCCCAGGTGGCTGCCAAATTACATAATGGTGATCTTGGGGCAGGGAAACAGTAGACAAACGGTTTAATAGACTACCAATTTGCTGACAAGAAGGGGGGATGGAGAGCTACTAGCAAAGGCTATATTTATCATTCCACTAAAACCTAAAAGGAGGTGGCACAAGTAAGTGTTAATGGATATTAACAAAAATTATGAAGAAAAGGAATTACAAATGGTAGAGATTGGTAAGGCAATGGGACTGTCGTTCGAAGTGTGGAAAATACAATTCCGTGCTTTCATTAGATTAATGGACCGCAGAGATATGGGAAAGAAAATGAGGGGAAAGCTGAATGAGGGTTATAAAAAAGTTAAACGCACGAGGGAATTTTTTTTCATCTTAGACCTACGGTTAATTATGATATGGAGATGGGAAGGGAAGGCTTTTGATTGGTTATTGATAAAATTAACTCATGGAATGTCCAAGGTCTAGAGGGTGCGCAAAGGAAGGTTGTTCAAGAAAGATGTGACAAAAATTAATAGTCCGGCAGTTATTACTCTCAAGAATCAGAATTGGGTCTATGTTATGGTCTTTCATTAGATCATTATGCATTGGGGATAACACCTTTGCCACTTTGGTTGTGGGAGGAATACTTGTTGGGTACCTTCCTTGCACCAACCAAAATTCTAAAAGCACTCGCGTTCCCATGTGCGCAGAAAAAAGCAGGATCCATTTGTTGTGTGCTGAAAAATTTTCAAACCCCACTTATTCAGCCATGCACCTACTTCTTCCTCAGCTCTGGCGAATCGCACAACTCGCTCGAGACCCCGACTTCTCCCCCTTTTACCAGCCACCCTAGTCGACGACCAATTCAACCACCACCACTCTTTTACCTCCGTGCACCCCTCTTCCATCACTGATCAAGCCCTGCCCCAATCGGCACTTCTTGTCGCAAAAACTGGCTGTTATAAATAGTCAATCAATGCAAACCCTCATCTTCACCAAACGGCACATTGCTGCCGGTGCCCCTCCGCCCAAACCGCCACCTTGAATCTTCCCCTCATGACCCTTTGCCATCTCCCTCCCTCCCTCCATGGTCGTCATTGACGTCACCACTCGTTCACCCACTCTATTACCACCATCACCAACCATCATCACCGCCACCACCACTAGATTTGTCACCATTTCCATCATCGGAGTTGATGTCATCATTATCGTCCAAGGAGTGCCATCATGGAAGATGATGTCATCGTTGTCATTACAACTCACAGGAGTTGAGGAAGAAGAAGGTGCTTCAAGTACACTACTGGGTGGGTGCGCATTTTATGAAAAACATAAGTGAGTGGGATTATAACTTTGCTAATAATTAGTCGGTGCAAATAAAAGGATTTAGAGGTTTGGTTGGTGCAAATAGAGGTACCCATACTTGGTGTGGGATTATTAGGAGTTTACTTTCAAACAAAGAGTGGATGAGTTTAGTTGGATGTTCATATTGAGAAGCTCCTTTGGGTTAAAAAAAAATCTGAGGACTACAAGGATGGGCAACTCCCATGGTGTCATAGTCGAAAATTTAATGTAATAAAATTCCCCCATGAGAAGTGTGAAGGATGAAGAATCACAATGAGCGTGAACGATTTTACAGACTTTGCTAATGAGCCTCCCTCCCTCCTCTCTCTCTCTCTCTCTCCCACCACGGTCATCGTTGCCGCCACCACTTGCTCACCCACACTATTACCACCATCACCAACCATCATCACCGCCGCCACCACTAGATTTGTCGTCGTTGCCATTATCGGAGTTGATGTCATCATTGTCATCCAAGGAGAGCGATCATGGGAGATGATGTTATTGTCGTCATTACAGCTCGCCGGAGTTGAGGACGAAGAAGAGGGTGCTTCAAGTACATGATTGGGTGGGTGCACATTTTACGAAAAGCATAAGTGAGTGGGATTATAACTTTGCTAATAATTAGTGGATGCAAATAGAAGGTGGGTGCTTTTAGAGTTTTGGTTGGTACAAATAGAGTTACCCATACTTCTTGTGGGATTATTAGGTGATGGATAGGACTGAAGTTAAGAAGGAAGTTTACTTGGTTTTGGTCCATTTCAAACAAAGAGTGGATGAGTTTAGTTGGAAGTTCACATTAAGAAGCTCCTTTTGGTTACAACAATCTGAGGACCACAAGGACGGCAACTCCCATGGTGTCATAGTTGAGAATTTAAGGTAATAAAATTCTCCCATGAGAAGTGTGAAGGATGAAGAATCACAATGAGCATGAAAGATTTTACATATTCTGATGAGCATCTCCAATCTGGGATACCTATGAACTCCAAGAGGTATCCCAAATTTTGCTTTTTTAATAAATAAAAAATTTATTAATTCTAAAATTAATCCCTAAATATAGTTTAAAAGAAAGGAAAGTTAGTAAATTGAATAAACAAATCATTTATTCAAAAAATGGGATATGAATAGTGGAATCCCAAATATGGGATACCTGTTGGAAATGCATTCTATCGCATAACTAGCTGTTGGGGTGCCCATGTGACACAACAGCTAGTTATGGGATACCTGTTGGAGATGCTCTAATAACTAAAGAGGAGAAATACCCATTTAGGACTTATTAGAAGAGAGGGAGAGAGAAGGAAAAGGATAGAGGAGAGCAATAGACACCTTAATGACTACATTTTTGTTATTCAAGATGATAAAAGTTGCAATAGACAAGCACCTTATATAGAAAGCAACATAAGCATTTACTACATTTCTACTCAATGTGAGACTAAACCCACTATGCATACCTCGCATACGTAAGTATCTAGTGTCACTCACTAATACACATCTCCGTAATACATATATCTCCAACACTCTTCCTCAAGTTGAGCATCCTCAATGCTCAACTTGTCAATGTTAGAAAGAACTCATGAACCATCTCCCCTTACATAGCTAGGGCAGAAAATGACCATAAGGTCAATGAAAGGGCTACTTATTATAGTAGCAGCATAAGACCGATAAAATGGTTATATATAACAGCAGCAAAAGCTACTCGTCATTGTAGGATCAGGACCGTAGAGAGTGACAAATCATTGTGGTGCAACGGTGCAACACGAGAGAAAATTTGAACACTTAGAAGCAAACTGTGAAATTTTCCATAGAAGAACTTGAATATTATGACAGTAGCAGGCAGCACTTCATCTCTCACCCACCTAATACAAATGGCAGCAAGAAACAGAGATTTCACAAAGATCTGTGCATAATATGCAAACTACATCAACATGGAAGCCCGAAAAAACAAAACATGAATCAAGAAATTGAGAGATCTCACTCAAATCTTCATGAAATCCCACAAGACTTGTTCCAACAGATTAGTACAAGCAAACTGATCCATCCTCATGCCATGTGCAGAAGAAACAAAGCTTCGCAGATCTCAGAAACCCATAAAATGAGTGCTAGAAAAAAAAAGGGGGTGATAGAAAATCCTTCAAAACGCCTTCAAGATGGCCTTAAATGCCTTCAAACTAAGAGAAAACTGCAGAATAACATCTTATCCAAACCATACCTGGATCGAAGGTCTTAAAGGATCGGATGCATGGGTTAAAATCTCGGAAAAACGATACGTATCGTCCAACCCCAAAACCGATACGTATTGGTATCAGACGATACATTCCAATGTATCGTCCGAAATTTTGAGTTTCTGTATGAGAGGCACCGATACGGTACCTTGAATGTACCGTATCGGTGAGGTCCAAAACCGATACGTATCGTCTGATACGTATCAGTATCGGACGATATTTTGACCCATGATCGGATGACCAGATTTCCCAGAAAATTGTGGATCTGAATCTTTATATAAGTCCCTTCGAAACACTATTATAGCGGCAGCAAATCAAAATCTTGCAAGATAAAAAGATGATCAAGGGGAAAATTTGATTCAAACCATGTAAGTTTCAGCCCATTTTGAGAGGTCAAAGTTTGACCCTATTGACATCAGCATGGCATCATGCATAAAAGCATAACAAAAATGGCTGCTGGAGAAAGACATCATGGACCACCATAAAGAACCAACGTTTCCGATTTCTGATGAACAAAGATCCGATGAGGCAGCAAGGTGCAGAACATACGTCAGACGGAACAAAAAAACAAGCTAAATTAAAGGATGTGCTGGCTCGGCCCACTCTAAAATACCATGTAGAAATCTAGAAGCCAATAACTAGAGCGAAAAAATATCCATCTAGGGTTTTTATTAAGGGGGAGAGAGAGAGAGAGAGACGGGAGAGACAATATTAATGACTACAATATTGCTATTCAAGATGATACAAGTTACACTAGGCAAGCCCTCTATATAGAGGGCAACAGACACCTAATATGTTTATACTCAATGTAGGACTAAACCCATTATGCATACCTCTCATGCATAAGTGTATAGTGTCACTCACTAACACACGCTTTAATAACAACTATATCGCTGACAGTGAGCGGATGGGATTGAAAAATGGACAAGAAACCCGGTGCAGTCAACTTGATCAATCTTTATGTACTATGGAGTAAGAGAATTATTTCCCAAATCTTCTCTCATCAGGTTTGTCATATCCATTCTTGGTTCATTGCCTGCTTTTACTATCTTCCCTTTCAGCTCGGTAGGGTCCTACTCCATTTCACTTTAATAATTTGTGATTGAAATTTAAAATTTAAAAAAAAAAAAAAATTGAAAAAAAAAAATAAACAAAACCATGATGAAGTCAAAGAATGGCTGCTTTCATGGGTCAATGAGGATTATGCAGGAAAAATATTCACGGCTAAATTGAAAAGATCGAAAGAAGAAATAACAAAAGGAAATAAAGAAGAGTCTAGAATGTTGGCAAAGAAAAAAAGAAAAGCTATTTGAAGAAATAACAACTATTGACTTGGCGAGGAAGTAGGGAGTTATAGTGAAGAAGAAATAGAAGAATGAACAAATCTGAAGAACTTAAACAAAACTTAAGGTAAGTTCGAAACAAAAATCTCTAGTATGATGGCTTAAAACAAAATAAAAAATCTACTATTACAAGTAAATATTGGTCAATTTTGGTTTTTACATTTTTAAGGTACAAAATACCCCTGTTTAGACCAATCTATGCCCTAAACTACACCATATCTACCCCTATATCCTATTTAGTCCAATCTACCCTCTCGCTGACTCCCCAATCTCCTATATGTTCAGTGCCTTTATTTATTTCAGATGCAACTCTTTGTTAAAGGAACTTGATAGACTCCAATCTCCACCAATATGTTTGGTATTATTCATTTCAAATATAACTCCAACTCCCTCAGTAAAGGAATTGTAAAGACATATATCTTTTCCTCACTTCCAAAGAAATCTATCCTTCAACTGCTCCATGAACCGCAAGAAATAGAAGGATTAAGAGGTATGCTACCCAAAACCCTAAACCCTATGTACTGAAAATGAATAAACAAAGGATTCCAGTCAAATGATCATCATGCCACGTGTATTTCACAGACTTTTTTGGACTATTGGATAACATGAACCGCAAGAAACAGAAGGATTAAGACATTAAAAAAGGAGATACATATATATAGGGTAATGATCATTTGACTCGAGTCATGCTAGAGTCATGCGTGACTCGAGCGGGTGACCGTCAGATCATGTCCTGGTCAATGTTTTACCGCGATCTGACAGTTACCCGCTCGAGTCACATGTGATCATTACCCATATATATATATATATATATATATATATATATATATATATATATATATATATCCAAAATAAATCAATGAAAGAGGAAGTTGGATATTGAATTATAGTTGTTCATATGATCAATGCTTAAAGTTACTCAAAGTACCCCTATTTGCAAAATATAGCGGACTTACGGCCTGGTGAGTAGCACCATTGTCTTTGATAGTACGCACCAATCTATTCAACTAATCAGAACCGTTTACGTGGAATGACAAGAGATGAAATGGTCCCAGCTTGAAATTAACTCATAATTTTGTGAAAAATGACTAACTTATGAAGAGCTTTTTAGTCAACTAATCTTCTAAAACATTGAATTTCGAAAAATTTAGGGGGCTTGTTATTCCGCTTTCTTCTTTTCTCCTCGTCCTCCTGTTCCTTGTCAAACGTTTTCCTTTTTAGGGTCGTAATATATGTGAATGTCAACTTTTCACAAGATTGATGGGGTAAAATTCTCTTCATAAACTTGATAATCATATGATGCCAGTGATAATCAATATTACAATGATCAGGTGATGGCAATTGACCTACAAATTCTCTTTTATTTTGATGGATGTGGATTGTTGCGCATATTTTGTTTATCCATTTGAAGGATCTAGTCAATGGTCAAGATTGTTGAATTTGGGGATTATTGTTTAATGTAGTATATGCATCTGCCACCAATTTGATTCACTTTATTGAGATACATAAAACATTGGCTCGTTGACACACATATGAAGGTATATATTAAAATAGTGAACACAAGGACTAAGATTTGAGCAGGGCCAGTCCTGAGGTTTATGTGGCCTATGTCGAGATTTTGAAATGGGGCCTATTTATATTAATAACAAAAATTCCAAAATAAGGCCCTTATATATATATATATATAGTAAGAAAAAAAATTAGAAATGAGGCCCCTTTGATTAAATTTTTTTTTTCCAAATTATATACAAAAATATAAAGGAAAATATACAACACAATATCAGAGAGGGGCTAAATTGCATAACACACCTAACGAAGAATCATCCTGAAAAGTTTATTCTTCTTGCTTTTGTAGCCGCAAACTCACTAATTAAATTTGTATAATCCAGCTTCTCTGCCAACCCATTCTCAATGGATAACATTGATAACCCATTTAATCTTTCTTGCGACATTGTTGATTGAAAAGGTTCTTTCTCTCGTTACAACTGTAACTGGTATGGTCAACAATATCCAATACGCAATCCAGACATTTGGAAAACATCCACCCATCAGATATTGCAGCACTTTAATTGGCGTTGCTAAGTCTTTTGACAAAACCACTTTGAAGACTTTCAATTCATCTAATAATTGTTCACTATCAATATCAGAATGCTTGCCACGTTTAAGAAAATTTTCAAGGTTGGTATAGAAGGTCTCTAAACATTTATCATCTGTACAATTTAACTTTTTTAAATCATATAAAACCCCAACATTCTTCTCATATATTCCAAATTCTTTAGATCTTTCCGGAAGTGAAACAAGGCTTTGATCAACGACATAGGCGAAGTAATTGACCCTGAAAAACTCTTCAAGTGATTGTCCTACTTCTTTAATTTCATTCTCATCTAACTGTTTATTTTTACAAATAATTTATTTTTCACGGAAGAGTGGTTCGAATTTCATTTCACTCGCAACTTCCTTTGCTTCACGTAGGGCGGACTGCAAATCCATTTTCCCTATAATCTTAAAAGTAGATAATGACCTCATTTAGCCGTTCTATAGTAACACTAATATCAATGTTTTCCTCTTGAAGTTTCTTGCTAACTTTATTAATGGCAAACAACAGACAGTACCAAACAATCATGCCAACTAAGAACTTAAAATCTTGAAGTTCATTTATTGCTAAGGACTCAGCTTCATTTCATGTACCGGGATCTGCACGAGAACGGGATAATTCAGCTAAAGCATCTCTAAATTATGGAGTTTGTGACCTTATCGCTTTAACACTCTCTAGATGACTCTCTCAACGTGTTGCTGATAGTGGCTTAGGCGTGAGACCTTTCCCATTATTTTACAAAATTTTCCACCTCCAAGAATGAGACGCAAACAATAGATGTAGTGAATGAAAATGAATAACAGAATGTCGTTGACCTGATAACAGAAGAACAAGAAGTAAATGAGAAAAAAGAACATAAGGTCGCTGACGAGATACCTGAAGAACAAAAAGTGAATGAGAGTGAATCTCCTCCACAAGAAATGAATGAGAGTGAACATCCTACCACGAATGTATTGTTTGCACCTCATCCCCAAAGGTGGAAAATTTTGAAGAATAATATGAAAGGTCTCACCCCTAAGCCACTATCAACAACACGTTGGGAGAGTCGTCTAGAGAGTGTTAAAGCAATAACGTTACAAGCTCAAGAATTTAGAGATGCTTTAGCTGAATTATCTCGTTCTCATGAAGATCCCGGTTTAAAAAATAAAACTAAGTCCTTAGCAATAAATGAGCTTCAAGATTTTGAGTTCTTAATTAGCATGATTGTTTGGTACCGTCTGTGATTTCCCATTAATAAAATTAGCAATAAGCTTCAAGCGGAAAACTTTGATATTGGCTTTGATATAGAACAGTTAAATGAGCTCATTATCTATCTTCAAGATTATAGGGAAAATGATTTTGTAGATGCCCTACATGAAGCAAAGGAAGTTGCGAGTGATATGAAAATCGAACCGCTCGTCCGTGAAAAATGAATTATTCGTAGAAAGAAACAGTTCGATGAGAATGCAATTGAAGAAGTGAGACAATCACCTGAAGAATCTTTCAGGTCAATTACTTCACCTATGTCGTTGATCAAGGCCTTGTTTCGTTTCCGGAAATATTTGAAGAGTTTCGAATACATGAGAAGAATTTTGGGCTTTTGTATGATTTAAAAAAGTTAAATCATACAGATGATAAATGTTTGGATACCTTCTGCGTCAAGCTCGAAAATATTCTTAAATGTGGTGAACATTCTAATATTGACGGCAAACAATTATTCGATGTATTAAAAGTCTTCAAAGCGGTTATGTCAAAAGACAGAGCACCACTGATCGAAGTGTTGCAATATATGAAGGAAATGGGCAGATGTTTTTCAAATGTCTAAATTGTCACGGGACAGAATTTTTTCAAAGTTGAAGTTGATCAAACATACCTTCGGTCAACAATGTCGCAAGAAAGACTAAATGGGTTATCAATGGTATCCATTGAAATGAGTTGAAGCTGAATGCAAATTTAATTAGTGAGTTTACGACTACAAAAGTAAGAAGAATAAACTTTCTAGGTTGATTTTTCGTTAGGTATGTTCTGTAATTTATCCTCTCTCATATTGTGTTGCATATTTTCCTTTATATATTTGGATATGTTTTGGAAAAAAAATAATAATTTATTGTTATTAATTAAAAGGGCCTCATTTCGAAAATAAAATTTATTGCTTATATAAATATTTATTAGGGCGCTATTTCGGAATTTTTTTTTTTATTATAAATAGGCCCCATTTCGGAATCTCGACATAGGCCACCAAAACCTCAAGACCGGACCGGACTATATTCCCCTTCTTGTTTGATATGGTGGAGGAAGCTATTAGTAAACTAATGATTGGAGCATCTCAGTAGGGATGACAAGTAGTTTTATTGGATTGATGCATTTAAGTGTCCCATCTACAATGTTGTGACGAGTTTTTTTTTTGATGAATCAATGGAACAAGTGATGAATGTAAAAGGCAATTCGCCGATGCAATGAAAATTTATTTGGCCAAAAGTTGAATGTTGCAAAAAAGTATCATGATTGGGAAAGGAGTGGAGGAATGTAAAAGGCAATTCACCGATGCTATGAAAATTTATCTCATTGCAAAAGGACTTCGGGTCATTTGGCTACTACTCACCTTGGATTACCATTATGTGTTGGAAGGCCGCCAAAAGGTTTATGAGATTCAACAATAAAGAGGTCTGAAAAGAAGCTAGCATCATAGAAGAATAAGATGTTATTTTGGGGGTGTGTTGAATTGCGCTTATCAAATCTACCTTCTCAAAATTTTCAACATAATATGCATAAATATTTCATTGCTCTTTCCACTTTATTGACAAACTGAAAATATTTTCCTATGGAACGGAGGTAGGGATATCATCTAGTAAATTGGTATGTGGTATGTTTACTGAAAAGGTATAGAGGCTTAGGCATTCGGCGATTGAGACTTAGGCATTTGGCATTATCAAGGAAGTGGCTTTGACATATGGCTAAGAGGTTGATTCATTGTGGACCTAAACTTTTGAATTGCAAATAAGGGGTTACAGTGGAAATTTGAAGGTCAGGTACTGTAAGGGTTCAAATGGGTTGGGTTGGTAGAAAGGGGGCGTGTTGGTGTGTACTGTAAAAGTTGTGTCATAATATGGGAGTTTGTTAAGGTGGGAGATGGTAGTCGCGTCAAATGTTGGGAGGATGTTTGGTGGGGTGAGTTAACATCTAGTGTTGAGTGATATTTTATAGTCTTGTATCTTTCAAAGGGATGTTCATGAGTAATATAGAAACTAAAAATAGGGAAAATGTATTGTGTTGTATGAAGTCGCGTAGAAATATATGGGATAGGAAGCATGATTGTCTTGTTTACCTTTTGGGTAAGTTATATAGACTGTATGGACTGAGATCAAACTATACTGTGATGTACGGATCTGAGAGTTGAGTGGTTCCTTCTCTAACAAATTGCTTTCCCATTTCATTTGTAAGCAACTGCTTACTGAAGCACATTGGAGAAATATTTGGAATCTCCCACCACCTGAAATGGTTTTAACGTTTGGATGGGCATCGGCTTGAAATAAATTTCTACTATAAACCATCTTCAAATTCACAGTTTTTCTTTGGTTAATTGGTGTGTGATGTGCCTGAGTGAGGAGGAAACAGTGGATCATCTTCTGCTTCATTGTAAGTGGCATGTGAAATTTGGTCTAACTTCCTTCAATTGTTTGGGGTATGTGAAATCATGTTGAATCCATATCTTAAATTAAGATTGTCAATCACCCCATTCTACAATTGATTTGAGAATTTCTTTTCATATAGAAAGTATTCAAAAGCTGAATCAAATCAAACTCATAACATATTAGAGAGACCAATCCTAACAAAGAACATACAATAATATAAATATATAATATTCAATAATTGATGAAATCCCGGGGCGACCACCTAGACGGCTGAGGGACAGCCACCTGGGCTCTCATGGCATTTTGACTCTTGTCTAGATCATTTAACAACTGTAGGTATCATGCAAAGTACAAGTTTACATTGTCAAAATACTTCTTTTTTAAAAGGGTATAACGAGATTTATTTGGTTTACAAACTAAGCAGGAAATTTTGTGGTTAAATAATAGCTTTATTCATTATTGAGTGGGAGACACAAGCTACTTGTTTCTCAAAACAAAGTAAACAGCTTGATTTTTCATTATAACTCTCTATAGTTGTTCACACCCTAAACCTGTGGTACTTAATTTGTTGGTTCACCCAGCGAATGGCAAACCGGTATGGAGAGAATCAGTTCGTCATTCAGTTCGGTCCAGTTTGGGATGATGAGCGAACCGGGATTGCTTAAGTTAAAATTAGATTTTAAAAGTGATGCAGGTAGGAGTTGAACCCCTCAACCTTGCACAGAACATACGTATCACGTAACCAAGTGAGCTAAGTGCTCTTTTGGTGATAAATTGTACTAAAATCTTATCCGAGCTAAATTTCCAAATATATATATATATATATATCATCCTACCCATAGTGAATTGGATTCACATAGAATCAACAAATTGGGAATTATGGATCCGAATTTGAATCAAGCGAATTAGCAAACTAAGTAATATAGCCCTGAACTACTGCAAGACGTCAAACTTATTCGGAGAGGACAAAATTGAATTTTCCAATCGACATTATATCAATGTACAAATTAGAAAACAAATTATAACACAGAGGAACAAAATCAGGGGAAAAAAATAATAATACAGAAAATACAAATAAACGCACAAGCATCAAACAACTAAGCAATGAAGTCTACAAGAAAAAATTCAGATTATATAAAAAAAAATTAATAATAAATAGAGGTCTCAGCTTACTATCTTAAATTCCATCAATCCATCAAACGGCTGATAAGTGCCGATTCCATTAATACTTAACTCCCCACCCTCGACTCCACCCCCGAGCAACGAATCCTTTGTCTTGCCTTTGGGATTTTTTGGTTTTTTTTTTTTATTATAATTTTTGTTTTCCTTCGCTAAAATAGTGAGGAAAACGGGTCAATTTCCTTCGTTAAAATAGTTGAAAATTGCTACTTTCACAGACATGGAGGCTCATGGATAACCGTGAGCCGCCCATTTTTTATAGGTTAATCTAAAGAGATTCACTTGTTTTTGTCACTTTGAGACATGAGTTCCACGCCCGTTACAAACATCAATTGCGAAAACGGCACCTTAAGTCATATGACACACATCACATTCAAATGTGAATTTAGGGCTATTTCTTTTGAAAATATGTGACATATGGAATAAAAAACTTATCTTATGAAAGGTATGTGTCATATTCTCAAGGTCTATTGTGGAGAAGATCGGAGGAAATATGGTCTGTATCATCTGATTAAAAGGAATCAATAATTTTCAAGGGTATTAGAACGCATCACTTTCAGAGAATGCATAGGCGCAAACACACATACTCTTGTGTAAAAAAAAAAGTAGCTATATTCGTGCCTATTGAATTATTTATAGGCATCTATACTGAAAAAACATTGACTTGAATCGGACAATGGAGATCAATTTTCACACTGATGGTTGATATAATGGATCTTTAGGCCATCTGTGTACCACCAATCAGTCAAATTTTCTTATTTCATGTGGCATAGATTTAAGAAAAAGCAACTCAAAAATCACACGACGCTCAAACTTTTGTTTTTCAAGATGCCATACGATATATTCAGCCCAAATATAGTGCATGTGTAAATTTACACGCAAAGAGGATCCGTTCTTTTTTTTTTCAAACTTAGGATCCGTTCTTTTATCGCACTGGGAAGAGACCTGCATCTCTTTTGAAATATGTGTCATGCAAAAACAAAAGCTAGTTGATCAATTGTACACCCATGGTCTAAAGATGTGTTGTGTGAAAAATTGCGATGATTATGGATTTTCATCCTCTGATTCAAAATAATCAATATTTTTTTTAGCAAAGTCGCCATCAATAATTTCATAGGAACAAATAGCGGTGCTCATAAATAAATATGAGATCTGTTATTAGCACACTACTTTCTCTCGTCACATCAATAGAAAATGGGATAATGGCTCCTCACCAATATTTAACCATTAAGATGCTACTTTTTTATCATTGTGTCATGTGACATACATTTATGATTAATCTAAATTGCCCAAGTGACAGTTCATCGTTGGAACATCTCAGTTAAAGGATTATGCTTATAAGTGGATGTAAATCATTCGATCAGTAAACTTTAATATCAATTATCAAAATTAAGACAATCGTTGATATTAGGGTGCACAGATCGGAGGTTAGAATCTCTAAAATATATATATATATATATATATATATATATATATATATATTGACCTATAATCCTTCAATTGATGATATAATACTTGGCGAGTATGAATTTTCAAGATCATAAGTCAATTAAGTGATATAAGATCCTTTATGTTGCTTCTCTGTCTCGACGTCTTTTTAAGGGCTTTGCTCGGTACTCTCAGGTGAACCCTATATAGAAAGAATTGCTATTAGGCATCCCATCGCCATCCCTTCTGAACTATTCCAGCGACTTGTTGAGTTGAAGGTGAGGTAAGGCTTTTGAGGATGCATTATAGCGCACAGGTTGTGACTACTTTTTTCATTTGGTTGATGCTGCATGTGATTCTTGCATGCTTGCTTTTTTTTAAAAATATTGTAGAATAAGATAACTCTACCTAACTAAACAAAATATCGGTCATATCTGATACGTATCGGCTGACAGGTATCGGGTTAAGGTCCCCCCCGATACAATGTGTACACCCGATTCAATATTGGTCACCAATGAAATATAGATCATTATTGATTCATATCGAATTATATCGGTCGATATATATCTTATATGAATCGGACATAATGTACAAAAGGGTAGGGGCTTTTGCAATTGAAGATTCGGTCTAAGCAATTGATAGTTTCATCATTAGTATCATTAACTACCTTGAGTCAGACAATAGAGATTGTTTTCATCCCAATATTTCACACAAAAAATCTTTAGATCATGGCCCACATATCAAACGGCCACACAGCACCAAAGTGATCGTGAGGAGAGTTCTGGAGTCTCTTTTGGGGATGTGTTATAAGTGAAATCAGCATTTGACCGTCTAATAGGTCACCATAATCTCAAAATATATTGAGTAAAAGAATAGGACGAAAATTGATCTTTATCATCTAATTCGAATCAATCAACCGTGTTAATGGTGGTTTCAAAAACCCCTATTCTATAAAATATGCCTTTTAGGCAAATAAGTATCCTTTTGAACCCTGCATGGGGTCCAACCGGAAGGACCTCAGCCACAGCCCCATTGACTCATGTTCTGATTAGTTTATCGGTTATTTGGTAGTAATTTATTTCCACGTGATAGCTATAATGATTCTTAGGTTTGGAAACTTGTAATTTAATCCTCAAAGAAAAAGTAAATTTGTAATTTAGCCATACATGGGTATTGTCGTAATTTTATTGTATTGGTTGTGGTGTACGGTATACTGTCGCGTAGGGCTTTTAATGGGCCGGGTTGTTGTTCAAACCTGTCCTAACCTATCCGATCCGGGTTCCTAATTTTTCGACTTGGTCTAACCGGACTCGATGTATTCATTTAAGCGCCCCTCTAGGTGTCGGTCGGGCTTGGGTGTTTTTCTGAGCTTTTTCCCGACTATTTTTTTTTTTAATAAAATTTAGTTAAATTATTTTTTAGGGCTATTTTTTCTAATAAAATTGGGTTGGATTTTTTTTTTTTTCTAATAAAAGTTTGAAGAATGTTCAAAATTTAATGAAATAATTATATTACCATTATAGAGGCTCAAGTACATGATTTTATTCAAATATTTTATTTTAATTTATTGCATAATGGTTATAACAGACAACGATTGCCTGAAAATCTATTAACAAGCCATCCAAATTGTGTGGTTAAAAAGCTATGCAACGATTACTTGAAAATAAATTAAGTCATCCAATTAAAAAATATATGCACAAGATTATTACGCTTTTGACTTAAATGCCCCAAGTTTAAACCGTTCAACGGTTTAATCTTAGGACATTTAAGTAAATCATATTTAACTATAATTCAAGCTCGGCCCGAATTTATCTGGATTGCAACATGCTTAGTCTGATTCAGATACCGAGGCGAGTTTGTTTAATAAAAAAATCGCTTTTTTCAGGTTAAGTACGGGCCAAAATACGGGCTGGCCAGACCCATTAAGAGCCCTACTGCTGCATCCGCTTAGGTAACGTTGGAATCTCCGAATCTTCGTTAGGGACGGAGATATAATTATGTTTGTTGTCTTTTTGGGACGTATGCCGCACAACTTTCAACGGTAGACCCGCCTCACGCATTTTCCTTTAGAACCATTGAGAAGATAGCAACACAAAGGAGAGGCTAAAACGATTTGTACCGTGGCAAGAAGACTTAATTAAATTTGGAATATGTGCCACGTTGAAACCATATTAGCCCTCTAATTGACATAAAACAAGATCTCTATCATTTGATTAATTGATTCAATCCGGTCAAAGGTCATTATCTAATTCAATGATTGGTGCCTTTTTGCCTCCCATAATTTTGAAATTACACAATTTAGATGGTGTTCCAAGTGATGCGGATCCCAAAAACAAGTATTTTTTTTAAGCATGTGCCACTGTACAAATCTCGTGTGCAAGCCTTAGATCCCCACATATAATATTGGGAAAAAGAGTCATGCATAGATAAAGTTCAAGCTCGCAAAGCACGGGATTTTGGGCACCCGTGTCTTGTTATGTTGTCTTATTTGAAGGCCAAGATTAAAATATCATTTTTTCTCCAAAAGATTACCAAATATGATCTTCTATTACATCATTCCACATAGTCAACTGTTTAATCACAAAATGACCTTTACCCGCATTGAATCATATGGTAGAAATTGGTTTGTATCAATTGTTTACATATTTTTTAAAATCATGGCCTTCAAATTAAACCACTTACATACGTATTTACATGAAGAAGATCCTCAAAATTTAGTGAGCACAAAATTTAGTGTGTCAATCTTTTACCCAACTTATTTATGAGCACACAATTTAGTGAAAATACGCTTTTATTTGATTAATTTGAGCAAAGCATGGGGTTATTGCATCATTTTAACAGTTTATTTCAGTAGGAAAAGTTAGTTGCAAGATTAAGCGGATAGAAAAGGTACTTTTATCATTTTAATGCTGAAATGTTAGATACCTAAAATTTTTATGATTAGATGAGGAAAAATGTTATTTTCAAAAGGTTGATGAGAGATCTTGCAAAACGTTCATAAATATGCATGGAGCAAGGTGTTAAAATCGGTATCGAGCTCAGGTATCGGTCCATGGATGACCGATACAACTCAGCCGATATGTATCGGCCGATACTAATACATATTGGCCTATTTTAAAATAAAAATAAAAAATAGAGGTATCGGCCTATCATACTTATATCATGCTCATTCCATGCTATTGTTGTCTTCCAAGTACTAATGATCTCTTTGATGTGATGCCAAAATATTTGGAGGCTAAATGCATCAAAGTAACCGAATTTTATAAAGTTTGATATATGTGCCTCTATGCCGTCTACTTGATATGTATGGTCAAATTTTGAAACCTCATTATTGGTATTCTTCCATTGCCAATTGCTATACTCTTTTTTTTTATAATGCCAATTCATATACCTATATATGGAAAAGGTTCTACCCTCCATTGGAGGGTGCTCTCACGTCCTCCAAAATTGGAGAAAACCTCCAATTGGCAATAGGACACCAAATTGACGACACATAGAGCACGGGTGCATTGCTTAGATCATATTCAGAAAAATAAAAGTTCAAAAACTCAACTCCACCTTGTATTTTTTGAGCTTTGAAATCAACCAAACTTTGACGGAAGCCTTAAATGGATTTAACTCCCCCCCCCCCACCGCGGCCGCCGCCGTACTCCACATGACACTCAAACCTTGTTTTGGGGTGTCATGTGGAGATCCACAACATCTTGGAGGAAGCTTGAGCGTCCTCTGATGGAGGACGAAACCAGCTCCCTATATATATACCAGCTGGCACAAACGGTAAATATTGACCAATAAAAATAGTATTGAAGTGGTCCGGTACATACTGGGTGGTACAAACTCGCACCAACCTCTCTTATTATACATTACTTTGATAGTTGAGTGTATATTGTGCATCATATGTGGATAATTTGATTATGCTGAGTTTTGGAGAGCCATTACTTGCACACAAAAAGTTGGCCTTTGCACACAATTAAAAATAAATATCTAGTACTTCAGTGACTTATTTCATATGAAAACAGCATTTAAGTTGTCTCATTTTGAAAGCCATGATCTAAAGATTTTTAATGCAAAAAATTGATATGAAACCCACTCTCAATCATATGATTTTAACACAGACAATCATCAAATAGGAAAATGGCCTTTGACTGCGTTAAATCATATAATATAGATTGTATTTCGTGTCATCGATCTTTAGGTCATTGCCATCAAATTGGACGACTTAGATGGTGTTTCCAAATGACACAAGTCTCCAAAATACCAAGTCTCTCTTCTAAATATCAAGTCTCTAACATACTGTTCTCTTCTAATATAGATTATTGAGGAGAATTTATTAAAAAAGAATTTATGGATCATTTAGCCAATTGTGATTTTTTTTCTCAATTGTCTGTCTTGCAACCCTTAAACAAAATAGAGTGGTAGAAAAAAAAAAGCCGAAAGATTGTCAAACTTAGCCTTCCTATGATGATCAATGATTCAAGTCCAAATTATTATTGTGTCGAAGTCTTCAGTGATGGATTTATCAATTCGACCATCCAAATATATGCCTTAGGATCTAGGCGCATGATCAATCAAAATAATAAACCGACAATCTATAAATTGAAATAAATGTGTCCACCTTGAGTGTGAGCCATGAATGATGGGTTGCCGATTTTTAACGATCTCCTTGCTCTCAATTTCTCGGAGCACATGGGGATGTTTTTGCTAATAAGGAGGGTTGAAGTGTGTCGAGCAATCATTGAGACCAAACATCCCTTATATTTATAACAAAAGAGTCCTTTCCCATTAAGGACTTAAATTACTAATCATATCGTGATTAGAAATCACAATTAAATCATAACTAAAAGACTTACCTATTAGTTGCTTATTTTCTTCAAATTCACCGAATTAGAAACTCTTACATCACAAGATTGATCTTACACCATTCACTGGTCAACGGATTGACCATAGTGACGGCCACCAAAATAGAAACTTCTAACAGTCTCCCACTTGGCCACATGTTGAGTGGTGAAAAATGTCACTTTTCACCCCTTAACTTGACCTTTGATAAACTTGTGAGCACATTAATAAATCTCTGTTGAGTTTATTTTGTAGATAGCAAAAATAGACAAGAATAATACAGAAAAGCACTCAAAAATATTGTACAAAGAAGTTATCTCTCAGCACAGTATATACCAGCAATAGCACACCAGAGGGCTGCACACCTTTGGGCCCCTAGGGCGCGTGGCAACAACAAGGCAAGGTCAAAGAAGTGAAAACAGGCTGAAAACATCCTATCGAGAGGTTATCTGAAGACTTCGATAGGAGCTGAGAGCCAAAAATGGAGGAATTCGTGCAGTTTGAAAGGTTTCGATAGGATCTAAAAGCAGGGAAAGGATGGATTAGTGTGGATTGAGGAGTTCGATAGGATCCAAGAACCTATCGAGTAGCTGAAAGAAAGGAAGAAATCATCCTATCAAAAGTCTGCCTGACGCGTAAGGGGAACCTATCGAATGGTTTCCTGAACCTGTCGGATGATGGCATGGACCTATCGAGATGGAGACGCTGGAACAGAACCTACCGAAGGGTGCTTGAGCCTTTCGATAGGAGTGAGAGCAATCCTATCGGAATGATGGCATACAGAGCTAAACCTATCGAAATGGTCCTCCAACCTGTCGAATGCTCTAGACGGAGGGCTGAGAATGTTGAAGCTTTAAGAGAAGGATCATCTTATCGGAACCTATCGAAGAGACCTGAGAACCTATCGAAAGGGGCCACAAAATTCCATCTGAACCTGTCGAAAGCTTCCTGAACCTATCAAAATCGTGTGAAGAACTTCTCAGAAAATCAGCTATGCACACGCTGCAACTTGGTGACCTGCTGCACGTAAATCGAGGCACTTGGTGACCGACACGATGATCCAAAAGATGCCCTAGGAAACCCTAACCAACCCACATGCTCTGACAGAACTCTAAGAAACTCTGAGGACCTTCTAGAAGGGAATATTGGCGGGAAAGATAAGAGAGAAAGCTATATATTGAGATCTCCAATTGCAATGGGGAGAGATAGAGATCTGGATCAAATTCTGGAGATTAGAGCTTGCAGCGAAATTCCATTTTTCCTCTTTTAGCTCAACTATGGTTGGCTAATTCCCTGGGAGCAGCGAGGAGAGAGGTTAGATCTGTAATTGGGTAAGGATGAGAGTGTTATTATGGGTCAATTGCTGCACAGACTACAAATCTGAGAGCATTTCATTGTAGAGTGAGTTTTATTGCAATGTAAATATTGTTTTTATTGTTTTAATTAGATCTATAGTTCCTTTGGTTTCATTTGGTGCTCGATCGGATTTGTGTAGAGGAGTTTGTTGATCAGCTCACCCACTTAACTGGTAGACGTCTTGGATACCGTCTGATCTCCCTAGATCTGATATCCCTGCGATTGCCTTTGTCTGTGACCTGGCAATTGCAGCATCTATAGTGGTTTTAATGCTCTGATCGAAGCCATTGGAATAGAGAAAATCTATTGGATGATCTATGACCATTTAAGTGGACAGATCATAGTCATAAGATCAATCCAAACCAGGAATGGAGGAAATCTATTGGATGATCTGTGACCATTTAAGTGGACAGATCATAGCCATAAGTTGAATCCAAACCACCGATCTAGATCGGATTCTTCTACCTTAATCCTTTGGATTGGATGAAGTCTATAGGATGATCTGTGACCATTCAAGTGGACAGATCATACCCTTAAGAGCAGTCCACACCTCTGATTTATTGTAGATTCTTCTACCCTGCAGCTGTGCTTGCAGTCAGCTGAGGGATTGGTGTACTTTGGACCCCTGTAACATGATCAACTCAACCCAATAGCAGTTAGACCAAACTCCAAGCTGCTCTTCTCTATTTCCTGTGTTTTTAATCCTTCCACCTTCAAGATCTGGATCTCTGGACTCGATCTCAATAATTATGCATTTTATTTGTAGTGTAGATTAAGTGACAACCCTTTTTAACCTCTCCCCTTTCTTATAGCTAACTTAGCATTAGATAGGGTGCCAAATCTCTTACAGATCTGGAGATTTACCATATTTTAAACTCACCTCTGTGTGGGACAAACTCTTACTTTTGAAACTTGCTACCAAGGACCCTGGATCTTGCAGGCCTAAGTTGTTTCTGATGTGTTGATTCCATCTCCTATTTTACTCTGTTTTTATTTTTGCTTTTATCATTACACAATAAATCAGCACAGGGGAAAGCCCCAACAAGTTTTTGGCGCCGCTGTCGGGGAAGTGTTTTTGAAATTGATAGATCATAGATTTGTAGTAGTTTATTTGATTTTTCACTAACTGTATTGGTGAGATTTGTTGTTTTCTAGTTATTTCTTTCATCTCATCAGATTTGAAGCTGCTGCAAAGGGAGAGCATTGTGCTAGAGGTTGCTCTTGAGTTTGCAGCCCTTTTCCCATGTTTATTTGTCAAATCTGTTGATTTTTTTTTAGATTGTTTAGTCATTTGTTTTGTTCCTGATTGTTGTATTTGAAGACTTGCTCTGCATTGAGATTGTGAGTAGTGTATGTTTGGGAGAAGAACCCTCCAACCTCAGATTGCTCCATTTAGCCCAGAGGTTGAAAGAATTCTCAGATCTAGACAAATTCCACCCCCATCTGTTGCAGCTGAATCTGTCGAGATGGGTGAGCAGCAGCAGCCTAGAACTCTAAAGGAATTTATTGCACCAGGGGTTTACAATTCCCCCTTCTGCATTCAATTCCCAGCTGCTCAAGGAAATTATGAAATCAAATCTTCCATCATCCAGATGCTACCCTCATTTTATAGCCTGACTAAAGAGGATCCATATAAGCACATTGATGAATTCTTAGGATTGTGCACCACTTTCAATATCACAGGTTTGGGGGAAGAGGCGACCAGGATGAGACTCTTTCCTTTTTCATTGAAGGATAGAGCCAGGACCTGGTTATCCATGCTTCCCCCCAACAGTATTCAGTCCTGGAGTGATCTTCAATGTCAGTTTTTGGTCAAATTCTTCCCCATGTCTAAAACAAGCCAGTTGAGGAAGGGCATCATCTCATTTGCCCAAGATCTAACTGAGGATTTTCACCAAGCTTAGGAGAGATTCAAGGAACTTCTAAAGAAATGCCCCCACCATCAAATCCCTGAATGGCAATTGCTTTAAAGTTTTCATCAAGGGATTGATTCGAAAAGCAGAGACATGGTAGATGCTTCTTGTGGTGGTACCTACCTCCATAAAACTGCTGAGGAGGCCTGGGAGTTGTTTGATATCATTAGTGAGAACTCCATGCAGAGGGAGACCTTGTCTAGGGACTTAGACCCTCCTAGATTGGTGAAAGAGAATACCACCAGAGGAAAGATGTTTGAGGTAAATGTGCAAAGTGATTTGGAGAGGAAAGTGGACAGCCTGACACTGAAATTTGATAAACTCATGGGAGCAATGCAGTCACCCATGGCTGCTAGGGTGGAGGAGGCATATGCTATATGCCAGTCTCCTACCCACCCCATTGAAGATTGCCCATCAACTGTCCAATTTCTAGATTTTGTTATGGAGCATGTGGCTGCCACTCAGTCCTATAGGCAACAGCCTACTGCTGGGTACCAATGGAGGAACCACCCCAACTTGAGGTGGAGACAAGATGCATACCCAAACCAGCAACAGTAGCCACAGCAACCCATGCCCTACAGAAATACTCAGCCCTACCACCAGAGTTATGCTCCAAAGCTTCAGTATCAGCAACCCATAACCCAACCTGTGGTTCAGCCTGTGCAGCAACCTGCACCCCCTCCAGCTGTGAGAGCACCTTCTTTCGAGGAACAAGTTTTGGCCTCATTGCAGAATTTGAATTCCTTATCTCAAACTGTGCACTCTCACAGCCAAAGTATTAAAAAGATAGAAGACCATCTTGGTCAGCTATCTAATGATTTGACTAGGAGAGAGGAAGGGAGGCTGCCTAGCCAACCACTGGATAACCCAAGGAGACAGTATGTAGTGGGTGAAGTTTCCTCCACCCATGAGGAAGCCAAATCCATTACTACATTAAGAAGTGGAAGGCTGGTGGATAACCAAGTTGGCTGTGAGACTTTGAGAAATTTTGAAAAAGGCAAATAGGTGGTTTTCGAAAAAATACAACAAGGGCCACCAGAGATGGATATGGAGGAACAAACAAGTGAGCATAAGGAGGATAGTGATGACCCTCAAGAAAAGGAAAAAATGAAAAAAAAAAGATGATCAATTGGCTAAGCCAGCAAATGAGGGAGCAGCCCCCCATTTGCCATTTCCCAAAGCATTGCAAGGACCTTCCCCTTTTGACAAAGGGCAAGGTAAAATAGAGGAAATGATTGAGACTTTCAAGCAAGTAAAGATCAATTTGCCCTTGCTTGATGCAATTAAACAAGTCCCAGCCTACGCCAAGTTTCTGAAGGAGCTATGCACCCATAAAAGACAGTCTAGGATACACTTATCCAAGAAGGTCTTTTAAGCAGAAAAGGTAAATTAAATTCTATCTATTACAACCCCCACAAAGCTTCAAGACCCTAGAGTGCCCACCATCCCCTGCATCATTGGGGATCATAAAATTGAGATGGGCTTATTGGATCTGGGAGCCAGTGTGAACTTACTGCCCTATGCCGTCTATGAGAAACTGGGCTTAGGAGACTTGAAGCCCACACATGTGATCCTGCAACTGGCTGACAGATCCGAAAGGAAACCTGTGGGGGTCATTGAAGATGTCCTGGTGGGAGTTGATAAGTTCTTTTACCCTGCTGACTTTGTGGATCTAGATATGGAGCCAAGTAAAGGTGCTTCTTCCATACCTGTGATTTTGGGCAGGCCCTTTTTGGCCACTGCTAATGCATGTATCCAATGCAGGTCAGGAGTCATGGAAGTCTCCTTTGACAACATGAAAGTGAAGCTGCATGTGTACAACACAGGCCATCAACCCCTTATAGACGAAGCCTATTTTTCTATTGCTGGGCTAGAGGAGGCTCTGCATAAACATCCACATCAGCTGATGTAGAGCAGTGGTTGGTCTACAGAGGCAAAACTGCACCCAAGGGATGGACACTTGCTGAGGGAAGGATCCAAGAAAGGTGACAAGTTTGATGATCCTGGGCAGGCCGTTGACCTTCCAGATCCCCCAGATTAGCCCCTGAAATTCAGTAAGTATCATATGTACCATATTTTGCTTTTATTTTAGGTGTTTACTTTGCATTTCTATTAAAATTCTGTTGTAATAAAAATGCCATGATACATACTAGGCCATCATTTCAATATTGTCAATTGTCCTAAGGTAATGGGAGCTTGTCCAGAAGGGAATCAAATCATAGGGCAGCACAGCAACAAAGCCTGCTGAGAGCTGAGACTGAGAGTTGGCCAGGAGGCAGTGTTACTTGGTTTTTGGGAGTTTTCGATAGGCCAATTTCACTTTTCGTTAGGTCACATGGTGATTTCGACAGGATGTTTGATGGTTTCGATAGGCACTGAACTCTTCGACAGGCGAAACCAACTTCTCGATAGGTTAAAAAGGAAAAACGAAGATTTCGATAGGTTCTGGATACCTATCGGGAACCTATCGAAAAGATGACTCATCTGCCGTTTAAACCTATCGAAAGGATGGTTCTACCTATCGGGATCCTATCGAATCATCCCTTTTGAAAGCTTTGTCTTCTAAGCTTTCGACAGGATGCATGAACTTATCGAAACCATCCAATTCATCCTGTTGAAACCATATTTCACCCCTTATACCTGTCGATAGGTCATTTGTGCCTCATTCCCTACCTTCTGTAAAACCCTAACTCGCTTCCTCATTTTTCGCCTCCCTCCTCCACTAAATCCTCGCAGAACCTTCAGCTGTTCAGTCTGCCATTTTGTCAGTGCATTCAGCTTGCGTAGAGGAGCATTTTGCCCCTGATTTTGGAGAAATTAGAGTTGTGCATTGCAATCTCTGTTAAACCCTAGGTATTTCGAGGTGAGTTGCCTTCCCACCGCCAATCTGTTATTTTTTCTAATTCTTAACCTTTAAGTTCCATTCCAAGTTGGTGAGTGACTAATCTCTGAGAGTAAAATGGATGAGCCTGAGGAAACTCTAGCAAACATACGCCGGAGAACAACTGCTTCCACCCCTAATCCTCCAATAAATCGAAGCCAGCTACCAAACCAACTGTTAAGAGGAAGCTCGCCGAGGAGACACCCAACAAGGCTCGTAAAGCCGAGAAAGCCAAAGCTGTTGAAATTCAGGAGCCTATGGTCGAAAAGCTCTTAAAGAGAGCTGCTCCAGCTGCGGAAGCTCCATTGCCCACCCTTGACAGACCACCTGCAGTAGAGCTTCCGGCTGCGTTAACCACCCCCAATGAGTTTGTGGATAAGTTGAGTCTTGTCCCTGAGACAGACTTTGATCTGGCATATTTTGCCAACATTGGGGAGTGTCAGGGAACACTGGACTATTTGAAGAAAGAAGGATTATTACCCCTCCTTTCGCCGTTGAAGGAATCGGTGTATCCCAGGCTGATGAAATTGAGGTACCAGAACTTGACAAAGAAGGTGGTGCAGGGGACTGAAGATGTATTAGAAATCTTGATTGATGATTGGCAGCTGATTGTAGATTACAGAGACATTGGGATGGCCTTGGGAGTCCCATATCAATTTGACTCCACGAGAGTTGAGGGAGCACCTATGGGGGCTACATTTAAGGACATGGCTAAACAGCTCACCAATGGTATTGTGGGCTCTGGTGAATCCCTGATGAGAAGAGACCTCCATCCTACCCTAAGATTCATGGATACCATTTTGAGAAAAAATGTCTATGCCACTGGGCATTTGCAGGAGAGAAGGGCCCCATTAGTGGATGCCTTATTCTATTGTTCAAAGGGGCAATTCGTGAATGCACCTAAGCTGATTTTTGAAATAATGGTGGACATTAATGACAAGGTGCTGAAGAGACAAGCTTTTGCTAAGGGAGGAGGCCTACCCTTCAGCAGACTCATCACATGTCTGCTCAAGGCTGGGAAGTATGTGATCAAGAAAAATGAGCCAGTGGAGAAGGTGGCCCCTAAGGTATTTGGAAAAAGGGCATGGTCCACAAGTCTAACCCTGATACAGAGGACCAAGCCAGCTGAATCATAGGAGGAGGTGCCCACTACCATTGCAGCAGATCTTGCTGCTGCTATTCCCCCATCCACCCTTCCACCTACACCACCCACCTTTTCATCCACCTTACCTATACCATCACCCACACCTCCACCTACTTTTCTTTTCCCCTTTGTCTTAGTCCTTCTTCCAACAGACCCTTCCCCTCCAACCTCTGAAGCAGTGGTTACTACATCCACCACTCCAGCCCTCCAGCCTGAAATCATTGCACCTCCTACATTACCAGAGCCTATACCTCCCCTTTCTTCGCCACCCTTTGACCAACCCATTTCTGACATTCCTCCTTTGCCTACCCAGGGGCTAGACAACTTCGCCACTGCTGGGTTTACTGCCCTCATGACATCCATCGTGGAGGATGTTGCTCACGAGTACACTCCACTCCCTTATGCCCCACATCTCATTCCCCCTCAATTCAATCATGCACCTTCCTCTCCTTTCCATCCCATTCAAACACCTGTCCCCTCTACCCCCACCATGCCTTACACTTTCACCCAAATTCTCTCACTCCTACAGTCCATTCAATCTCAATTGACCATAAACACTGACAACCAAACCCTCATGAGCTCCTGCCTCCAACCAATTCAATCCACCCTTACCCCATCCTCTTCAGCTCCTCAACCCCCTCCCACTTCCCCTCTTTCACCTATCCATGTACCCATCCATTTATCTCCTCCTTCTTCACCCATAGCTTCACCACCCCTTGCTGCTACCCAGTCTGAGGAGGTAGCAACCCCATCTCTCCCCATACCTTCCTCACCACCATATGTTCTTCCTTCAGCACTAACTGTAATTGTTTCTGCAGTTGCTGAGTCACCCATCACCCACTCCCCCACTCTCTCTCCACCTGTTTTCAAAGATGCCTCCACCCAAACTGATTCATGTGAGGATTTGGTTTTCTCCACCCCCTCCTGTTCATCCACTACACCCCCTTCCTTGCCAATTATCATTCGCCAAAACATGTACATCCCCCCTTACCTCACACTGCTGTATGCCATGAGGGACAACCCTTACATCCAAAGGGATATCCTGAGAGGTATGGCTGTACTCCGTGCTTCCCTGGGAACCCCTTATGAGGAGAGGATTGACAACATGAAATTGGAGCACATAATCAAGCTCCACGATATCTCTCAAGGGTGGACTGAAATCCTGACTCGTTATGAGTCAGCAAAACAGTTGGCGGCTGCTGAGAGTCTCATTGCCAAATATGAGAAGAAGAATTCTGAGCTTCTCAAGAAAAATTAACCAATGCTCAGGAGATACTCAAGGCCACCAAGGACCTCTCTGATGCCAACCTACTCTAGCTACAACACCTCCTACTAATTCTCCCTCCACTCACACCTCTCCCCCTTCTACCACTCAACCTCCTCCTGTTCAACCTACCCCTCAAAAACCTAAAAGGACTCCCACTGAAAGAACCGTCACCTCTAAAAGATCAGTTCCCTCTGCTACTCCTCGCAGTAAAGGAAAGAAGTCTGCTGCCCAGTCTAAAGAAGCTCTCCCCACCAAGCCCCCCACCTAACCTGACACCTCTTTCTACTTACTCTCTAGGAACGAAAGAAAGAAGACTGCTGCGGCTCTAGGATTGGACCCCAATGCCCTTTTTCCTTCAGATTCAGATTCAGATTCTGTTGTTGCTGTTGATCCAAAAGGAAAACAACCAGCTGCCCAGTTTGAGAAGGCACCAGCGAACCCTCAACAGAAATCAAAATCTAAAGGAAAAGCTCCTTTATCTGAGGATGAGCTAAAAAACCTGGCTGACCTCTATGGTTGGCCAGATGATGCCTATAAATAGATGTGGCAGTTTGTTGTTTTAGTTTCTTTTTCACTTGTCTCATATATATATTTGGCATATTTGTTGCGTTACTGTGTAGATATCTTCTTACCATGCCTCTCAACTGATTTCATAGTGTAAAACAGTGAGGACACTGTTTAATTTAGGTTTGGGGGTGTGGCAGGTATGCCAATAATAAATTAGTTAATTTTAGTGCAGCTAAGTTTAAAAAGGAGCTTTTGGAAATAAAAGTGAATTCTCACCTAATTTTTTTATTTTTTATTTCTAAGAGAGGAAATTAAAAAACCATCTGAAACTGAAACAAACTGTAGTTTTAACATCTTTCATGAAGCAAATGTCAACAATTTTTGAAAAAAATTTTGATGTATAGTAAACCTAAAATGAGAGGAGACTGTGAGGATACCCCCCCCCCCACAGAAAATTGGATGGAAGGCTGTACCCAGTGAGATTTGGGCCTGAAATTTTTTTAATTTCTTCAAAGAGTGTCTTGGCAATTTTTTCTGCTCTGAGGACTGATTGGACCTAATTCTGCTCACTAGAAGTTAGGCAAATCCAAGTTGAAACAACTTGACCGCATTAATGACATGGAGGAAATGAAGTAAGGTCATCCCTTGGACTGTTTGAGCTGAAAGATCCCACCCTTTGAACTGCCCTTGATACACCAACTTTGAGCCTTAAAGATCCCAATTTCTTTGATGGAAACCAAAAAATTCAAACCCAAAAACCTTTGACCTAATGCAGCCTGACCCTTACTCTGAGAATTCAGAAGGTAAAGGTGAAGAAATGGAAGAAGGTAGAGCTGGTGTGATTTTTGGTTCAGAAAGAGGGAAACTCATTTGGTGGTGTTGTGACAGTCCAGCCCATAAAAAATAAATAAATAAAATTAAAAAATGGAGAAAAATACAAAAAGAAAAAAAACATACAAAAATAGAAAATCAAAGAAAAAGAATGAGAAAGAGAAGTCATTTCATTGAAAGACTGAAATGAGGATTAGAAACTGATCACTTCAAATCTGAAAATTCAAGAAGTAAATGGAATCGGACTGAAATGAAGAAGGTGTGCATGTCACCTCCTTACCTTGTTGATTTCTCAATTTTGAATCTCATTTTACCCCTTTATTCTTTTACAAATTTCACCATAAGCCACATTACAACCCAATAAAAAGACCTTACTGATCTAAAATGAATTGAGTTGTCATGTGGAGATAAGGATTTGTTTAATCTATGATGAAAAGAGTTAAAAAATTTCAGGAATTAGAGCAATGCTTATGCTCATGCTTGCAGTCCTATTTGAGGGCTGTAACTGCTCTTGAGCTGTGTGAAATTCTATACCCTTCATTTTTTGTTGCGAGTGAACAGCCCTAGTGAGACTTGGGCCTGAAATCCAACTTGTTGGGGGTAATACCAGAGCAGAATTCTGAAATTGATGGTGAGCCATGCATTAATTTTTAGGAAAAATGCCTTGATATAAACTGAGTGATGTTGAAGGATTACAGCAGACTTTCAAGTTTTGAACTAATGCTTTTTCTGTTGAAATTCCTCTAATGAATTGAATGGACATGGTGTGAATTTATTTTATTTACTTAAACTCTGTTGTAGTATGCTGCACTATTATTAACTAAAATTTTATTGGAGAAGTTTGTGGGTACCTTCACTGAAAACCCTCAGGAGACTTCACTCCTCCACTAGGGATCACCTAGGGGTTTAAAAGGCTTGGTGCATATGCTAAATGCATCTGTGGTCCCTACGAAAGTGGCATTTTAATTTCTTTAATGTTCCTTTGCTCAGGGACTAGCAAAGCTTAGGGTTGAGGGTGTGTTAAGTGGTGAAAAATACCACTTTTCATCCCTTAACTTGACCTTTGATAGACTTGTGAGCACATTAATAAACCTCTGTTGAGTTTATTTTGTAGATAGCAAGAATAGATAAGAATAATGCAGAAAACCACTCAAAAATATTGTACAAAGAAGTTATCTCTCAGCACAGTATATACCAGCAATAGCACACCAGAGGGCTGCACACCTTTGGGTCCCTAGGGCGCGTGGCAACAGCAAGGCAAGGTCAAGGAAGTAAAAACAGGCTGAAAACATCCTATCGAGAGGTCATCTGAAGACTTCGATAGGAGCTGAGAGCCAAAAATGGAGGAATTCGTGCAGTTGGAAAGGTTTCGATAGGATCTAAAAGCAGGGAAAGGATGGATTAGTGTGGATTGAGGAGTTCGATAAGATCCAAGAACCTATCGAGCAACTGAAAGAAAGGAAGAAATCATCCTATCGAAAGTCTGCCTGAGGCATAAGGGGAACCTATCGAATGGTTTCCTGAACCTGTCGGATGGTGGCCTGGACCTATCGAGATGGAGACGCTGGAACAGAACCTATCGAAGGGTGCTTGAGCCTTTCGATAGGAGTGAGAGCAATCCTATTGGAATGATGGCATACAGAGCTGAACCTATCGAAATGGTCCTCCAACCTGTCGAATGCTCTAGACAAAGGGCTAAGAATGCTGAAGCTTTAAGAGAAGGATCATCCTATCGGAACCTATCGAAGAGACCTGAGAACCTATCGAAAGGGGCCACAAAACTCCATCTGAGCCTGTCGAAAGCTTCCTGAACCTATCGAAATCGTGTGAAGAACTTCTCAGAAAATTAGCTATGCCCACGCTACAACTTGGTGACCTGTTGCACGTATATCGAGACACTTGGTGACCGACACGATGATCCAAAAGATGCCCTAGGAAACCCTAACCAACCCACATGCTCTGGCAAAACTCTAAGAAACTCTGAGGACCTTCTAGAAGGGAATATTGGCGGGAAAGATAAGAGAGAAAGCTATATATTGAGATCCCCAATTGCAATGGGGAGAGATCGAGATCTGGATCAAATTCTAGAGATTAGAGCTTGCAGCGAAATTCCATTTTCCCTCTTTTAGCTCAACTATGGTTGGCTAATTCCCTAGGAGCAACGAGGAGAGAGGTTAGATCTGTAATTAGGTAAGGTTGAGAGTGTTATTGTGGATCAATTGCTGCACAGACTACAGATCTGAGAGCATTTCATTGTAGAGTGAGTTTTATTGCAATGTAAATATTGTTTTTATTGTTTTAATTAGATCTATAGTTCCTTTAGTTTCATTTGGTGCTCGATCGAATTTGTGTAGAGGAGTTTGTTGATCAGCTCACCCACTTAACTAGTAGACCTCTTGGATACCGTCTGATCTCCCTAGATCTGATATCCCTGCGATTGCCTTTGTCTGTGACCTGGAAATTGCAGCATCTGTAGTGGTTTTAATGCTCTGATCGAAGCCATTGGAATGGAGGAAATCTATTGGATGATCTGTGACCATTTTAGTGGACAGATCATAGCCATAAGATCAATCCAAACCAGGAATGGAGGAAATCTATTGGATGATCTGTGACCATTTAAGTGGACAGATCATAGCCATAAGTTGAATCCAAACCACCGGTCTAGATCGGATTCTTCTACCTTAATCCTTTGGATTGGATGAAGTCTATAGGATGATCTGTGACCATTCAAGTGGACAGACCATACCCTTAAGATCAGTCCACACCTCTGGTTTATTGTAGATTCTTCTACCCTGCAGTTGTGCTTGCAGTCAGCTGAGGGATTGGTGTACTTTGGACCTCTGTAACATGATCAACTCAACCCAATAGCAGTTAGACCAAACTCCAAGCTGCTCTTCTCCATTTCCTGTGTTTTTAATCCTTCCACCTACAAGATCTGGATCTCTGGACTCGATCTCAATAATTCTGCATTTTATTTGTAGTGTAGATTAAGTGACAACCCTTTTTAACCTCTTCCCTTTCTTATAGCTAACTTAGCATTAGTTAGGGTGTCAGATCTCTTACAGATCTGGAGATTTATCATATTTTAAACTCACCTCTGTGTGGGACAAACTCTTACTTACTTTTGAAACTTGCTACAAAGGATCCTGGATCTTGCAGGCCTAGGCTATTTCTGATGTGCTGATTCCATCCCCTGTTTTACTCTATTTTTATTTTTGCTTTTATCATTATATAATAAATCAGCACAGGAAAAAGCCCCAACACCACACTATATCAATAAACTCCGATTACCAAATGTTAGCTAACTTTCTTTGAATGAGAAGTCCTAATCAATCTCAATCAATGTCTTTATAATCAGTTTGATCCAGTGAGAATACCAATCACAGAATCAATAGAATCAATGCATCATGTCATCAACACATGACCGTTCATTAGTTACTATATTAGAATTCGTCACCGACATGGATTCCAACTAATATGATTTCACATAGATTGCAAGTTTACAAACTGAATAGTGATTACATGTAAACTCAATCTATTATTGGTCCTACTTTATTGCCATCTACTAGCACCATATATTCCAAAATTTTATTTGCATAAAAATGGAAAAGCAAATAAATAATCCTTATTTCTGAATCAATTTAAATAAATGTATTCACTCTTATACATTCACTCTCAAAGGCTATCAAAATTATTCGTTAATCTCATACGCGCAACGTGCTCTGAAAAGAGCTTGGGAAGCAAGCCTTTAGTAAGAGGGTTAGCCAACATGAGTGTCGTACTAATCTTGTCAACAGATATAATTTGATTATGAACTTTCTCCCTTACAACAAGATATTTGATATCAATATATTTGGAACCGCCACTAGCCTTGTTGTTATTGAAGATAGCTATCGCAGCGAAATTGTCACATAAGATTCTCAGTGGCCTTGAAATACTATCAACAATTCGAAGCCCTAAGATTAAATTCTTCAACATATTGCTTCACATGTTGCCTCAAAACATACAACGAACTCTACTTCCATAGTAGAGAAAGTAGTCAGCGTTTGCTTAACGCTCTTCCAAGATATAGGCCCACCAGCAAGCATAAATATATAACCCGATGTAGACCTACGAGTGTCTTGACACGCAACATAGTCAGTATCTGAATAATCAATAACTTCAAGGTTATTCGACCTTTTGTATCCGAGCATGTACCCTTGCAAAAAACCTTTTTGCCTGCTTTCCAATGGTCCAAATCAGGATTACATTGATACCTACCAAGTATGCCAACTATATACGCTATGTCTGGACGAGTACAGACTTGTGCATACATGAGACTCCCAACTGTCGATGCATAGGAAATTGTCTCCATTTGCTTTCTCTTCAAATCAATCCTGGGACTCTGAAGTCGACTAAATTTATCACTTTTAATGACAGGAGCAACAGTAGCAGAGCAATTATGCATGTTGAACCTTTTGTGAACTTTATCAATATAAGCTCTTTGAGACAATCCCAATATGTCACAGGCTCTATCTCGATGAATCTCAATTTTTATCACATAGGAAGCTTTACCAAGATCTTTTATATCAAAACTCTTTGATAAAAAGTTCATTGTCTCATTTAACATTCTCAAATTACTACTCGCAAGCAATATATCATCAACATACAAAATAAGGATGATAAACTTGCTCCCACTAATTTTAAGATATATGCATTGATCCACAATATTTTCTTTAAAATCAAAGTTTAAAATGACTTCATGAAATTTTAAGTATCATTGTCGAGATACCTACTTTAAATCATATATAGACCTTTTAAGTCTACAAACTAAATGGCTCTCCCCCTCAACCTGAAAACCTTCAGGTTGTGTCATAAAGAGACCTTCATGCAAGTCACCATTCAGAAAAACAGTTTTGACATCCATTTGATACAATTCTAAGTCAAAATATGTTTCCAATGCCATGACTATTCGGAAGGATTCCTTTCTAGAGACAGGGGAAAATATTTCTTTATAGTTTATTCCCTCCTTTTGAGTGAACCCTATAGCAACTAACCTGACCTTGTATCTTTCTACATTATCTTTGGAGTTTTGCTTGGTTTTATGTACCCATTAATAGCCTACAGGCTTAACTCCTTCAGGTAACTCGCAAAGATTCCAGACCGAGTTATGTTTCATTGATTTCAACTCATTCTTCGAGCCATTAAGTGGATTTGTCGCTCTTCATAGCTTGACTAAAGGAAACATGATCTGTTTCTTTTCTAAAATGATACTCACTCTCATTAAGGTAGATAATATAGTCATAAAAAATGGTTGGCTTCTTTGCTCTCTCTGATCTACGCAATGGTTGATCATTGGCGGTCACCATGAGAGCAAGAGCCTCCTCAATGTGAGGTGTTTCAATAGGTATAGCCGCAGGTGCATCAACACTTTCTTGAATAACTGGTGTTGGTGCTACCTTTTCTTGGATAAAAGGGATAGGGATTATAACTCGATTCTCCTTAAAAGTGATTTTTCTAGGCTCAACACTCTCACTATTCTCACAGTCCTCAAAGAATTTTGTATATCTAGTCTCAATAATTCAAGTACTATGAGTGGGACAATAAAATTTGTAGTCTTTTGACCTATCAGGGTAACCAATGAAATGCCAACTTATAGTCTTAGGATCCAATTTTCCTAATTGTGGATTATACACCTTTGCTTCAGCTAAACAGGCCAAAATGTGTAAATATCATAAAGTCAATTTTCTTCCTACCCATAGCTTATAAGGAGTTTTGGAAACAGCCTTACTAGGAATCCGATCCAGGATATGTATCGCTATTTTTAAGGCTTCTCCCCACAAGAACAGAGGTAACTGAGAGTTGCACAACATGCTTCTCACCATATTCATAAGAGTATGATTTCGCCGCTCAGCAGCACCATTCTGTTCAGATGTTCCAGGCATGGTGTATTGAGCAACAATGTCATGCTCTTATAGATACAGGGCGAATGGTCCTTAATTGTAACATGTTTCAGAGTATCTACCATAGTACTCTCCGCTTCTATCAGATCTCACAATTTTAATTTTCGAATTGAGTTGTAACTCAACTTCAGCTTTATAGATTTTGAACATATCCAGGACCTCAGATTTCTCATTCATGAATGAGAAATATATAATCGAAACGAGAATAATCATCAGTGAAGGTAAAAAAATAATTTTGGCCACCAATAGCAGGAGTTGGAAACGGTCCATAAATATCAGTGTGGACTATTTCTAGCAAACTCGTGCTTTTGATAGCTCCTTTCTTTTTAATCTTTGTAAGTTTTCTTTTAACACAATCTATACAAGTATTGAAGTCAGAGAAATCGAACTCATCAATTATATCATCTTTAATTAACCTCTCTATTCTATCTTTAGATATATGGCCTAAACGTTTGTCATAAAATAGAGGAGTTGTCGATTGCTTGTTTTCCTTTCTTACTAACTTTATCATCCACATATATAGAAACTAAAGATTGGGCGTAAGATGAATCAAAGTTCAATTTATAAAGATTGTCCACTAGTGAGCCACCACCCATAATATCGGAATCAAATAATAGAGTAAAAATATTATATCCAAATTTAAATTCAAAACCTAATGAATCCAATTTAGAAATTGAGATAAGGTTTCTAGTGATACTTGAAACGTAAATAGTATCAACAAAATCCAAAATGAAACCACTATCTAAAATAAGACGGAGAATCCCAATGGCATTCACGTCTGCTTCTACTCCATTTCTGAGTTTGATGGTTCGTTCGCCTTTACTTAGCTTCGGAATGGATTGAAATCCCTACATTCAATTACTTATATGAATAGTTGTATCAAAATCTATCCACCAAGTGTTGCGTGGAGATCAACATAAAGTGATTCAAAACACACAAAAACTAGGTCATTATCTTTTTTAACTAGCCAATCTCTGTATTTTTTACAATTCTTCTTGATGTGTCCCTTCGTCTTACAGAAGTGACACTTGATGTCAGAAGTAGATATGCTAGCTTCTCCTTCTTTGGTTTTCGGTGGAGAAACTTTCACGTTCATTCCTTTATATGATCCCTTCTTTCTCTTAAAATTTCCTTTCGATGGGTCAAGAGCGGCGTAATGAGCACTTTCAGGTTTTTCAGCCTTAAGTCTTTCTTGTTCTTTGACACAATGAGCGATTAACTGGTTTATCTTTTATTTCTCTTTCTGCGTGTTATAATTAATCTTGAACGGGCCAAATTGTGCAGGAAGAGAAGTCATGATGAAGTGAATAAGATAACCCTCAAAAAAGCCCATGTCCATTTCTTTCAATTGAGTCGTCATGCCACTCATTCTTATAATGTACTCTCGTATGCCACTACGACCATCATATTTCATGGTTCCCATTTTAATAATAAGACTACGGGCAAAGGCCTTAGAAATCCTCTGAAATTGTTCCTGAATGGCTTGCATGTATTCCTTTGCATTGTGCGAGTCAGGAATACCTCCCCAGATCGCATCAGTAGTGAAACTCTTTATGATCATAAGGCTCATACGATTTGATCTATCCCACTTTTCCAAATCCGTATTGTTCACTTTCAGATCCTCAGCTGAGGCATCTGCAATGAGCACCTTGGGTTTATCAAATCATATAGAATAGTCAAGATCCATACAACCGAAAATAATTTAAACTTGTTCCTTTCATTTGCCATAGTTTGAGCCACTCAAAGATTCAATTCCACCAATCATAGTAGTAATAGAAGATGGGTTCAATGCTGCACAGTAATTAAGGGTTTTATTATGATCATATACAATTATAGTAATTATTAATTCCACAAGGTTATATTTATAGTATTTGACGCAAGTGTTAAATTATGTCAAAGAATATAATAAAAATGAAAACCAATATGGTTTTATTGAGAAACAATTTGTATCATTATGACAATTCGTTGGATCGAGTCATAACACACTAGTCACTTCCTCAATCGATATTATTGATTGTGGTACTAAGTGCATCGTTATGACCCTCCGTTGGGTCGAGTCACAACACGTTAATAGTATCCACACACAAAATAAGGAATAGTAAAATACAACCATCACACAACATTAAGTGATTCATCACCATTGGGTAGATGTAATCCCTCAAGTTGTGATGCCAATGTTTACTACACACTTTTACTGAATTTATAACACCATCTTTGACAAAAATTAAGCCTCACTATAAAAATTACGGCATTAGAAAAGATTATCACCGTTGGGCAGAAGAATCATTCCAAGTCATGTTTTCTATTTGGGTTTTATAATATTAAGATGGTCACAAAAGTGGTTCACTAAAAAAAAAATAAGCCACTTAAGAGATGCAAGTAGCCAAAACTTAGCTCATGTTGTGGGTAAGTGCCAAAAAATTAATAATAATCGGGGATAACATAATGTAAATACTAGCCTTGGTGCTAGAGAACAACCGCCAATACTCAACTCTAATTAAAAGCATTCAAAAATACAATAATTATCAAATTAAAATTGTCGAAAGGACATCAGGTCATGAAAACGTCACAACAAAGAGCTCCTTGTCAAAAACAAATCCAAAATGCCTAAGAAAGTCAAAAATCATATATAATGTCCGAAAATCGAACCTATAGATGGCCCAAAAATGGCCCGAAAAGAATAGGGAATAATAAGGGTCAAAATTAGGCCTTAAGGACAAACGGGTCATGTTTAGAGGGCCGAATCAGGTCATGAATTATGGGTCGGGAATGGGCTGGACTGGACCATGGGCTGGATCGGGTCATGACCCGAGTCCCATTATCAATCGGGCCGGGTCACAGACTGGGTCAAGGTATATGGACTATACGACATGTCGGGTCTATTAAATAGGAAGTATACCACAGGTCGGGTATTACGCCCATTTGACCCGTCGTGCAAAGAAATGAGACACACATAAAGTCTCATTTATTTCAAAGAGGTAACTTCAAGAGATGTGTGGGAGACGTAGTCTTTTGAAAAAGAAACAGACACCTTTCGGTATCTTATATTTGCAGCCATCATTAAATTTGAGCCATAAAAGTAATCTTTCTTAAAAAAAAACACCAAAAGTTAAAACCAACACAAAAAACTAATTATGGCCCAAACCCAACTTCTTCTCCGTGAACTCTCTCCCCCTTGGACCTAAGATTTCCATCAGTGAGGTTGGCTGCCCATGACCTGAGATTTCCATCAGTTTGCCCGTCACCAAAAACCCTCATGCTCATGACGCCAATTCATGAACAGCCGTTTATTCAAATTATCCTATAATTTAATAAAAAAATAATTGGAATAAAATCATATACTAATGTTTTGAAACACCAATAATTAAGCTCTGATACCAATTGATGGATTTATCAATTCGACCATCTAAACATATGCCTTAGGATCTAAGTGCATGATCAATCAAAATAATAAACCGACACTCCATAAATTGAAATAAATGTGCGCACCTTGAGTGTGAGCCATGAATGATGGGTTGCCGATCTTTAACGATCTCCTCGCTCTCAAATGCTCCGAGCACAATGAGGATGCTTTTGCTAATATGGAGGGTTGAAGTGTGTCGAGTAATCGTTGGAACCAAGCATCCCTTATATTTATAGTCAAAGAGTCATTTCCCATTAAGGACTTAAATTACTAATCATATTGTAATTAGAAACCACAATCATACTATAACTAAAAGACTTAGCTATTAGTTGCTTATTCTCTTCAAATTCACCGAATTATCAACTATTACATCACAAGATTGATCTTACACCATTCACTGGTCAACGGATTGACCATAGTGACGGCCACTAAAATAGAAACTTCTAACATTCTGTACATCGTTTTTTTTCATATCAATCAATTACCCTCTGAATATTTAGACATGAAATCTCTATTTTACCTTTTATCTTTCAAGGAATTAGACTATGCTAGTCTTTGTATTTTTTGGAGCTGGTCTTTTCTGTGTACGACATTTTATTACTAGCAAATTTGATCCAAGATCTCAACAATGTATCTTTTTGGACTACAATGAAAAATAATAAAACATAGATGGTATTGTTGTTTGTATCAGATTTATATCTATCATCAGGTAGTTTTTTATGGGACTTTATTTTCTTTCTTTTAACCAAACCCCTTTTCAATATTCAAAAAAAAATAAAATTGATATAACTACATTTTCTAGATTGAAATGATCAATCTTCCTTACCAACACCCTTTAATGAATGTTTACTCAAATCTATTAATAAACCAAGGTAGACTAATGCGAAGAGTCCTTCACTTCATCCTGCAGCACCACAACTCCTTCACAACCACCCAAATTACCCGAACCTGATCCTCTCAACCATATCCTTGAACCCTTTCTTAGCCCCTTATCCAATACCCCAACCTTAAATTTGATATGTATGGTCAAATTTTTATCAAAATTTTAAGTTTGGTCAAAGTTTGACTTTTCATTTGAGTTTGACTTTTCAAACTCTGATTTAACTAACTTAGTAATAAATAGTTATTACTATGGTATTAATTTGTAACGTAATAGAATATCATTAAAAAAATTATTGGTTGATATTTGACTTTAATTATGATTTTAATAATAAATGATCAAAACTTAAAAACTCATTTTCAAATTCATATTTAAAGATACTAATCAAACAAGACAAATCAATTTCCAATGAAATTCATTTATCAAACACACTAATCAAACAGTGGAAAATCCATTTCTAGAAGAAATCATTTCCCAAGAAATCAACTAAGAAATTGATTTCATTTCCTCTTTGGAGTTTCATTGCTATCAAGCAGAGCCTAAACCTAAACTTAACCTGCAACATGAACCCAACTCCCAACAGCCTTGAAATAGCCAATCATCTAACTACTTATCTGACACATGATTCGTCATTATAACTGATTTCCTCAAAGTTTGACATTTTTAATCCCAAACCAAAGTATGTTTGTGTTGCCGAAAATCATATCCCCACTAAACCGAAATCTACTCATACTGCTCTCAATTATCATGATTGGAGTTGTTGGAATTGTCCCACATCGTTTGTGAGTAGGCCCTTCTTGGGCTCTTTATATCTTGGGCAAACCTCACCTTATAAGCCAGTCTTGTGAGGTTGAGTTAGGCCCGTTGGATTTCTATATGGTATCAAAGCCATTCTTTTTTTCATGTGGGGCCGTGTTGGAATTGTCCACATCGTTTGTGGGCAGGCCCTTCTTGGGCTCTTTATATCTTGAGCAAACCTCACCTTGAAAGTCGATTTTGTGAGATTGAATTAGGCCTGTTGAATTTCTACAGGAATTATATAATAAGAAGAGCTTCAAGCTATGATTGACAATAATTCTTGGAAATTACTTCCACAAATGCCTAATATGAATGTTGTCTCTTGTCGATAGGTTTTCAAAACTGAATAAAATCAGATGGAACTCTTGAACGTTTGAATGCCAACTAGTTGCTAAAAATTTACTCAATAAGAAGGCATAGGCTTTTCTCTAACTTTTAGTCCTGTTATCAAATTTGGTAGTATTCCATTAATATTTGTTATTGACATGGTGAAATAATGTCCCGTTCGTCAATTTGACGTTAAAAGAATGCCCTTTGTGAACATGTTTTCATGTAATAATCTCCTGACTTCATTGATGCCACCTACCAAGAACATATATTCAAACTCAAACAAGATTTATGACCATGGTTTAGTCATTTAGCTCCTTTCTTCCCGGGCTTTATTTTTTCTACAGTATTGTTGACTCCTCTTTGTTTGTTGGTTTTACCTCTCTTTGTGTTCGTATAATTTTATTATATGTTGATGACATTATTATAACCTATGATAATATTTTACCTATGCACTCCTTCAAGACTGCAGGAATTTGCTTTGAAAATTTTAGGCCATCTCCATTATTTTTAGGCATTGAAGTTCATACCTCCACGGTCTATCTCTATGTTAGAGAAAGAAAATAGGGAGCCATTACTTACGCTCGTTTTTTAAGTGATTGTATCAAGGTTAAAAAAAGATTTTATATTTTAGGGAGATGTGATATGTGAAAACACAATCTAGGCTGTCTGATTTAAAGTTCATGACCTATAGATCCTTAGTGGATAAGATTGGCACGAAATATAATCTTCATCATGTCATTGAATATAGTCAAAGGCTATTATTTGATTCAACGGTTGACAACAATAGATCATATGGTAAATATTGTGTTTTGCTCCAAACTTACTCACTAAGGATCTATGGATCATGAACTTTAAATTAGACGGCTTAGATTGCGTTATAACATGTCACATGTCCCTAAAATACAAATCCCTTGTTTAGCATCAGTGCAATCACTTAAAAAGCGTGTACAAGTAATGGCTCCCAATAAAATATGTTAGAGATTTTCTTCATCATTCTCAGAAAACCAGCTTGTAAGGTGAGGAGTGCCTAGATTATATATAGCCCAAGACCTCCACGCCCATAGGCAATGTGGGACTATTCTAACAATTTTGCCAACCAGATTTTTGCTCACAATACTCTTATTTTATTACTTTTTGGATTCTAAGTGGGCTATAGTTATACACTTTTCTCTAACCAACGTGCATCTCTTGGAGTGCTAAAAGCAGAGCCTATGGTTGCCCGGTCTACTGTCGAAGTTGAGTATCGTATATATATATATATGGCCTCTGTGGCTGCAAAACTCAATTGGTTTATCCTCTCATGACATTGGTCACTCTTCGCCAATCGGCTACAATCAACCCAAGTCTTTCATAGTCGATTGAAGCACATAGAACTCCATTATCACTATGTCCACAAAAAGGTCGCTCTTGGGACACTGGTTACTCTTTTATGTTTTCACCCGAAATCAACTTGTGGATCTCTTCACCAAACCTAAACCTCTTTAGAGTACACCTTGTGTGCTTTACGTGACAAATTCTGACTTATGACCAAGCATCCAACTTCATTTGAGGAGAATTAATAATAATCTATGTTTGTCTGGTTAATATTTCAATGGCCTAAAAGAAAATCTAACGGTTTAGACATCTCTCAACAAAAAAGTCTCCAAAAGTGAGTTTAACGCAAAGAAATTTAGAAGGCATTCTATGCCAACATATTTTAAAAGAAACTCATTTAGAAAAAATCTGAAAAAAGGATAAGTTCTAGCTAGCTGTTATGGACTCTATTTATGGGAAGCTATGTAATATTATTTTATTTGATGACCATGTACCCAAAACAATTATAGTGGGTTCTATTCTTTTCTTCTACCCTACATGTAGGTCTAATTAAGATGGAACCACATAAAATCCTCTTCTTCTTCTTCTTCTTGTTATTTTCTTATTTGCTAACCAACTCTTCTTCTATCATCTCATCAAAGGAGAAAATCATCAAGGTTTGATAGTCTCCAAATGAATGATTCCATTTATCTTTAGCCATTGATGGGGCAACTTTGATTACCATTTTACAAAGATTCGTAAGTAGGAATTGTTGGATTTCACAGATTTATGTGGCCCTTAAGTCACAAGTCATGGTCAAGGTCAAACAGTCAAAGTTGTTAACTTCGAGAGATGGTTGAAACACTAATTGTGGTCAAACTAGAAGTTTTCAATTATATCAAGGATTGTGATTTTACCCTAACATAAGTGTGGTAATCCTAGCCGTTAGATTCATTGATGGGCAAGTTTCTAAACTAATTGGCTAACTTATTTAAAGGGATGTAGAGTCCCTCTTTCTACACACAATATACGTATCAATTGAATTAGAAGAATTCGAGGGAAACCCATCTTCTCAATGGTGTGCAAAGAAAGAGAAAGCTCTCCATCAAATCATCGATTGCCAAATTATTGTTCGGATCGCTCAAGGCTAAATTCTCGCGTGAAAAACTCTACGGTGTAAGGTATGTTAAAGTTTTATTTAATTCCGCTTTTGATTGCGGGAATATTCTAATAGTTTCCAACAAGTGGTATCAGAGTCAAACCTGTAATCGACTTTATCGTACCGATTTTTATCGTTATTTTTCGCCGAATTTTTTTTTACTTTCCGGTGTAATATTTTAAGGATCATATTAATTGGGTGTCGCTGATGTGAATCAATTTATAATAAATTTATTAATAATTTTTTGAGGTTTTTGGGATAAGATGAGATATTGTTTCTTGTTTGGCAATAAGTCACTGCCGCCCTGCTTACACCTGCCATTTTCGAGTGGTGGAAGATTGTTTGGTGGCTACAAATAAAGAGGCCCTAAAGGTCTTTGGTTTCTCTTTTTTTTTTTTTAAGAGACGTCTACAAGAAGAATACGACTACAGGTTTTTTGTTTAAACTTGTAGTCGGTTGCATAAGATCTCTCTGTCATCGGTGCATATAAAAGAAGCCTAATTAAAAGGTCTCTCTTTCCCTTTCAGAAGGTGACTGAAGCGAGGACTCTGGTTCTGTTTTTAGAAGAAGATGCCTCTTCTCTGGCTTTTAGTTGCATATGTAGTGGGAGCACCAAAGTTAGTGCTTCCCCTACTCTATACGACTTGACGATTTGACCCGATTCGACCCCCATGGACCTACAAAAGCACATGACCCGAATCAGTTTGTGACCCGGCCCAGTCAATAATCGGACTCCGGTCATGACCCAATCTGGCCCATGGTCCGGTCCATTTCCCAACCCGGCCCTTGGGTCATGACCCGATCCAACCCATGGTTCGGTCCAGTCCATTCCCAACCTATGATTCATGACCCGATTCGGCCCATAGTCCGGTCCGATCCATGGTCCGGTCCGATCCATTCTCGGCCCATGGTACATGACCCGGATTCGGCCCGTTCAATTAAGGCCCATTTTAACCCATATTATTCCTTATTCTTTTCGGGTCATTTTTGGGTCATCTATAGGTCCAATTTTGAGACATTATATATGAATTTTGACTTTCTCGAATGTTCCACATTTGTTTTTAAGGTCTTCTTTTATACAGGAGCTTTCTATTGTAACATTTCATGACCTGATATCTTTTTTACATTTTTTAATCGGATAATTAAATTTTTTTTTATTTGAGTGCTTTTAATTAAAGTTGCAATTAAATTTAAATTCATAATTTATTTGTATTTAATTGCTCAAAGATACATGCCTCATGCGCACTCTTAAAGTTTTATCATTCATGAAATATTCACTTAAGGTTTTGATCTACATGTCTATTTCAGTTAAAGTTATGTGCTTGAGATTTTATACCACCTTTTCATGTTAAATTTCAAATAATTTTGATGAAAAGAATTCAACTTAAAGTTAAATATGTGAATATATTAAAGTTGAATTAGAATCTATTCCTTACATTTTTTAATCTGAACATGTACAAATTTAACATTGGATCCCTAATTCTAAGAACTGAAATACAACATTTATGGATCATAAGGGTTGGTTCTTTCCTATGGGGTTTTATAGAGAACCGAGTGATTGTTTGGAGATGCTTGGCGAGTGAGTTGATTCTTGCCCAAAGGTAGACAATTTACAAACCTTGTAGTTTCCGAATCTTAGATGTTTTCTCTATTAAGATCACTAGGTGTACCATTGCGTTGAGTGTTTGTGTACGGCCCAAAGGTGTCACAGGTACTTGATGTAGTGTGTGCGAATAGAATAGTATTGTATGAGATGGTTAGATAGGATAATCATATTTGCCCAAAGGTATAGAAAGTATCTGATTCTAATCAAATCCTAGAGGTTAGGTCTATGACGTATTTTACGCGATGGGAAGCAAGGGTAAGTCATGGTGTTTGCCCAAAGGTGAGTCGTGACGTTGCCAAGTGCTTTCCTTGAAGTTGGCATGTGCACATAGTGTCACTTCACACGTTTGAACCAAAACCCCTGGTTTAAGCGAAAGGGATTAAATCTAAAGAATTGATTAAGTTCTGTTTTTTGTGATTGACTTTTAAAAGGTGATCCTAAATTAAAATTTTGCAGCGATGGATCTCTTGTCAATTACGAAACGCATAACATGAGTTGAGCCGCTTTCTGGGTCAAATTTCAATACTTGAAAAATGACTTTCGATGTTTGTTTTGAGATTTTAGACATGTCCTTTGTGTTTACAATACCTAAACCTGCAGCGGTTACTCAGAATTCTCTTGCCAAGGATAAGGAATTTTCTGATAAATGGAATAAGGCTAACTCGTTAGCCATATTAATGATCAGGGCCACCATTAATGCCTCTTTCAGAGGTCACATACCTACTACAAAGACTTCTTCTGAATTAATAGCTCTTAGTAAGAAACAATGTATTGACCGTAAGAAGCAGGTCGTATATGATTATATGCATGATCTCATCCACCTTCGCTATGATGACAGTGAGAATGTGAGAGATCACTTATTGAAGTTGTCTCAAATATATTTAGGTATTAAAGAATACGGGCTTAACATAAATGAAGAGTTGATAGTCTATATTTGTGACAGCCCGGATTTCGGCACCCCGAAACCCGTGCCATCAGCACGATCATCTTGACCGTGCCCCTTAGCTAAGCACGGAACACTGGTATATCAAGCATTACAATAAAATAATAAACGAAATTGCGGAATTTGAATCTATATTAATTAACTCTCCAAAAGACAGTTCTACCCTCATGCCTCTACATGAATGGAGAACCGATCCGAACCATCGATGATAGCAATCATCACGGATGGTTCGCCCCAAAAGAATAATCTCATCTATATATATATATATGGTTTAAACAGAATCAAGGCTTGACATACCAAGCCATACAAAAACTCTCTCTAAAATCCCTCAAAGTGGCACAACGGAGTCCTCTAGAAGAAGTCCTCTGGAGGTGGCTCCAACTCTTCATCGAGGTCAGGCTTCATGGGATCGGCGTCTCGAAGCCTCGGCTAGTAGTGGACTGCGGCGTATAGTCTATGGGGTGAGCTACATCCTAGCTCAATAGGGAACAAACACGGTTGAACATATAAATTATAACTCACATATATTCCATGATATGCCATGCATGAAGTATCTATCACGATTTGTTAATGAAAGCAGTTAAAAAGCATTTCATTTCTTGTTGATTACTTGTATTTTCATTTACTCATGAATGATCTTTGAAAAGGCCTAAAGCAAAACTTAAACTTTCAACTTAAGTAATCTCGAGCAATATAGCATCGAGCCCGATGAGATACCCATCATCGTCATCTATATAGACAGGTTTTAGTATTCACAGGAATACAAATAGTACCAAGCCCCTTTCACAGGGATTGGTGGCGGGTTTCACTTGTCTCAATCAACACCCACAGGGTGTGCTTACTATGTCTGAGATAAGCCTCACTGGCCTACGGTTTCGCAGTATCGTCACGGATATCTGCCGTGTCGATCGTGGATATCCATACGTCGGTGGGGTACCCTATCAAACCTCAAATAACAAAAATATCGGTTGCCTTACATATAGTTATTCACCGTGTAAATGTGCTATCTTATATCGGTTTAGGCCCTATCAAACATGATTCGGTCCTTGGATACATCACAGGATGTATCCATTTACTACATCACACCTGATGCTCTTATCTCTTTACTTCTTCATCCCCTGGGAATGGCTCATCATGATTACTCTTATGGATGTCACACACACACACTTTTCACAAATTCTTAAGAAATAAACATTTGAATTGAAATCTATATCACTACATACATGCTCTTGTAAAATAAAGTACATGTTCAAGGTGTTCCCTACCTCAAGTCTTCATTTGATCAATGCATCAAGGTCCCACGTGGCTCCTTGTGCACTAGTCCACACGTACCACCTATGGTACCACATAACGGGTGAAACACATCACAAAGGATGCAATAAAGAAGGTATAAGACCCTCAAAATCTTAAAGTCAAACTCAAAAGTCAACATAATTTATCTCAGTCGATTAATCGAATTCCAAAATCGATTAATCGAACCTGATTCGATTAATCGATTTCCAAAATCGATTAATCGAAGGTCAATATCGACATCAAGTAATTTCGATTAATCTCCTTTTCGCAAAGTCGAGTCTCAGTTCGATCAATCGAGTTCTCATTCGATTAATCGAATACAATTTCGATTAAAAAGTAAATTCCAGTCGCTCGAACAATGAAGTTTTCATTCGATTAATCGAATCCAATTTCGATTAATCAAATTCTTCTTTTCGCAAAGTCGACTCTCAATAAATGAAGTTTCAAGTTGATTAATCGATCCCAAATCGACATCGAAAACTAAATCGATTAATCGAAATCTCATTTCGATTAGTCGATTTTTCCTTAAGTCATTTCCTCCAACCCCTGGGGTCCACTGGAGGTTCTCAGTCGATTAATCGATCCCCAAATCGATTAATCGAAATCCAAAGTCGATTAATCGAAATCAAATTCGATTAATCGAAATTGGGGTCCTCTGACCTTTCAACTTCCTGGCCAATTTCGATTAATCGAAACCCAATTTTGATTAATCGAAATTGTCAGATTCAAATTCTTTCGAATGTTTCTTCCCAATCTTCTTCCATACTTTTTCTAAGCCATTATCCTATGATTTAACCCACATTCAATCACAACTTAACCCCTATAATCTATGCATTTTATTTACAAAAATTTTACCTTGAATAGATCTCAAGTTGATTTCAATCAATTAGTTGGAAGGCTAGGGTTTCCAGCTTTGTCTCTAACAGATCCAAATCGCGTTGAATCCGGCTTTTATCTCTTGAATCCCCCCTCCAATTAGTTGCATTACTTTCTCTCTCTTCTTTACTCTCCTTCAACAACTAAAATACACATCTAGGGTTATTAAACCCTTTTATCTATCTCCCTCTTTGTGTGTTGAGCACATACGCCGCAGTAGGTGTAAGTGACTTCTCATTTACATCACACACTACATAATCACTCAAACTATCACATCTCGTCCGTTCATCACATTCTATGCTAACTCATGATCTCCTGATTGGTCAAACTTGTGACCAATCGGGCACGGATCCCAAGGTCATAGTTTAGCGTGATTTTTCCGGCTATTACATCCTCCCCACCTTGGGAATTTTCGTCCTCGAAAATAACCCAAGGTTTGTCTGACTGGGTCTCTCTCGCTTCCCCCCCCCCACACTCTCAGGGGAGGTGGTCCAGTTGACTCAGACGTATTTAAGTAGACACAATCACATGCATGGAACTCAAAAAAAATTTTGACGAAGGCAAACAATTAACACAAAAATTAAGCTTTTCCATTAATATCAAAAATTTTACACAGTGCCAATAAAGTGGCATACAAGATATACATGTACACAATACATGACTGATACAAAAATAAAGAAAAGACTCATGCAGTCCCCTCGCCAGGCTGGTCCGGTGCTACAGTGGCTGGTGGGTCTGCTGGAGCTGGCTCTGGCTGCGGTGGGGGCGACGGTGCTGGCTGGGTGGTCGGCTGCGGCTGCGGCGTCTCGGTCGGCGGAGCGGATGTGGATGTGGAAGGAGCCGCGTCTGTGGTGGGATGGAAGACGGGTCCTCGATGGAAGGCGGTGCGTCCGGCCGTCCACTCCTCCTCCTGGGCGAGGTAGCGGCGGTAGTCGGTCGGGTAGATGTGGCGGAGGGTGTGAAATAGGAGGAAGTCTATCCTCCGGTTCATCCTCTCGTTGTTGGCCTCCATACGGGCCAACACCTCGTCGATGGTCGGCCCAGATGAAACGGCGCACCGACCTAGGATGAGGTGGGTGTGGTGGCGCGGAGTGGGTAGGTGGCGTGGTGAGGTCATGTGGGAGGGAACCCTCTCCACGGATGGCTCTGAGAATAGGTGTGCCCACCCACGGGTGGGTCCCGGCCGAGGTGGTGGGGTGGTGGCGCTGCCATGCTGCCGCAGTTGTCAAGGAGCAGGACCCGAGCCGGTAGGGTCCGCTAGAAGGTTGAAGCTACAGTCCATGAAGACTTTGTAAACGTCTTCACGCGATCCGTAGCCCTCACCTCGTGAGGTGAGATGGTGTAGGAGGGCTCGTCGGAGTAGCACTCCAACATGCTCGAGATGAGCCAAGCATACGGCATCTTCTCCTTGGGCCGCATGTTGCCCTTCATCAACTTGCCCTTGATGTATTTCATCCCTTCTAGGATGACCATTGTGGCGTCGAACCACCGGCCACAGAAGGCCGCGTAAAGTGCATGTTGCACTTTGTCCACGCGCTCGGTGTCGTGGCGCATCGGGTAGAGGTTGCACTTGATTATGGAATCAAGCATCCACATGTAAGGTGGAAGGTCAACCCTCTTAATCGATGATCCCGACCCCTTCTTCCCGTTGGTCATACGGGTCATGACCTCCTCAAAGCGGGGTTCCTCCTCAAAGGGTGGGAAGAGAGTGGTCTCCGGGGTGAACTCGAGGTAACACTCGAGTACCTCGTGGATGTGGCGACGAGTGATCGTATAGAGACGACCCTCAATCTTGGTTATTATGCAATCATCGGTAGGGCTGTCTACGAGCCCTTGGTAGAATAATCTCACCAATCTAGGGTAGTAGGAACCCCGGATTGGTTTGAGAAGGTTGCCGAGGCCGGCGTTATTTAGATAGTTTCGAGCCCATTGGGTCTCGCCCGGCACATCGGGATTTGTGAAAAGGGTAGGGTCGATGATGTATTCGACCTCAAAGGTCTTTGCCGTCCACCATTCATTTGGTTGTTCAACATTGGTGGGTGGTGGTGGCATGGGGGTGGATTCGCGGGAAGACTCGCGCGTAGACGCGCTCGTCGAACCGGAGGTGGTCTCCGATTCCGACGGTGATGGAGTCCTCACCGGCGATGGGGTAGGTGGTGGTGGCGCGGCGTTCTTACGCCTAACCGGCAACTTAGAAGTCGCCTTCTTTGAAGATAAACGGGTTTTGGGCGGCATTTTGAGAAAACTAGGGTTTTTTCTAGTTTAAATTGAAGGGAAAAGCAAAATCTTAGGGTTTGTGGCTTTGGACGATTTGAAGCGAATCGAGCAAATCCCAACCCTAGAGCGTCGGATAGTCGGAGAAAGAGGAATGTAAACCAAAGTCTCCCAAGCAAGAAAAATTTTGAATGGGAAATGAAATCCCCAATTTCATATATATAGGCCTCGGCTCGATTAATCGAAATTGAATCGATTAATAGAGATTCAAAACTAGGTTAAGCCGCGTAAAATCGATTAATCGATTTCCCAAATCGATTAATCGAAAGTCAAATTCGATTAATCGAAACCATTTCGATTAATCGAAATCGTATCTATTTAAAATTTTAAATTTTTAAGCTCACTGGCGCGAGCCAGTCGATTAATCGAAATCCATTTCGATTAATCGAAATTCCAAAATCGATTAATCGAATTTAATTTGATTAATCAAATCGTCTTCAGTAACTTCTAAATTTCCAGAATTTCTTAAATTATTCGATTAATCGAATCCATTTCGATTAATCGAAATTTCAAAATCGATTAATCGAAATCCACTTCGATTAATCGAAATCGTCCATTTGATTTCAAATTCTCGTAAGTCCCTTTAGTAAATCGATTAATCGAAATATAATTCGATTAATCGAATTTTCAAAATCGATTAGTCGATTCCAAATCGATTAATCGAGATTCCGATTCGATTAATCGAAATTGGTCTTCTATGTACATTCTAACTCTCTTTTAAATTTCCAGTCACTGGCACATGCCAGTCGACTAATCGAACAAAATCGATTAATCAAAATTCCAAATTGATTAATCGATTTGAAATTCGATTAATCGGTTTTGCCCAATTTCTGCAGAATTTCAATCTCTTTGTTTCTTTGATTTCTTTTGGTAGTTTATGACATCAAATGGTTCATCCATAGAGTTGTATATACTTGATCATGTACGTAACATTTTGTTCCTCAAATCAGATTGGATCAACTTTTCCATTTAATTACACGTATAGTGGAGATTTCACAAACATGTTTGTGGTTTACATTGAATTCTCACGTCGTTGGAAACAAGGCTGGATATTGTTCTCTCACATCGGCCTCTCGTTCCCAAGTAGCCTCTTCTTTAGGATGGTTGTTCCACCGAACAAGCACTAAGGGAATCACTTTAGTGCGCAGTACTTGTTCCTTTCGATCCAAGATTTCCACTGGTTCCTCTATCATGCTCATGTCCTCACACATCTCTATAGGTTGCTTTCCTAATACATGAGACGGATCATTCACGTACTTCCTGAGCATCGAGATGTAGAAAACATTATGCACTCGATCAAATAGTGGTGGTAAACCAATGCGATATGCAACTTCACCTACTCGTCCCAAAATTTCAAATGGTCCAACATAACGTGGACTTAACTTCCCTCTCTTGCCAAATCTCATTACACCTTTCATAGGTGACACTTTCACAAACACATGCTCGCCCACTTTATAGTCAACACTAGTCCGCTTCATATCGGCATAACTTTTCTGTCTACTCTGTGCTGTCTTCAACCTTTCTCTGATAATTCGGACAACGGTGGCGTTGTCTTCAAGTAGTTTCGGTCCTAATACAAATTTCTCATCGGTTTCCTCCCAATTGAGGGGTGACTTGCATCGTCGTCCATACAGAGCTTCATACGGTGCCATGCCAATGCTCGTTTGGAAACTGTTGTTGTATGCGAACTCGAGCATCGGTAGATACTCATCCCAGTATCCTTGCATATCAAGCATGCATGCCCTGAGCATGTCTTCTATTACTTGATTCACTCGCTCTGTCTGTCCATCAGTTTGAGGATGGAAAGCTGAACTAAAGTCTAGTCGTGTTCCCATTCCTTCTTGAAATTTCTTCCAAAACTTGGATGTATATAGTGGATCACGATCTGAAACTATGCTGCTTGGAATACCATGTAATCTTACAATCTCCTTCATGTATAAGTCTGCCAGTCTTCCTGCTGTATATGTAGTATTGTACGGCAGAAAGTGCGCTGATTTGGTCAATCAGTCTACAACGACCCAAATGGCATTGTGTCTCTTGGCAGTACGGGGTAATCCAACAATGAAATCCATTGAGATCGATTCCCACTTCCATTCTGGTATTGGTAAAGGTTGCAATAGTCCAGCAGGATGTCTATGATCAACCTTCACCTGCTGACAAGTCAAACACCGTGACACGTACTCGGCCACGTCTTGTTTCAGTCCTCTCCACCAGTAGTTCTTTTTCAAATCTTGGTACATTTTGGTGCTACCGGGGTGGATAGCATAATTTGACTTATGGGCCTCATCAAGAATCGTTCGTCTTAGATCGGCATTGTCCGGAATGCAGAGACGGCCTTTAAACAACAAGGAACCATCTTCTTTTACTGAGAAGTCCGATCTAATGCCTTCACTTACGTCTTGATGAATCTTTGTTAATGTCGGATCTTTCATCTGTAGATCGTGGATATGTTCAAATATCACTGGCTTTACTGATATGTTAGCCAAAAAGGATCCGGTGTCCTTTGACTCAATGTTCGCATCATAAAGTGCCAGGTCTTCCAATAATTTCCATCGGTGCATACCCAAAATCAAAGAAGCTAACTGAGCTGAACCTTTCCGACTCAAAGCATCGGCTACTACATTCGCCTTACCTGGATGGTATTGTATGGAGCAATCGTAATCCTTGAGGAATTCCATCCATCTGCGCTGTCTCATGTTGAGCTCTTTCTGTGTAAACAGATATCGGAGGCTCTTATGATCGGTGAAAATTTCAAATGTCTCACCATACAAGTAATGTCTCCAAATCTTCAATGCAAAAATGACTGCTGCCAGTTCCAAGTCATGAGTCGGGTAATTTTTCTCGTGTTCTTTCAACTGTCTTGATCCGTAAGCTATCACCTTCATGTGTTGGTTGAGCACACAACCAAGGCCATTGTATGATGCGTCATACCGCAGCGTATCCTCCACTTTGCTCAAGGAATCGCTATATCGAGCCAAGTGAGTCTCGTTTTGAGTTCTTGAAAACTCTTCTCGCATGCCTCACTCTACTCAAACCTTGAATCTTTTCGTGTCAGCTTTGTGAGAGGTCCCGATATCTTTGAAAACCCCTCGACAAAACGTCGATAATAGCCTGCTAAGCCCAGAAAACTTCGGACATCGGTCACTGTCTTTGGTTGCTCCCATCTAACTACTGCTTCTATCTTAGCTGGATCTACCGTGACACCGTGCTTTGAGACGACATGTCCCAAAAAGCTAACTTCTTCCAACCAAAACTCACACTTGCTGAGTTTGGCGTACAATTGGTGTTCACGTAGCGTCTGTAGAGCAATCCTCAAATGTTCTTCGTGTTCCGTCTTGGATTTGGAGTATATCAGTATATCATCAACAAACACTACGACGCAGGAGTCCAAGTGTGGTTTAAACACTCGGTTCATCAGATCCATAAACGACGCCGGAGCATTCGTCAATCCAAACGGCATCACAAGGAATTCATAGTGTCCATACCGTGTCCGGAAAGCTGTCTTCTGAATGTCCTCAGCTTTGACTCGCAACTGATGATACCCAGATCTCAGGTCGATCTTGGAAAAATACCTTGCTCCTTGCAGTTGGTCGAATAGATCGTCAATTCTAGGCAAAGGGTAGCGGTTCTTCACAGTGAGTTTGTTCAATTGTCGATAGTCAATGCATAGCCGCATTGACCCATCCTTCTTCTTGACAAACAAGATCGGTGCTCCCCATGGAGACACGCTCGGTCTAACAAACCCCTTGTCCATAAGCTCTTGTAGTTGTTCCTTCAACTCCTTTAACTCAGCGGGAGCCATTCTATAAGGTGCTTTTGAAATAGGCTCCGTTCCTGGTGCTAAGTCAATGGCGAATTCTACTTCTCTTTCTGGAGGTAATCCAGGCAATTCCTCTGGAAACACGTCAGCGAAGTCTCGCACAACTGCTATCTCAGAAATGACATTCTTTTCTTCCTTGTCCTCCTTTAAGAAAGCTAAGTATCCACTGCAACCCTTTTTGATCATTTTCTCGCCCTTCTTCTTTGAGATCGATTAGCCTGAGATGTGACCTCACTCCTTGAAACCGAAATGATCTTCTTGTGTTGGTCGAAAATGACTACCTTGTTCTTGCAATCGACGGTTGCACAATCTTTTAATCAACGGTCCATGCCAAGGATCACATCAAACCCCTGCATGTCTAACAGTATCAACTTTGCTTCCAATTCATGCACCTCCAGGTCTCGAACAGCTACAATGATGGATTTGCAAGCTAACTCCGTGTCTACTAACTCTCCAGTCGGAATAGACACAGATAGGACGAAATCCAACGTCTCTGGAACAATCTTCATCTTCTTAGCGAAACGTGGAGTAACGAATGAGTGGGTAGACCCGGGGTCTATCAACACTCGAGCGTCATATCCACCGAAACATCCTTTTTCATATATATTTAGAGTACCTATAGTATACATACATACATACAATAATTTACACATCAATTTACACTCTTAATTCACATACAGCTTTTTGTATTGAGAAAAGAATCTATATAATTTCTAATGCATGCTCCTTCTCTATCTAAGATTTTAATGAAATGGAAATTTTCTTTAATTAATTAAAAAAAAAAAAAATCTCACCTTGGATGATGTCATGTACGTTCCCTGCTTCCTGAGCAGTGACTGCATAGGCTCTCCCTTGAACGATCGGTTTCCTTGCTTGAATTGGTCGTGGTGCTGTAACTGAAACCGTCTTTCTCTTATCCGTCTCGGGGCAATCCTTGATCAAGTGGCCCACCTTGCCACATCGGAAACAACCCCTAGTTCCCGATCTACAGTCCACCGTCCTATGAGGCTTGCCACACTTTGCGCAAGTCTCCCGAGTGAAGAAGCAAGACGAGAACCACAGTGATAGTGGCGCCAGTAGACATGGCAGGGCTCTCATAGCGAATAGGTTTCCCCGACGCAAGTAATGGAAACCTCTGTTGGTGTTGTTGTTGCTGTTGCGCCGGTCTTCCGAAACCCCCTTGAAACTGTGGTCTCTGATTTTGAGCCATGAACCTCGGCTTTTTGTTCACCGGTTCGTAGTGCCCCGATCTTCCTTGTTCATTTCCTCCTCTCTGCTGCTCTCTCTGTCGATATCTATTTGTATTCTCCTCTTCAACCACCAGTGCTTTACTCATGACCTCTTCATAGGTCCTCAGTTGAAATGGAGCTACGCCTCCCCTAACTTCAGGCTTCAAACCTTGCTGAAACCTCTTGGACTTCATCACTTCAGTAGCGACGTAATCCGGAGCAAAACGGGCAAGTCGTAGAAACTCTATCCCGTATTCTCTCACTGTCATTCTCCCTTGTACTAACTGTAAAAATTGTATCTCAAGCTGGTTCCTCACCACTTCCGGAAAATATTGTTTGTTGAACTCCTCAACAAACTCTTCCCAAGTCCAAGGCAACTCTGGGGTCTCCTAAGCCCGAGTCCGTATCACGGACTTCCACCAAGGCCCAGCCTCCCCATCCAACATGTAAGCTGCCCATCTCACACTCTCATCTTCCGTGCACGTCAGCACGCTAAAGACTTTCTCCATCTCCATCAACCAGTTCTCAGCGGCCATTGTGTCTGCCTGCCCAGAAAATGAAGGAGGTCTCATCCTCCTAAACTCTGTAAAGGATGAGGGGCACAGCACTTGAGTCCTCTGAGTGGTGTAGGTGGCTGCTGTTCTCTTGACGCATGAGCTGCAAAGGATGCGGCTTGTTGTGCCATGGCAGCTGCCATAGTCTCCATAGTGTGCATCATCCTTTGTCGCTCCTCTCTATCTTCTTGTCTTTCTCTCAATCTTTCTTGCTCTCTTAGATCTTGATCCTGATGATCTCGATCCTCTTCATCCCGTTGTCTACTACTACTGCCCCCTGGGGCCTCAGTACCTCCTAAAGGCACTCTATTTGTAGGAGAGATGTAACCATCTCCACTACGTAGACTCCTCTGCTGGCCTCCCCTTGGTCGGCCTCTTCCTCTAGATGACATTTGCGGCTGCATTTGAAACTAAAGTTTCGTTAGCAGAAACCCCTATGTTCTGACGAAAGAACCCTTGTCAGAATTGCTAAAAGAAAATAGCTTTGATACCAACTGTGACAACCCGGATTTTGACACCCCGAAACCCGTGCCATCAGCACGATCATCTTGACCGTGCCCCTTAGCTAAGCACGGAACACTGGTATATCAAGCATTGCAATAAAATAATAAACGAAATTGCAGAATTTGAATCTATATTAATTAACTCTCCAAAAGACAGTTCTACCCTCATGCCTCTACATGAATGGAGAACCGATCCGAACCATCGATGATAGCAATCATCACGGATGGTTCGCCCCAAAAGAATAATCCCATCTATATATATATACATGGTTTAAACAGAATCAAGGCTTGACATACCAAGCCGTACAAAAACTCTCTCTAAAATCCCTCAAAGTGGCACAACGGAGTCCTCTAGAAGAAGTCCTCTGGAGGTGGCTCCAACTCTTCACCGGCCGCAAGGTCCAGGCTCATGGGATCAGTCTCCAGAAGCCTCGGCAATTTGCTAGTAGTGGACCTGCGACGTATAGTCTATAGGGTGAGCTACATCCTAGCTCAATAGGGAACAAACACGGTTGAACATATAAATTATAACTCACATATATTCCATGATATGCCATGCATGAAGTATCTATGCAGTTGTTAATGAAACAGTTAAAAAGCATTTCGTTTTACTGTTGATTACTTGTATTTTCATTTACTCATGAATGATGCTGAAAAGGCCTAAAGCAAAACTTAAACTTTCAACTTAAGTAATCCCCGAGCAATATAGCATCGAGCCCCGATGAGATACCCATCATCGTCATCTATATAGACAGTTTTAACCGTATTGCCTGGGAATACAAATAATACCCAAGCCCCTTTCCCCTGGGGATTGGTGGCGGGGTTTCACTTGTCTCAATCAACACCCCTGGGGTGTGCTTACTATGTACGGATAAGCCTCCGCACTGGCCTACGGTTTCGCCGCCGTATCGGTCACGGATATCCTGCCGTGTCAGTCGTGGATATCCCGCCACGTCGGTGGGGTACCCTATCAAACCTCAAATAATAAAAATATCGGTGCCTTACATATAGTTATTCACCGTGTAAATGTGCTATCTTATATCAGTTAGGCCCTATCAAACATGATTCAGTCCTTGGATACATCCCTGGGATGTATCCATTTACTTGCATCACACCTGATGCTCTTATCTCTTTACTTCTTCATCCCCTGGGGATGGCTCATCATGATTACTCTTATGGATGTCACACACACACACTTTTCACAAATTCTTAAGAAATAAACATTTGAATTGAAATCTATATCACTACATACATGCTCTTGTAAAATAAAGTACATGTTCAAGGTGTTCCCTACCTCAAGTCTTCATTTGATCAATGCATCAAGGTCCCACGTGGCTCCTTGTGCACTAGTCCACACGTACCACCTATGGTACCACATAACGGGTGAAACACATCACAAAGGATGCAATAAAGAAGGTATAAGACCCTCAAAAATCTTAAAGTCAAACTCAAAAGTCAACATAATTTATCTCAGTCGATTAATCGAATTCCAAAATCGATTAATCGAACCTGATTCGATTAATCGATTTCCAAAATCGATTAATCGAAGGTCAATATCGATTAATCGAAGTAATTTCGATTAATCGAAATTCTCCTTTTCGCAAAGTCGATTCTCAGTTCGAACAGTCGAGTTTTCATTCGATTAATCGAATCCAATTTCGATTAATCGAAATTCTCCTTTTCGCAAAGTCGATCCTCAGTTCGAACAGTCGAGTTTTCATTCGATTAATCGAATCCAATTTCGATTAATCAAAATTCTTCTTTTCGTAAAGTCGACCCTCGGTTGACGAGTTGATTAATCGATCCCAAATCGATTAATCGAAAACTAAATCGATTAATCGAAATCCCATTTCGATTAGTCGACTTTTCATAAGTCATTTCCTCCAACCCAGGGTCCCTTTGGAGTTCTCGATCGATTAATCGATCCCCAAATCGATTAATCGAAATCCAAATCGATTAATCAATCAAATTCGATTAATCAAATCGTCCTCGACCTTTCAACTTCTGGCCAATTTCGATTAATGAAACCCAATTTCGATTAATCGAAATTGTCGATTCAATCTTCAATCTTCTTCCATACTTTTTCCTCTATTTTTTCTAAGCCATTATCCTATGATTTAACCCACATTCAATCACAACTTAACCCCTATAATCTATGCATTTTATTTACAAAAATTTTACCTTGAATAGATCTCAAGTTGATTTCAATCAATTAGTTGGAAGGCTAGGGTTTCGACTTTGGCTCTATGATCCAAATCGCGTTGAATCCGGCTTTTATCTCTTGAATCCCCCCTCCAATTAGTTGCAATAACTCCTCTCTTACTTCTCTCTCTTTCTCTCTCTTCTTTACTCTCCTTCAACAACCAAAATACACATCTAGGGTTATTAAACCCTTTTATCTATCTCCCTCTTTGTGTGTTGAGCACATACGCCGCAGTAGGTGTAAGTGACTTCTCATTTATATCACACACTACATAATCACTCAAACTATCACATCTCATCTGTTCATCACATTCTATGTTAACTCATGATCTCCTGATTGGTCAAACTTGTGACCAATCGGGCACGGATCCCAAGGTCATAGTTTAGCGTGATTTTTCGGGCTATTACAATATTGGGGTTGCTTCCCTTTCTAAGGCTTTCGACATTTTTAAGGTTAATTATAATTCGCAAGAGCAGAACTGGGACTTGAACAAGTTAACTTATACGTGTGTCATTGTAGAAAAGAGGCTTAAGGGCGAACGACATGAGTCTGCTCATTTGAGGACTTTCAGCTCCAGTAAAAAGAATTTTAAGAAGGGTCCTAAGAAAAATAAAAAAGGAAATCAGTCACAACAAAAATTTCAAAACAAGGGTAAAGGCAAAGGTCAAAGTTTTGGACCCGAACAGGAGGATAGGTTGTTCCTTGTGTACGACCAGGCGATGCAAGTGGAGAGCGTCGGCACCTGCGATTTAGTTTTGGACTTTGGACATACTTTGACTTAACATGTGACATATTTTATTCCCTCATTTAGGAGGAATATTATTTCGTTATCTAGACTTGCAGACTGTGGTTATTAACTTACTTCTTTTTATGTATTATTATTATATTAAATTCAAGTCTTAACCTATTGCAAGCGCATAATGGAAATTATTGTACTAGCATAGAATCGTTCCCACGAGAAGGTTCACTATTTTATTAATTCCTAATTTATATCTTTTATCTAAATCCTTATCTTAAAAATTTTTATTTATCTTTAAGATTTCCTAATCTACTGGAGAAATATGAATAAAAGAATGGGTTATTAAACTAAAGTGCATAAAAATAAATCCTAATCCTCCTTCTTTAGATTAAGGTCGTCAATCTTAATCTTCAGCTTTCGAATATTTATGAAAATAAACAGTACATTTACATCATATTTATAGTCTCCTAGCATTGGTCGTCAATCAAGTCTAAGATCCTATCAATACAGATTTAATCTAATCAACAATCAATCAGAAATTTGGGCGTCAATCAAACTCTAGCAAACTGAAGATGGAAAAGTAAAAACCGTTACACTAATCTGCAAATCCTAACCTAAGTCGTCAATTCAAATTAAAACTTAAAGATGTTTACAAAACAAATAAAATCTAAACTAGAAAGCAAAGTAAAATATATCCTTCACCCCTCAGCCGCAGTCGTCAATTACTCCTGAAAAATTACAGATATCTATACTAATCTTCAGCACTCAATTGTAGTCGTCAATTGCTCTTGAGAAACCTCTGATATCTAATCTATTCTAACTAGTATACACTAATTTAATCAGAAGAAAATCTAACCTCAGGCGTCAATTGATGCTGAAATTCTTCGATGCTTATTCCTATGCCGAGCCCTCTTAGTTATAGATCATAAGGGGTCGGTTATAAAGATCTAGTTCTAATAAAAGAAACTATTAAAAACAAAAGTATCTTAATATAACTCTAATTCCTAATTTTATCTTTCCTTGTTTTCTTTAGTTGATGTGTTTCTAGAGTGTTCTTTATTGAGCAACAGCAAAGTTCTTTAGATTTAGATCTTTATCAATCTTCTCAGATTCGTGGTTCATCAGACTTCTAATTGCAGGAGTCTTCTAATTCTGGATATGGCGGTATTATTCTCATGTGATCAGCAACAACGACAATAGTAGGAAAGCTTCTATTTTTAAGAAATCGTAAATAACAATAGCTTTTTTATGAAAAATCATAATTCACAATTTTCTATTTTCAGTAGGCTTCCTCATAGTTGACGATTCTTTGAATTATGCTTTATTGTTTTTCTCCTTTTATCTCTTTTGAAAAATCGTAACTTACGATTTTCTTACTTTCAGTAGCGGCAAATCGCCTTTTTCGCTCGATCGTTTTTCTTATTGCCTTTTGAGTTCATTTTGATAAAGATTAACACTTAGGCTCTAATTTACTGCTTATCTTTAATATCTGTACATCAATAACTCGTTAGTAGCAAACTATGACCTAGCATCACTAAGTTAAGGGTGATAAAATGGTAAATTATGTTACTGATCACACCCCCAAACTTAAGTTTTACTAGTCCCTAGCAAACAAGGAAACATAAAATATTTAAAACTTTTAAATTTAAATGCCACTTTTGTAGGGAGTACAATTGTATTTAGCAGAAGCAACAGGCCTTTAAACCCCTAGGTGATCCTAGTGGAGGAGTTGTAGTCTCCTGAAGGTTTTCAGTGAAGTTACCTATAAACTTTAAATATTTTTGGATTTTTTCAAAATATTTTTCAAAACTGAAATTTTAAAATATAAACTAATTTTTATACACTACTAATTATTCAGTTAGCCATTATATGTTCATTATTTCAAAATATGTCAAATCTTTTATCCTTAGCTTCCCATCATCGCAATTATCCTTGATCAAAACTCAATAATTTCAATTCTTGTATAGCGTGGAGTGTGTGCATATCAGTGAAAAGTTTATTCATCATAAATTTTTCTAAACTGCAGTTTTTAGAAAATATTTTCATCCAAACTCTCACTTATTGGCATACTCTAAAAAATAATCGAAATTTTGGGTTTTCATAATATGATATGTTCGTGATAAATACAAAGGACAATCAGCTAAAACGACAAATCTCATGAAAAGGATAATCAATTCTTTTCATATAATTTCTTTATTTATTCATAGTATCTATTTCATATATCTCTACTAGACTCATATTTTTACAAATCGTAAATCACAAAGGTCTTTCCTTTGGCTTGTAATGGGGCTTTGGATTTTCATAAGGTTTCAAAGAAAAAGGTAAAGAGGATTCAAATTTATTTCCAAGAGTTTAGCTCTTCCTTCTCTTCTTCTTCTATTTTTCAGTTTCAGTAAATATCCTTATTTTGGATAACTTCTTCCCATTTCTTTTTCTTTTTGTAAATCCCATTTTTTTCTTCTTTTTTTTTTTTCAGTTTGAAAGCTTTTTGCTTTTCTTTTCACAAAATCGCTTTTTACGATTTTTTATTTTTTATTTTTTCTTTTCCCATATCTTCATACATTTGTATTTCTTTTTCAGTTGTACCCTTTTCAGCAGATCCCTTATCTTTTAACTCATACTCCTTTCACTCCCTTTTCTTTCCTTCTTTTTCATTCTAAACTCTCAGAAATTGTAAGGGTTAAGGATATAAAGCTTTGGGCAGTACATATAGTTAAGGGTTTCTAAAATTCTGATACAAAAAAATTTTGTCTTTAGGCTTCTAATATGGACTCAAATGGTAAAATATTCTGAGATTTTTAGCTTTTTAGCTCTGGTTAAAAAAAAAGATGGTCTTCGATCATTTTCACGATTTACTAATATGGATGTCTTATTGCTTTGATATATTTAATAGACAGTTCTAAACAAATAAATTATCATAATCATAGAATATATTAATTCTAAGTTCAGCATTATGAGATTTTAGATAGTAGAGAAGTTCAAGAAAATTTAAGCATAAATAAAAATAGTCTCTCTTTCTCTCAGAATAAAGAGGAAATAGGCTCTATAGCTCACTGGTTATATGATTTTGAAATTATAATCTAAAATATTGTGTAGTTCAGATCAATCGTTTAGTTTCAAACATTCTTCTGATTCAATGTTCTAAAGATGCTTTACTTTTAATTGTAACGATCTTTATTTTAATTTTTGAACTACTACTATGATGGTTTGTTAAGAAATTCGAATTTTTATATTTTTTTATAATTTGCATATAATGATTAACTAATCTAAAAATTAAAATTCTTTTATAAAATAATAAATTTTAAACCAAAATTAAACTAAAAAATTAAACTAATAAAAAGTAAACTAACAAAAGTTTGTATCGCCCCCCCCCCCAAACTTAAATAGGACAATGTCCTCATTGTGCAAAACAGAGGACATACAGAAAAATATTGCTGTAAATTATTGTTATGTTAGTAATCGGGTGTATAATCTGCAATAAAATCTCAAAAATCTTTCCCCCCCAAACTTAGGAGAAAAATACTTCCGATTTGAATAGAAAATGTAAAAAACAATTGTTAATAATATTAGTAACACACACTATTAGAAAAAAAATGCAAAGTTAGTAAGAAGAAAATTATATATATATATATATATATATATATATATTGGAATATTTACAATGAACAGAAGAAATAAACTAAAATTTAATATAAGAACTAATTATATAAAAGAGTAATCCTAGGAAAAATCTAGACACACACTAAGCTAAGACACTGGTAGCAACGTCCAAGAATAAATCTTCAATAAAGATCGATCCTCGGCTTCTAACCACCTTCAATCAGAGTCTCGTATCCCTACAACAAAAGGAGCTCCAACCTTTGGAGGGTTGCTACTCCAAGAGTTGTCGAATCACTCCCCCCTGCCCTTCCAAATCCCTCGCCTCCCCTCCTCTTCTTTAGGGAGGTCACTCCATGATTCGTCAACTGCACCTGTGATGTAGTGGCGGGAAGAAGTTGAGGAGCTGGAAGATGACACATTTCAACCCCCCCATTCAGCCTATACTGCTCCCTTGTGAAGATTGTACGGAGAGGCAATAGAGTTGGGAAGGGGGAACTATGAGCAATGAAGAAGGGTGGTGGGGAGATCAAGGATGGGATGAAAAATTACACTAGAAATTGTAGCTCATCCTTATCGTATAGGAAGTTGCATTATGAGTGGGTTGTAATGGTATAAGGGTTAGAAAGTGGGGGAAGATGGGTTCCTGGTATATGGTTTCGGATTTGGATTAGCTTTAGGGTCAATCGTAGTTTCAGTGGATGATTCAGCATTAAAGACAGATCGCTGACGCTTCAATTTTTTTACTTTCTGTTATACTGCCAGGAACTCAGCTCTATATTTTTCTAAAATTTTGTTGCGTTGCTTACTGAAATTGTTCTGGTTATGCTCTTCCGTCATAGGATTTAGGGTATGGAAGGTGGAAGACGGAAGAGATGATTTGGTTTATGGATGGGTATGGATTTATAGGGAAAGGTATTGAACCGTCACTTCGAGTAATTGTCTATGTTTAGGTTCTTACGCTAGGGTGGTTGGGAAGTGGTGGAATTTAATGCAAAGCTTGTCTATTTCTTATACAAAATTGAATTGGTTTTATTTCTAATGCACCCGAAAAGACTGATCACTAGGTTCTCTTGTTCCCCAAAATTGTCGTTTGCAATTCTAGATAACGTTCACGAGAATCTAAAACTGAGAAAATCGTACTTGATACGATTGGACTCTATATTTACGAGAATCACAAATCCATGCGTTTCAAGTGATTAAAACAAAGAAAAGAGTCTTTACGATTAGTAATATCTTATAAATCGTAGAGGGGTCATTTCAAAAGTATTTATACACATATGTTATATGTGCTTGTTACGGGTGAGTCGGTAGCTCGACAAATTCGGGAGGAATTCAATGGCGAACAAGGGGAGTTGATGTCCCTCTCATAAAAGTATTTCCTCCTGGGGTGCCAACTAGCCATGGGGAAGAATAGTTACTCTCTCTCGAGTTAACCAGAATGGTTAATTGCTCAACCTGAGTTTCTAACCATGTAATAGATTCCAAGAGATTATTGAGTAGCTGCGTTTGAATATGGCCATGTTACAGCCAGCTTTCGGCCAATTGCGACAAGGCTTCCTCAATGTCAGTGTGGTCTTGGGTCTGTGTGGGGCATAGTATAGGAGAGTGCCGAGGAATTTCCTGATTTAAGCCGCGGTTAGATCCAACGGCTTCTCCTTGTTGAGATGTTAGGTGCGATTTTATACCCACCAGAGATTGAATTTTTGTCTTCCACGATTTTAACTTTGGAAGGCAATTCATCATTGACTTTAATTTGTATAAACCTCTCTACCTAAGAGGCATACTCCTTGAAGTCTCAGATTCAATCTCACTTGATGCTTGGCATTGCACTGGTTCCTCGCTAAAGTTCTTAAAAAATTCTCAAGCAGCCTCAGAAGACATGGTGTGGAACATCCCCCCACAGGCAACATCAACTATGTGTCGGTTTTGATCATTCAGACCTTCATAGAAAGTGAGGACTATCTGCCAATGAGGTATCTCATGATGAGGACACCCATCTAAAAGATCGTTGAGGCGCGTCCACCCCCTTGAAGAGATTCATTCGGATATTGTTTGAAAGTTTGAATCAGATACCGGATTTGATTCGTTCTATGTATTGGAAAGTATTTCATGAGAAATCCTTGTTCCAAGTCCTCCCAAGTGGTAAACGAATTATGAGGCAAGGAGTGCATCCACTGCCTTGCTTCATCTCTAAGAGAATATGAAAAAAACTTTAGACGAAGAGATGTTTCTAGCAAATTCTGGATTTGGATAAGATTGCACACTTCTATGAACTGTCTTAAATGTAAATAAGGGTTTTCATCCCGTAGCCCACGGAATATTGGAAGTGTTTGAAATATTTTGGGCGTAATTTTAAAACTCTCATTACCGGTCATAGGAGTTATTTGTATATATAGGGGAGGTGTAAGAAGTGTTAAAGCATAATGTTCCCCCATCATTTTAGGCATATATTGTCTAAAACTGAATTTTTTATTTTTGTTTTAATTTTTTTGTAATTTTTTAATTTTAGAAAGAAGAGAAAGAAACAAATCTGAGTTTCTAATTTCAGGGGCCCGCAGAAGTGTTGAAAGTCTGGTCTGTTGCTCCGAATAAACCTGCAAGAGATCAAGAACAGATCAAAAAAAATAAAAAATATAAAGAAAGATAAAAAGAGAAAGATAAATATTGGCTTTTAAGAGGATAAAAATATTAGATAAAAACTTGAAAGTATTAGATAAATTCTACTTTCCCAGCAGCGACGCCAAAAACTTGACTTGCTTCTTTTTATGTATTATTATATTAAATTCAAGTCTTAACCTATTGTAAGTGCACAATGGAAATTATAGTACTAGCATAGGATCGTTCCCACGAGGAAGTTCATTATCTTATTAATTTCTAGTTTATATCTTTTATCTAAATCCCTATCATAAAAACTTTTATTTATCTTTAAGATTTCCTAATCTACTGGAGAAATATGAATAAAAAAATGGGTTATAAAACTAAAGTGTATAAAAGTAAATCCTAATCCCCCTTCTTCAGATTAAGGTCTTCAATCTTAATCTTCAGCTTTCGGATATTTATGAAAATAAACAGTACCTTTACACCATATTTCTAGTCTCCTAGCATTGGTCGTCAATCAAGTCTAAGATCTTATCAATACAAATTTAATCTAATCAATAATTAATCAAAAATTTGGGCGTCAATCAAACTCTAGCAAATTGAAGATGGAAAAGTAAAAACCGTTACATTAATTTGTAAATTCTAACCCAAGTCGTCAATGTGACAGCCCGGATTTTCCAACCTAAAAATTTTGAGACATATTTTTTTTTTCTCAACTTATACCAAATACTAAAAGGGAAAACCCGGACCGCCAGATTGTAGATCACAATCTGAAACAGAATACTTGGCGCATCCATATGCATACAGAAATCAAAGCAAAGAATACATATGGCATGAATAGAATTCTCCAGTTCTAAAATCTAATATGTACAGAACAAAATAAACACTAGTGATGACCAACCATCACCAACAGTAGTGTACCATGGATCTATAATAGCACGAACGTACCAAGCCCGAACTTACCAAAGTTTACGATGCACTAAATCTACGACCCCGAAACAGAGTACAAATCCTTATGCGAAAGCTCCTTTTCTTCAAGTATGTAGTTTGGGCCTTCCTCAAACCTACACCTGTGACGTATAGTCGAGGTGAGCTAACATCTAAGTTCAGTGAAGAAAACTAATACCAATATACATCTCATCACATGCATAGATTCAAAGATAAGATCAAAACATTTTCTTATCAAAACTAATACTGATTTCAATGGCATTTCTTATCAAAACCAAAACTGAGTTCAAAGGCATTCTCTTATCAAAACTGAAACTGAATTCAATAGCATTTTCTTATCAAAATTCAAAACTAATTTCAAAGGCTAACTGATTTAAGAACATTTCCTTATAAACATCAAAACTGATTTCAAAGACATTTTCTTATAAAAATTGAAACTAATCTCTTATCAAAAGCATATTTCTTATCTTTGATTTATTGAGTTCGAATCACATTCTCTCACACCTCATATATTTTTTTACATAGCTTACGCATTTACACATTTACCTACATGTCTTGCATATTATTACTTTGCTTATATACTTGTCTTACACAATTCTTACTTAGCTTACTTACAAGTCTCGCATATTCTTACTTAGCTTACACAATGTCTCACATTCTTACTTACCTTACACAATTCAACTCACGGATATTTTGACGTGCCGGTTCGATTCACAGAGACTGTCGTGCTAGTTCGATTCACACACACTTGCTTGTCTTACTTACACATTGTCACATAGTTTACACAATTTGATTCGCTCGATTCACTTGAGACCGGCTGATTCATGCCGATTCGATTCAAGGTTAGCCGCCGTGCCGGTTCGATTCACGGATATCCCGCCGTGCCGGTTCGATTCATGGGTTTAACCGCCATGTCGGTTCGATTCACGGTTAGCCGTCGTGTCGGTTCAATTCTGCCCTAGCTGCCCACAAGGTACCATATAATCTGCCCATAGCGGTCCACACATGCACATATAATCTGCCCATAGTGGTCCACGATGTCATATAATCCGCCCGTAGCGGTCCACAGTACATTTATAATCCGCCCATAGCGGTCCACATTATCACAAGGCTTACACGTTCGATTTACTTACATAGCTTACATATTCAGTTTTTCTTACATGACTTTCAGGTTCATATACATATTCAACTTCCAATGCATTCAAAACTCAGACGAAAATAAATTCTTCATGATCGGAAGCATTTCAAAAATATAAATGTAAATAGATTCGGCAAACATCAAATTTCCATTTCTAAAAGAATAGATTCAAAGTTCTTCATGACATTCGGAGTTCAAAAGTCACAACTCAAAAATCATATTCAAAACTGACAGAATTTGGAATTTAAAAGTTCAAATCACCTTTCATTCGATCATATCAAGCATCTATGAAATCAAATAAAAATGCAATCGTGTATTGGAATTTCCCCACCTTAACCTTGAAGTCACGCTAAGCCAAGCTAAGCCCTATCGATGGATTTCCGCCCTCAATCTACATCACAAACATATGATGATGTATTAAGGATCAACTCCAATCACTAATAACTTAGACATATATAAGTGTTTTCTCAAAATGAAGCGGAAACAGACAAGTTTGTACTAACCTAGAGTTTGACGTAACTTTTCTCCCAAATTTAGACCATTAAAAATTTATATTCAAGAGTTAGTCAAATCATAAAAATTATAGATATCGCTGTTCTCTTTCCAACGCCTCAAGAATCATATGATTTCGAGTTCAGAGTAGAAAGTTACGGTAAAAATACCGAAGTAGTTTCGCCATTCAGTCAAAGCATGCTAACTCGAAACTTAACCCAACTTATTATTTAATTTTGACCTTTAAAATGGTTGATTCACAAGTTTATCAATTCATAAAAGTTGTAGATCTTTCAGTCTTCTTTCCAACACTATAAACATTATCGCAATCGGAGATCGGAGCAGAAAGTTACGTCCTAAATAACAAAGTAGTGTCGACAAGCACAGACAAAATCGATTGAACGATTACCTATTTCGTTCGAACGGTTTTCCAAACCGATCGAACGGTTTTCAAAATCGATCAAACGATTTCATTATGAAGCTTTCAGATTTCACTCCTGACAAAATCGTTCGATCGATTATTCATTTTGATCAAACGGTTTCGTCAGATTTCGCCCAGACTCGGATTTTAACTTCTCCAAACTCATTTTTTTCTTCAAATCTAACCTATATTCTTTTAATTTTTCACCCACATGCCATCCAAAGACTAATCTACATACAAATCACAATTTAACATAAATTTTCTTACCTTTGAGTGATCGATTCCTCGATCCATACGCTCGCATCCAAACGAGGGTTTCGAAGTCGGAACCTTGGGGATTCTCTTCGATCCTCAAATCCACCACGTCACTCACCGTCCCAATCTTGCACACCATACACACACTAAATTTTGAGCTCCCTTTCTTTCTCTCTTTCTCTCTCTAGAACTCAACCCCACAAGCTTTTGCAAAGCAAAATGGTTGTAGCTTCTCAAAGAAGCTTTGCCCTTTTTAAGTGAAAGGGGGGTGGTTCCCTTATTAAACACACACACCCTTTTAGGTGTTAGCTTTACCCAAAGAACTTGATTTTGCGTGAAACGAATACACCTAAGCGAGGTGTTTCTTACTACCCAAACTCTTTGGTTCGGTGTGGGGCCTACACACCCAAACCACCTATCTATTGGATTCGGTGTGGAGCTGATATACCGAAGCTTGGTGTACACGAAACCATCTAATGACCCACACACAATCTAAATCAACCTTTTTCAATTAAGACCTAGCCCAAAATAATTTATTTAATTAATTTCACAACGTCGGGTATATGACCGGTCGGGCACGCACACCGAGGCATACTGTTCGAAGGTTAAAATTTTTGGAATGTTACATTCTTCCCACCTTAAAGAATTTTGGTCCTCAAAAATTGATATGCCCACGTCGAAAAGGTATGGATATCTCACAGGTCTGAACAGATCAGACATAGTGATATTCTTCCCAAGAGTCAATGACTCAACGTCAACGAAAAATAATTAGGGTCATTACAGTCAATTCAAATTAACACTTGGAGATGGTTACAAAACAAATAAAATCTAAACTAGAAAGCAAAGTTATCCTTCACTCCTTAGCCGTAGTCGTCAATTGCTCCTTAGAAATTACAGATATCTACACTAATCTTCAGCACTCAATTGCAGTCGTCAATTGCTCTTGAGAAACTTCTGATATCTAATTTATTCTAACTAGTATACACTACTTTGATCGGAAGAAAATCCAACCTCAGGCATCAATTGATGCTGAAATCCTTCGATGCTTATTCCTATGCCGAGCCCTCTTAGTTATAGATCATAAGGGGTCGATTACAAAGATCTAGTTCTAATAAAAGAAACTATTAAAAACAAAAATATCATAATATAACTCTAATTCCTAATTTTATCTTTCCTTATTTTCTTTAGTTGATGCGCTTCTAGAGTGTTCTTTATTGAATGGTAGCAGAGTCCTTCGGATTTAGATCTTTATCAATCTTCTCAGATCCGTGATTTATCGGACTTCTAATTGCAGGAGTCTTCTAATTCTGGATATGGCGGTGTTAGTTCTCATGTGATCAGCAACAACAACAATAGTAGGAAAGCTTCTATTTTTAAGAAATCGTAAATAACAATAGTTTTTTCTGAAAAATCGTAATTCACAATTTTCTATTATGATTTTTCTATTTTCAGTAGGCTTCCTCATAGTTGACAATTCTTTGAATTACGCTTTATCGCTTTTCTCCTTTTGTCTTTTTAAAAAAATCATAAATTACGATTTTCTGACTTTCAGTAGCGGTAAATCATCTTTTGCGCTCGATGGTCTTTCTTATTGCTTTTTGAATTTATTTTGACAAAGATTAACACTTAGGCTCTAATTTACTTCTTATCCTTAATATCTGCACATCAGTAACTCGTTAGTAGCAAACTATGGCCTAACATCTTTAAGTTAAGGGTGATAAAATGGTAAATTATGTGATTGATCAGTTATGTTTTTACTTTTAGCAGTATGGATTTGGATATTTCTTTTGATGGTTATGTGGTTGGTCGTAAAATTTTAGTTGATGGTTTATATTTGTTATCTGTTGATTCTTCTCGCACCATTATTATGGTTGCTGAGGCCTCAAACTCGACACCATTCGGGTCAAAGCGTTCTTTGCTTAGGGATGATTCTACAGCCTTATGGCATAGGAGGTTAAGTAACATATCAAAGAAAAGACTGGAAGCGTTAGTTAGATATGGTATTATTAGATCATTAGATTTCACCGATTTTGAAAATTGTTTGGATTGTATGAAGGATAAAACTTTCAAAAAGAGGAAGTTCTCCGCCTCTCGGGCCACTGAGGTTTTGCAGTTGATACATACTGATATTTGTGGGTCTTTTTCAATTGTTGCTCATGGTGGCCAAAGGTATTTTATTACCTTTATTGATGACTACTCCAGATACACATACGTCTTCTTATTAGAGACGAAAGATCAAGCTTTAGAGGTCTTCAAGACCTATCAGTTGAAAGTAAAAAATTAACTTGAGAAAAAGATAAAGACTGTGCGTTCAAATAGAGGTGGAGAATACTTCGATAGAATGAGTCTTGATGGTATCAATCATAGACCTTTCGTGGAGTACTTACAGACTCAAGGCATTCTTCCACAATATACTTCTCCTGGCACTCCGCAGCAGAATGGTGTTTCAAAAAGGAAAAATTGTACTTATCAGGAGGTTGTTCGTAGCATGCTTAGTCACTCTACACTTAAAAAAGAGTTTTGGGGTGAAGCCTTGAAGATAGCAGTTTATATTTTCAACAGGGTTCCCTGCAAGGCTGTACCCGAGACTCCTTATAAGAGATGGACCACTAAGGATCCAAAGCTCAGACATTTATATATATATATATATATATATATATATATATATATATATATATATATATATATATATATATATATAGGGTTGTGAAGTTGGAGCTAAGTTTTATAATCCCAGCATTAAGAAATTGGATCCTCATACGGTCAGTTGCTATTTTATCGGCTATGGACTTTGTTTTAGGACTTGGAGATTTTATTGTCCTGGACGAGTCATTAATATTGCTGAGACCCGTATAGCTAATTTTCTGGAGAATGGTGAATCCAGTAGGAGTTCACGTCAGAATAATATTACTTTTATTGAGAACTTTGAATTTGACTTTGTGCCTTTATCTGGTGGTAATGTTTTTCTTCTTACACCACCTGATCCCATACATATTGATATTTTGATTCAAACAAATTCAGTGACGACTCTAATTGAAGAAGAATGTCCTATTCCACCTCCTGTTTCACCAGTACCACCGGCTCAACCCAGAAGATATGAGCGCCAGCGTAAACCTGCTATTTCAGATTTCTACAAGGTATATGTGCAAGAGGCTCAGTTTGAGGGTGTTGATCTTGATAATCTATCAACTTTTTAGCAGGCTATTGGTAACAATGAATCTTCACACTGGCAGGAGGCCATGAGAAAGGAGTTATTATCTATGAAAAAGAATAAAGTTTGGGACCTTGTGGATTTACCAGCGGATCGTAAGACGGTTGAATGCAAATGAGTTTATAAGACTAAAAGAGACTGGCAAAACTGAAAGATTCAATACACGACTTGTCACAAAGGGTTTTAGACAGAAGGAAGGCATTGACTATGATAAGACCTATTCTTCGGTCTCTTCTAAGGATTCATTAAGGATAGTGATGGCTTTAGTTGCACATTACGATATCGAATTACATTAAATGGACATGAAGACTGCTTTTCTAAATGGAGACCTTGTAGAAGACATATACATGTCATAACCAGTGGGTTTTTTTATTAGAGAAAAAAAAACAACTAGTTTGCAAGTTGAATAAGTCTATTTATGGACTTAAAGCAAGCTTTTATGCAGTGGTATTTAAAATTCAATGAAGTTGTCACTAATTATGGGTTTAAGAAAAATATCATTGATCATTGCATATATCTCAGAAATAGTGGGAGCAAATTTGTCATTCTGATTCTCTACGTAGATGATATATCACTTGTAAGTAACGACATTCATTTTCTCCACGATACCAAAAGTTTTCTATCTAAGGCATTTGATATGAAGTATTTAGATATTGCTGAGTATGTGTTTGACATCAAAGTTTATCGTGATAGAGTTGCCAATTGTTTAGGTCTTTTGCAGAAAGCCTACATAGAGAAAATACTTAACCGATATAGCATGGATAGATGTGCTCTAGGTGAAGCACTTATTTTGAAGGGTGATATTATTTCTCAAGATCTATAGCCCAGAACTGAGGCAGAAAGGAAACAAGTAGATCAAAAGGAGTATACTTCAGTTGTGGGTAGTCTTATGTATGTTGACCTATCGTAGATCAGATGAGCTTAAGGTTGTCGGATACTAATATTTCGATTTTGATGGTTGTAAGGATAGCGTCAAATCGACAGCAGGTTATTTGTTTCTACTAGCGAAGGGTGTTATTTCCTGGAAAAGCGCCAAACAGACTTTGACGGCAGATTCGACTATATATGCAGAGATTATTGGTTGTTATGAGGCTACTCGCTATGCATTATGGTTGAAAATTTTCATCGGAGATCTAAAGATTGTTGATTCCATTCATCGTCCACTTATCATTTATTGTGACAATGAGTTCGTGACCAAGTTTGTGAAACACAAAAAGATTACAAGGAGGAATAAGCATTTCGATGTTAAGTATTTCATTATATATGAGAACGTTCGAGATAATGTTATAAAGATTCCTCACATTAGTATGAAGCTTATGATTGCAGATCCCCTTACCAAGGGTTTACCATCCAAGGTTTTCAAGGAGCATGTGACCTGGATGGGGCTTGTTGAGTTATTTACTCACTTCTAGATTTGTTTATATTTGGATATGTTATTATTATTTCTTTTCTACTATTGATCATGATCTTTTTCGCTGTATTTATATACATGTTTTTATTTTGAGCTCAGATTATTATATTATTACATGTTATCATTTACAGGTTATGGGATCATTACCCATAACAAGGTGGCGGTTGTCACAAGGTATGGTGACGATTGTCATAAAATAGCCTAGAGTATTTGACACTCAAGTTTGTTTGAGCTATTTGTGAGTTGGCTCCATGTTGGTAATGCTTTCACTCTGATGAAAAGGTGACTGATTTGTCATAAAGCGAGATGCAATGTTACATCAGAGTGACATGCAGTAGCATGAAACAGAACTCCACGAGAATGAGTACAAGACCAAGTTTTAGAGTACTACTATAACTCTCGTGCCACATTGTTTAAAATAATCACGTAAAGGTTAAGGACGTTGAAGTTTCAAGTAGTGTTAGTTTTATGACCATGAAACTGTTTTAGTGTTAATATTGAGTGCACTAGTGCATTCATGATCCTCACTAATGGTGCTTAGAATGAAGATGAAAAGATATATCTCTCTAAGATTTTTAAAATCGGTACACCGTGTCAAGTTTTCTTAAATGAACAATTTGGACTTGGTTTTTTTTTTTTCAAAAATTTTTTAAAAAAGAAAAAACTCCAATTAGTCTTAAGGTCCAAGTGGGAGACTGTTGGATTTCACTTATTTATATGGCCCTTAAGTCACACATCATGGTTAATGCCAAATAGTCCAAATTGTTAACTTAGAGAGATGGTGAAAACACTAGTTGTGGTTAAACTAGAAGTTTCCAATTATATCAAGGGCTGTGATTTACCCTAACATAAGTGTGGTAATTCTAACCGTTAGATTCCTTGATGGGCAAGTTTCTCACCTAATTGGTTAACCTATTTAAAGGGATGTAGAGTCTCTCTTTCTATACACAATATACATGTTAGAAGAATTCAAGAGAAACTCATCTTCTCTACAGTGTGCAAAGAAAGAGAAGGCCCTCCATCAAATCATCGATTGCCGGATTATTGTTCGGATCGCTCAAGGCTAAATCCTGACATGAAATACTCTACGGTGTAAGGTATGCTAAAGTTTTATTTAATTTTGTTTTTGATTGCGGGAAGATTCTAATAGTTTCCAACAGGAACCCGCTCAACCTTTACAAGCAAACATCTTATACCCGGGTAGAGATTAAAAAAGTATGTTGATAAATTATTAATTTAAGTTTATTGTATCTTTTTCTAATGAACTGCAATTTAATTAAAGGGGTTTCATAAACATTTTAATATTTTTAATTTAATTTAATTTATTGTGTGTTTGGTTTAGTCTACTAATTTATTATTTAATATTTAATTAGTAAAATAAGTTAAATTTATAAACATTTCCTATCTCTGTAAAAATATTTAATGAATACTATTATTTAAATTTTTTGTGATTGTGTGTTCAAATGGTACCTAATTTTTCATATTTACTACATTGGCCATACTTCATCCATTTTATTCAATTCATGCACAATTACACATGGAGAGGATATGTCGTTTGAAGCAATCCAAAGTCTTCAAGATGGACGGCAACAATGGCCACTAAGGAATAAATCTCGTCTATATTGACTTGGCCCCTTATAAATACATTAATGACTAATTGCACAGTGTATCAATGATGAGGTCCTCTTCGCCAAACACCAGCTTATTAGGTACTTACTGGCCATGCATTCCCCAACTAGATGAGATAAGATTCTGATTAATGTGCTAAATTTATTTACCTCATTACTTAACTACCTAGGTAACGATACAAGTTAGCTGCCAACATAATTGAGTAACAAAAATATTACAAACTAGTATGATTGCATGTGTTTTTTTTAGTGTTAGTATACAATAGGTGTCCACCCATCACGTTCATTAAAACAGTCCACACATTTGTGTGACTGTTTGATGTGCACGGACTTCTATATATGCATTGGAAGTCCATGCATGTTATTCAATTACAGAGAGGTGTGGTCTGACCCTAACTCTTTTTTCATGGGTTATATATGGGCAGTTTTGTAAATATTTCAAAATAAAATCTCTTTTGATCACGGTGCATTGCCTGTCCAATGACATGTGATCGACCAAATATACTCTTAAATATGTAGGATTAATGAGCTATTATTAGTCTAGTACTAACTTAAATAAATCTCTATCTATTGAAGACAACCTCTTTCTACCTCTAGCAATGGTTGAAATACACCAATATTAAACAGTATAACACAGTGGACAACTTTTTACAGACAATTTTGCAGGCAGCTTATGTGGAGTGATATGACTGGCTATACACATGGTGGGGCTCAAGCACTGTAATCAGTCACATCGCACCACATAAGTTGCCTGCAGAATTGTCTACCAATAATTATCCACCTTTTATAATTTTCCTACCAATATTACCTGCTTTGCTCGGTTCTGATTCTCTTCCGCAGTATCCACGATCTAATGAGCCCGGTTCAGATTCTCTTAATTAGGCAGTTTCCACCATCTAATGAGTCCAGCTCACAAGCGCTTAGAAAGATGCTTTAATCTAAGAGATCTGATACCTGTTATCAAAAAACGAAAAAGAAAAATCTAAATATTAACAACATTTGTTATATACTCACCTACCCGTCTCAATGGGCCGGGCCGATTTCGTCCTGGCCTGAAACGGGCCGATTATAATGGAGCTTCTAAATATTACCAACATTTGTAACTTTCATATATACTCACTTAGGGGTCTCAATGGTCTGGATCGAGTATAATTGAGCGTCTTAGAGCTAGCTCATACATGACCTAATCTAGCTGGGCCGACCTATTTATGAAAAAGGCTTACTTAACTTAGCCCATACACGGCCCATGTCGGGCCAGGCTTTGGGCCGATCCGACAATTTTTATATAAAAGAACTAATTTTATCGATTGGGGTCAGTCTTAAACGGGCCGATTTTTAATCAAGTTTTTTGAACTAGCCCATACCCGGCCAGACTTACTAATCGGTTTGAGCCGGGCCGAGCCATTTATATCTCAAGCTTACCTACCTTAGATTTGTTTCGTTGGACAATTAAAAAAGAAGAGTTGGTACCATTTAAGCAGTTTGATTTGAGGGTCATGATGTAAATATCTATAATGCCCAAGGTTGGCATGAAACATGGTCTCTATCATTTGGTTCAATAATCATTAGCTTCAAAGCCCATGATGGCCATAAATCAGATGATGGGTTTTGATGGTGTTGAATCAGATGATAGAGATAGTATTTTGTGTCAATCTTTGGCGTCATAGATCTTTACATCATGGTCTTTAAATCAAATGACTTAGAAGGTGTTCAACATGTCCTAAAAATATGACATCTTTCTTTTTTCCTATGTGCAATGGAACAATTCTCGTATGCAAGTAGCTGCTCACTAACAAATATAACTAACACAATATCCACCAAATACTCCTCGACGCGTGAGTTGTGTTTGTGATTGCTCTTTTGAGGCAAAGAGCAGCCACTTACCAGAGCATGTTTAAATTGTTCTTTTAAAGAGACTCAAATTTTGCTCTTTCACTCTACAAAAGAGTTGAGAGTACTCCCAATCAAATACACTCCCACACTAGAGTGCTCTCCACGAGAGCAAAGAGTTGCTCTTTGCCTCCAAAGAGCAATCCCAAACACAACTATAGTTACTGAAGAGAGAACAACTATGTTTGGTGAGGTTTCAAACTAGGGGTCTCAATGGGCCGGTTTGGGCTTTAAATGGACCAATTTTTATCTCAATTTTAGAGCTAGCCCATGCTTGTCTTGTTTACTAATAGGGCCGGGCCGGGTTGGCCCTATTTTTATTCAGGCCTACTATCACAGCCCATACCCAGCCCTTTTACTAATCGGGTCAGGCCGGGCCATGGGCCCCGGGACAATTTTTATATAATTTCTATATAAATTATCTCAAGTGAATGGGTTGGACCGAGTTCAGGCCGGGCTTCAAACTGGCCAATTTTTAATCGGTCTTGTGGACCTAGCCCATGCCCGGCCCCATTTACTAATTGAGCCGGGCCTATTTTTTATTCAGATCTACTATCTCAGCCCATACTCTACCCATCTCGGGCCGTACAATACTCAAGTCGGCCCCATTGATACCACTAGTTTAAAACCTCACATGTTGTCATGCGTGTTCCACTTCAGCCAGCCTAATAGATTAGAGGATGCGACTCTCCTGGTCATTTATACACTAAAATAATGTTTAAATGTTCTTGCACCATTAATGATTAACGATGTTGGTGATCCACATCGTCAAAGTGATAGATCATACAATGAAAGGTAATGAGCCAAAAATGGTGTTTTATAGAGATTTGGACCATCCGATATGTGCCCGGTTGTTACTCTTAGTATGAGAAATATTAAAGTTTATCAATCAAATGATTTAGTTTTACTTAGAGGCATGAGAAATATCTCAATAATAGATTGTCACTTAGACAATTTATATTAATTCCACATAGCACAGTAATAAATCACATCACATTGGTGGAACTTTGTAAGATTACAACGTCTATATTAAGCATGTACGATCATCTAAATACCATTTTCCTGTTTAATGTTGCCAGAGCCATTGTTTTTATATTAGGGAGGTACCAATACTCTAATGGGGTTGGGTTATGCACTTTGACCTAGGGGTGGGCCTCAAACTCTCAATAGGGGCTGAGCCCGGCCCATCAGGGCTGGGTATGGGCCAATGAAAGCATGCCCAATATATAAATGGGCTGGTGCGACTCGGTCCAATTAATAAGTTGAACTATGAGCTAATTCTAAAAGTTTGTTTAAAAATTGGCCAGTTCAAGCCCAACTTGATTAGTGACATAAAGAGTACCTTTAAATTCACCCACCAAATCTTTGAGTTTATCCACGCTAAAACACATTAATTATATTGAACCAAATGATGAAGATTGTTTATCGTCCCGCTCTTTCACATGATGGATCTTGAGATCATGGGTGTATCATCAGACGGTCGATTGTTTATTTCATGCGGTACACACCCAAAAAAATGACCTTAAAATCAATTTTGAGCTTGCACTTGATATTAAGGTCACATTTTTGAAATGTATGCCAGGTGAAATAAAACATTGTCAAGATCCATCGTGTGGAAGTTTGGGAGGATAAACGATCCCCATCGTCTGATTCAACGCAGTTAATGTGTTTGAGCGTACCTTTAAATTCACCCACCAAATCTTTGAGTTCACCCACGCTAAAACACATTGATTGCATTGAACCAGATGATGGAGATTGTTTATCGTCCCAATATTTCACACGATGGATCTTGAGATCATGGGTGTACCATCAGACGGTCGATTGTTTATTTCATGTGGTATACACATGATGTTAAGGTCACTTTTTTGAGATGTATGTCAGGTGAAATAAAACAGTGACCGCCTGATGGTACTCCCATGATCTCAAGATCCATCGTGTGGAAGTTTGGGAGGATAAACAATCTCCATTATTTGATTCAAAGCAGTTAATGCGTTTGAGCTGGGTGAACTCAAAGATTGGATGATTGGATATAAAGGTACTCCTAGCCAACTAGCCATAAACAGGCATGAGATAGGTTAATTAGGCCCATTTTATAAATGGGCTCCCGGACTGGACTACTTATCTGACTAGATATGGGCTAGTCTGATGAAGCTGATTGTAATGGCCCCATTTTAGGTCCTGCCCAATGAAATCCCTACTTAACACAAAGGAGTTGTAAAAAATTGTGCGCCACATAATAGCACGATGACTTAAAATTGCAAAGGTAGGTGAGTATATTATCCATCATATCAAATCTTGGACGATACCGATATGTATTGGCGATACATATTAGTTTCATCAGGAATGGATATCGATAACCCCAATACAAGTATCGAGGTAGTGTCGGTATTAGTATCAATATCGAACCAAATATGGGTCAATATCATACAAATAAGTTTTTTACTATTTTATTACTTATTTTCAAAAAAAAAAATATTGGACAATATGGTTTCGGAGATACCATATTTGTCTCGGCTGACACTTATCAATTTAAGATGGACCGATGCCAAATACCGATACCAAGTTTGACACCTTGGTATTATCTTATATTATTGTTCACTAGAGTCATGTCAAGCATTTAATGGTGAGACATTAGGGCAGGGCTAGGTACCATGGGGCATGGACCATGGTGGTCCAAGTACTCACATTATAACAACTCTCGTCTAGAAGGGACCACCATTGTACTTGTTTTGTGTGGGGCGGTGCTCTCGTCGTGCCAATGTAACGGTGTGTCAGCATAACTTATAGTTATGGATATCAAACTACTAAAAGAAGAGATACTCAAAATTATTATTGAACCACACTGCTACTCTAGAGGAATATTATTTCAATTTAAAACTCAAAAGTTTTTGAGGGACCACTAAAAAAACATCTATAAAATGGTTATTTAAGTTAGATGCAATCTCCAACATATAAACACTGTTCCTCTAGTTAAAAAGTTTATAATTTTTACAGAAACGTTACAAACGTAAATTTATAAAAATTATAATCTTCGTTCAAGCACCTAATTAATGTTAGGATTGGATATTTTAAAAAACTAGTAAATATTTACGCGCAAATGCACGTGGACCTTTAATTAAACGATTGAACTTGATTTTTTTAGACATCTATCGAGTATGACAACCATAATTTGAAATATCACCTGAAAAGAGACATTTCAAGTGATGCCTTTCGCATCTCGGGGGCTTTACGAGAAGAGAAATAGATGACTTCTAGCCATAAGACGGATTAATATCTAAAGTGGAATTTATATAGTATGTTATATTAGTGTACACACATTAAAACTTACTAATCATCATTATTGAGATGTGACATTGTTTTCACTTATTGGATCTAACTTATGTGATGACTCTATGGAGGTTATCATGTTTCGCCCAAATTAGTCCACTCAAATATCCGCTATTGTTCTTATTTTTAAACGGCTAAGATTAAAACTCATTGATCGGACGATATGCAATTATTTTATGGGTGATTTTTTAATTAAGATATGTTCCAATCATGGATAGCCACTTGGACTGTTTAGATTAATTATAAATATGTGTCATGTGTAATAACAATTAGGTATATTTTCATGGTAAAAGATCACATCCATATTTTAATAGTATAAAATCATTTATAGCACAATTTTCGTTTCACACTGTATTATCAAGACCTCTATGTCTAGGCCACGCTTGAAATTTTCCTGATTTAAACCATTATCACAACTCTCCTCGGAAAATTACAAACGATGGACTAATTTGATGCAAATAAAGTGCAGACAGCTCACGTGGCGCAACATGACTGGCTGCAGCGACTTACATTAATTGAGTCCTACAGCACTTGCAACCAATTGTGTCGCGCAACATCAAGCGCCTGTACTTTATTTGCAAAAAATTTGTCCTTCATATAACACTATCCCTCTCCCCGACTAAAGGATAACTGACACAAAGATACACCAAAGGCGTCTGATGGTATGTCAAAAACCAACTCATCCTTGGTAGTGCCGGCAAAACACGTTAAAACATATTGGACGTTGGATTGACGATCACACTTTCCACAAGTACGATTGAGATTATGATACTTGTTTTCACAGATGTCTTTCCCAATAAGGGCATGTTCATGTCACAATAATATGTGAATATTACGTGCAATCGCCCCATTTTATCACAAAAAGTATAATTTTGTGCGTTCTTTTTTATGTAATTTCTTGTGTTTTATGTCCAAAATATTATCTGTAATATTTTTAACTTATGAGGGTATTGCTCCGCATGGAATAAAAAAGTGACCGTCTGATAGTAAGGGCATGTTCAAAGCACGTGCATGATCTAAATTTTTATTTTTATTGTGTTTTGATAAAATCATGTGTCATTCATCAAATCAAAAAATATCTTTACTACTGTATAAAAGTAAGCTTATCAATGACACCCTTTTACATGATGTTTAAATAAAATTGAATAGAGAATACATAAATTATGCATAAATAAATTTATTTAAACCTTGCTCCATGTATAATAAAAAAACTATGCACAATCTGATAAGCAGCAAATTGCTGCTAAGTTAGGGAAGTAACAACAATAAGGTTTGCATTGCCTCACCGACAATTAAACTATTAAGAAGAATACCCATCGGGAAGTATCTTGGTGAGGGAACGGATGCTAATGGAATTGAATAGTATTCACATTTCCTCATCGACGCACAACTATCGCATGACTACTCAAAGAGTTAAAGATGTGCAAGTCCAGGGCCCTGCTCTAGCTCTTCCTCACTTGCCTGATGGAGAAGAAGTTCAATTATACAATCTTCCCAAATCAATACTGCTACCCTTCACCCCATTATGCAGTTGTTTCACAATCGAAACATCCGTTCGTGGGCTCATAATTTCATCAATTCGCAACTTGGCTGCAGTTTTTGGGGGGTTTCTTCAATCTTTTTGTTCCAATTGTAGAGCTTTCGCTCGCGGTAATAGAAGGTATCAAGGACGGAGCCGACGCAGACAAAGGAGCCTTGTGGGCCGTCGGATCTGAAGGGTTGGGATTGGAAGTTGTCGAACTCTTTTTCGAAGCCGCAAGATTCGCAGACATGGGAATTGGAGACGGGATCGACGATTATTAGTATGTTCGGAAACAAATCTAGAGAAATAAATAAAGAGTGACTTTGCCCTTTTCGTCATCTTTTCTGTAAGGAGTTTGTGGAGAAGATGAGCGGTTGGTGAAGAGGGGGAGGAGATTTAGAGGTGGTGGCATTTTCTGCAATTATGTGCTGCTTTATGTTGATTTTATCAAAAAATAGAGTCCTAGTTTAATTATCAGATTTTGTAATTACAATTGTGAGAAGGGCAGCAACTTTAAAGGCATTTTAGGTATGAAAATATGACATAAACTATTTTTACTTTTATACCGTAGTAAGGATATATATAAATGCATGTTAAGGTTTGGATATTCAAAAAAGGAAAATTATAAAGAGTAGACAATTCTGCACACAACTTATGTGACATGACGTGATTAGCTGTAGGGCTTGGGCCCCACTATGTGTGCAGCCAATTGTGTCGCACCACATAAGCTGTCTGCAAAATTGTCTACCGAAAATTGTACACTAGTCCTTTAAAAAAAGAGTTAGTCTATGATGAGTGTCCACCCATCATGTGCCTTAAAGCAGTCCACACATCTGTGTGACTGTGAGGTGTGGACACAAATAAGAAGTAATAGGATTGCTCTCTGAATTCTCAAAACAAATATAATTGATGTCTTGTATTTACAAAATCTGGGGTGTCATAAGGTCTATAAATTCGAGGCTTGGGATGAGCTAATCGCTTGAAATCTAACGGATGATAGTAATTAGAAAATTTGATTCCTATACATTTGGTGAGTAATATGGTTGTTTAAGTGCCCAACACTATAAGTTATAATGTAGCGTAGAGTCAAATTTTCTAAAAATCCATTTTATGGTAGGGTGAATATTGTCATAAAGCGAATGATCTAATTGCACCTCAAATTAAGTAAAATTCATATCACACTTTGCATCAAATGTTTACTTCGCACATCAAATGCCCGTTGGGATTCACCTCTCCTTAAAAGTTTTTAGAATAAAAAATAAATTAAAATTAATAAAATATAAATTAAAATAAACTATATTTAACAATGCTAAAATGAATAATGAAATTATCAACATTGCACATGCCCCGGTGGGTCTCAGGCCGCTACATGTCGGATATATCAGATACGTATCAGCCAAGCCGACTGATATTTAACCACCTCATTTTATTTTTAAAATAATAATAAAAATATAAAAAAGACATTTCACTACAATAAATAAGGCTATTAGCTGCAATTTTTTTAATAAAAAATTGCTGGTATTAATCCTGTCGCTACCAAAAACTGATGCTATTAGCTTTACTGTTACAAAAAATTGCCTTAATAGCAAGTGCCGCTAAAACACCTTATTTTTGTAGTGTTTTTAGTATTTTGTCTGACTCATATAAACTGACATGGCTCGATATGGGCCGATAGTTGTAATATTTGACCCAATTTGATCAATACGAAATCGGGGATGTATATTTGATGGGCCCTAACCCGTTACATATCTGCCGATAAGTATCAATATATGGCCAATATTTAAAATCATGATTGGATCTCTACTTATCTCAAAAGACTTAGCTTTAAAACCATTGGTACTTAAATAAAGTTATTTGTATGCCTTTTACAGCTAGAGGAGGCCTTCACGTAAACGTTTTGTATCCTTTTGCATATTTGGCAAAGATCTAAATTATTTTTTTTGACATTCTAAATTATTTTTTTTGACATTTTGCAAAAATAAATGCAGTCATGTGTCATTTCAATTTAAGTTATTCGTTGCATAATACTTGAGCTGAATAATTCTTATTTATTACTTCTCTTACTACTTTACTAGATGTGGCGTTTTCTCCAAAAAGATGGATTGGTTAAAAGTTTGTAGTTTCAGTTTGCCAAACCTGCCAACCTATTAAGAGACCATAAATTGATGGGTCGCCCACGGACCGTTTCTATATAGAAGAGTTATTTGCAATTAGAGATTTTTTCTTGGCAATCAGAGTTTGCAAGTGCAAAAATCATCGATTAGTTAAAGTAGACAATGGGATCATTTTTCCAATTATTTCTATCTCAATCTTTCACACAATGGATCTTAAGATCATAAGTGTACCATCAATAGATGAGTAGATTTTGACTCCACATGACACATCCCAAAAGAGTGAATGTGATCATGCCGTACCATCAAACATGATTTTCATATGGCTTTTTGGAATCACTATTAGTGGCAATTTTTGGATGTAGAAAACTGTCGCTATTAACAAAAAAACTATTAAAGGCTATTAAGACTATTAGCGGCATTTTTTAGTTGCTGCTAATAACTTTATTTTTTTTATAGTGAATGTATGCCACGTGAAATCAGCAAGTTCTAGGAGGCTCATGATCTCAAGAACTATTGTGTCAGAAATTTGAGATGTAAAAGATCTTCGGCAACTATTAACAATTTACACATGCACAAATATTTATAGAAAAATCTCAGGCTGCAAATAAAAGTATTTATTGATGCGTAACTGTTTAAATATAGAATACTTGCATGGAATAAAAAGGTTTATAATTACCAAAGAAGCACTCCGATTTTTCGTCCTCCACATTGTTTTGGGTTCTGTTAACTTTGAACATTTATGAGGGTTAGCATATCACCTTTCCTCAAGGCACTAGTAAGGCTAAAATAAGGGCTTGCAAATCAAACTTTGCATTTAAGATGTTATCCAAAAGCGAAAATATTAGGTGTTTCCCAGTGAAAATAGGAGTTGGTCTTGCAGCAGTGTAGACCACCTAAAAGGAAGCTGAAAACAATTAATGAGTTATGACATGCTATTCTGGTCAGATCTCAGAGGGGAATGCTGGCTACACTGTAGATAGGCAAGCTTAGTATGTTAGCATGCAACGCTTGATATTTTCCCAATCCAATTTGAAAATAGGTAAAAGCGGCAACAGACCCTATGCAGATTCACCGGATTTACCTGGCTCCATGAAGTGCGGTTTTTGCCATGTCTTATCTTTTACTCTCTCTCTCTCTCTCTCTCTCTCTCTCTTAACTCAATGAGAAAGGAAATATTTGTCATCAGGTGATCTAGCTTGAACACCAAGAATGTTGTTTAGGTGTAGTGGCCAAGTCGGGGCTCTGGAGTACCTCTGAAAATAATTGGGCATATTCAAAAAAAAATATTAGAATTCAGAAAAAGATAAAAATATATTAAAAAAAGAGCAATTTTGGGGAACCTGATCACACTTAGGACTGTCATCTATAATGATATGGGACTATGGGAGGTTTAATAAATGAAAGGGTACCTCTATTAGCACCATAGTGACCAAGTATAGGTGCAAGAATAAAAAGATTTCGGAAAAAAAATAGTAAATTTCAATAATTTCGGGAAAAAAATGAGAAAAATACGAAAAAAAAAAATATATTAATAATTTTAAAAAAATAAAAAATATACATGTTTTGATCAAACACGGGTCTTAAAAGGAAAAAAAATGACAAAAAATGGGTTTAAAATGTATTTTTCAAAAAAATGGGGTTTAAAATGACATTTTTCGGGAAAAATATGGGAATTAAAAAAAATAAAAAAATAAGAGTGTTTTCGATTTTTTAAAAACACACGTTTTAAGGGCGTTTTTCGAAAAAGACGTGTGTTTGGTCACTATGATTCGCACCTAACAGATTACTAGTGGGCGCCTACTCTAAAAATCATTGACTGTGTTGATTCAGATGATGGTGATCGTTTTTCATTCCAATTTTCCTCACAATGGATCTTGAGACCATGGGCATGCCATCATAAGGTCAAACTTCCGATTCTATATGCTGCATAGATCTCAAACAGTGGGCCTAAAATCACGTTGCAGCGTGATGTGTCACATGAAAATATCATTTATAGATATTTGCTATGTAGAATAAAACTCTGACCGTCTAATAGCACGCCCATAGCCTCAAGATTCCGTGTGAAAGATTGGAATGAAAAAACTATCATCATCGTAGTCAACTATTTTCAATGTAGGCACCACTAGTAATCTGATAGACGCAAATAGAGATACCATTTATGAATTGGACACAACCCAAATTTCCATACATCTCATCAACAATTTTTTTTTAAAGCAGATCGTCGCACATAATTGATTACATGATAGCCTTCTATGCAGACGGTCTGGATTGACTCACATGCATGATACAGATGATCCAAATACGGTAATTAGTGTTCTCTAGAGCACCTAATACAAACTCCAATAAGTTTTCTTTAGGTGCTTGGAGAGACCAAGAAAAAATTAAAAAGGTATATAATGGAGATTACACCCTATCTCCTCCATAATGGAGATTATTTGTGGCATATACTCTAAAAAAGTGACCATAATTATGACACAGGTCACCCTTAACCATAATTTTAAGGATCACTTTTTAGTATGAGTATAGCATGGAATAAAAAATCGGCCTTATGATGATATGCCCATGATTTAAAGATCCATGATGTGAAAGAGTCAGACAAAAACTGATCACCACCGTCCAATTCAGAGTAGTCAATGTATTCTGACTGGATGAAGTGGGTTGAAGTTACAGTTTCACAGGGTGTAAAAATCCGATAAGATCGCCGAGGTCAACGGCTGGCAATTTTCAAAGCTCACGAGTAAAATTCGCTGTTCGAGACGAATAACTCCCGATTCCCCGACCCAAAGCGTCAAAGTTTCCATCAATTCAATGAAAATACGACCCTACCAATGCTTCCAAAAACCCGTAATTCCAGAAAAGAAAGGGGCATTTCTCGTCTTTAAAACTTCCAGACCGCCCATTCAAAATTTGGATGTCTTAAACCTCGGTTCTGTGGTCTTTCATTTCGGCGAAATCTGCCACATTTCCCTCCCCCTCAATCTCTCCGTCTTCTTCCTGCAATACTGCATTTAGGGTTTGACTTTACGAGACGAGAATCTACAGAAGAAGAGAGAAGAAGAAACACAGAAACCAATGCATTTTATATAAAATCTCGTACCTTCTTTCTCTGAAATCGTATTGTCGTTGCGAAATGGACGAGAAAATGGAGGATGTCATTGAAGAGTGGCTTCCGGTTTATCACGTAATCGATTTCGATTACGAGTTCGATGCCGCGCGTTACTTTGACTTTTGTAGAAATGAATCTCCTTCAGAAGCCCTAGAAGCAGAGCAGTGGTTTGAAACGGCTGCAACTCATCCCCGTTCTCGTATGTACAAAAACAGGAAAAAACCTAGTTTTTTTCAGAGAAAACTTTGTTTTCTAATTGGATTCAATTTGTTCTTTAATAACTCGTCTGCCTTTCTCTATTTTTCTGATTAATATGACATTTCGATTTTGAAATAGCTGATTTTTATATTGCATGTTACATCTAATGGATTTATTGCTTTATCTATGATTAATGCGATGAAGAAATGATTTAAATCGATTGATGTTTGATGAATATGATTGGTTTCAGTTGCATTGGTTATTGGTTACGTATGTACTATAATGCCTTTCGGATTTCTATTACACATGTTCGTATTTTGCCAAATTCTCAACATATAGTTCATAAATTTCGTTTCGGAATGTACTTTGTCCAAATCCAACCGTAGAAAGTCTTCTCTGTGCAAATATTGCATTAAGGGATTTAATGCGTAACATTTAACCTACTATGAAATAACATTTAACCTACTTTGAAATGCATTTTGAATTTTGAGGAGATACTAAGGGGCCATAAATGCAAATTTTTTTAGTTTCCTTAATTTTAATGCAATAATTTTATGAAGGTGCACGGTGACGCAGCCTTGAGGTTGCAGGTTCCATCCCAACTTACCTATAAAAACAAAAAGCAATAAGTCTAGCTAGCAATTACTGTTTAAGTTCAACATTTGGTTTTCTTCAATCATCCTAAAAAATTTAATTTGAGCAGTTAAACAAAACAAGTCTAGGGAAGAAAGGGTTATATAAAGTAGATGGATAATAAAAAACCTAAGAGCAATTCTTTTAAAAAAATGTTCTCTTAATTTAGTCTTCTCCATAATGCAAAGACATTATAGAAGGGCATATTTCTGGCTGCAATAGTGACAAATTTCGCTGAAATTTCGCCAAAAAGGGGGTCTAACGAAATGAAAATTTCAAAAAATTTCTGTAGTTCGGTGATTTTCGCAGAAATGAAAATTTCAAAAATTTCTGTAGTTCGGTGATTTTCGCAGAAATTCTGGTAATTTTTTATATTTATTTTTTTATTATCTTAAATATGTTAGGAATTTAGTACATATTTTAGTAATTTTTTAAAAAATATATTAAAAAAAAATTTCAATATATTTTTAATCCCTGAAATTTTCCCGATTTTTTTTCTGGAAGTTATCGAAATTAATCCGAAATGTAGCGAAAGGACCCCCACCGAAAAATTGCCGACAACGAAATTTGTCACTATGCTGGCTTCACCTATCTTAGCTAAAGAGAAACAAAATACCAATAATATCTGGCTGCAAAGAGCAATTTAGGGTTCATTTGCACCCTCTCATCTCTCGACTCGTCATCATTCTCATTGTCAGCTTCTTGTCAAAGCTAAAATCGATTTTGTCGCTATCTTGGCAGAACCATGGGAAAGTCAACTTCTAGCCAGGTTAGGTTATTCTCCTCAAAACATGGGTTCCTAAATCTCGATAACCATCTTAGTTGCATTTGCATATCCAACTTAGTGAGATGGCTACATAAACTCGTTGAGTTGAGTCAAAAGTTGACTAAAATTTACTTAAAGGGGTTGAGACACTACAAGCACAAGGAAGTAGGACAAGAAGAAGACTAATAAATCCCTGGAGGGAAGTAGTGAGAAGCGACATGAAGGATTGCGAAGTTACAAAAATCTTAGTGCTGATAAGAAGCGAGTGTTGAAATAGAACTTGCAAAGCCGACCCCAAATGGATGAGATAAGGCTGTGAAGATGATGGTGATATAGGATGATGTTCTTCATAAAATAAAATGGTGCTAAGCACCATTATAATGTTGATGTTGCCCCTCATTTATGCCATTAATGAATAAGTATTATGTTACGAATTGTCCAATTGATCTGCCACGTCTTGGATGGCCCATATCTTAAAAATTGCACCCTACGAGATGGTGATGAACTTTTTTTGTGGACCGTGGCACATATTTCCAACAAACAAGCAATTAGTTGGATTTTTAGACGAGCACCATTTAGTAGACCAATCAGAAATGAAAAGTGCCGTTCAATCCCTCTACCCTTTTCCATAAATTTTGTAAGGTCATCTATTGATAATTTAAAATCATTTAACAGGGAATTTATGGTAGTTGAAGCTTATTTCCACCAATTCATTGGGAAGAGTTGATCCAGTGTGCTGTTAGAAAGCCTCAGTGAGAAATGGTACTACATTTCTGGAGAATAGTTTGTACAGGGAGTTAATATTTTGAATTTTTTTTTTACTCAAATGTGAAGGCATTCCTAGACTATTTGACACACTAATATTCACTGTAGTTTAATATATATTTATCAATTCTGGGTGATTGATTCAAATTTGATCCTTTTTTGCATTTCTGTTTGTCAGCTTTCACATTGAGGGCCAATCTCCTTGTGGAAAATGTAATTACTCATTCGAAATCTGCAGACGTGGAACATACAAATTCTATAACATCTCACTCAGACAAGTTTTTTGTTCTAGATAAAGAGAATAGAGGTATGCTATCGTATCTTTGTATATTATAATTATTGTATTGATTATTTTATTGCTTATAGGGCCATGGATGCATTCTGTTGTTTTTCTGATAGGAAATTCTATTGTTTCCATTTTCACATCTTGTTGAACATTATTTGATTATACTGCTCTCTTATTATTCATCTTTTATTCGAGAATATGCATGTTGTGGTTCTTTCAAAATGTCATTTTGGTGAATGACGTGACTTTCCAGATAATGGAACCTAGTGGGCATTTAATGTAATTATTTTGCGTGGCTTTTCTGAAGATCTAAATTAGTTCAGACATTTTGAGATTCTTTTAACATTCTGTTGTAGCATATAATACTCTGAGTTCACACTACACAAATGGTGCATTGGAGATCAACCATTGTCAGCAACACCATGGTTTCTGTGAGGAGATGATACAGACATGGATGAATTGGTTTAAATTGTTGTGACGTAAAGATTGATAGGGTTGTTACAGGTCACTAGCTAAATCTACACATCACAATAGAAAATGACAATAATCAGTGAAAAGTGGGAACGGAACTTGACGGAAAGAGGAAACTATGTCTGGTTGTTGCAATGGGAGAACTAGAGCATTTGTTTTTGTCTCGGACTCTCATGTCAGGACATGACGCCAGCAATAATATATCGGTATAGTTTTGTGATATGGGTTGAAACTTGGACATTGCTAGGTGTTCAACTCAACTGGATGATTCATTCAACCAAAGGATGTCATTATCAATTTCTTTCGGCTTCTATATAATATGTTTACGTTGACGAGTGCCAATGTCATTGCAATTATCATTGTGTTCAAGCTCCACAAAAGATTTTATTTTTCCTCCTGAATATGCAGTGTTCCCTTCATATAGGTAATTGAAAGTGGTCTTATTTTCGGTTAGTGTTTAAAAAAAGCCATCCATAATCCAATATCTTGAATTGGAGCTTCTGTGTACACCGTCCTTTGGAGTCTTCAAAAGGAAAGGGATACAGATTTGATCCCCTCTTTAACTTTTATCGAGTATCTAACATAGGATTGCTGGTTGGGCTTATTGTCACCAAGGCTTCAGAGGTTGAAAGTGTTAACAAGCATTCCTGGTAAGCCAAGAAAAACGAGTAGGTTGCTCCTCTGTTAGGAGCCATCAAACTGAATTTTGAGTCAGACAGTTTTTCATTTGGGAACCAGGGGACTATTGACAGCGGAGGTACAGTGATAGAAAAAATGGTATTGTTTTATCGGCAGCTGACCAATTAGGGAACAAATATCCAAAATAATAACCATTCAATACCCTTTTTAAAATAATAACCATTTAAGGTTTTATGGAGAAAAAATTACTGAAATAGATATCCCAAAAATATACTTCTAATTATAAAGTTACCTATTTACTACCCTAGTCTTTCATTCACCTTATCTTTTTCGCTCTCCTCAAACCACTCTCATAACCCTCCACAGCTCCTTTTTCCCTTTGTCTCTCCTCATCTCTTTCCCTAACTGCTTCAGCCCATGCATGTTTCTCTTCACGTCAATTGAATCCAAATTTCTTGATAGGTAATTCTATTGACACCCACGAAATCTTGGAGGGCACCAATATGAAAAATCATTGACTTGTTTAAATCAGACGATGGGGATTGTTTTTTGGCCCAATCTTCCACACAAGGAATCTTGATATCATGAGCATACCATCAGACGATCTGCTTTTTATTTCACATGCCATAGATCCCGAAAACACGGCCCTAAAATCACATGACACACATCTTTTTTTTTATATGTGTCGAAAAATCACATGACACACATCACGATCAAAAGTAATTTTAGAACCTTTATTTCGGATTTATGGTACGTGGAATAAAAAACTATCCATCGGTTGGTAGGATCACAGTTTCAAGATCCATGGTGGGAAAGATTTGGGTGAAGACCAATTTCCATTGTCTGATTCAAAGTAGTCAATGGTTTTTGGAGTAATGCCCTCCAAGATTCCTCTGTTAAGATATTTTTTGGTTCAGAGAGAGATATAGCGGAGTTGCGCTAGGATTTTGTTGTTACCTTCGTTAGGATTTAGAGAGAGAGAGAGAGAGAGAGAGAGAGAGAGAGAGAGAGAGAGAGAGAGAGAGAGAGAGAGTTGGGTGGGGTGGGGTACTGTTATTCTCACCTCAAAGACCGCTTTCTCACCCCATTTCCTCCAGGCGGGATGCATTGACTGCCATTTAATCAGATGATGGAGATCGTTTTCCATTCCCATCTTTCGCGTAATGGATCATAGATCATGGTCCAAACCATCAAACAATCAATTTTGTATAACGTGTAGCACACATCCCAAAAAAGTGACCTAAAATCCTGTGACACACATCACACTCAAGCATGATTTTAAGGCCATTTTTTGGGATGTGGATTACTTTTAATAAAAAAATTGACCATCTGATGGTAGGCTCATGATCTATAGATCCATTATGCTGAAGATGGGAACAAAAAATGATCTCCATCATCTGATTTGATGGCGGTCAATGCATGCCGGCCGGAGGAGATGGGTTGAGAAAGCAGTGTTTTGAAGTGAGAATAACGGTACCCTTTAGGTGGGCAGTTAGGATTTACGTGAGTAAGTTCTTATTTACCCACTATTTTCATGTTATTAAGGTAGGCATATGATGGTCATTCACTAAGTAAGTGATAGTTGTTACGTAAATATTTCCTAAAAATTCTCTCTATGGTAAAATATTTGAAATGGGTATAAACTTGACATTCTTTTTGAAAGGAGAGTTATTTTGGTAAATTTGTCTTGTTTTATTATGTTATTTGGATTCTGTGGGGAAGTGTCAGCATCTAAATGAAACTGTGAGCTGCTTTTTAAAGGGGACAGCTGATCATGGAAGGAAACTCCATAAGTGTTATAAATAGATATTCATGAACCACAGCACCATGGAGATTGATTGGTTGGCTTGTTGAAGCTACCAACCTGCTATCCGCTATACCTGTAGTTTTTTCTGTTCTTTCCTGTGTGGCTACTTTTGAGGCAGACACCCTTGCCAAAGAATTGCTACCAGAAGCCAACTTGTCTTTGGATTGACGTTTCCTTTGATTTACATATTTTTTGATTTCCCTTTTAGTATCTATTCTGTTTCTTTCCCTAAGCTGCTTGTTCCATTTCATTTCATTTCAGTAATACAATTACCATTACCTATCAGAAAAAAATAAAATGTTCTTGGCAAGGAAATTTCAATGATTCATTCATAAGTTAGTGTTTATTTCACAATATAATAATACTATTCTGGCATGGTTGTATTGTGGTTCTGCTAGTTTGAACTAAAAAGCTCTATTGGTTCATAATCTATTTATTTGTTTTCCTTTCTGATGTCAGACATCTTCTAGATCTCATCATGTCGACCTTTTCTTTTTTAACAATTGTGATGCCTTCTGTATTTCTATCATACACCTGAGAAGACCGTGCCACATCCTTGTGTTGCAGTTTCCCCTCTGACTTGGTCTGACTTGAACCGTTGAAGTTTCAGTGGGTTGTAAATTGCATTAATGAATAATAAGGAATGTTTGAAATCCAAAACCAATATTTCTATGGATGCATTAATCAAGAATATTGAGATCAGGATACTGCATAAATCTGAAGCCTATTCATTATATAGAAAATCTTCTGTTCATATTTCTGATAATGTTTGTAGAAAATGGCCGGATGCCTTAGTTACTTGTTCTCTTGAAAGCAGTGTTTGGAAACTGGGCCGAACGATTTGGTTGGACCTCGGCTTGATCGTACCGTGTCGTCATGATGTCAAGTCTGGTATCTGAGCATCTGCATTGAAACGTGTTGGATCTTTGAACTGTCTAATTCAACTGCTGAACTAGGCGGTTATAATTATATAAAATCCAGTCGGTTCTGAAACTTGAAAACTTGGTTTTCTTGGGAAAAAATGACTGATAATCAAGCTAGCTCTTGGTTAAAGGAGTTACTAAAAGGGTGCACAAAAGTTTCTGGAAAGAGAGCTTTGCTGGGCCTTTTAGAAGGCCCAAAACGGAGATGTTTGGAGGTCTGTAACAAGTTACGACTTAGAATGGCTGGTATGAGTCCAAGATATGTAAGCTCACGTGATCACATGAAAATGAGTGATCTGCTGAAAATTAGAAAATCCAGAAAGGGCTTTTTATTCTGTTGGTTGACTTTATTTATTTATTTCCATTTATGTTTCATGCACCTATTAGCTAGGAGTTTAAGTTTAATTAGGAGATTTGGATAGTTCACGTGAATGAAGACGTGTTTCTGAGATTTCTCTTATGCGAGTAATCACAAGCGGACAAAAATCGGAGTGTTGACTTGACTTTTTTTCTTTTGAAGTGGTTAAGAGTGTGTTGACCATCATGATTTGATCTTTTTAAACTGTTAACAGTTTATTTTTAGAAGTCTACTAGAATAGGAAGCATAAAATTAATTTACAGGACTTCTTTACAGTTTATATTGCTGCTTAGTTTATTGAAAAAGCTAGTTGATGATATTTCAATCAATGTGAGTTCTGAAAATAGGGTTTCGAATGTTTTTCTATGGTTGATACTTGATGCTCTCTGAATAATGTGTTTAATGTAACTGAATTGAAGGTGCATTGCTAAATATTCACATTTCTCTTCTTTTTTATGATGTTCTTCCTCTGTAGTCTAATATCACACCACTCGGTCTCTAAAATGGTGTAAGAGGTTATGGCTCTTAAGAAGCATTTAAAAAGAACTCCCAACCTCAATAGGATTTAGGAACCTCAATAGGATTTAAAAACATCGACAGGGTAGACAGGGATGGGAAACCCTACTATGATTTGGCTGTGTATAGACCATGTAATCTCAAATTCTCAAACTAGCCATCATACTATAGGTTCACACTTTCACATTTAATTGACCTCTCCATAAATCTACTACCATACGATCTACTATGCATTCACCCTTATAGCTCTCAAACTCGATCAATGACTAGATCCCACAGTGCACAATAATGTGGCATCGCGCTGGTGATTCTCACATGCATGAGATTAATCGTCCATAATCTGCAGGACATGAGGAAAAAATGAAAAAAATTCAAGTTCGATTTTTTTTTTTTTTAAATTCTTTGATAAACAATTAACAATAAACTTAAAGTCGATAGGTTAACTTTGTTGTCATCAACATGACGTTATGCTAACATTAGCAAAAATAATGCCAAATCCCGGTTTTGGTTATGATCAATGCTCTGATACCAAATTATGTTTGTAGTAGATGAGATGTTAGAGTTATGTAACATTTAGAAGGAAAGAGAGAAGAAAGAAGTGAGAGATGTTAGAAACCATGGTTATTGAGTGTTGTAATCCTAAACCCCTTTTTCATTAGCTTCTATACTTAGAACAAGATCCCTTACATAACACTAACACCAGATCACATATATTATGACCTCCTAGATAACACCAACTTCTAATTTGAGATACACCAACAGTCTCAGTTGATACCTGTTGATACAACTAATATGTATATGCGATAAGAGATTGCTATCACTAACAATATCTTAATTGATATTAGTATCGGCCAATACTGTCAATAAGAATCAGTCATCGGAGGGATGTGGTATCCCTTGGTGTCGAGCAAACCTTGTGCCCTTGAGTTCTCTTCATGATAGAGGTTGTTAATGGCAAAGACGCTAACTTTATTTATGATAGCTGCAGCAAGTCAGTTGTGAGCCCCTCCTAGATAACACCAACTTCTAATTTGAGATACACCAACAGTCTCAGTTGATACCTGTTGATACAACTAATATGTATATGCGATAAGAGATTGCTATCACTAACAATATCTTAATTGATATTAGTATCGGCCAATACTGTCAATAAGAATCAGTCATCGGAGGGATGTGGTATCCCTTGGTGTCGAGCAAACCTTGTGCCCTTGAGTTCTCTTCATGATAGAGGTTGTTAATGGCAAAGACGCTAACTTTATTTATGATAGCTGCAGCAAGTCAGTTGTGAGCCCCTCCAGACCTGTTCGGAAGTGAGCTGAGTTTCCAACAAGAAGATTCTACTACTGCTCATTCTAGAGGGCAGACCTTCCCTCCAGCTTTTGATAATCACATAGTTCTGTTTGTGTTAATCAATACACATCAGTAATGGTATCAGCAATATGTCCTGGCAGAGTGAAAAATTTCTCCGAAATTCACCAAAACAAGGGTTGGATGAAACTTTCAGCAAAATTTCAGTGATTTATCCGAGATCGCCGAAATTTTATTAATTTCGGGAGGCAGGGAGGGAGGGAGATGTCTTATATTTCAACTTATACGTAGTCTAAACTTTGTTTTTGGCTTGCTGATTTCTTTTTTGTGTTGTCTTTGCTAGATTATGAAGAAATTAAGGATAGAGGGTTCCTCATCGACTGTGCAATAGGAAATCTGCGAGATGATCAACACGAGGAGCATAATTTCCCCACTATGAAGATGATTGCCACACCAAAGGTTTCTTTATTCACTTTTGATGTCTTAATAATCTTTCATCAACCATAATTCAGCAATGCTTTTTGTCTGAATTATCTACATTGCTTTGTCTTTATTCGCGATACACCATTTTTATTTGTAGGATCGACACTTTATAATCAAATCTCCGGGGATGTGCCCAAAACTAATCCAAAGTCTTATAGCAAGGCTCTATTTCCGAGGGGATCAACTTTGATGAGGCCTACAGCTAGTCAGTTGGACAAGCAAAATAGACCACAAAACATTAAAGGCTCCAACCAATTTGTGCAAAGGTTGTTTCTAGGATTGAATTTTCATTTATCATGGTTACGTAGCATGAAGCATATGATGTTCATATAGAATAGTTACGTCCATTTTTCATTAAAAGTGTGAGTTTGTAAATTATTGTTAAATTGATATCATGTATGAACTGTGGCTTACTTGACAATGCATGTTCCTTTTGGTGATGCTGTTTCTCTTACAATAGTTGTGAATTTATATTATGCATCATGTATAGCGAGGTTTAATAAGCTGGGCATCAGAATCTGAAAATCAGCAGATTTCTTTGGTTTTATGCGAGCCGATTTTTTTACCTTTGTATCAAGTTGCTCAAAAACATGACCACTAGATTTTATTTTTTTAAATAAAGGACAAGTTGATTTTGAAGACTGTTGCCCCATTTCTGAACTGCTTTGATTTTTCCCATGTTATATGTAATTTTCTGGCAATGAATATTCTTTTTGTTGCTTTTAAGATTCATTTTTGTGATGTATAAGATGATATTTCTGTAAATACTCGGCACTTCCTCATCAATATTTTCATCAGTATCTCATATGCTACTTATTTTAAGTTCTCTATTTTTTTTTCCTTTTAATGCATCCTCCCCTTTTTTGATTTCTAGTTCAATCAAGTATGCCCATAGAATCATATCTGTTTCGTAACTCACTTCGTTTGTAATTATGTGAGTATTTTTGTCCTAATTTAACTAAGAAGAACAAAGGGGTAGATTCATAAAAAAGTTGGGAGTGGAAATCCCAACAGCTTTATATTATTGTCATTGTCTTCTAATGCAATATTTTCATATACTTATCATATAGGTTTCAGAAGCCGTTTGTGCAAACAACTGAGAGATACTTAGGGAATCCATGTGGGAATGAATGTCAGGCTACCAAAAGGCAAAAGCTAGATGGGGGTAATCTGCTCAAGGTACAATACAGTTTGTCCTTTAGTTTACTTGTATAGTTTATGCAGTGGATTCAATTGGGTTTGTAAGGTTGGTCTATAAATTTAGATTCTATTGTCAGTGTTTTAATGGTGGTCATAAAGCACATTTTTTTTTAATGAATTTGAGAAATGAATTCGGTCTGGAAAGTTGGTTCACATTTTGAAATTATTATTATTGAATGGAAAGAATATGTAATAAGTTAACAAAGCTCGCCCGTCAAAAAATATGAACTTGCCTACACTTTTGTATAACAAGATGTTTGGGAAAAAGCACAAACATGTAAGGAAAATAAAACAATTTTTTTTTTCAAAGATTCCACTATAGGCATATTTTGAAAACAAAACTGTCATTGTTAAAGCTTAAAATTTTAAATAGTAAAAAGCTTCAAAATTTACAGAAATTAAGAGTTACATTCTAAAATTAATTATAATAATACTAAAACAGGTTTCCTTATCACTTCAGCAACAAAATTAGGAGACAAAAATCCATAAATTAAAGTAATAAGAGCACCTAAAGGGGAGTGGGCAAATTACCAAAAGACAGAATTCAGTCTTTTTTGGGGGGGGGAGGTCATGCCCAAAAAAGCTTAAAGGAGAAATCTCTCCTCTTGTCATAGCCGAAGGTGTTAGGAACAAACACCAAAATAGGGTGAGCGCCACCAACAAAATTACAAATATATGCCATCGACGCTATGTAAATATTAAATCACATATCACTTTTTCGTTTCTTGTCTAATTCTGATGAATAATTTGTCGTCGGACTCGTCTTGACAAATACTCCACAAGATGCCCTATATTGACAATGTTTTGACACAATTTAACATGACTCCAAAGCGAAGAACATATACCTATACTGGGTACTAAATATCAATCAAATGGCTAGGGTTTTTAGAAGCCCTAAAATAAAAATATATGTAATAATTAAACTAAAAATAGGTGTATCCCAATAAAAATTAAACACGTCAATGCTAGGAGTTTAGCTAGCACAAATCGAGCAAATTTAGCAAGCTCTTTGAATTGAACCCAGGGGCGGACGCACATAGAAACTTTTTTTTTTTCCAAAAAAAAATTAGATTTAGTTTTTACTTAAAGTTTGGGTTTTTATAAATACCCCCCAATATTGCTTTATAGAGACCCCAATTTTGCAAGCTTTTAAGCTTTAAGTTTGAGCTTCTAAGCTTCCGTAACCTCTCTCTCTCTCTCTCTCTAAAAAAACCCTAACCATCTCTCTCTCTCTAAAAAACCCCTAACCATCTCTCTCTCTCTCTCTAAAAAAACCCTAACCACTACCCCCGTAACCCCTCTATATATATATTCACAAATTTATTGATCAATGAGACTTCTTGATTTGAGGAATCTGATTCTCTGAAAAAGGGGTTTCTGCGTAGAAAGTGGCTAATCCCTCAGTCTTCATTTTCTTCATTCTGTGGCTCTGAGGCTTTGCTTATCGGTGAGTTTTCGATTGTCTATTGTTCATTTGTTTGTTTTTCCCAAAAATCTGCATCGAATTGATTCGGATTTCTCATTTGATTTCTTGCGTTCCCAGAGATAATTTAAAATTCCTTGGCAATTTTATTTGTTTGGATCGATTGGTTTTTGAAGTTAGATCTATCTTTGCCGGTCTCCAATGCTTCTAATGAGGTTTTGAACTGATTTTTTTATTGCTCTTTTGAGATATTAGACGAGTTTTTTGGTTTTGATTCTTTAAGATATTAGATGATTGAACTGATTCCTAATTATTTCTCATTTGATCTCAGATTTCTGGACGTAATTTTTAAATTCCTCCGGATAGATTTTTTAAGATATTTGATGTTTTGGAACGATTTTTTAAGATTTTTGTTTTTTTAGAATCCAAAACATAGCATTCTCGAAAGTAAAGGATGGTAAAATGACTGTTTTAGCCTCGACCTTAGTGTTTAATTACGAGAAACAAAGGGACATGACCATAACGAATGGGAGAAAACAGTCATTTCGTTTCGTCTTCTTTCCATTTAACTGGAAACTCGTTTTTTTTTCTTTTTCATTTCAGTTCGTGGTAAATGAAATGACTATATTGCCACTTTGTTGCGATGTTTTCCCCTATTTTAGAGAAGTGGTTGAAAATTTATGCTGGGCAAAATGGTCATTTCTCACAGTTTACATCTTTTGGACTCGTTTTTTTCTCACCTTTTTGGACCTTTTTTTAATAAAAAAAAAAAAAATTTTTTACAGCTTTGGCTGGAGAGTATGTATTATGGGTCATCCGCTAACACACAAATTTTGTCTTCGTGCAAAGTACACCGCACAAAAAATAGATTGAAAAGCACTTTATTGACTGTGCGATACGTATATATTTAAGCACGCATGCAGCACATATCTGTAACTGATATATATCGACTACGGGCCCCCCATCAAGTTAATCCTGCATTCGCCCCTGATTGAACGAAACATTAAATTTAAGTTCATCTTGTAAGAATATCAGCACAAACAATATGGATACACCATACATGAATCGTAGAAGTATACAATTAGCCTAAACACCCACATTTTAGGATAATTTATTTACACACAACCCAAGGCAATTTTAATAAATCTCAAGGCATCAGGCACAATTATTAATATAATAGCACAAAATTCAATAAAATAACATGCGATATAATAAATAAAAGACTCTGGATATTACATATCTAGTCACACATTGGTTGGCTTCCACATGGCACAGGGTCATACTATTGGGTGCCATGTGAATGAGTGGCTGATGATCAAGATCAATGGTGTCGACCTACTTTTACCGTTCACTTTCTGCACTGTTGACTGTGTGGATGTATAATATTTTTTTTCCAATGGTCCTGTGAATCTCCTGATCATTGGCTTGATCAACTACTTGGAATCCATTCATGTGATTTATTGCCACGTGGCAGCCAATGAGGATACTAGTTAACTTGCCTAGTCCTATGGACTAGGAAATCTTTATCCTCATATAAATATTTCTACATTACCCACTGAGATGGGTTTCAATTTAACAGGAAGTGAGTTTCTTCTATGCGATGAAACATGTTTCTAAGAATGCATTGAAAATGTTTTTGAAACATTTGGCATCTGTCCTTGATACTGGTATGCAATTGGACTGGTACGATAGGCACCATGGTTTTAAATATCGGCCATATCTGATACGTATCGGCTGATATGTATCGGATTAGGCCCCATCCGATATGATATACACCCTCGATTTTGTGTAGGGGTAAAATCGGGGCAACAAGGTCAAATATCTGGTTCATATCAGGTCATATCAGCCATATTGGGTCCATATCAGTTATGAATCGGATACATATCGGATATGAATCGAATATGTATCGGATTAACATAGGATATGAATTGGATGTAATACCGAAAATGCCCTTTGGGAATATGTTTTATATATAATATTTTAAATATAACAATGATGTTGGTTTAATATTGGCTGGTTTGGCCGATACGTATCTGATATATCAGATACAAATTGGTCTGGGACCCAGCCGATATGCCGATATGTACTTTAAATCCTTGATTGGCACTACATTTCAAATCTGGGACTTAACAATGTTGTATTAACTAGTTATATAATATTGCGATTCTCTCTGCATGTTTGTGTAGTAATACATGAATGCTCATGGTGACATAGTATACAATAATATATTTGTGATTATAAAACTATATAATCTTTATTATGTTATCCTAAAATTATCTTTTTGTTTGGAAACAGGTGTTCGATTTAAAGCAGCAAACAAGCTTAATACACAAGGCCCCCAAAAAGGTGATCTAGTTATCCAGGGAAATATTAGATTGGTCCTATAAGTAAGAATTGTTTTCATTTTTAGTTGTTTTATTTCTCAATCTTCCTTACTGTTTTATAATCTAAGCCTAAGTACACATACACATATATGCTATGAAGTCATCACTTCATATTTATCAGTGAGGTTTCTCTAACGCTTGAAATATATCTGCAGAATGGACTTGTTAATTTTGAAAATTCTAGCCTGAAACTCACCATTCCAAGAGAACCTGAACTTCAAACAGCTCAGAGGGCACAAAAGTTGAGGTATATACATCTATTAAATTGATGATTCTTCTGTACCATATTCCTTGATATTGGAGATGAAATTTTAGGTCCAAAAGCAGTAAAAGGTTAGAAGAGGACATGCTTGCAATTGCTCCCCCATTTAAAGCTCGCCCTTTGAATTGAAAGGTTGGTACTTGCCATTTTATGGCAGCGGGTCCTTTTCATTCTTTTGATAGGTTCTTGAATGACATAACTTTTGAAAATTTCTTTTTGTTCTGTTTCCCCCTCACTCTTTCTACAGATTCTTGAAGCTCCTTCATTGCCACTCCCACAAAAGAGCACACCAAGGTTTCCTGAGTTTCAAGTAAGTTGTAAAGATTAATATTTTATCTCTTATTCATGGTACATAATCATGCTGCAGGAGCCATCTTAATTGTTCTCAACACTTAACTCTTTTCTTTTGATGTTTTTGCTCATTAGGAGTTTCACTTAATGACATCGCAGAGGGCTACAAAACACTCATCTGCTGCACCATCATCGTTTCCATCTTGCAATAATTCAGCTCATGTATTTTCTTTAATTTATTTTTGACTTATCATTGTTGTATTTGTAATGCATAGATCTTGATTTCTTAAATTTTTTTTAAGTTATTAATCCCCAGTAAACAAAACTTAGTTTGTGGTTGTTATAAATGCGTAAAGCATATTGTAGCTTTAAGTGATTTTTATCTTATGCCACCAAGTGACTGCCTGCAACATGTTCATTGCAGGCCATACACGATAATAAGGCTACTAACGTACAATTGTGTTCCACCGACTCCTTAAAGTTACAGTGCCAGGCTTCTTTCCCTTCTCAACTTCAAAAGTAAGTTTGGCATAGAAACAGATTCTTCTTTTCATAGTTCTTCATAATTTTCTAGTATTTTCTGCGATAACTTCTTTTAACTTGATCATCTGCTGTAATTTGTGAATTATGGTAAGCTTCTAAGGGGACATTGCATAGATATATATTTTTTTTAAATGAATTATGATCTCCAACATGTGATTTATACGTTTTGAAAATTGGACCATTGAATTCAGTCAATATTTTACTTTTTTTAGCAGATGAGTTTTCAAAAAAAGAAAAAAAATTATTTAAAAAAAAAAATGATCTATGAAATGTCCCCTTGATCCATTTGGCACACAAACCATATTTTGGGTGTCACATGACACCTTTTTTAGAGGCTCCTCCCTCTCCTTAGGGGGTTGTAGAAATTTTTTTATTTAATCACTGCAATCAATGGTATTTAAAATTAGAAACAATTTTTCTTGTCACTGTTCATTTAACAACCATTGATTGCAGTGACTAAATGATAATAATAATTTTTTTCCCATTATATATAGAACTATTGAATCAAATGGACGACGTGAGCCGTGTGTTCGATTGCTGATCACGTGCCACGTGGCATGTGATCTCAAGTTACACCGTATCCAAGAGGGTTTTAGAAATTTCTCTTTTGGTTCATTTTTGCCTTCAAATCACGGATCCAAGATTTTGGTTCGCCACCCAAACATGGGTCATTGAAAATTATTCCCTTGACCCAAAATTCAACGGTTTTGGATGGTTATTGATCGACCTTGGGCATGTTGATGTGGCCCATTGGCTTGAGTGGAGCGTTTTGGGCTACACCCAAACGAATGGTCCCAAGCCTTATATATATATATATATATATATATATATAGAGAGAGAGAGAGAGAGAGAGAGAGAGAGAGAGAGAGAGGCCCGGGACTATGGGTTCAAACCCACCCCGAGGTGCTGGGTTAGAGTCAGTTGGAGGACATGTGACATCCATCCAAGGGATCGGGTTATACGGCAACTTTCCCAAGGATGATCAAAGACCACCCAAAAATATTGGGCATGATCCGATGCATATACATCGTCCAAACTGTGGTCAAAGAGGAAAAAATTCAATGCACCAGGATGTGTGGGTGGTACCAAAACTTTGACCACAGTTTTGATTTTTGAACACCAAAAGAACTTTTTTTTATAGATCACATGCCACGTGATCCCAAACGGGTGTTGTTTTGGAATCACATGCCGCGTGGCATGTGATCTAAGGTTCTAACCCACCGCTCCAAATATGGGTTCAAACCCATTGTCCACTTTGCCATATAATATATATGGCAAATGGGTTTGAACCCATATTGGCAGCGGTGGGTTAGAACCTTAGATCACATGTCACATGACTACGTGATCCCAAAACGGGTGTTGTTTTGGAATCACATGCCACATGGCATGTGATCTAAGGTTCTACACTCCCAATATGGGCTCAAACCCATTTGCCATATATATATATAGAAAAAACTGCTTTACACTTCCAAATATAGAAAAAACTGCTTTACACTGTTGATTTTGTCGTCAAAGGTGAAAATTTTCAGTCACAAATTTTTTGGGTGGAAAACCCATATCTGTGGTGCAACTTGCAATCAAGTGGCACGTGATCGAGCAGTCGAATGCACGGCCCTGCCCGCACATTTAAATGCATTTTCCCATATGGAAGATAAGTAGATTATTTTTCATCCTTACCAATTATTTGTCTGTCTTTAAACTGGCAGTTTCCTTGTACCAACTGATTGTTCTGTTACTGTTATTTTATTGTCATATATAGTACCTCTTACTTGCTGATCGTTCATAATCAATACGAAATAGTTGCTGTGGATTGTTGATAATTTTTTCTTTGTTTTTCCCTGTCGTACTGGGAAATGCATCATACCGTTGTTTGGCACTTATTGTGGAAAGGGGATATAAATTGAAAGCCTGGAAAAGCCTTTCTTTACCGTTTATCTTATTTGAGATACTTGAAAATAAAACGGGTCATGTGTTTTACATCCAATGACACTGTTCTCCCAACCTCTCTGATTGATCATGCTGGCTTTTTATGCTAATTATTAGTACCATTATTCAGAAGATTTCAATATATCACAGGCATGATAATAAACATAGTCCTGAATAGCTCATATGGTGAACCTCTTGGCTAAATATTTTGTCCCTAGAAAAATTCATTATATGCTCATATCTTATTCTTAATGTTATCTTGCTTATGATTCTAGTACTTAGCATGTGGCCCGAGCTTTATTCTATGCCAAAGCAGCTTAAAATTCTTTTTTTTTTTTAACTTCAAAAAATGTTATTTGTTGTTACCCTAAAAATGCAATGCCTTCTTGTTGGTTTGCTTAGACCAAAACCTATGGATGCCTTAAAGAGGGAAGGAAGTGAAGCAGTGCCAAAATTCAGCGCTCGGCCTCTCAATAAAAAGGTCTTGTTAACAATTCCTGTATCTTCATTTGTTCTGGTTTGCAATGAGTATCTTAAAAAAATCCATTTTGTGTGAATATACAGATATTTTCAAGTAAAGGAGATATTGGTGTTTTTCGAACCAACAAGAGGGAAACCACAATACCCATTGTAATCGACTGTGTGCTTATCAGACAGCTTAAGATGAGCATACATTATTATTTTGAAAGTGTAAAGGTGGTTTTTTTCTTGGTATTTTATTCTACAGGAATTCAATTTTTCAACGGACAAGAGGTTTCAGCATAATCCACCTATAGATCTGTTTAACAAGGTAAACTTTATGTTTATAAATTCGCATGCATAATAATTAAAGAGTTCGTACAGGGTAACCTGTTCACTTTCAAACATGTCCTTTGACTGATATTCATGCTCATTAATAACTCTGCACCTCCCATGCTGTTGGGTTGGGCTATATATACTCTCTCTCCTTTGGCTAAATATTTGGAATCATAGATTAACCTTTTCTAGGATAATTCACACTGGTTTCATTGGGCATCAGGTTTTAAGAGATTAATTTTTAGGGATTCCTTTGTTGAAGATATACTGTTTTTTTTTTTTTGGTTCTTTGTGGCTTACTTGTATTTCTCTTTCATATAAGGGTATTTCTGTACTTTAGACCTTTAATATAAAAAATATGGTTTGAAATGTTTTGTAGATCCAAACCATAACCTATTCTTCTTCTAAACATCCCCCCTCTCTCCTTCCGAACAATCCCATCTCCTTTATCATCTTTTAATCTTATCTTGGTATTAGATCCGGGAGAAGGTACCCTAAACGTTAAACATCTCTCTGATGCAAGCATACCCTCCGATCTTTAATATACATTTTTTTTTTATAATTGTCGAGTCTCAGTCAAAATAGATCTAGGATAATTACAACAGGTTGTATTGGGCAGCAGGTTTTAAGATATCCAACCTTTCGGGATCATTCACTTCACTGTAAAGTGGCAATATTAATAGTACAATATAAATTGCACGTTTTTCTTAACTTACAAGCTTTTCCCTCGTAATAATTAAAAATTGCTTGCAAAAGGTGCATTTTTTTTTTGAAAGAGTAAATATTAGGTAATCGACTCAAATGCCAACGGTGATGTGATCATCACCTGATGCGTGGAGACGCACAACTTGACGCTAACACTTGTGGTGAGAGCCTCCCAACTAGGTCTTAATGCACAGAGGTGCACAACAGGTTGTCAGTTGGCACACTAAGGGCTCATGTGCATTCTTTTATGGGGCATATATGTGGTGATGTGAGCCTTGTTGGGAAGTAGCGTGGCATACAGAGGTTTGTTGTTACTGTTGCACAACCTTGGTGTAGGCATGTGGTGCTGTCACAATGGGCACGTGACTTGAGCCACAAACCTTGGAACGGGAGATCGTGTAGGTGCGTGTAACCTCGTGGACGATGGTTGTTGCAGGTCAAAGAGATGCTTGCAAGCTTCGTGAGACACTATGGTGCTCATTAGCTCGACGCAAAAGTGTCCACAAAGGTCCAAACGATTTTTTAGCTCTGCAAGAAGTCGATCCTTGAGCAAGCGATGATGGTTGGTGCTCGTGCCCAAGTTGAAGGGATCTTCGAGGTGACATAAGACACGATTGTATATGTTGGCCTGGCGTAGAGACATACACGAGTTAGCAGTTTGTCTTCTGGCTCGGCAAGGAGGGTTGAAGCCTTAAATGATGCGTTGTGATGACACAAGAGGGCTTGTCACAAACATGGCTTGGTACTGTATGACCAGTGAAACATGTTGGAATAGGACGACACGAGGCACATGGTGAAGCAAGCAAGGCAAGCATGGTTGGGAGGAACTAGAGAGACAACCTTTAAGCACCAAGGCGTGAAAGTGAGGGTTATGATTGATGGGTGGATCGGCATGCGGCTATAAATATTCATGGCGTGGTAGGAAGTGTTGTGGTGTTGCTCGAGAGATGAGTGGTTTGAGTTCCTCCCTATGGGCTGGTAGTATCATAGTTGGTTTGAGGTGATGGTTGGCTTTAGTATGGAGGTATTGGGGCGTTGCACGAGGCATGCAACAAGGTAGAACTGCCACCTTGTGACACGACACTCTTGGTACTCTTGCCACTTTTTAGGATGTGTGCCATGTGTAATCCTGTTTACCGTTTGATAGTATGCTCATGATCTCAAGATCTATGGTGTTGAAGATTGTGACAAAAACAATCTCCGTTGTTTAATTCCTTTCGATCAAAGGCTATAAAATATTAATGGCTACCATGAAATCCAACATACCAGTTAGCTTTAAATGGCCTTTGACTGGTTTGAGTGAGATGATGAAGATTCATCCTAATTTTCTATACCATTGATCTTGAGGTCATGGGCGTACATCAAATCCACATGGCACATATCCCAAAACGTTACCCCGAGTACCAAGATTGTCGGAGCTTGGATTGAGTACATAATACTAACTCTATGGAAATTAATACATAGGGGTGTGAAAAGTAAACATTACACAGATGAAATTGCAGTGAAATGAATGCATTTTCTTTTGTAAAGTGGATAATTATTTGTAATACTTTTTAAAATGGATATTTGCTCCTGACCGACATTTAAACAACAAAATGGTGTTTAAATTTCTGTGCTTTTTATCTCCCACCATTGAAGTGTTATTTATCATTATGCCATGTGGCAAACATCTGTAACCAATCTAAATTGTCCAAGTGGCAATTCATCATTGGAACATATTTCAGCCCAAAGAATCATGTCTCCTATAAGTGGATGTGAACCATCCGATTGATGAACTTTAATATCAGCCACTAAAACACAAACACAACGGTTGATTTTATAGTCAGCAGATCGGATGGTTTTAATCTCCATTAAACACAATTTTTGGGGCTGTTGCACTTCAGTTTATGATCTGTCACTGTGACAGTACAGATCGCCCACATCTTAAACCATTAATGGTGTAGGTTCATTTAAACACCATTTTGGTGTTTAAATGATGGTCAAGAGAGTCGGGTTCTTTCAAAAAAAATTTACATGTAATGTCCCTTATACCAGTAATCGCATTACACTGAAGTGACCTTGCCCTTAGGGATTTCTTTTTATACGCTTGATTCTCTGCCAGAATAGGTAGGTGCAAGAGATATCTCTCCCGTAAAATAAAAGTAAAGTTTGACTTCTCGCCATATTTTTGTTGGAGATGTATCTTGCTCCTTTGTATGGACTGTCATTATAAGGGAGTGGAGATTAGATGGTTTATTTTATTTTGGTTTCTTTAGTCCTATATGTATACACACACACACACACACACACACTAAAAGATAGAGAGGGCTGGGACTATGCATCCGGACACAGGGATCATCCCTCAGTCCACACCAGCTGGGCATCATGTGGCACCCATCACGAGGATCGGGTGCCACAACAAGTTGGATATCGATCAAGAGCCACCCAAAAAATTTGGGCACAGTCCAATACATATCCACCGTTGAAAATGTGATCAAAGAGGCTCAATTCAATGCATCTTTGACCCATCAAATGAGGACCCAAAATTTTATATATCTATATATAAACCATATGCCCCATGGTTTCACATGCCACGTGGCATGTGAAATTCACCCGGGTGCAGGGATCCATTTAACCAGTTGCATACTCCTTATTCTCATTTATATATATATATATATATATATATATATATATATATATATATATATATATATATATATATATACACACGCACACACACACACATGAGGTTAATAATAGATTTTTTTATTCTCTTACTTCTTGTTTTTCTTTTAAACAGCTTGGTTAGCAATTTAGCATAAGGTTACTTGTAGAGCAGAGCTCTTTTATTGGTTCTGTTAGGCTGCTGCTATATATCTGAACAGAGGGAAACATCTCTTATATTGCTTCCTTTTTTTATTCTCAAGAAGTTCGGATTTGTAAATGTTGTGCTCTCATATATTTTACTTATTTATTTGGGCTATTCTATTGATTTGAGTATGTTGGAGGGTTTGTGTGTGTGTGTGTGTGTGGATCACCAATCTTACTCCATCTTCAGGCCTATTTCAAATTATGGAGGGGTCACTGGGGATCCACCAACTTAACCATGCTCATTCTGTTAAGTTAGGCTCTTTTGTATATATAAATGTATGTAGGATTTGTTTCCATGACTTAACCCTTTTCTGGTTCAATATAGCTCTCTCTGACATCCGAAGTTAAGCAGAAAGCAACTTGTCAGACAAGATCGCATCGGCCCATTCGTATGCCGGTTAAGGTTTTCTTTTCTATACTCTCAAAATTAACAGCTTATGCCCATATGTGCATCTTAATTTCAGTAATTCTTGTATTTTTTACAAGAATCTTTGTTGTTTAGGGCTCAAAAGAGAATATGATGGATTCATTACAAGAACACAAGGTAAATTGTACAAATTTTCTATTTGTTTCCCACTGGTATTACACACTGGGTTAGTCTTTAAAAGGTACTTTTAAATCTCATGACCTCAACTTGTAGATAACACATGTGAGTGAAGAAAAACAGCAAATGCTTAAGGGAAAGCAGATGCAGTGTGGGGGTGATATGGGAAGGGCTGAGATCAGGCCTCGAAACAATTTGTTAAGGTAAATAAGAGATGATAAAATGACAAATAGAGTTACTGAAATCAGATAGATCTTTTGAAATTTTTTGCCGTAGTGGTACTAAGATCATAGTTACCCAAAAACCCGTTTTACCCTATCGTACTAGTGCCCATGTGTACCAATACCGGGGACTGGTACGATCCTCTTTTAAAACTTTTCTGAAACGTTTCCGAAACGCGTTTCAATGTATAATTGAAACTCGTTTCATTTTGAATAGAAACTGGTTTGTCCCAAAGTATATCTGTCATTTCATTTTGAATAGTATATGATTATGTACTAGTAACAAATAAATTTAATCATGTTCTTTTACACCCATTGATATATGAATTCAATGAATCATGTGTCTGAACTTTAAATTTAAAATTGTAAATATTAGTACATAAAAATGTAATATTCATTTGTAGTTATACAAAAGACGGACTAATGTTATACTAATATCCATATATATGTCATGCCACATCCATTTCGCATCTATATCGCACTACTAATGTTTCTATAACGAATCCATCTCGTATCTATGTTATACTAATGTCGTATCTATTCCGTACCTATAACGTATTTATTACATTTCTATGTTGTACCCACATCGTACAGAAGACGCATCAATAAAAAAGTTCCCGAAACTTTTTTCACCTCAACGTCCCGGTACCAGTACCCCGTTCCAATTCACGGCAACTATGACTAAGCTACCAAATTTCTAGATATGTGATCAACTTCAATAATTATTAACGCTCGTAGAAAAAATTGTCTTGGTGCTACTAATTATGTTTGCTCGACCATCCGCACGACCTTATTTAGTGTTGGTTGAAACACTGGATTTTGAGGCCACTTGTTATTGTTTTAAGTTATTTATTGCGTGGGGAGGATTAAGGCAAATTATCCATTTATTTGTTTGAAGGATATAAGGTGGAAAACACGTAATAGTGCTGTTGCTTGTATATTTCAATGCATGAATCATCATCATTATCCTCATCATAGCCTTATCCGATCCATAATAGGTCTCATCATAGGGATTTAATGAGGTTTTTTCATAGCTGGCCGTCAACCTGACGCCAACCATCCTCCTTTTTTCATCCGAGCTTGGGACGGGCAATGGCGGAGTTATTTCAATGCATGAATGGATATTACAAATTTCATTTTGACATTGCTTCAAAAAACAAGACTCAAGTTTATGTTTTCAGATACCAATTGAAGAATAAGAGTTCCCTGCTCTTTGTCGCATAACGGAAGTTACTGATCCAAATCCTGTTGACAATGTTATAGCAGATAGCAATAACCAAGATATTTGTGGTTATAAAAAACATGGAGAAGAAAGTTTGGTACTATCTATCATTGTCCACCTAGCCGTTGCATTGGCCTGAAAATAACAATACAAAGATGAGATTACTATTGCACAACATGCAAGTACCCTTATTTTCTCATCTGATTTCTCATGGAAAATTGAAAGTTCATTTTTACAGTTGCAAAAAACAAGTAATGGCGATTTGGTGAATACTCCTTTTAGGTATTGGAGCACTATAGGTGTAATGGTACACTATAGTATCCATCATCTCTAGATCATACATTTACATCTTGGCTCAAAATTTGGATAGCTGCATATGCAAGCAGTGAAAAGAATCCATGGATGCATACAAGGCACCTTTGAAAATGGCCTAATTTTTTCAGGGTGTCAGTGCAGAATTGAAAATGGATACTAATGCTAATTAGAGAGGATAAAATAGTATGAAATCCCAAAATTTGATTGAAGGTTAGATCCTGATTCTTTGCTTGATTGGTTCGAAAAGGTAGACATGATTTTTATTTATTTAAATTGCTCGATTCACTGAAGGTGAACTGGTAGTTTCCCGTTTTACTAGTAATGCCTTTCGGTGATGGTTGAATCTCCAATCATCATGGGTTCGAAATGGAATGGATAAAATATCTTTGCGGGCAAAGATGAATAACATTCGATTAATTGGTTTATACTAAAATCCTATGTCGTACATGTTTTCCAGCTTGTCCTAATTTAAATGGACATGATATGGATGTTGCATCTAGGAGTTCCACAAATTATCGGCCAAAGGATAGCTGCAAGAAATTTACACTAACTTGGCTAGCAAGGTATTAAAATTTCATTTAGAATATATGGGAGAAAATTAGCATTCAACATGTCGAAGATGTAGGATGCTTATGAATTGACCCTTGTGGAGGAAGAGGCAATTTGTGGGGGAGTCATACGAGGATTTTTGGTTCAACAGCGGCGAGAGAAATGGTTTTAGCATAAGCGATAGGAGTTGGGACGTCTAGGAAAGGTGATGGGGACATCGCACCCGCACAAGATTACAAGGTGTACCGGAGGTGGAAAAAGCACGTAAAGACACCCAAAAGCTTGTGGATAGGCAATTGAAGACCTATGTGCATGTGTGCGCATGTATGAAAACCCAACACTTGGAAGGCACGCACGTGGGAAGCAAAAGGAAGAAATTCGTCAACATATGACGGACGACCGCAAAATTAAGTGTATTCTGGAATTTATAGGACGGGCGTCCGTGCCAAATCCATGCCCCAACATGGACATCTTGATTTAGGCCATGTTCTAGTCTTGTGCACATCGTCGAGGATGGATGTCCGTGGACTTAGGATGGACGCCCGTGAATGTCGTCCGCAAATGGCAAAAACTTGTCGTTTTATTGTTTGTTTAGGATGAAGACTTTCTAATTTTGAATTTTATGCTTAGGTATTGTTTGTTAACCTATATAAAGGCATGTAAAGACAATTTTAAGAATTAATCAATGCTTACTGAAATTTGATTGCTTTGTGCTATCTATGAGAATTCGTTGGGAGTTCTCTTCTTCCTCGAGTTTAGGGGGTTTGGTGTGAAGCCAATATTTTCGCCGGCAAAATTCCGGTGATCGTTATATCCATCTTCGATCTTCTATCTTCTTAATCTTCGTGGCAAAGGTATTTTGTTAATTAAATTCTAGTTTTGTTTGGTTGTTGGTAATTTTTCGAGAACCCATAAAATATTCTCTTTAATATTACACCTTTATTTCCGCCTTATTTCTTTGAAATCCTATAATGGAATCAAAAGAAGCCATCATGGATAGTTGTTTGATGCCCTAGGCTAGAGGGAAGTCAAATTCTATGTTGAGAACCCACGACCGAATTCCGCAAGGACTATCATGCCAGACTTACACTTGATTCGGATGTTACGATTCTCCTTAATTGAATTTCGTGATAATCTAAGACGAATCAAATCTGCAATTTTTACTTATTATTGCTCTTTAAAATTCTACTTTAATTTTAGCAAAATTGCATATTAGGGTTTTAGAGTGTGATCCTACATCAAAAGGCTCACAAGGTCCTAAGACGCTCCCAATAATGGTTGAATATGGTTAGGGACTATTAGGGTAGCCAACAGTAGGGAACCGGGTAGAGAAAATCAGAGGATTATGTGTTGTAGGTTTTAGGCAGACACCAGATTCATGAGTATCCACTATGTAGGATGAAGCACACTTAAATAATTTGGTTTAGGGCGAATAATACATTGTTGAGGGAAAGAGATGGAGATTTTATATATGATTCTTATGGGGATGGAGATGATGGTGACCAGGTTGAAGCTGTTGAGATTGACGAATCATTGATCTTACGAAAGGTGATCATTATATCTCCTAAAGTGGTTTATAACTCATGTAACATGATTATTGACTGTGGCAACAATGAGATTATTGTTGCAAACGAGATGGTCACTGAACTGGCTTTGAAGGAAGAAAAACAACCCGACTGAGTGAGAGTGGGTTAAGAAAGGTGGGGAAAATGCCATCGTATACCAGGTGTTTAGTGTCTTTCACCATTAGACCCAAATACCACAGAATGTGTAAAGCTTGTTGAATTTTCCAGAATTTCCTGCGAGGCAAAGAGGATATCGAGCACATTGTGGCGGTTAGACAGTTGCACACTTCATGCAGACAACATTT